>CM055849.1:23609666-24809666 GCA_029490765.1 Euthynnus affinis
ATCATAAGGAGTAATTTTAATAGCATAATTGCATTGACACATGGCTTGATTTCAGCTGTCTCTGTATAGAGAACAAATTTAGGTTTAAATAAATTATGGACCAGACAAACTGGTTTCAATCAGGCTGCATGAACAAACTTCCAGAACAAATATCTGAGTTGTATTGATTTCTGGGGGCTGTTGCACAAAAGCAGAATTCAGATATCCAGGATAACTGAAAAAGTGAGGCTTGACCTAGTCTAATCAGTGCATCCAGGCTTAATCGGTTGCACATTTGCCAAGCCAGGATGAGGAGGTGCGACTATGTCAAGCCAGGTGTAAGTAATTCGGATAAGTGCGCATTCATGGCTTTCTTAAACAGATCGATAACAGGTCGATAACAGATTTACTGATACAGCAATGGAAAAGATACGAGCAGCATACTTCTCACCAAGTGAGCAAAAACTGTTAATGGAAACTTATGAGGAGGTTAAATACATTATAAGTAAAAACGGCAATACAACCGCTATAATTAAACAACGAGAAAGCGCCTGGCAGACAATAGCGGTCCGACTGAATGCTTAAGTAGTTCAAACATATATATTTATATTGATTGATTGATATTATTGTATTTATCCCCGAGTGGAAATTCAAAATACCAATATAAATAAAATATTATATATAATATTATTATATAATGAATATACCAATGCTCCACTGCATCCGTCATAATTACAATTCAAGGAGTTTTCATTTTCACAAATTAACAGTTGTACACTTTGCCTTAAAAGTGATCAGTGGAAGTTAATGTGACTCAGGAAATTCACCATGAAGACTAATTACCAACCACAATGCAAGAATATGTACTACAACTGTATGTGCCTCTCTCTATCTCTTCTTCTTCTGTGGCAGATGACGAGGAGACTGTGTCACTGGACTCCAGAAGGTTTGAGGTATCATGTCAATCTTGTGGAAATGCTTAAGTCCATAATGGATAAGAATTCAATAATGTGGTGCTCATAGAAAATATATTTGTAACAGGGCCTAGATGCTGTACAGCCTGATAGCCAGCCTGGCAACATAGTGAGTATTGTCTAAAGGAAATCCACATTATGCACAATTCCTGTTGTGCAAATAATAGGTGTTTTACAGAATTCACAAACTGTTAGATGTCTATCTACGCAATACCTAGACAGACAAATAGAGCTGGCAGATGTGAAAATAAAAGTCCACAAGAAAAAACTGCAGGATATGGACCTTGACATAGAAATCAAATGAAAGACACTGAGGAAACTGGATCTGGAAATCCTGAAATTAGAAAGAAATATGTGATTCCAATACACACTGTAAGCATGACTGTAACTGTTCTCTCTCCCCCTCAAGCTCCAAGCTGACATGTCATTACAGCTAAATAAAGTTCAAAACACATTGTGGTGTCCTGCCAGTTTCATGAATGTACAGTACACTATATAATTATCGATCCAGTGACATGAGACTATAATTTGGGAAGTGTAAACAATTATAAAACCTAACAACAAACTGTGTGCTACCAATGCCAAATAAAATACATGTACACAGGGAAGATAGATAGTGTCATACAATATCCTTTATTAGTGAGGGAAAGGCTTCATCAGCATTTTTAATCAGCTCAAGTGTGCAGTAATATACGTAATCATCAAACTTCAGAAGGCCTAACAGTAATAATGTCCATCACATGAAAAATTATAAAAGTGATAATGGTTACAATTAAAATAATAACAGTGTACCTACTTAACTGAATGTCCATGCATCTGTGGCATTTTAAAGCATATCAAAAATGATGCAAAACATACAAAGAAGAACATGGAATAACTGTAAATCACATTTACTTCTGATCAGAGTGACAGTTGATTGGTCAAATAGCACCAGGATTAATCAAGCCTGGCTGTTAGCCTGGTCTGGAGCAGGCTAGCTTCACAGAATAAATCTCCATGGTAACTTATGTGCCTCTTCTTTTGTGCAACCGAGTCATGGCTAAATTAATCCAGGATAACTGAAAAATCCTGGCTTAATCCCCTTTCTAGGTTTTGATTTATTTTTAAGGTAAAACAGGTTTATTAAGACAGCGTGCAGCAAAACAAGCAGGTGAAAAAAATATTCAATCAGCACCTACAGTATGTTGGCTGTTGAAGTAGCAACACAATACTCTTCACTGAGAGAGAAAGACTATTTTTACAAAGTCAAGAGGTCGTGATGAGGACGGACGCTATTCTCATATGCGCAGTGGTTACCGCTGTACTACTTGACATATATATGACAGGTTGGTTGGTGTAGATTTGTCTCTTCATTTTTGCTTCTTGAGCTTCTCCATCACTTGGACACTGATGACGGCAGACACCATGATGACCAGACCAAGAGAAACACGACTGTCTTCACCAGACATCCAGAGATACCAGCAGAGAGACTCTCTGAACCTGCAACACAACAAACCTGTTATTTCATTACAGTACTGACAATACAGCACAACATACAACATACTGGATGTAACAAATTACCCCAAATATTGTATTTGGAAAATATTCTCTTTTTTAATGTTGACGATTTTTTGGACTTAAAATGGTCCACATAATTTCATCTTACAAATATGTTGTTGTTATACAGTAAGTATTTTAATTTATACATTTTAAAAAATAAATGTAGAGTACAGTTGAGTTTTATGGCAGCACAATCATAGTATTTAATGAATTGTGTTCATTGATACTTTATTTTTGCTTTTTCCCACTAATCACTACGTTCTGTCACACATGTACTGTACTTCATGGAGGCAACAACTACAACAACAGTAGACTGTCATTAACACAAACAGAAAGACACTTAATAGAATATTTTCCATAAAAAACAAACAGTACGGACTGTTGCCAGTCATGTATACTCACTTTATTTATTATTTGGTTTTATTAAAAACAATCTTACCTGACCAACTGACTAAAACTTTGCTACTACATAAATTCGATACATGTCATTTATCAAGACTTTCTGGTGTGCAAGCTAAATGAACACAACATAATAATTGAGTATTCTAACCTTCAAAAGTGAGATGCTGTATGTTTGCAGCATTATATGGCAGTACAACATGTTTCTGTAATTTTGTGCAGCCCATGTGTGATCCTTACATGGCAAAGTTGTAAGCTGCACTCAAAGGTCTATACAAATCAGTCACAGTAGTTTAATTAAGTAACATTTCAGTTAAATAACTATCTTCACATTTTGATTTGATTTTATCTGTGAGGCTCAACAGTCAGAACACTTTTTTTTCTTTTTTACGTTTTTTGTCTTTCAGTCTTACCAGCATTTAGAGGGCAGATATCGTGAATCTCCCTCATGTCTTTGGTCCAGCTGACCTGGTTACTATGGTTACAGATGATGGAGTCATTCAACAGGTAGACATGGAAAGAAGAACCAGAGATTGTGACCTCTGATTGCTCTCCTCCCCTCTGATTGCAGGTGTTCGTGTCACATCTAAAAGTGCTGCTGATGTTAGAGTCCTTTGTGCTGCAGCTCACAGTGAGGTTACAGGAGTCTGCGCTTTCAGAGACAGGGTCCACCGACAGCTTAACTGGAGACACTGGATCTGGGTGGGAGAGGGGGATGCGTAAGGTTGTGTGAAGGGTTTTGGAAATCAGGGTACTATTATGTCAGTGTTTGACAAATACGATGAGAAAATGATAAGAAACTTACTTTGTACTGTGACTTTGTATTCAGCTATGATTCGGTCATTTGTACCAGTCACTAGTGCAACATAATATCCACTGTCAGCATGTTGTAGATTCTTTAATAGCAAAGAGTGATTTTCAACAGAAAACTCAACCCTTCCTGCGTACTTTTTAAAGAAAACTGGTTTGCCAGTATGAGACAATTTCACTATAGAGTATGATTTATTGAACTTCCAAAAAAAATCTGTCTCCTCATTGAGCTGAACATGTTCGTTGACCTCCAGAAGTACATCATCTCCTTTCTGCACAAACAAGGGAGTCACAGCACCAAACCCTGTAGTAACAGCAGAGACACATAACCACATTTATGTTGTATGCAGAATGATGAAATGAATCCAGCTTGTCATAACCAGAAATTTGTTTTTCTTTATTGTTGCTCCTCCTGGCCTACATTGCTGTATCCTGTTCCTTGAACTGACATGTACTTTTTGTTAAGCACTTTTTACACACAACGCAGTGCTTTTAACCTTCTCTACAGTAGAATTAACAAACAACAACAACAATAATAACAATCAAATTTTTGCTAAACCGCTTTTATTTGTTTCCATAAATTTTGTTCATAAATTCTGGATTTTCAATGAGGCAGGAGGAGACAATGTCATTGAACTTTTTGTTGGAAAACCATATCAAACACAACTCATTATTCGAACAGAAAATAATTTAGCTTTTTTTTTGTTTTCTGAGAATTTTTGCTGATTCTTAAAAAAAAAAAAGGACGATATAACCCTTATCGAGCTACAGTGTCCCCTTCTTTGGTGCTGCTCTAATAAAAACCTTTAAAATTACATGTTAGTTCCTGATCATGAGCTCAAGGCTGTAGTACTTTATAAGATTTTCATTACGAATGTTTACAGGCTTTTCAGTTGTGCTCACAATGTTCAGTGCATTAATCATAAAAGTCTGCTCAGGTACCATTGCTGTATCTGTAATAAAATGAAAATATAACATATTTGTCCTACCTGCTGCTACTTCGCAGAGCAGAAGTCCCAGTATCACAAAGATAAACATCATAGTCTCTGGCTGTTCTGACTTCAGAGTGCGGAGTCTTCGTGTCTCAACTGTGTTTTCCTGTTAAAACCATGGAAAATTACTGGGTGTTTCCATGATGATGATGTGAACAAAGTCACTTCTCTATTCAGACTTCCTCTTTTACTGTTTGAGATCTGCTAATGAAGATTGTAGTTATTGAAATAATTTCAGATTCAAATAGGAAGTTAAGATAATGATATACAAGAATACTATTATATATGTAGCCTGGCGAAAATTAAACCGGCACAGGACACAGAAATATCCTTCTGGGGTCTTTATTCTGAATTATGAAATTTGGTGTTCAGCCCAGATAGAAAAATAAAGTAAAATAAAATAAAAGATTTAAAGCAACAGGGCAGGGTAGTTACTATCATGGACTGGCTCACAGTTCAGACAAAGAAGGACACAAAAGGTCATAGGTCAACAAAGTAAACTATTTATTAAATGAAACTATTTACAAAAACAAATAAATAGATGTGAGATGTAAGTGAATGATGAAAGAAATGACAAATCAATAAAACAAAACTAGATCAAGTGGGAGCAGAGAGAGAAGGAAGCAGACTGAGGCAGCCAGCTATGTAGGTTCTCCAAAGCAGCAACCCAGGTGAACCTCCTCCCACTGACGACCTCTACTCTGCTGGCTACTTCCTGAAAGGAGACGTAAGAACACAACAGGGCCAAGCAGAGTAGAAGCAGGAGGGGTTGTCACATTACTCTGTAACTGAAGATGTGTTATTACACATTGCTGTCTTAAATTTAAAAAAAGTGAAGTTTACACTTTACTTTTTACACATCATCTTAAATCAGTAATCAAAGGAAAATTCTGAAATTAAGCAAATGAGGAATATCTTTGTGACTGACCGACAGATGAAAGAAAGTATATAAAGTTCATCAGGTAAGCGCCACAGTATTTTTTTGTGGTTTTGTTTTACATAACTTTTCCAATTTTGCTTGTCAAACTGGTGAACAAAGTTTCACATTGTGAGTAATTCAACAATGAAGACTTGATTTCCAAATCAGTGTGTTTTGAACATTTTGAAAATCAAAAACCTTGTGTGTGTGTTAAAGTGGAACATAAATACAGCCTTCCTAATGCACTGACCAGCCTATAACCATGCACACCAAATACTTGCAGTCTATATAAATGAGCTCCATAGAGAAGTTATCACAGCAGGTTTGAATATATTCTGTACTGAGTATGTAAGCAAAGTAAAAATGGAAAACATTTTTCTAACACGGTTATTTGATTAATTTATAGGAAAACAATCCAGCCCAAAGTCATGACAGGTTGGTTGGTGTAAATTTGTCTCTTCATTTTTGCTTCTTGAGTTTCTCCATCAGGTGGACACTGATGACGGCAGACACCATGCTGACCAGACCAACAGAGAACAAGATTGTCTTCACCAGACACACAGAGATACCAGCAGAGAGACTCTCTGAACCTGCAACACAACAAAACTGTTATTTCATTACAGTACTACTGACAATACAGCACAACACACAACATACTGGACGTAACAAATTACCCCAAATACTGTAATTGGAAAACATTCTGTGTTTTTTTAATGTTGACAACTTTTTGGTCCGCATCATTTTATTGTACAAATATGTTGTTTTTATACAGTAAGTATTCTAATTAATGCATTTGAAAATACAGTACAGTTGAGTTTCATGGCAGAACAATCATAGTATTTAATGAACTGTGTTCATTTATTCTTTATTTTGCTTTTTGTGTTTAATTTTGTTCTAATTCAAACAACCAAAGTCTGATGTACATGTACTGTACTTCATGGAAGCAACAACTACAACAATAGTAAACTTTCACTAACACAGACAGAAAGACACTTAATAGAATATTTGCCTTAAAAAAACAAAATATGTCCCATGCAAATGTCATTAAGATTTTATTGTGTGCAAGTTAAATGAATACAACACAAGAATTGAGTATTCTAACCTTCAGAAGTGAAATATATTTTTCAGGGCATTTGTATTGACATGCATCATATCACAATACAATATGTTCCTATAATTTTGTGAACACTATATGTGATCCCTATATGACAAAGTTATAAAGATGCAAATTTAACTTTGTGCCCAGAAGTCTATAAAATGTTGCAGACGTTTACTTAAGAAACATTTCAGTTAAATAATTATCTTCATATTTGATTTGATTTCATCCATGAGATTAACAGTGTAGTTTAGTCGAGTTCAGAACGTATTTATTGCACATTGTCTTTACGTCTCACCAGGATTTAGAGGGCAGAGAAGCCAAATATTCTTCAAGTCTTTGGTCCAGCTGACCTGGTTGCTATGGTTACAGAAGATGGAGTCATTCAACAGGTAGATACGAAGAGAAGAACCAGAAGTTGTGACATTTGATTGCTCTCCTCCCTCCTGATAGCAGGTTTGGTCGTCACATCTAAAAGTGCTGCTGATGTGAGAGCGCTCTGTACTGCAGCTCACAGTGAGGATACAGGACTCTGTGCTGTTAAACACAGAGTCCACTGACAGCTGGACTGGAGACACTGGATCTAGGGGGGAAATAGATGTGAAGGGTTATAAAATAGGGTACTACTGTGTATCAACATTTGTAATCTAAAGAAACCTACCTTGAATTATGACCTTGTATTTGGCTATAGGATAGTCTTTTTCCCTAGTTAAGACTGCAGTGTAATCTCCACTGTCACTTTGTTGCACATTCTTCAAATTCAAAGAGTGATTTTGTAGAGAAACTTCAGCTCTTCCTACATAACTGCTACTTATTTTTGTTCTTTTATCAGGAGATAATCTTACTACAGTGTGAGTATTGTTGAATCTCCACCTAAATTCAGTTCTTTCTACTAGATCAACAGGTTTCTTAACATCCAGATGTAAATTCTTCCCTTTCTGCACAAACAGAGTTGTCACATCACTGGACCCTGTAAAAAGAACAGAAATCAAAATCACTTTTATGATTTTTCAGTCACCACTATTTCATCCACTAATCATTTTTATGATTTTTATGATTTAAGACAAATAATGGCACAGTCTCATTTACATTAATTGACTGTCTGTGTAATGATAAATCTTGGTCGAAGTTCTACATATATTACTTATATCAATGTATTTAAAGTTTTCTTCCACTGCATCATTGTACACAGAAACATCATTTGAGATGAACTCTTCATAAATAATTACATATATTTGAAGGTGAGAATATAAATTGATGGACTGTTCATTTAAAGTATTAATACTAACTAAATATCAACAGTACATACATACTCCTCCCTCACAAAATACAGATACTTCCTCTTCCATGTGCTGCTACATTGTGACTATAATCATCATGCAGCCACCTGCTGTCTAAAAACAGATTCATCTGGCTACAGTTTCTCAGACCAAAATCACAATAAGCGATAATTTAGCATAGTTTTGTTATAATTGACACCTGGTAATGAAAATGTTGCCAGTTGGGAAATTTGCAATTTGTAAAATTTCTGCTTTAACACTGTAAATGTATTCAAACAAGTGAGTTTTTATCAGGAAAAAGAGTTTTAGAGGTTCAACAAAGAGCGAGAAGACAGAAGCTGCAGTTCTTCCAACAGTGAAGTAGTTTCATGACAAGCTCTTCATTGTAGATTTAAATATATAAATGTATGCATATGGTAAGTAGCTGCTTGCCTTCCATAAAACCTGTCAAACTGATGAAGTGTTAGTATTGATATGGACACTAATCTTTGTCATGATTAGCAATATGTAATCAATTATTATAACCCAAGATACACAGAGGAAGACAAACACGTCTGCACCATTTTAGCAAAAGAGACCGTCAGAAATGTACTCAGAAAGAAAAGGAAATGAACATATGATTTCCTCAAGTCATTTTAACAGGTGTTATGTAAAAATGAATTCTTCTCTACGTTTTTCTCACACTAAACAAATGTAATCTGTAAGCACAAATAGTATCTGTTACTAATGTGGTGACCAGAAAATGCTCTGACACACTCACATAAACACACACAAATGTTACAGGGAAAGTGTGTTCAAGTTTGCGCGTTATCATAAAGCTCAGTGATGATATGAGGCCCTTTTTGTCATTTTTTCAATAATCATAATTTATTGTGATTCTCTCATTAAATAATCTTACTCTGCATTTTAAAGTTATGTCTCTGCATCTGGTCCATATTCATACCCTTTTTTATAAATACAGTTGTAAAGAGACACGTCTGGCTACAGTTTCTCAGACCAAAATGCCCACAACATATAACATACAACATACATTTCTTCTTAGTATTTATGAATCAATAATAACAATTATTATTATTACTATTATTTCAAATGCTCAAAAAGGGCAAAACCCTAAAAACCCAAAACCCTAAATTATTATTTTTTTGCCTAGCAACTATTAAATGCAGGGAAACTCTTTAATCAACTACAGTATCACTTTCTTTGCTGCTGCTCTGATAAAAACTTTTAAAACTGCATTTGTGTTCGTAATCATGAGCTCAAAGCTTTAGTACCTCTCAGGACTTTCATTCAGTTTTGTCCACAATTCTCAGTGCATTACACACAATTATAAAGTCTGCTCAGGTGTCATTGCTGTATCTGCTTGCTGTAAAATTAAAATGTAATATATTTGTCCTACCTGCTACTTCTTTGCAGAGCAGAAGTCCAAGTATCAAAAAGATAAACATCATAGTCTCTGGTTGCCCTGATTTCAGAGTGCAGAATCTCCGTGTCTCAACTGTGTTTTACTGGTAAAACCATATAAACTTACAGGATGTTACCATGTTGATGATGTGAACAAAGTAACTTCTCTCTTCAAACTTCCTCTCTACGCTCTGTTTTACTGTTTGAGATCTGCTAATAAAGATTGTAGTTATTGAAATTATTTAATATTCAAATAAGAATTTAAGATAATGATAAACAAGAATACTATTATATATTTCAATAGATCCTGTTGGCATCTTTGAAAAGTTTGAATAATTAATAGCACTATATTTAAAGGAAATGGTTTTGTATGTTGCACCAGAGTTAACTGAAGGATCATTTTCATCTGTTGTCCACTGGGACAAAAATCACTTAAATGTTTATACTGTTTATTTGTTGTTTTAGTTTAGTTTGATTGACTTTAACACACATATTGAGGTACCTCACTGCACATGCAGTATAACCACTTCCTTTCTCATAGTGCTAGAGTGTATGTAAGACCTCTTGCATTTCCATCTGCAAGATGAAAGACACCAGTGGTCTGGACATCAGTAAATATTTAAACAGAAAACCGACATCGTGTTAAAAAAAAAATGGAGCCTGCAAAGGCCTCATTGTTTGACGTCATCTTTTGAGCACTCTGAATTGCACCAATGATACGTGACAAAAAGACACGTCTCAATGCAGCTCACATGAGAAAAGAGTTTAGTTTGTTCTCAGGTCAGGTGGTTTGAAAACCTCACGTGGTCTCATGTAACCTTCTTCCTTTTTTGAAGGACAGAATAATTGTGTTAATCAGTGCAGCCAAATCTGCTTCTGCTTTGACCAAAAGGTTTTTGAGTTTCCTTTTAGTCTTCAGATGTGAAAGGCCTCCTGCTGTTGCTTAGTGCTGCATCAACATTAGTTTAGTTTTTATGTAATTGACAGTACATAGACATTAGTCTCCCTAAAACCTGTCTTATAACACTATTAGAATAGGAATTGTGTAACTTAAGTGCACTGAGACTTGATTTCAGTTGTTTATAATAAGATCTTATATCAGTATGTTTAACAGGTTTAGGTTCACAGAAATTACCAGATAGAAAAAATATTAAATTAATTTTTACATTATTGAGACGAACAAAATTAACATTTTCTAATTTTAGTTGGACTTAAATAATCAACAATGCACTAAATGCTGCTGTATTTAGATATATCAACAGAGCAGGGTAGTTACTATCATGGACTGGCTCACAGTGCAGACAAAGAAGGACACAAAAGGTCATAGGTCAACAAAGTAAACTATTTATTAAATGAAACTATTTACAAAAACAATTAAATAGATGTGAGATGTAAGTGAATTCAGGAGTGAATGCTGAAAGAAATGACAAATCAATAAAACAAAACTAAGAGACAAAGTGGGAGCTGAGAGAGAAGGAAGCAGACTGAGGCAGCCAGCTATGTAGGTTCTCCAAAGCAGCAACCCAGGTGAACCTCCTCCCACTGACGACTTCTACTCTGCTGGCTACTTCCTGAAAGGAGACGTAAGAACACAACAGGGCCAAGCAGAGTAGGAACAGGAGGGGTTGTCACATTACTCTGTAACTGAAGATGTGTTATTACACATCTTATAACACATTTCTGTCTTAAATTAAAAAAGTGAAGTTTACACTTTACTTCTTACACATCATCTTAAATCTGTAATCAATGGAAAATTCTAAAATTGTGAAAGTACTGTACAGTATATGAAGTTCCTCAGTGGGTTTTTTGTTATGTTTCATTTCTAGGAAAACAATCCAGCCCAAAGTCCTCATCAGAATGAGGAAAAAAAAGCATGTATGGATGGATTTGTATAGTTAATGATATTCTGCTTTTATATTAAAGTTGAAATTATTTCAGATGAGGATGTACATGACAGGTTGGTTGGTGTAAATTTGTCTCTTCACTTTTGCTTCTTGAACTTCTCCATCAGGTGGACACTGATGACGGCAGACACCATGATGACCAGACCAACAGAAAACACGACTGTCTTCACCAGACACACAGAGATACCAGCAGAGAGACTCTCTGAACCTGCAACACAACAAAGCTGTTATTTCATATATTGTGCTTAATTTTGTTCTAATTCAAACAATCAAAGTCTGTCGTACATGTACAGTACTTCATGGAAGCAACAACTACAACAACAGTAAACTGTCACTAACACAGACAGAAAGACACTTAATAGAATATTTGCCTTAAAAAAAACCAAAATATGTCCCATGCAAATGTCATTAAGATTTTATTGTGTGCAAGTTAAATGAATACAACACAAGAATTGAGTATTCTAAACTTCAGAAGAGAAATATATTTTTCACGGCATTTGTACTGACGTGCATTATATCACAATACAATATGTTCCTATAATTTTGTGAACACCATGTATGATGTTGCAGAAGTTTACTTAAGCAATATTTCAGTTAAATAATTATCTTCATATTTTGGTTTGATTTCATCCATGAGACCCAACAGTGTAGTTTAGTCATATTCAGAACATATATATCGCTCACTGTCTTTAAGTCTTACCAGTCTTTAGAGGGCAGAGAGTCCGTATCTCCCTCAAGTCTTTGGTCCAGCTGACCTGGTTGCTATGGTTGCATATGATGGAGCCATTCAACAGGTAGACACGGAGAGAAGAACCAGAAGTTGTGACCTCTGATTTCTCTCCTCTCGTCTGATTGCAGGCTTTGGTGTCACATCTAAAAGTGCTGCTGATGTGAGAGCGCTCTGTACTGCAGCTCACAGTGAGGTTACAGGACTCTGTGCTGTTAGACACAGAGTCCACTGACAGGTTAACTGGAGACACTGGATCTAGGGGGGGGGGGGGGGGGGTGTAGATGTGAAGGGTTATAAAATAAGGTACTACTGTGTATCAACATTTGAAATCTGAAGAAACCTACCTTGAATTATGACCTTGTATTCAGCTAGTTGTTGGTCTTTTTCCCCAGTTATGTGTGCAGTGTAATCTCCACTGTCACTTTGTTGCACATTCTTCAAAAGCAAAGAGTGATTTTGTAGAGAAACATCGGCCCTTCCTACATATCTGCCAGTGATTATCATTCTTTTATCAGGAAATAATCTTACTACATTGAGAATATTATTGAATTTCCATCTAAATACAGTGTCTTTTACTAGATCAACAGGTTTCTTAACATCCAGACATAAATTATTCCCTTTTTCCACAAACACAGTTGTCACATCACTGAATCCTGTAAAAAGAACAGAAATCAAAATCACTTGTATGATTTTTCAGTTACCACTATTTTTATAAGTGGTCATTAAGAAAGTGAGCTGAATATTTCTGCTGTTGCCTTTAATCCTTGAACATTCATTTTTATGATTTGAGAGAAGTAAAATAATGGCAGATAGTGTCATTTATATTAATGGATAATGATAATAGTAAATCTGGATGCATTCATAGCAGTTTTATGAGTGCTATATAATGCATTGTTTTACATGATCTGTCTTAAATGTTTCGCATTGTGTTAATTTGTGTGTGTGTGTTTGTGATTTCAAGTAAGGTTGTCATACTAAGATCCTCTTGAAATGTATGTTGTCTGTCAGTGCATTTAAATTTTGACATTGAATTGAATTTATTTATTTATTTGATTTTCTTGTTTAATGAAGTGATGGACTGTTCATTAAATATCAACACATACATCCTCCCCCCTTCACAGAATACAGATGCTTCCTCTTCCTTGCACTGCTATACTGTGACCATAATCATCATGCAGCCACCTGCTTTCTAAAAAAAAGATTTGTCTGGCTAAAGTTTCTCAGGCCAAAATGCCCACAACATATAACATACAACATACTATTCTTCTTATAACCAATTAATTGATAATTAATAATGATTATTATTATTATTACCATTATTTCAGATACCCCAAAAAGGGCAAAACCCTAAAACCCCAAGCTAAGTTATTATTTTTTTCCTACCAACGATTAAATGCCGGGATAACCTTTAATCAAGCCACAGTATCACTTTCTGTCCAGCTGCTCTGATAAAAACGTTTAAAACTGCATGTTTGTTCGTAATCATGAGCGCAAAGCTGTAGTACATCGCAAGATTTTCATTACAGATTTTCATTCAGTTTTGTCCACAATGTTCAGTGCATTAATCATAAAAGTCTACTCAGGTGTCATTGCTGTATCTGTAATAAAATTAAAATGTAATATATTTGTCCTACCTGCTACTTCTTCGCAGAGCAGAAGTCCAAGTATCACAAAGATAAACATCATAGTCTCTGGCTGCCCTGATTTCAGAGGGCAGACCCTTTGTGTCTCAACTGTGTTTTCCTGTTAAAACCATATAAACTTACAGGATGTTACCATGTTGATGATGTGAACAAAGTAACTTCTCTATTCAAACTTCCTCTCTAAGCTCTGTTTTACTGTTTGAGATCTGCTAATAAAGACTGGAGTTATTGAAATCATTTAAGATTCAGGTAAGAAGTTAAGATAATGATAAACAAGAATACTATTATGTATTTCAATAGATCCTGTTGGCATCTTTGCAAAGTTTGAATAATTAATAGCACTATATTTAAAGGAAAATGTTTTGTATGTTGCACCAGAATTAGCTGAAGGATCATCTTCATCTGTTGTCTTCTGGGACAAAAGTCACTTAAAAGTTTATACTGTTTATTTGTTGTTTTAGTTTAGTTTAGTTTGATTGACTTTAACACACATAGTGAGGTACCTCACTGCACATGCAGTTTAACCACTTCCTTTCTCATAGTGCTAGAGTGTGTTTAACACCTCTTGCATTTCCATCTGCAAGATGAAAGATGCCAGTGGTCTGGACATCAGTAAATGTTCAAAGAGAAAACTGACATCTTGTGTTTAAAAAAAAAAGGAGCCTGCAAAGGCCTCATTGTTTGACGTCATCTTTTGAGCACTCTGAATTGCACCAATGATACATGACAAAAAGACACGTCTCAATGCAGCTCACATGATAAAAGAGTTTAGTTTGTTCTCAGGTCAGGTGGTTTGAAAACTTCATCTGGTCTCGTATAACCTTCTTCCTTTTTTGAAGGACAGAATAATTGTGTTAGTCAGTGCAGCCAAATCTGCTTCTGCTTTGACCAAAAGGTTTTTGAGTTTCATTTTATTCTTCAGGTGTGAAAGGCCTCCTGCTGCTGCTTAGTGCTGCATCAACATTAGTTTAGTTTTTATGTAACTGACAGTATATGAACATTAGTCTTCCTAAAACCTGTCTTATAACACGATTAGAATAGGAATTGTGTATCTTTAGTGCACTGAGACTTGATTTCAGTTGTTTATAATAAGATCTTATATCAGTGTGGTTTACAGGTTTAGGTTCACAGAAATTATGGACCAAACAGACAAAATATGACAATAATTTTTACATTTTTGAGACGAACAAAATGAACATTTTCTAATTTAAGTTGGACTTAAATAATCAACAATGCACTAAATGCAGCTGTATTTAGATATATCAACAGGGCAGGGTAGTTGCTATCATGGACTGGCTCACAGTGCAGACAAAGAAGGACACAAAAGGTCATAGGTCAACAAAGTAAACTATTTATTAAATGAAACTATTTACAAAAACAAATAAATAGATGTGAGATGTAAGTGAATGATGAAAGAAATGACAAATCAATAAAACAAAACTAGATCAAGTGGGAGCAGAGAGAGAAGGAAGCAGACTGAGGCAGCCAGCTATGTAGGTTCTCCAAAGCAGCAACCCAGGTGAACCTCCTCCCACTGACGACCTCTACTCTGCTGGCTACTTCCTGAAAGAAGACATAAGAACACAACAGGGCCAAGCAGAGTAGAAGCAGGAGGGGTTGTCACATTACTCTGTAACTGAAGATGTGCTATTACACATTGCTGTCTTAAATTAAAAAAAAGTGAAGTTTACACTTTACTTTTTACACATCATCTTAAATCTGTAATCAAAGGAAAATTCTGAAATTAAGCAAATGAGGAATATCTTTGTGACTGACCGACAGATGAAAGAAAGTATATAAAGTTCATCAGGTAAGCGCCACAGTGTTTTTTTGTGGTTTTGTTTTACATAACTTTTCCAATTTTGCTTGTCAAACTGGTGAACAAAGTTTCACATTGTGAGTAATTCAACAATGAAGACTTGATTTCCAAATCAGTGTGTTTTGAACATTTTGAAAATCAAAAACCTTGTGTGTGTGTGTTAAAGTGGAACATAAATACAGCCTTCCTAATGCACTGACCAGCCTATAACCATGCACACCAAATACTTGCAGTTTATATAAATGAACTCCATAGAGAAGTTATCACAGCAGGTTTGAATATATTCAGTACTGAGTATGTTAAGCAAAGTAAAAATGGAAAACATTTTTCTAACACGGTTATTTGATTAATTTATAGGAAAACAATCCAGCCCAAAGTCATGACAGGTTGGTTGGTGTAAATTTGTCTCTTCATTTTTGCTTCTTGAGTTTCTCCATCAGGTGGACACTGATGACGGCAGACACCATGCTGACCAGACCAACAGAGAACAAGATTGTCTTCACCAGACACACAGAGATACCAGCAGAGAGACTCTCTGAACTTGCAACACAACAAAACTGTTATTTCATTACAGTACTACTGACAATACAGCACAACACACAACACACTGGACGTAACAAATTACCCCAAATACTGTAATTGGAAAACATTCTGTGTTTTTTTAATGTTGACAACTTTTTGGTCCGCATCATTTTATTGTACAAATATGTTGTTTTTATACAGTAAGTATTCTAATTAATGCATTTGAAAATACAGTACAGTTGAGTTTCATGGCAGAACAATCATAGTATTTAATGAACTGTGTTCATTTATTCTTTATTTTGCTTTTTGTGTTTAATTTTGTTCTAATTCAAACAACCAAAGTCTGTCGTACATGTACTGTACTTCATTGAAGCAACAACTACAACAACAATAAACAGTCACTAACACAGACAGAAAGACACTTAATAGAATATTTGCCTTAAAAAAACAAAATATGTCCCATGCAAATGTCATTAAGATTTTGATGTGTAGGTTTATTGAACACAACACAAGAATTGAGTATTCTAACCTTCAGAAGTGAAATATATTTTTCAGGGCATTTGTATTGACATGCATCATATCACAATACAATATGTTCCTATAATTTTGTGAACACTGTATGTGATCCCTATATGACAAAGTTATAAAGATGCAAATTTAACTTTGTGCCCAGAAGTCTATAAAATGTTGCAGACGTTTACTTAAGAAACATTTCAGTTAAATAATTATCTTCATATTTGATTTGATTTCATCCATGAGATTAACAGTGTAGTTTAGTCGAGTTCAGAACGTATTTATTGCACACTGTCTTTACGTCTCACCAGGATTTAGAGGGCAGAGAAGCCAAATATTCTTCAAGTCTTTGGTCCAGCTGACCTGGTTGCTATGGTTACAGAAGATGGAGTCATTCAACAGGTAGATACGAAGAGAAGAACCAGAAGTTGTGACATTTGATTGCTCTCCTCCCTCCTGATAGCAGGTTTGGTCGTCACATCTAAAAGTGCTGCTGATGTGAGAGCGCTCTGTTCTGCAGCTCACAGTGAGGTTACAGGACTCTGTGCTGTTAAACACAGAGTCCACTGACAGCAGGACTGGAGACACTGGATCTAGGGGGGAAATAGATGTGAAGGGTTATAAAACAGGGTACTACTGTGTATCAACATTTGGAATCTAAAGAAACCTACCTTGAATTATGACCTTGTATTTGGCTATAGGATGGTCTTTTTCCCTAGTTAAGACTGCAGTGTAATCTCCACTGTCACTTTGTTGCACATTCTTCAAATTCAAAGAGTGATTTTGTAGAGAAACTTCAGCTCTTCCTACATAACTGCTACTTATTTTTGTTCTTTTATCAGGAGATAATCTTACTACAGTGTGAGTATTGTTGAATCTCCACCTAAATTCAGTTCTTTCTACTAGATCAACAGGTTTCTTAACATCCAGATGTAAATTCTTCCCTTTCTGCACAAACAGAGTTGTCACATCACTGGACCCTGTAAAAAGAACAGAAATCAAAATCACTTTTATGATTTTTCAGTCACCACTATTTCATCCACTAATCATTTTTATGATTTTTATGATTTAAGACAAATAATGGCACAGTCTCATTTACATTAATTGACTATCTGTGTAATGATAAATCTTGGTCGAAGTTCTACATATATTACTTATATCAATGTATTTAAAGTTTTCTTCCACTGCATCATTGTACACAGAAACATCATTTGAGATGAACTCTTCATAAATAATTACACATATTTGAAGGTGAGAATATAAATTGATGGACTGTTCATTTAAAGTATTAATACTAACTAAATATCAACAGTACATACATACTCCTCCCTCACAAAATACAGATGCTTCCTCTTCCATGTGCTGCTACATTGTGACTATAATCATCATGCAGCCACCTGCTGTCTAAAAACAGATTCATCTGGCTACAGTTTCTCAGACCAAAATCACAATAAGCAATAATTTAGCATAATTTTGTTATAATTGACACCTGGTAATGAAAATGTTGCCAGTTGGGAAATTTGCAATTTGTAAAATTTCTGCTTTAACACTGTAAATGTATTCAAACAAGTGAGTTTTTATCAGGAAAAAGAGTTTTAGTGGTTCAACAAAGAGCGAGAAGACAGAAGCTGCAGTTCTTCCAACAGTGAAGTAGTTTCATGACAAGCTCTTCATTGTAGATTTAAATATATAAATGTATGCATATGGTAAGTAGCTGCTTGCCTTCCATAAAACCTGTCAAACTGATGAAGTGTTAGTATTGATATGGACACTAATCTTTGTCATGATTAGCAATATGTAATCAATTATTATAACCCAAGATACACAGAGGAAGACAAACACGTCTGCACCATTTTAGCAAAAGAGACCGTCAGAAATGTACTCAGAAAGAAAAGGAAATGAACATATGATTTCCTCAAGTGATTTTAACAATTGTTATGTAAAAATGAATTCTTCTCTACGTTTTTCTCACACTAAACAAATGTAATCTGTAATCACAAATAGTATCTGTTACTAATGTGGTGACCAGAAAATGCTCTGACACACTCACATAAACACACACAAATGTTACAGGGAAAGTGTGTTCAAGTTTGCGCGTTATCATAAAGCTCAGTGATGATATGAAGCCCTTTTTGTCATTTTTCAATAATCATTATTTATTGTGATTCTCTCATTAACTAATCTTACTCTGCATTTTAAAGTAATGTCTCTGCATCTGATCCATATTCATACCCTTTTTTGTAAATACAGTTGTAAAGAGACACGTCTGGCTACAGTTTCTCAGACCAAAATGCCCACAACATATAACATACAACATACATTTCTTCTTAGTATTTATGAATCAATAATAACAATTATTATTATTACTATTATTTCAAATGCTCAAAAAGGGCAAAACCCTAAAAACCCAAAACCCTAAATTATTATTTTTTTGCCTAGCAACTATTAAATGCAGGGAAACCCTTTAATCAACTACAGTATCACTTTCTTTCCTGCTGCTCTGATAAAAACTTTTAAAACTGCATTTGTGTTCGTAATCATGAGCTCAAAGCTTTAGTACCTCTCAGGACTTTCATTCAGTTTTGTCCACAATTCTCAGTGCATTACACACAATTATAAAGTCTGCTCAGGTGTCATTACTGTATCTGCTTGCTGTAAAATTGAAATGTAATATATTTGTCCTACCTGCTACTTCTTCGCAGAGCAGAAGTCCAAGTATCACAAAGATAAACATCATAGTCTCTGGTTGCCCTGATTTCAGAGTGCAGAATCTCCGTGTCTCAACTGTGTTTTACTGGTAAAACCATATAAACTTACAGGATGTTAACATTTGATGATGTGAACAAAGTAACTTCTCTCTTCAAACTTCCTCTCTAAGCTCTGTTTTACTGTTTGAGATCTGCTAATAAAGATTGTAGTTATTGAAATTATTTAAGATTCAAATAAGAATTTAAGATAATGATAAACAAGAATACTATTACATATTTCAATAGATCCTGTTGGCATCTTTGAAAAGTTTGAATAATTAATAGCACTATATTTAAAGGAATTAATAGCACTATATTTAAAGGAAAAGGTTTGGTATGTTGCACCAGCGTTAACTGAAGGATCATCTTCATCTGTTGCCTACTGGGACAAAAGTCACTTAAATGTTTATACTGTTTATTTGTTGTTTTAGTTTAGTTTGATTGACTTTAACACACATAGTGAGGTACCTCACTGCACATGCAGTTTAACCACTTCCTTTCTCATAGTGCTACAGTGTATGTAAGACCTCTTGCATTTCCATCTGCAAGATGAAAGATGCCAGTGGTGTGGACATCAGTAAATGTTCAAACAGAAAACCGACAAAGGCCTCATCGTTTGACGTCATCTTTTGAGCACTCTGAATTGCACCAATGATACGTGACAAAAAGACACGTCTCAATGCAGCTCACATGAGAAAAGAGTTTAGTTTGTTCTCAGGTCAGGTGGTTTGAAAACCTCACGTGGTCTCATGTAACCTTCTTCCTTTTTTGAAGGACAGAATAATTGTGTTAATCAGTGCAGCCAAATCTGCTTCTGCTTTGACCAAAAGGTTTTTAAGTTTCCTTTTAGTCTTCAGATGTGAAAGGCCTCCTGCTGCTGCTTAGTGCTGCATCAACATTAGTTTAGTTTTTATGTAATTGACAGTACATGAACATTAGTCTTTTAAAACCTGTCTTATAACACTATTAGAATAGGAATTGTGTAACTTTAGTGCACTGAGACTTGATTTCAGTTGTTTATAATAAGATCTTATATCAGTATAGTTTACAGGTTTAGCTTCACAGAAATTATGGACCAAACAGACAAAATATGAAATTATTTTTTTACATTTTTGAGACGAACAAAATGAACATTTTCTAATTTAAGTTGGACTTAAATAATCAACAATGCACTAAATGCTGCTGTATTTAGATATATCAACAGAGCAGGGTAGTTACTATCATGGACTGGTTCACATTTCAGACAAAGAAGGACACAAAAGGTCATAGGTCAACAAAGTAAACTATTTATTAAATGAAGCTATTTACAAAAACAAATAAATAGATGTGAGATGTAAGTGAATGCAGGAGTGAATGATGAAAGAAATGACAAATCAATAAAACAAAACTAAGAGACAAAGTGGGAGCTGAGAGAGAAGGAAGCAGACTGAGGCAGCCAGCTATGTAGGTTCTCCAAAGCAGCAACCCAGGTGAACCTCCTCCCACTGATGACCTCTACTCTGCTGGCTACTTCCTGAAAGGAGACGTAAGAACACAACAGGGCCAAGCAGAGTAGGAGCAGGAGGGGTTGTCACATTACTCTGTAACTGAAGATGTGCTATTACACATTTCTGTCTTAAATTAAAAAAAGTGAAGTTTACACTTTACTTTTTATACATCATCTTAAGTCTGTAATCAATGATTAAATTCTAAAATTAAACAAATCAACTGTATGTTTATGAAAGAAAGAACTGTGAAAGTACTGTACAGTATATGAAGTTCCTCAGTGGGTTTTTTTTTTTTGCTATGTTTTGTTGTTGTTGTTTTTTACATAACTTTTCCAATTTTGCTTGTTTCACATTGTGAATAATTTAACAATGAAGACTTGATTTTCAAATCAGAGTGTTTTGAATGTTTTGAAAATTAAAAACCTTGTGTGTGTGTTAAAGTGGAACATAAATACAGCGTTCCTAATGCACTGACCAGCCTATAACCATGCACACCAAATACTTGGCAGTTTATATAAATGAGCTCCATAGAGAAGTTATCACAGCAGGTTTGAATATATAATGTACTGAGTATGCAAGCAAAGTAAAAATGGAAAACATTTTTCTAACACGCTTGTTTGATTAATTTATAGGAAAACAATCCAGCCCAAAGTCTTAATCAGAATGAAATGAAAGCATGTATGATGGATTTGTATAATTAATGATATTCTGCTTTTGTACCAATTTGAAATTATTCCAGATGAAAATGTACATGACAGGTTGGTTGGTGTAGATTTGTCTCTTCATTTTTGCTTCTTGAGTTTCTCCATCAGGTGGACACTGATGACGGCAGACACCATGATGACCAGACCGACAGAAAACACGACTGTCTTCACCAGACACACAGAGAGTCTCTCTGAACCTGCAACACAACAAACCTGTTATTTCATTACAGTACTGACAATAAAGCACAACACACAACATACTGGACGTAACAAATTACCCCAAATACTGTAATTGGAAAACATTCTGTGTCTTTTTTAATGTTGATAACTTTTTTGTCCACATCATTTTATCGTACAGATATGTTGTTGTTATACAGTAAGTATTCTAATTAATACATTTGAAAACAAATGTAGAGTATAGTTGAGTTTCATGGCAGAACAATCATAATATTTAATGAACTGTATTCATTGATTCTTTATTTTGATTTTTGTGCTTAATTTTGTTCTAATTCAAACAATCAAAGTCTGTCGTACATGTACTGTACTTCTTTGAAGCAACAACTACAACAACAGTAAACTGTCACTAACACAGACAGAAAGACACTTAATAGAATATTTGCCTTAAAAAAGCAAAATATGTCCCATGCAAATGTCATTAAGATTTTGATGTGCAGGTTTATTGAACACAACACAAGAATTGAGTATTCTAACCTTGAGAAGTGAAATATATTTTTCAGAGCATTTGTATTGACATGCACCTTCTGGGCGGGCAGACTGAAACTTTAAAAACAGGGTCTCATCTGAGATTCTGCGCGTTCTGTGCGGCGGCGTTCTGTGCTGCGTTGTGTGCGTTCGGTGTGTGCGTTCTGTTTGATGCTGCTTGGTGGTTCTTCTTGCTTTCCACCATGCCAGTGGGAAGCTTGCAGCTTGCGGGTCTGAAGATGTGACTCAGAGCATCTCTTGAATCTGGAGTCATGAGTTGAGCGTCCAGCATAGGAGAGCATGAGAACAGGAACCAGGAGCTCTCTTCCAATGGGAACTTTTCAAGCACGGACCGGCCGACTCACTCATCACCACCAGATCCAGACTCCAGCTCCTCACCCCAGCAACTGACTCCATCCTCAACAAGAAGCCACCCCAGGGAAGAAGCAAGTATACGTACAAAACCTCTGTCAACTTGCTTAAACCCTGGTGCTTTCATGATTGGTAATTTCAACTAGCAATTTGGAACTAAGCTGTGGTACCGTTGATTTGACTTGCTGCTTCTCAGGTAATAGTCATCTCATCTGTTTATCAGGTTTCCCATTCCAACTACACAATAGATAACTCAACATTATGCATTCTGAACTTTCACCAGCCATAGCCTTGTGTATCAGTTCCCCTTTTCCTTTTGTGTCTTGTTTGTAGAATGTTGTAATGTTTAGTACTTGTAGCTATAGTATTAGTAATAAATGTGTGTTTAACTAAGGTGAACTTGTTTGTGTTTTGTTGTGCTTGCATCTCAGTCACTTAACCTTAAAAGACCTATACCCTTGCAATATCATAATTGCGATTAATAACAATCATAATTCTAATAGACCTCTCTTGTGTGCCCAGCAAGGAGGGCTATTTCCCTATTATTACACGTACTCTAATATGTGTTATGTCACTGGACAAATAATTTCATGTTGGAGTTGTGCACAATAATAATTCATAATTCCCCATAATACCATAAAGATATTTGAGTGCACAAATTCCTACATTATCTATAATTTTGTGAACACTATATGTGATCCCTATATGGCAAAGTTGTAGAGCTGCAATTTTAACTTTGTGCCTGGAAGTCTATAAAATGTTGCAGAAGTTTACTTAAGCAACATTTCATTTAAATGATTATCTTCATATTTTGGTTTGATTTCATCCATGAGACCCAACAGTGTAGTTTAATCAAGTTCAGAACGTATTTATTACACATTGTCTTTAAGTCTCACCATAAATTAGAGGGCAGAGAAGCCGAATCTCCTTCAAGTCTTTGGTCCAGCTGACCTGGTTGCTATGGTTACAGAAGATGGAGTCATTTAACAGGTAGACACGGAGAGAAGAACCAGAAGTTGTAATCTTTGATTGCTCTCCTTCCTCCTGATTGCAGGCTTTGGTGTCACATCTAAAAGTGCTGCTGATGTGAGAGCGCTCTGTACTGCAGCTCACAGTGAGGTTACAGGACTCTGTGCTGATAGATGGAGAGTTCACTGACAGCTGGACTGGAGACACTGGATCTGGATGGGGGATAGATGTGAAGGGTTATAAAATAGGGTACTACTGTGTATCAAAATTTGAAATCTAAAGAAACCTACCTTGAATTATGACCTTGTGTTCGACTAGTTGTTGGTCTTTGTTCCCAGTTATGAGTGCAGTGTAATCTCCACTGTCACTTTGTTGCACATTCTTCAAAAGTAAAGAGTGATTTTGTAGAGAAACCTCAGCCCTTCCTACATAACTGCCAGTTATTCTTATTTTGTTATCAGAAAATAATCTTACTACATTGTCAGTGTTGTTGACTATCCACTTAAATTCATCTTTTTCTACTAGAACAACAGGTTTCTTAACATCCAGATGTAAATTCTTCCCTTTCTGCACAAACACAGTTGTCACATCACTGGACCCTGTAAAAAGAACAGAAATCAAAATCACTTGTATGATTTTTCAGTTATCACTATTTTTATAAGTGGTCATTAAAAAGTGAGCTGAATGTTTCTGCCACTGTCTTTAATCCTCGAATATTCATTTTTAAGATTTGACACAAGTAAAACAATGACAGTCTCACTTAGATTAATGGACTGTCAATATAACGGTAACTACATTTATAGCAGTTTTATGAGTGCTATATAATGCATTTTGCAAAAACATGTTTTACTTGATACGTTTTAAATGTTTCGCATTGTGTGTGTGTGTGTTTGTGATTTCATGTAGGGCTGTCCTATTAGGAGCCTCTATTTCAATCTTATGTTGTCTGTCAGTGTATTTATTTATTTTTTTGTTTTTGTTTTTTTTAATTTCAGGTTTAATAAAGTGATGGACTGTTCATTAAAAGTATTGACCCTTGCACCATCTGGAACAGAATCAATACTAACTAAATATCAACACATACATACTCCCCCCTCACGAAATACAGATGCTTCCTCTTTCTTGTACTACTATAAGTGCCTATAATCATCATGCAGCCATCCGCTGTTCAAAAAGATGAAGACATTTATCCGGCTCAGTAGGTCAGTTACTCAGACCAAAATGCCCACATATAACATAAAACATACTATTCTTCTTATAATCATTTAATTGATAAATAATAAATAATCAGATCCTCAAAAAAGGGCAAAACCCTAAAACCCCAACTCTAAATTATAATTTTTTTCCTTCCAACTATAAAATGCAGGGATACTCTTTAATCAAGCTACAGTATCACTTTCTTTCCTGCTGCTCTGATATAAACTTTTAAAATTGCATGTTTGCTCCAAATCATGAGCTCAAAGCTGAAGCACATCGCTGGATTTTCATTAAGGATGATTCTGGCTCTTCAGTTTTGTCCACAAATCTCAGTGCATTACACACAATTATAAAGTCTACTCAGGTGTCATTGCTGTATCTGCTTGCTGTAAAATTAAAATATAACATATTTGTCCTACCTGCTACTTCTTCGCAGAGCAGAAGTCCCAGTATCACAAAGATAAACATCATAGTCTCTGGCTGCCCTGACTTCAGAGTGCAGAGTCTTCATGTCACCACTGTGTTTTCCTGTTAAAACCATATAAACTTGAGCATGATGTGAGCAAAGTAACTTCTCTATTCAAACTACCTCTCTAAGCTCTGTTTTACTGTTTGAGATCTGCTAATGAAGACTGTAGTTATTGAAATCATTTAACTCTTTGTCAAATAAGAGGTCCATCAAAAGGTGATAAACAAGAATATTATATATTTCAATAGATCCTTATTTGTTGTTTTAGTTTAGTTTGATTGACTTTAACACACATAGTGAGGTAGCTCACTGCACATGCAGTATAACCACTTCCTTTCTCATAGTGCTAGAGTGTATTTAAGACCTCTTGCATTTTCAGTATGCAAGATGAAAGATACCAGTGGTGTGGACATCAGTAAATGTTCAAACAGAAAACCAACATTTTGTGGCAAAGAACTTGAGCCTGCAAACGCCTCGTCGTTTGACGTCATCTTTTGAGCACTCTGAATTGCAACAATGATACGTGACAATAAGACCCGTCTAAATGCAGCTCACATGAGAAAAGAGTTTCGTTTGTTTCCACTCACGTCAGATGGTTTGAAAACCTCATCTGGTCTCATGAAACCTTCTTCCTTTTTTGACGGACAGAATTAGAATCTGCTTGTGTTTCAACCAAAAGGTTTATGAGTATTTAGATATAAAACACATTGTGCTGTTGATATTGTCAGTTTAGTTTTGGTTTATTTAATTGACAGTACAAGAACATTAGACTTTCTGGAATCATAAGGGGTGGTTCAATAGCATCATGTATCTTAAGTGCATTTTCACATGGCTTGTTTTTACTTAAAACTTTTTTTGTTGTATCAATATGGCATCCAGGTTTAGTCTGAAAGACATTACGGAGCAAACAAACTGGTTTCAGTCTGCATGAACAAACTTCTTGATCAAATATCTGAGGCTGAATTAATTTCTAACAACTTCATACTGATTAAAATACTTTCAATTTCTGATGTAAAGCTGATTTATTTTAAGGAGAGGCAGGTTCATTAAGACATACATCCTAATGGAAGGCCCTGTGCTGAAACATGATGGTGAAATAATAAAATAGTAGCGACAGCACACTCTTTATTAAGAGCGACAATTTTTAGATATTGTTTTACTCAGAATTCTGTGAGGTTTATTTTCAGTTCCTTTTAAAAGCAAAGAGGAAGTGAGGATGACACATTCATTGATTCAGACCTTGCGAATTAGAGCTCAATCATGCAGAAGTAGACCAACTTTTATAATGTACAGTATGTAATGCAATGTAATACATGCACTGTGATTAACACACGTCTTCTGAATGACTAATTCCATTTTAACTTATACATTAAAATTATTTCTGTAACTGAAGATGTATACATTCACAAAAAAAAAAACATTTATTCACTGTATTTTACTGTTTTTTAAGTGACCCTTTTCAAAAGTCTGACACTTTGTAGCGGTATTTTGGACAGATGTCACTTTTTCTCAAGATTTTGCCTTACTTTTTAACTATTCAGTATTTTTTTTGTTTGTGGAAATGTATGTCACCCTTTTAACTGTCAAATGGACGGAAGTTAAGTTTGTGTTGCAATGTATTTTGTAATATGTGATACTGTATCAACACTTCCCGTTCTGATACTTCAGAGGCACACCCTGTCTTAGACTTCCTCCTTCACTTCAGCCCCACTGAGGGTAAGTGTGTGAAGTGTTTTAGTTTCCTGCTCAGCAGAGTACAGCTTTGTGTCCAACACCTGCTGCCTACACAGCTGCACTGAAGTTCAGGCCTGTGCTCCTCGAGCGTTACCTGGCAATGTCTCTCACTGCACTGTGAGCAGCGCTGGCTGGTTTACAAGCATCTTGCCGGACAGGAATACCTTTAAACAAACTTGAGACAAACTCAAATCATATCTTTGTAAAGACAAGTACCCATTATTTCAAAGTGCAGTCAGCAGGGCAGTCAGGATCAAGAGTGTGCATGCTTAGCATCGATAACTTAATAACAAAAAGATGCCAAACCTCAACACCGCAGCAAAGCGGTTCAGGAAGTGGGTTCATTATCTCTTGCTCGGTACAACACCATATCATCCTGGAATTCACCCCAACTGTCACCTCCCCCACTTGTGGTTAAGCTCTTCTGTCACCAATTTAGTTTTTATATATATATATATATTGGTTACATTTTGCTTCTAGCTACAAGACACTGCAAATATTTTAAAACCTTTATTAGACTAACCCTCAGGCAGTGCTCAGCTCAGGGCTAAAGACCAGCTAGGTTTACACAAGAAATAAGGCATTAAATTACAGTTTTGTACATTTTCTAAAAAATCCACATGGCTCATATGTTATTATTTAACCTCTTTTAACTAATACATGTCATAGTTAGGATATTGGTAGTAATACATTGCCATGGTTTTCTGCTTTCTTGCATTTTGCGTATCATAACATCTGACAGTATTAACAGTGTGGAAAGGTCTTCCTTATGACAACTACAGCAGGAATCATTTAATTCTGACCCTACAGTGAAAAGCAAGTGAGAAGAAGCCTAATCTTCCCAACAAAACAATGACAGATTTTGCTTTGATGCATCATCATGCATTTTGATGACAGACAAGTCACTCATAATCTTTCCCAATCCGCAATCCACAGACCTCAAACCCACAGAGCCGAGAAACAAATCTTTCTTTTCTTCATTCCGTGTTCGGATGCCAGCAATGATGTCCTCCAACAGAATACCCAGTGTTTGCATTTCTCTTGCCAATTTGCACTTTTCCCCCTCACATGTTAATCTATCTTCTGTCTCCTCTTATTCGCAGATGCTGCATGTGCGTTAAAGTTAAAGGACGTGCTTTAAAGGATCCAAATCTGGATCCAAAAAAAAAAAAAAAAAAGGAGCAGTGATCAAGGTCAAGGACCCTTCTGAAGCCTGAACTTAAACCAGAGTAGTTCATAGGCACTGAACTGCTGGTCAGTTTATAGCCTCATCAGATGCATGTCTGCATCTTTAAACTGTTCTTGAAATAAGAGGCTTTAGCAGCATTAACACTGAGAGAGAATAATCTGCCAACACTTCTCACCGATCAGCCAGGGATTTTTGGAATATGATTCAAATAATCCATCTTCAAATAGAGGAAGAATGCATCTTGGATCATATTCTGAATACATTTGCATAAACAATTGCTGATAAAACGTGTAAGTCAATTTTCACTAGTTGTTATAAAGTCATAAATTGTCATTGTTATGCAGTCAATTCATGTAAGTTATGTTTACTGCATTAAAAAATATAATTTTAATTAATATTTTCTTCATATACAAGATATAATTAGAGCTGACATGGTCAGTGGAAAAAAATCCCTCAAAATCAGGGGTCTAAGATCTCAACAGACCTTCACATTTGGACAATCAATTATCAGCCAATCAGTGTGATTTATGAGGCATTGTGTGTGAATGTAGAAAGGTCAGTTTTAATTGGACTGGTGTAGGAGTTGAGGCATTTCAAAGAGTTTGACCTTTAACTGTAGCGCCCCCGTGAGGCTGTGTTTAGCACCAACATGTCAGTGGGACCAAGAAAATGGATATAAATTTGTTCGTGATGGGTTTCTGCATTATGTAGATGATAGCATACAGTAACAATGTACATAAAAGTTTAACAAGGTCATTTGAGTGAAATGAAATTGCCTGAGTTTTTATCTTGTCGCTCTTTGCATGCACACTGCACCTGCATCTACTCATGTTAATAATTCAGAAGAGGGTGAGACAGATGATGAATTAGTGCATGATGATGATTAAAGGGCAGAAAATGTTTGAAATAAAACCACAGTATGACTGCAGTATTAGGATTACATCAGGTCTAGATTACCAAGTGGGCAAAGTGGGCAACGGGGACTTTAAAAACACTGCAGCTGTGAGCCCGAAAGCCAACTACTAGAGCTATTTAACCAACCTGAATAACTAATATAATAAAGAATGAAGACATTTTTTTTATATTTTGCTGCAGTTTATTTATTCTTTCATGTTTTCTGTCAATTTTATCTTCCAGCATTATGGCTTTAAATGCTGTTTCAAGGCCTTCTCTGTTGTATACTATGTATGAAACTATGGTGGAAAATACTAAATTGCTCATTTTTTATTGCCCCAAAAAGCCAAAAAACACACAATTTAGTATCAGTCTTAAAACTGAATATGTGTAATATATTATACTCCTTGGGTCAGTAACTCCTGCATATGTGTTTGGGGACAAACATCATGAAAGCACAGCATAAACTGACATGATAAGAATATTAAGGACGTTCCTACTTACTTATTACCTGATCTTGGGGTCCCTTGAGGTCTTTTTTTAAATTGACAAACCATCCAATCAAAGGATTTCTATCCTGAAACAAAAATTGGGAAACAGAAGATAAAGCCATCAGATCAATTTTTATTATTTTTTTTATTATAACATTGCATATTCCTAATATAATGTGTTAAATCAACACATTACTGTAAAAAAAAAACACTTTTATACCCTAATGCCTGAAACATTTACTCTTACATCTTCATATAGTTACATTATGCCATTGTTTTTATAAAACATTTTAAATAAATTATTGTTTACACATAGATTAGTGGCCCATGTTAAATGTCTGACACCGTACACCTTGACTTTCATTTCTTACTTTTTGCAAAAATTTGAATACCAAATTATACAAATGTAAGAATCAGCATAATACTATGTACATGTTATTTTAGGGTAAATTAACATGTTGGGCTTGGATTACACAGTTGTTATAATTTGAACCAGAATACATTTCTTAAATCTAATTTTAGGCTGAATTTCGTTTTAATTAAGAAAATAGCCAAGAAGCTAAAACATGCTATTGACATGAAATATCAGCTATCAACCACTTCGATCCAAAAATCCTGTCATTGGCAGCAGTCTTCAAAAACCCATGTCGGTCAAACCTTAATTTGTAATCAAGTCATATCCAAAGTGTCTGTCTCTCTTCTTCTGTCCCTGACCTGACAGACCACATCGGCACAGTTACACCAAGGACATCTATTATGAGTCACATTATCCTCTGGTTCGGTAATAAATAACTGCCTACATCCCACTTCACTCCCCCATCCCTTCCTCTTAACTCACCGCTCAATACCGCTCCTCAGCCACAAGATGGCGACATCATCAAACAGAAAAAAATCCCCACAAGCCACTTCCACAACTTCTCTCCCTCCAAGACACAAAGCCAGTGACATCATCTGTGGAGGGACAGAGGGTGTGCGAAGGACAAATGTCTTGAAATGCATTACATCATTCTACACTAATATGATAATATATCTCAGCCGCTGAGTGCGGTGCCAAGCATGAGAAGGGCCATAATCCATACAACGACCGCTTCAAATGAACAAGGGGATAAAATGAAAGTGGTGGTGGTGGTGATGTTGGAGGGGGGGGGGGGGGGTGTTGGTCCACTGGAGTCGGCAGTGCAGTGCTGAAGGTTATTCCAGACATTACTCCTCAATGAGAGCAGGAGGAGAGAGGAGACGATAATTACCATCACACTAAGTAAAGATGAGGCAGGCAGGCTGTAATGCGCCCTGTCTGTCTTCTGTCCTTCTTTTTAGTTTTTCAACAGGATCTGTTATTTCTCCTTTCTGGCTTTCGCTTTCTCCCCTCTTTATTTTTCTTGTCATCCAGTTAAGAGGAGAGTGAGCAGGAACATGGTGAAATGAGGACTGAGGGGGAAGAAATGAGACAAAGAAGGGAGAGAAAAGGGTTGCAGAGGAGAGAGAGGGACTGGGAACTATAGGAGGTGAAGGAGAAACACAATGACTTGGGAGAAGAAATGAGAGGAGAAGAAAAGGAAAAGGATGGAAGAAAAAAAAGCAGACAGAAAAGGGAAAAAAAGAGAAGAGGGAGACGAGAAAATTGAAGAAGTGGGAGAACTGTTAAGAGGAGATGAAAGGAGAAGAGAGAGTTGCAGTGATGTGGGAAGAACTGACAAGATGAGGCAAGGGGAGAGGAGAGAAATGACTGGAGAAGAGGTGAAAGGAAGAGGGGAGAGGATAGACAGAGGAGAAGGTAGAATAGACAGTTGGAGACGTGAGAGATGAACATAAAAGAGAAAGCAAGAGGCGAGGAGGAGAGACCGGAGACGACAGAGAATGGCTGAGGAAAAGGAATGCGAGGGGAGGAGAGGTGAAACGAGGACAGAGGGCAAGTGAAAGCAAAGACATTTGAGACAAGTTGAGAAGGTCAGGGATGTAAGGTACAACAAGATTAAGCAAAAGAAGAGGAGAGAAGAACAGACAGGTTAGGTAAAGGGAAAGGTGAACAGGATGAAGGAGATGAGGTTAAAGAAAGATTTAGGAGGAGAGGATAAAGGAGGGGGGGCAGAGGAGGAAAGGAAAACTATAAAGCGAAGGCATAAAAAGTGGTGAGGAGAGAAGAAGAGACAGGTAAAAGCATCACTGAGGAAAAGGGAAGAAAGGAGAGGTGATAGGAGGACAGAGGACAAGCGAAAGCAAAGACACGAGAGAGGAGAGGAAGAGAAGGTTAGAGAGATGTAATGAAATGCAAGATTATATGATAGGATGGGACAAGATAGGATAGATAGAACTGCAGTGATTGGGGTGGTGGGGTGAAAAATGAGAAAAAAGTAAGAGAGTAGAGGAGAGGAGAGGAGAGGAGAGGAGAGGAGAGGAGAGGAGAGGAGAGGAGAGGAGAGGAGAGGAAAGGAGAGGAGAGGAGAGGAGAGAAGAGGAGAGGAGAGGAGAGGAGAGGAGAGGAGAGGAGAGGAGAGGAGAGGAGAGGAGAGGAGGGGGTTAAGCAGCTGAGATAGTGAATTACGAGATGACATGAGGAAAGAGGAGACTGTAGGAGAGGTGAACAGAGGAGAAGAAAGGAGGAAAAGAGGAAGAGAGGAAGGTTGTGTGGTGTGGTGGTGAGAGGACTGAGAGGCAAAGGCAATAGGAGGAGATGTTGAAGAGGTGAAGGGAGAATTAAAAAAAAGGAGAGGAGAGATGTGAAGAGGAGAGAAAAATAGAAGGAGATGAAGATAGGAGCATAGCACAATGTGAAAGGGGTGGTGAGGAGATGAGGCGTAAGGACAAAATGCAGGGGAGAAAAGAGAAGGGAGAAGACGAGGACAGGGCAGAAATTAGATTTAAATGAGAGGAGAGACTAAAGCTGTGCAGACGTTTGTCTTGGAGTTGTGTTTTGAATGCCACTAAACATTTAGGTAAAACGTTACAGGCCCTTGCGCTTGCGTGTTATGTATGGAGACACACTTACTGTCCATATGAGAAACTGTCATGTTATTGTCACTCTTCAGCTACAATCTTTCATAGCTTGAACTAAATTATCAACAGTACTGTATGTGTGATGTACACTCAGATTGAAGAGCTGAAAACGTTTTTCAAGCCTCGTTTCTAAAATTACAAAATATAATTAAAAAAAAAAAAGAATTCCCTGTGAACTAAGCAAAATAAATGGATGTGAAATAAATGAGACTTCACCACTGTTCATATGAAAGCCGTGTCTTCTTTTATTTTCTGTAATAGTGTGGAAAAATAATTACATACAATTTGAACAAAAAAAAGAAAAAAATCCAACAAAGAAATTTGAAAATAAACGAGAATTTCAATAATATCTGTTTTGTACAGTTTTTTTCTTGAATAAAAGGGATAAACAAGTATTCAAACCCAACATGAACATAATACGCATGTGAACAATATATAGGGATAAAAATAAAGAATTGGACTATGGAGATTATATGATTATTTCAACACACACACCTTCCCTCTCTTGTCCTCATACGCACCCTCCACTTCACACATTTTCAAGTGCAATATGGAAACCTTCTCAATTTACCGATCATTGTCTTCATAATGATACCAAGCTGGACGTCGGTTAATCCTCTTCACTTGTGCAGCTGTTTCAGAGAGCAGACAGGCTCAGCAGCTGGATGAGGGACGAGTGGGCCGGCTCGGCTCCTTCCTCGTCTCCTAAGGCCATGCGACGTCTCTTTCACTCTGTCTTCCTAGTTGTCCTGCTTTCTACTAGGGCTTGACAGATATGTGGCTTTTAAAGCTGATAGCAATGTTATTAAATGTCTTTAAAGCACCACGGGGCAATAAAATGTAGATGAAAGTCTGTTAAGATTTGCACCTTTTTCAGGCAGTTTTAAGTCATAATCCTTAAGATTTTCATCGATCTGTGGTTACTGATGGTAACAGCAAGTGTGTTTTAGTGATACAGGTCTGAGTCAGTTCCAAACATCAACCACTAGGGGCAGCAATGCCTTAGAGGGCTACTCTGGCAGAAAAGCATCATAAGAAGAGCAACTTATGCATCTGTTCACTAGCCTGATAATCAGACTGAATTGAATATTTGCAAAGTCATGCTCCCCTTAAATGCTGTTGCTACATCTGTCAAGCTTTTCATTCTAGCACAATATGCAGCTTTTACGGTGATACGCTGGCAGATTTACCACACTCATTTTTAAAAGAATGGGTTGGATTTAAGACCGAGGTTGACAAAAGCAGGTTCATCATTTCTTGCGAGAGACTATTGATTTTTCTGGCTGAAATGGCTGTCATTGGCAGATTTTATCAGCTGTAGCTAGCTAGTTAGTCATCTAAAACTAATCATAAACTTAACACTATCTTGGATTACGAGTTTTACTGGGGTTACTGGAGTGTAAACTTCCCCAAACCCAATAAAGACCAGCACAGAGCTGCTAACATTAGCATAAAGTCTGATATAGTAGCATCCAGGACCGGCTTCCACACATGATAAAGTACTACAGAGTGGATGTGCTACTGTGAACAGGGCTTTTTTTAAAGAAAAAAAAAACATAATCTGTAACCCACAAAATGTAGTTAGCTAATGAAATGCAATTTGGCAGGTTAGCCAGCCATGTTAACATTTGAAGCTTACATCAGAGCAGATAAAAACACTTTTTAATTTGTTCTTTACAATTTTGTTCTTGTGCTTTGGAAAAGCAAAAAAAAAAAAGACACCATCCTCCAAACTCTTTAAATACAGATTGTCTCAGCCTCATCGACACTGCTGCAGCATGTGGAGAAATTCAAAGCTTGACAGGCCTGTCATGCCTAGTTACGGTTGCTAAGCTATGATTGGACAATTGCTTCATTAGAGTCTGGGTTATCTTGCTTTGCTTTGTTTCAGTGTCAGGTTTGTCAGTAGCAGGTGCCGTATCCATCCCTGCTGCACCATCTTCAGTCGACACTGAAGTTGCAGTAGTATAGTTTGCATGGGCAAACAATTTGAATTGGCCAGTAACAGTGAAAGCTCCTATATAGAGAAGCAACAACAGAATGCAAATTCCTTCAATGGCAAAATATAATTTTCAATACCAGAAATAGCATCAAAATTTGGTTTGATACAATAAAAATCTTAAGAATTATAACAACACTGCTTTAACAGAAATTATAGTTGGAACTATTTGATTAATAAATACAATTTGCAAAGGAAATCTAATTTCATTGCAGCCTTTTCAGACTGTTTATGTAAATGTGGTCAGGAGGAACCTCCATCATACCATCAGATGACAACATGACTGGCTGATACTGATATTTTTGCCCAAGACATCAGTCAAACCCTACAGTCCAGCGGTACCAACACATTTACAATGATATGAAAAGACAGTGGGGTTACAAGCTGTCACAGATATAATGGACACATACAGCACATATGCATGTATGCAGATTTAAACCAGTAGCACACATGCACCGTCACCCAAGAGCACCCATACACGCACAAACAACAAACACAAATGGCTGCTGCATTTGTTTGTCTGCTCAGTTCATTTTTTGCACAGTCTTTTGGCACTCGAAGAAGACTCCAATAGGTAAAAATGGACACTGAGCCACTTGAGTCACTCTTGGCCAGGGATGGCACAGCACAGCACAGCATGGAACAGAGCAGTTAGCTGTGGGTCTGGCCTGCTTCTAGCCTGGGTTGGCCTAGTTGAGACAGAGTTTTGGCTATTTGTGGCCTGGCTGTGTAGTCGATTTGGCCACAGACGCACATGTCCTCTCTCTGTTTTTTTTTTTTTTTTTTTGCTGGGGTGTCCAATCAGACCAACCCCCCCACCCCTCCCCAATCTGATGAATACCAAAAAGAAGAGTAAAATATTGTGTATAAAAGTTTAAACACACACTTTTCAACACCTTTCTTCCACCTGTGATGTAACACCACAAAGCAATATCAAGAAAATAAGATTTAAAATACTGCTTTTCATAAAAAGGAAGTAATTCATGAAATAAAAGCACACTGAGGATGAAATGTCATGAGCTCATGAAGCTATATATTCTTTTAAAAAAAGACCTCCAACATACACACATGTATGCAAACTAGAGTGCTATATCTACTCCGTATGTTATCAACTTGAATAGGATTTGGAAGAAAGCTATGGGAGAAAGGCTTACGATGTTGTGATAAGATTTTTTTTTCATATAAACACAAGTTCAACCTCTAAATTTGGAAGTTGGTAGGTGGCTATTTATATGACATAGCAGAGAGAATAGAGAGTAAAGAGTATCAGTACACACCGTGGTGAGAGGTACATATGGGGAGGAGGGAAAAAAAAGACATGAAATAACAACCTAGTGGAGTAAACACTTCCAGATTCCCTTCCAAAACACATATTTTTTTTCAGTGCTGAACTAAATCTAAACATCTGTTTTGCATTTTTGGCATCTATGGTGTCTTTTACATATTTATATGTCCCCACTGTCAACAGACTGTAAATAGTTAGAGGTAATGACTAAGTACCTGGATGGCCTGGCCATGTATTTGTTGGCCTCAGTACCTCCACAGTGTCAAATTTACTTATTCTACACAAGGTCATAACGACATTGCAAGTGAGATGCAAAATACTGCACAGCTACAACTCTGTAAAAGAGGTTGTAAAGAGGTAATAATATGCAGTACCAAGGCTGTGATAACCATATAAATTTAAAAGGGTGCTCCATCTGCCGTTCCTCTCTCCATAACTACTGAAACGGTTTATATTGTGACCTTGGAGCTAAAAGGTTCTATCTGATATTCTAATCAGAAATGGCGTGGCTGTGGTTTCCTCTCTGAACGTGTTTATTCAAAACAGGGGCAATAAATACAATTTTTACTGCCCCTTAGCACAAAATTACCATAATATACTGCATCTGTGAGGGGTTGATAAGGTGGCTGATAAGTATAAAAGACTCAATGATTACCTCTGGAGGTTGGAGCTGAGATTTCTGGTTTCAGTTTGCAGCCTGTGCACCTCATCTGTTCTCATTTTTAAGCGCTCAGAAATGTACGATACGATAATGACTCCTTGTTGCATTCTCTCGCTCTTTACTTTTACTATCCAACGTAGCAAATGTGCGGTAAAGGTGAAAATAAAATCACAATGCATTGCCTGGTGGTTGTCAGTTTAAGTTAAAAAAAAAAGTCAGTTATTACTTAATGTTCCTTAAAAATACGAAAGGAAAAAAGGTGACATTACTGTTACAGAATCTGCTCTAGTGGAAGATAGAACCTTTTAATTTCAAGCTCAGTATCCGGCGATGATTGAGGCTGCTGCCGTGGAGTCTAATCAACAAATGATTGTCAATGTTCAACGTGAAGTTGGGAGATGTTGAATCCAATCTCACTAACACAACCCAATATGCAAATATAAACCAATTCTGCACCCAGCTGGAGCTTTATGTTAGACAAACCAACTGTTTTTCACTGATATCTTAAATTTAAAGTAGTACCAAAGTAAATGCACTGGACAACTTTTTTCAGTGTAGCATCCACACTGCCTGCAACAGGATCTGCAAATCACTGCAAGTCAGGTTTCTTTTTTTTTACTCTAAACGTAGACATCTGGAGAAATGTCTGAGAAAAGTTGAATTTTAGATTTCTGTGTTTCTTATTTTTCCCTTAATGATGAGATTTTGTTTCATAAAAAATGGTTCTGTTGCAAAATACAAGACTAAGAAATTAATACAGCCATTCAAAAGTTATGGACAACTGTCAAATAAATTTATGCAACTGGTGTTATAAGTGGTTGTCATTGTTGGGGTTTGTTAGTAAGCTCTAAATTAAGGTAATTAAGGTATGTACTGTAAACAAAACTACAAAACTACAAGAAAAACTTTTTGTGACGTTTGCAGACAGTTACCAGATCCTACCTTGCACATTTGAAGACTAAACAGATACATTTTAATTTTTTTTTTTTTGCTGCAGAACATTTGAGAAGTGGTACAGTGGAGATTTATTCAAATGTCAGACTTTTACAGTAGCTGAGGTCAGAGCAGAGTAGCAACATTTTAAATGCTGATCATTAAGTACCTGTGGGGATTAACGGCCAATCACACACACCAAAGATAACAGAATATAATGGAAAAATCTCTGACATAGAATACCACCAAATTTTCTGTTGCACTGAGGAAACCAGCATACTTACACATAAATGTACAAAGTACCATATGAGCTAGATAGAACCCCCTGTACCTTCATTTTGATATGTTAGACTACACTTAAACGTTCTCATCGCTTACAAAGTTCACAGCAGAACTCAAAGTGAGCAGCCGCTTGTTCTCCATCCATCATTTTGAATGTCGTCGACGTTTGAAAAAGGCAGTCCAGTCAGAAGACTGGAAGTCAAAGGAAGAGTTTTGTGTCAAAAAGAGTTATCCACCAAAGACATTTGACTGGATATTCATCATTTTGAAATAAAACTCTTCAAATTTTCTAATTTAAGTCTACAACATCCACTTTAAAAACACCATCCATCTCTTTTAAAGAAACTCAGAACGTTTCCAAAAACGATCACGTTGCCACATACACATTAAAAAGTGAGTGTCACCCAAAACTCTGAACCTTTGGTCCACAACTCCTTATAAAAATACTATAAAATGTTTCTGAATGCCTTTTTTTTCATACATTTCGGTATAAATATGGAAAAAAAATCTATTCTACTGTGCAAGTGAGAGAAACAAATACTTTTTGACACTTGAGGGTAGGGGAGGTATTTTTTTTGTACAAATTGCTGAAATTCATTGAATGAAAAAAGCTCTCCCACCACACCTCGTTTCACAAATACTGTCTACAGCATTGATCTTGAGTGAAATGTTAAGCGTAGAAATGTATCATGATATAAAATGAGAGATGAAGAGAAGAAGGAGCTTCTAGAGACGCTTGCTACCGCTCCTTTCCTTTCCTCTTAGATGTGGCACATACAAAACCTTGCTGTCCAGAGCATCTCATTGTTCGCTCTTTACAAAAAGAAGACACACCTCAATAGTTTGTGTGTTGGCACATGTTCATTGGCACTCTGGTCGCTTACTGTACCACCTTAATAAGGTTTGTCCCATTTAAATCAAGGTAGATCTTGTAAGCAATGGCCACTGGGCAGATTCTAGTGAGAAAAAAGGATCAAAAAGTGCCAGATATATATTTATAGTCCAAGCTGCCCAGTTACTGCAATACATAAAAACATAGAGTCTTTAAAGATATGTATGTGTGTGTGTGTATGTGTGTGTGTGTCTGTGTGTGTGTGTGTTTATTTTTGCACTATGTGAGAGTCAGAAGATGCAAAACATGTGAATTACAGACAGACTTGCTGTAAGTCACTGTACTGCATCACACTCTATAGGTTTGTACAAGGAAATAACTTTAAAATGACCCAAATCTCCTTTTGCACTTATTTACAGAGATGGTATGGAGGGAACATGTGATGCAGATAGATGGTTCGAAAGCAAGAAGAGGATTGCAGGGAGGAAAAAACTTTCTCTGCACCTCCTTAAGCTCCTGGCGCTTTTCTTCTTTTTGTCTTCAAAGTGCTCTTCTTCTCTTTTTGTATCTCTTCTCTTGATTGTGGCTCTCGCTGTTGCTTTTGTTGGAGCATAAACACAACACAAAGTCTGCGCAAATGTGTGAGAGTATCGCCTTGCATGTGTTATTTATATTGCTGCTAACTATATTATATGTGATGCTGCTAACTGCTGTTCATTGTTGGGGTGTCAGCGGTTCAGAAACTGAACCAAATACCATGCACTGGTAGCTATGGAAACAGAAAACAGAATGTTTATGTATAGAAACGTGGGATTTTTTTTTTCTGATTTCAAAGTATTTTTGTGTGTATGTATAATAAGTACTGCTGCTGTGAAAAGAAAGTCCAAGAGTGTGTATCTCACACATGAGTTTGCATCCGCTGCGTGTGTCTATGGGAATAGTCAGAGGGCGGAGACGAGTAGGAAAAGCGAGTGGAGCTTCCATACTTCCCCAGCCCTGTTTCAGGACTTTGTTGTCCAGGCCCTGGCCCTTGCCCGGTTCCCTGTCCTGTTGGATACATCTCGTAGGCTGGCCCCTCCTCAATGGGTGGGGCAAAGCCCATGCGGTAGCTGGGATACTGGGAGGGGTATCCGTAGTTGTCATAGGCCAGCTGGGTTGTGCTGTCCAGTAGGCCACAGTCTCCGGGGTAATCTCCAGGCGATTGAAGCGCTGGATTGGGAGGTGCTTGCTGGCTCTGTGCCGCCCTCGAGAACGTGTTGAACTGGGCGTAGGTGGCATGGGACATCCTGGAAGGCGGGCGGGGGTCGTAGCAGCCCGCCCTGGAACCTGGCACTGCGCTGGGGGGAACTGCACCGCTGGGGGCAGTTGAAGGTCCGCTGGACGTGGCGCCGGCTGGTCCGCTGTTTGGGTTCGGGGAGCGAAACTCTCCTTGGTAGTGGATGGCACGGGACTGGGGGCGCGCTTCGTCATGGGTGGTGGCTCGGACGTTGTAGTAGCCGTTGGTTGGGTCCTGTGATCAAATGGAAGATTATTAGGCTTATAATACTATAGTTTCTACTGCAGTATATTAGAAGCAAGAATAATAACCACTCAGATATAAGTTTTGTATTTTGGTTAGCCTGGCATGATATTAACTCTATAATGGTGTCAATCATTAAGAAATTCTAGTGTTTTAGTTGTATAACAGAAGAAATTGGAAAAAAAAACATAAATCAAAGTGAACCAGACTAAAAATCGAATAAAGTTAATCAAAGTCTATGAAAACCATCAAAAATGAATACAAATACAACCAAAAGATGAGACTGACTCAGCCAACTTCATTTGTTGAAATTAACTGGCACTTTGCTGACATGCTTGGTGATGTGGGTGCAGTTGGCGCCGTGCTATTATTCATGCTACGCCCAAAAATGTAATGGTGTGTGAGTGATGAAGCATACAGTGTGTGTATTATGAGCCAGAGGAACAATGAAGCATCTTCCTTTTCACCAGGATAAACCAGGTTTCATGGCATAAGCATGTTTTGGAGTACTTCCTTTCTGTCTTTAGTTTGGTTAATTTGGAAAAATGAGAACAATTGTACAATTTGAACTGCAACCCTAAATATTAAGAGAAAGCAACATGTATGTATTATCATGCTCTGATTTAGCAGATTCTGCAAACGATGCAGAAAGAATTGCCAGCATTTGTTTCATGGGAACTTCAGTGATGTTGATAATGAACAAGAGAAGTGTTGTTATGAAAACCAGGCTGTTAACTGCAGTTCAAGTTTTGGACCTGTGGAAAAGAAAACCTGTTGATGTTTTGATCATAAAGCTAATGAGAAATGAGGATAACTGTGCAGCATGCATGTTATAATGTTAAAGTCGCTGCAGATGTGTAAGTCCGATGTCAAAATGCCAAAATGTCTTTGTGAGCGGCGATCCATCACCTCACCTTCAGTTCATACTCCTCCCGGGTGTCGCTCTCGCTCCTGATGTCCTGCTTCAGGTCCATGTCATCTTTGAACGGCTGAGTGGAGGGAGAGAGGGAAACAGAGGGCAGAAACTAAACCATCAAACAACAAAACACACACACGGAAAGAGGGAGGGTGAGAAAGGAAAGGAGAAAGAACAGAGGGAGGGGAGAGGAAAACAGAGTTTCAGGTTTTTCATCCCAAGAGAGTAGAAGACGAGAAACGATTAGTTGTTGGAAAAAAGGGTTCGGGGCTGAGCTTTAAAACCTCGTCAAAGGAGCCTCGTCGATTTGTTTCTCCAGGACTTCCAGGGTTGAACTCTTTCAAAAGGAACACAACCATTAAAGCAAGTGTGTGTGTGTATATGTGTGTCTGCATTTGTCTTGTCTTGTGAGAAAGTGCGGACTGAGAATAAATGTGTGTATGTATGTTCTTCTACGTGTTGGAATTAGCATGGTGTGTGGTTGTGTGTGCATTTTTGTGTGTTTGCAAGGTTGGTGTGTGTATTAACTGAACTTTGCGTGCATTTTGTCGTCTGTTCTTGTTTCCCTTTATCTGTGTTCGGGCAGTTTTTGTATGTGTACCTAAAAGTCTGTGTTTGCAAGTGTAGTTTCATATGCACGTGTCTGTATTTCTGTGTGCACTTACTTTCAAGTGTGAATATGCCAGTTTTCCTGTGTGTCTCTATCTGTGTGTGTGTGTGTGTTTGTGTGCGTGCGTGTCAGCCTCTCCTGACATGTCGCCCTTTGTGTCAGTGTTTCTGTACATTTAAGGCCATTGACCCATACACCTCCTCTCCACGGCCCTCCGGTGACTCAGATGGGTGTCTACTCACGGAGTACATGGCCTTGACCATACGGGTTGCCGTGGAGACATTGGCCGCCTCCTCCTCCAGACTGTGGGTCTCTTTGTTGACTGTCTCTACCTTGATGTCTGGTTTACCAAGGGTGACACCCCGGCGACCTGGAAGAAAAACACAACCTCCGGTCATGTTCTGGGTCACGTCAAGATAAATTACCGATTTATTTAACAGCCTGGTCTGAAAAAACAACAAAAACACTTTATTCTGTTTCTATTTGTTTTCTCTTGACTTGTCTGACCGTTTATTTGCCTTATTCTATCTAGCTTCTCTCGTTTCTTTTGATAATGGTGCAATGGGAAATTTGGGATGCTGGCAGCCTCAAAAGGCAGGAGGAGTTTGAAGACAGTTTGAATTTTGAGGAGTTCAGTATCCGCCATGATTAAATGATACATTTCTTCATATCTGTTTTAAGGGTTGTAAAAGAAGATGTAGATTTTGCAGCAGATCTTTGTGTCTGTCAATTACAATATGTAAATTGAAAAAAACAAACATCAATATTCTTTTAGCAACCTTTTTCATAATTAGTTTGAATCCCAGATGTGTAGGTTTTCAAATTTTCAGTGGTAGTTTTAAAGAAAGATTGAGATAATCACATTTTCCTATAAACAAAATGCCATCAGGAGAGTTGTGATAAATACATACAAATTAGGGTATTATTGTGCCAATGATCAAATGTCAGAAAAAGGTACTGTGAGGGCTTCTGTACCCAGAAATGATGTGCTGTAATGTTAATGAACTGTGCACACCTCGGTGTTCAAATACTTTGATGTGTCTGGTGGAGGAGGAGGAGGAGGCGGTGGGGAAGTTTAGTAATCCTTGAATCCAATTGTCTCCCAAATTTTGTGTTTCAGATTTAATTTCGACAAAGATGATTTCCTGAGATGCAACAGAAAAATAGAAAACAATATCCTGGGAGAAAAAGGGTAAATATGCAGCATTTTCAGCCTTTTTCAGACATGCGCCTTCTTATGTAAAACTTAAGTCACAGCAGAAGTCTTATTAGGGCAGACCTGAACACTTCTAATATAACATAAGTCTGAATTGAATGCCGTCGTGTTGACGTAACGGTTACAGCAACACACGAAGGTAGAGAGGGGTTCAGTTTAGTGGTTAAGGCTTAATAAGATCATCATCTGTGTCACAGCAAACATTTGTGCTTTTACGCTGATATGACAGGTATATTTCTATGTTAAAATGAAATGATGAAATGATAATACTAAGCAGTTAATATTTGTCAACATGAACAGCTCTCTCTCTCTTCAGCACCCAGAAACCTTAAAAGTGAAGATTTGCATCTGTGAAGTCTGTGATCTGCAGCATAGACAACAAATGAGAGAGACGGCTTATCTGGAGCTACAACAGTGTTTGTCAGAGTTTCTCATTCCAAATGATATCTTTTCTATAGTGTGTTATCTGCTCTGAACCAGAAAGTATACTCTTATCTCCAGAAGATCCCTGTGGGGACTCTGCCAGTCAGTCAGTCACCTTCATTGTCTTTCCCAATTCTTTATTTACTATGAAGTGCCTCAAAATTAAACATCTTGAAGACACCGCGTCTTCTTTAGCGCTCTGGTTTGTGGAAGAGTGGTTTGTGTTCATAAATGCTAATTGGATTGCCGTAGGCTGTAGAAATTACATATAGGAATTCATAATTTAAATACTATTCACCTTTAAACGCTCTTGTTTTCTGCGCCGTTATTTTTGTACTTCATCTAATGTATGAGCGGCATATAAATACGATTTATTAAAAAAATAATCATACAATTTCATGTCAGTAGAATGAAAAGGGAAATGTATGGTGGGCGTTTTAAGGCAGTTTGCCATATTATATGAATATTCATTAATCTCATTTGAATAAAATGCTATACGGCTGGCATATGTTGCCTTTTTCAAATGTGGAATGGCAGAATGACAGAGTGGGAGAGTGGATGAAAGACTAATAGACATATATAGTATGTGTGTGTGTGTGTGTGTGTGTGTGTGTGTGTTTGTGTGTGTGTGCCTCTACAAACACACACGCTAGAGAACTACTGTGTGCACTCACTGCCTTTGCGTTGGCGGTAGAGGAAGAAGGCGAGCGCCAGTAGAAACATAAGCAGCAGAATGGAGGAGCCCACCGTACCACCGGCGATAATTCCCACTGGAACAATATCTGAAACAAACACAAGCAGAGAAGGGTCGGGGTTGAGGGACAGCTGGTAACTCATTGTTACAGGAACCTACACGGATGTTATGTCTTTTCAACATAAATCCTGTTGTGTCCTATAGTTTCATGTTGAATCTCCGAGGGGCTGGTTATGTTGATAAGGCATGCAAGTCAGACAAGGGATAAAAATACTGTTAGTGTAAAAACCTATGGACAAATCCAAGCTCTCGCTCTTGAAGATGTTTTGGTAGATTTTCTGAAGCCTGCAAAATCTGACAGCTGAAAGAATAAGAGCCAGAGAAGACTGACAGAGCGTGAAGAAATCATTTTTCCAATGTAATGTGACATACCAAGCTCTCAAAATAAAATGCGTAACCATCCAGAATGGACTTACAGTGTTTTATCTATCGTCAGCCCTCCAGCTGAGGCCGCTGCTTAGAAATCTTGCTCAAAGGCACTTCAGTTTGTAAAAGAGAGATGAGCAACTCATTCAGATACATTAAAGGTACAAACACAATTTTGTCTACTTTCAGTGATTCTAAATTAAACACATTGTGTGTATCCTTTTTCTCATAAAACATTTGCTAAACCTATTTTTACAGTATTTTGAAACCTGCATTGGTTAAATCCATGTTGGCTAGTTTCATGTATCAGTATCCTTCTTCTCAGCTTTTTGTTTGCCTATTGCTACATTTCTTAGCGTGTTACCGCCACCAACTGTAATAAAATAGCATGTCATTACTGACAGGACGTGTATCACTTCATCCACATGGTTGAGCTTGTATATGTGTATCCTTGTGTGTGTGCTAGAAGACCTTCACAGCGCCATCAGTAGTCAAAGACTCCCCAGGCTGCCTTAAAGGTCTAACAAACATGTCAAAATGAGTTTCGATCTCATAAAACTTTGCAAAGACCTTCCCCGACTTCTTCTGCTCAACTATTTGCTGACTTCAAAGGCACTTTACGATATGCATTACGTTCTGCACAGCTGTGTTTTTCCATTTGTGTGTCCTCAATTTTTCGCAGCTGGTCAACGTCGGTACTGCAAGAGAAAAATGTGGCGCATGTCTCGCAAAACAACAAAAAATCCACAGGATATCTTTCATTGACAAAACCTCATGACTTATGGCACCATTATGAATGTCTTTCCACCTCTGAGCGCAGACTTGTCCGTCTGTTGTTGTTACTCATGTATGGTAATGGCATACCAACAGCTGATGTTATAGGGTAATCCCAACCTCAGGTATTTTTGTTGAAAGAGGAGCCCAAAATCATCAAGGACCTCCACCTGGCTGTACAGTGGGTCTTTGAGGGTGGTGCTGGAGGGGTAGGACCTCGAAGCTAAGGATCCCTTCATGTTTGTCTTTGAAAAGATGGAGGACATGAAGGTTTTCCTCACGGCGTGTTGGGATCAGCAAGGCCTGAAAGTTAACTCAACGTGTATAAACCCTTAACCTCCCTTGTGGCTGGACACTGATTAGGTGCCCCACACACGTGTTGATCTACAATTCATGATCCATGGTGAGTTGACTTTGTGAATCAAAATTCCAGTGTTTGTTCGAGTTTTGTATGATGTAATCGTGCAATCGCGGAAGTCTGAGACATAATGGCCGATGTCTGGTGGTAGTTTGAACTTGTTTCTGAAAATCGGAGACTGCATGAACGTGAGGCGCAGAATACGAGAGCGGAAGGAGAGCAGAGGGTTAAATGGTATTTATAGGATTGCCGGATGTAGCGAAGTTGAGGTGTGGTCCTGTTCCCGAAACTACACTAATTAGCTTCGACAAATAAATTGCACTCATGAAATGTGTAACTAGCTATATAATTAAAACTATGACATGATGCTACTACCGTGAACTGCCATACCCATTTTTTTCATACAGTACCTGTCTCCTCCAGGGTGATAATCATGGTGCCGGGTCCGAAGGAGTTCCAAGCGGTGCAGTTGTACGGTGAGTGGAAGTCGGACTCCATGACGTTATTGATGGTGAGCGTGGAGAGGACGGCTCCACCCTGGGATGGAGGTTTACTCTGCTCCACGGTGTACCTTTCCATCAGGGTGCCTTTCTCCTTCTCCCACACATTCTCCTTCCATGCCCAGACCTGAGAATCACATTTTAGAGGGTTTATTAGTCTTTTAATCCACGGTTCAGTGGACAGCAGATATTGGATTTAGAGGATGACGTGTTATAGGTCATCATGATGAGTGACACGAGCTTGACCAACTGATAGAGAGGAGCATAGAGAGGGATTATCAATACACCTGTGTCAAGGTCATTTACTGAACACATGCACATACAATAACATTCTTATACCAGACAGGAAGTTGTTACAAACCATTTGAAAACACTTTGACTTTCTAAAGTTAAATCAATTTGATCTGCTACTTAATCGTTACTAAAAATAGCTAAGCAGGTGTAGTTCAAGTCATGATTAAGATCAAAGGCTTGGTACATCTGTACGCTAAAACATCTGTAAATCTATAAATCTGTTCCTCAACACAGCAGGAAGTCCTTCAAGCTGATAGGAGCTCTGTATTAGCATGATGAGGACATAATCTCCAATATGTTTAATTTGTTTGATTTTTATCTAAATTCCACTCTTTACTGCAGCAATCACACAATTTCCCCTCGGGGATCAATAATGCTAATTTAACTTTAACTTATCTTAAATAGTATTAACCACAATAGACTCACACACACACACACAAAGTCACAAATAAACATTCAGCAAACAGATGGGCTGGTGTTAAGAAAGGTTAAGAGAGACTAAAGCGAGCCAGGGCAGGAAATATATTTTAAGTAAAACAAATTATATTCTCACACCTCGCTAACTAGCTTGTTCTCCCGATGCAGTAAATGCCTAAATAAAATTTGCGCGGAACCTTTTCAGGCTTGAAAAGAAAAAGAAAGAAATTACTCACAAATAAAGCAGAACAGACACACACACACACACACATGCACACACACACACAAACAGTGTAGCAAGTGTATTTGAGCGATAAAAACTCAAGCAGGTTTTTCTACTTAAAATCTGCTGAGGTAGATATTTGAGGTTATTAAATATAGAGCATAGCGATATCAAATATACATAGATCCATATGTTGGGCTAATGCACCTTTTAACCTGTTTTTTTTTTTTTTTTGAACGTGATCAAGAGATCAAGAGTGGGTGAGGTAGAAATGTTCTAATAATATCTTATGATATAATAAAAATCTTTTTCTTTGACAGTCTTGCATAATGCCTCTTTCTGGTTCTCACAGTCCGCCTCTCACAATCGCTCTCTTTCCTTATTGCTTTCTAAATGTTTCTAATAATTTTGTTGCACCACCTCTGTCTGTCTTTGAGTGTCTGGTTCTCAATCTCTTTTACACACACATGGAGCGCACATACACACACAGCATCATACTCCATATTTTATAAGTCCTTGTGTCTCTGCATTAAGCCGAGACTATAATGTCGTATCACATTATACGCTCTGAGCTCTCTGCCAGTGCAGCAGGGGGCTGAAGCTTCCTAAAAGCTCAGATTTCTGTCATGTCGGCACAGCACAATTGGATAATTGACGCTGAAATGTACAGAGTTTTACTCTCCCTCCATCGCTCTCTCTCTCTCATTTCAATCTATTTCACGCCCACGCTCTCTTTCTCACTCATTCTAGCCTTCAAACTCAAATGTCGTTACTGGATTTGGTTCAATTTTTTGGCTTCTTCCCATGCTTTGTGAACATTCTAGTAGGTTCTAAGCTTTATATCACATACAGTACCACTTGTTTTTTATTTCTTATATAACAAGCAGACACTTTATATTAAACTGCGGTTTGATCAAGTATCGCACTCTGCTGCTTTCTGGGAAGGCAGGAATAAGAGAGCAGCACACAATTCTGCAGTCATGGCACATTCAGCAGGATATTCCATTACAGTTTTCTAGTAAAGCAATCTGTGTGAAAGCTTTCTCTTTTAAAGAAAAGATGGGCACCACTTTAAAAGGGATCCCTGAATTGGAGACGAATAGGTCTGACTCATACTAAAATAGAGAGGGTTTGAGGGCTTCACTGATCCTTTCATGGTGACCGCAAGTAAATGAATTTACTCTCAAAGCAACTATATGTAGAATATTTATGTATTTATGTGGCCTCTTTTTGTTTGTATCTAAGACAATCATGACAATTAGTCTTTAGTGTTGCTTTAGAAATCACCTGAGTGTTGCTCAGAGAGACACCTTTGACCTACAACGCTGGAGGAGCTGTGGGCTAAATACTAATTGATACAGAATTCAAATCTTTCATAAACAGAGCTCAGACCAGTGGATCCAAAGATGATTACTGTAATATAATAGGAAAGCAGAAAAAAATTATATTTTTTGCTACAGAATAATGTTTCTTTTTTGTATTTTTGCCTTGTTAATTACAGGTATTGTTAACTACAGTGTTTAGGTTTGAATTTATTTCACTTCTTCAATTAAAAGAACATGAGAAGAAACAATCCATCTTTGGTTGAACGAGCTGCAACCCAATGACATATTGAGTGCAGACTCTGAGAATGGGTTCCAAGTAGACATAGCTTTGTTTTAGGGGACTGCAAATCAAAAAGTTTGGGAACCACTCCTCTCGACTGGCTTTGAAGGGCAGAAATGTCATTGTGATTAATAAGGCCTCCAGAAGCTGCCCCTCGGCAGACTTCCAGCAGTTTCAGAGGCTTCATAAACGAACAGCATGTATTTAGTGGCAGGATTTCACTGATTTTTTTTCCCATTTTCCACTCGAAATGGAAACTTCTCGAATACATCCATACATGTATCAGCCTTAATCTGAAATATGTGAGTTGACATTGTCACCAACCCACGGAAAAACCTTAGCAACAGCCTTAGCAACAATGACTATAGAACAGACGGCCATTTGTAAGCATGCACATACGATCTGATGTCATCACGTGGAGGAAGCGGAGGTAACATTTGGCTTTTGTCCTCAAGTTTTGGAACTTTGACCATGTTTAACATAGATATCTGACATCACAACAGTATAAAAACAAAAAAGCATGATATGTCCCTTTTAACAGTTCCATGACAGCCAATTCATTGATCCAAAGGGTACCAGATAAAATAAAAGCCATATCAATAAATAAAATGTATGGCAGCTGAAAGGATGGTAGCTACTGTTATGATGAATTCATATCACATACAGAGTCCATTAGGCTAGGATTTGTTAGGACAGATAGCCCTTGGTTAACAAATCAGATAATTAGATTACATTTATTAACTGGATCCGTGATTTCCACAGTTGGGTCAGTTCAGTTTCATATTTCATTAAACTATTCAATGTAGCAAGAAACCCTCAGCATTTCGCAACATTAAAAAGTTGCCCAAAACAAATAAACATGTGGTAATTCTAAAGCAGTGAGCAATGTTCTTCTCTTGTTGTGATTTCTCATAATCTGCTCCTCTCCAGCGTTTCACTGGAACATGTGTACAGTACTGCACGTCTCCTCATTCATTTCAGCCAAACACTACAGCAGCTGTTTTTGATGAGTCACACCTTCCACCACGGAGCAGGAACAGATCGTTCTCACATACTCATGACACAGTTGGAGAGAACAATGCCACTCGTGTCATTCCCTTTGCTAGTATTATTAGCTGGAAACACAAAGTGAAAAAAAAACAAAAAAAACCATTTTGTTTTCAGAGGAGTTTTGTGATCAGGTTTCTGTTTGATGCGGATGCAATCTGAAAAGGTCGAGCACCTCTGCAGCAGATTACAACTTCCAAGGATGGACTTACAATCTTATCGGGTGGGGGGGTGCTGGCGATGTAGCACCTGATCTCTCCTTTTTCTCCTCTCACAGCGTACTGGACCGGATCACTGGAGATGATGGGGGGGCCTGGTCAAGTCAGACAGGACGAGAGAGAGAGAGAGATAAAGAAGACAAAGATACATAAGAGGATTATGACAACAAATCAAAAGGTTTAAAGGGGCAGAGTAGCTTTGTTCTTAACAACAAATCATCACCACATTAATGGATGATTGACATAAACATGAGATCACTTGTAAGAAGACTGGAAAATGTTAAACTATAGCCTGGTAAAATAAAATAACGAAGCCAATCAGAGCTTTCTTGGTGGGATTAAGAATGGGGACGAGCAAGATTACACTCCAAATAAAAATGGCGACAACTGTGATTGAGATCATCATCGTTACTCAGGTTGTTGTAAGTGATCTCACAGAAGCAACAACCCAGAATGTGATTGGTTGGTTGCTTGGGTTGATGTTTCCAATGCCAGCGGAGATAATTATATCATAGGAAGCTGAAAAAATGATAACACATATCTGGCAAAACCATCAACTCTGCCAACCTGCAATTTCCGCTCTCTATCAGTGAACAAAAGAATGTAAACACAGGAACCGCACAGTCTTCTATTCAGCAATGAAACATATATACACACATATATAACATAATGCCACAATCACTCCATGTCACAAAGGGAGTGAAAAGAATGTAAACACAATTATTGTGAGTATTTTTGTAATTAAAGCTGATGCTGAACCATAAATGAGAACCTACGTCACTGTTAACCCCTTCAAATTTTGCATAAAACCAGCTGGAAAGCTTAAAATGGAGGAAGCTATTAGCTGTATGGAACCACACAATGTTATATAACCCAGCTCCTTTGTAGAATAAACAGCTCCGTGCTAGCGGCATGGCATGGTTTGCACTCAGTCGAGACAGGAGACAGGAGTGGATGGTACAAATACATTCCCTTGAATTATCTGTGGTAATTTATTGTCCAGGTAGCAAACGAGAGTGCGAGTAGTCATTACATCTCCACGCTTCCAGCACATTTTGTGAAGACCCGCCAATGAATTTTGCTGTCATACTCGCTCTAGTCTGACTGGGCACTTAGTCAGCTGGCTAAGATTTGAGGAAAATTTGTGAACTTGCTTCTTGTCACTGTGTTCTTTTTAGAGTCGCTTTTGATCTATTAGGTAATTGCTGGACTCTCTGAGAGAGAGAGAGAGAGAGTTTTGACACTGAAATATTGTCTTTGGGCCGGTTTAAAGGTTCAGTGTGTAGAATTTATTGGCATCTCGTGGAACAGACTTGGCAGAAATAGAATACGATATTCATTCAAGTATATTTTAATTAGTGTATAATCCCATGAAAAATAAGAATTGTTGTGTTTTTTTGTTAGCTTAGAATGAGTTCTTTATATCTACATAGGGAGCGGGTCCTCTTCGCATTTTTCATGAGCTTTGCAGCCACCGTAGGTTCTCCTACACACTTGGAGGGGGAGGGGGAGAGGTGTTCGGTTGGTTGCAATCTGTAACCTTTAAGGCTGAAAAAATAACCGTGGAGTTCTGGTTGAGCTTGAGCTGGAATGAACATAAATATGAGGCCCATGCAATACTCTACTGTTTACTGTCAAACATATGCAGAGGCATACTGTACATTAAAGTGATTCTGGATAAAAAAAAATCATCATGGTAGTCTCCCTCGTTTCATTTCTCCTCTTCCACATTTGAAACAGAAGCAGAGTGTTGCCGTGTGCGTAGGAGGGTCTGTCCTACGCATTTCATAATTTAATTAATTCCTGCTAATATCAGCACTGTTATTAATAGCAGAGCGAGTAGAGAGTAACACACCATTGACCGTGAGCGTAACCTCGGTCTCTCCCACACCAATCCGGGGTACGATGGCCTTGCAGACATACTGGCCTGCATCAGCTTGACTCACTGTCTTCAAGTGCAGCCGGTTGCTGTTGCTGAGCACCTGCACACATACACACAAGCACAGCGGATGAGTGTCCATAGAAAAAATCAGGATAGCAGGTTCGTGAGGTTGAGAGCAGAGATAGACAGACGGGGGAGAAGAGGGGGAGAGGGAAATCTATATTTAATTCATAAAACATGTTGATTTACTCGGCAGGCTCCATTAGTTTTTTACTGGCGCTTTTCTTAACTTGTTAGGCATGAATTAAAGATTTAAGATATGGAGACGGCGCCTTACCACTAACCGCTTGCTTTACAACTAAGCAAACATTTATGAAGTCTGGGTCTTAGACGTTAATATAAGTTTGTGTTGGGGGTTTCTGGAGGATATATAAGAATGGGGTCTGGGTCAATTTCTTTCTGTATAAATGATCAAACCTGACATGTTAGAAAAAATACAACAACAATTAGACGATACCTTTAAATTTCACAGGTCAGAGTAAGTTTTGATGGTTTGTTCTCACCATGCTGGAGCCCTTCTTGGTCCAGGTGAGGGTGAGAGGAGGGTTTCCAGACCACTTGCAGTTCAGGGTGACGTCAGAGTCCACATCCACTGTAACTGGTCTGGGCTCCACTACCAGGATGGGACCGACTGATAGAGAGAGGATTCAAATCTGATTAAAATTGGTTAAAAATTACCAAGTGGCTATGGCAACAGATTCATTCACAAAACCCAGGATAGATAGACAGCTTTTGAAATTTTCTCCAAATGTGTGCCCAAGTCTTCCCTTCAAAATAAAAGTGTTTATTCAAATTCTCCTCAGCAATTTTTTTTTCTGTGGCTGTATCCCATAAAGCAAGTCATGTTTTGGTGAAGGATTAATTTCTTTTACTGGAATAAACATTTTTATTTTCTTTTTATGATTCTTCTGGTTATGTCTAGCTTTATTTTTTTAAATTTAATTTAAGCCCTCAATTTATTTTATTTATTTATTTTTTATTTAAGTGTTTAAGCTTTATCAGTGACTGTTTGTTTTATTCACAACTCTTTTTTTGTATTTTTCACTTGGTTTGGCAACGTGTTTTTTAATCAGAAAGTCATGCTAGTGAAGCATAACTGAGCTGAAATGAGTAGATAATAGATTAATCCCGTAGATGGCTCAGGAATCTTTGCCCTCTACTCACAGTGGACGTCCACCAGGATGCTGACGTTGGTGTTCCCCACGTCGTTGGACACCTGACAGGACACGGGCTCGGTGAAGAAGGAGTGATCCGCCGTGGTGATGAACACTTTTCCCCTGGCGCCCTCCAGCAGCACGCCACCTTTAGCCCACCTGACAGAGAAACACTCCGCCGTTTAACAAGTTATCAAACATTACAAATCATTGATATGTTAATTATGTCAGCAAGAGACCTTAAAAGCATAATGGGTTTTTAATAATGCTAGATTTCCACAATTTACCAATGTGGGTTTTGTGTATATTATCAATGAACGCTATTAAGCTACCATTTATAGAAGCTTTATGTCAGAACCTGAGGGAATGATTGCAAGTTAAGGAAATAAACGTCCCTTCATCTGCTATCTGTAATGTATCTTGCCAGATATCTAACTAAAAATCATATACCCATACTGCACATCTGCCATTAGATGACATTTTAATATACACTTAATAGGCTTAGTGACTAAGTACTTGGCAGAGGTCCCATATTGAGACCCTCTAGTGGAGTCTCAAAACTCAGATTAAAAGGTGCGGTGTTAAAGCACACCGTATAGCCATTTCAGTGTCTCGATATTGTCACCTAGGATAAAAGTCTGTGCTTAATTGCTCAAATATTCAATACTTTTATCAATTCTGTTCTGCAAGCAGAAATTACCATCACCTCCAGAGGGCGGTTACAAGTAGATAATAATAGATGAAAGAAAACCTATTGGCATTTAACAGATTTGCAATCTGTCTCTTGGATGTTGCGCTGCAGGACCAGAATCAAGAAGTCCGTCACACCTTGAACTGAACTTAAAGCGGCAACAATACAGTTAAAGTTAGTGTTATAAGATATTGTTCATTTGAAGTTAAATATACTGAATTATATATATTTCTAGATGGAAAAGCAGGTGAAATTTTGGTAAAAATAAAAAGTTCTTCCAGACCTGTAGGCCGTGATGGGTGGGTTAGCAGTGGCCTCGCATGTAAAAGTGACTCTCTCGCCCTCCAGGACAGAGCGGGGCTCGATGGACAGGGTCACTGTAGGAGGATCTGCACAGGGAAACATACATATTCAGTGTTCATCTCAAGACAAACTGAATGATGGCGCGAACGCCTGGAGTATTTCAGCTGTGGCAAGCAGCGTTAGGATTGATTTCCACACAAATAAGTCACACAAAAGTATAAAAGTCACAATAAAATCTGCTCTTCAGGAGCCCCAGTTCTGTACAGCTACTGCTCTTAAAGCAGCACTGGTTCAGCATCTACTGTTCTTGCAGTTTGTCTCCCCTGTAATTAGTAACTACACTGGGTTAGAAAAACACATCAGTCTTTTTGATTGAAATTCAAGCTACAGTTTTCTTGTGAGCGGTCATTTATTTCCTCAGGGACATGACTGAAAACCCTTTCAAAACAAAGGTTTCCAGTTTTCCAGATCTTGAGGAAAATCAACTTAAGGTGGAAATTACTGCCGTCAAAATTTGTGCCAAATCAGTGACAGCACTAAATCAAACTTCTTAGGGTTTAGAATGGTTAAAAATAGAGGCTGCCCAAGTTGACAAATGTAGGGGCAGCTGATTAAAATTATAGAGTGATTTTGCTTGGTGTTAACACGAAAACAGTTCACCCCCCCCACCTACACACCTTTACACTGTAACAGAGAGAAAAAAGCGACATACGGTGGACGTTTAGGGTGAGAGTGGCTCGTTTGCCCATCGGCACTGCCGGGTTGCTGGCCACACAGGTGAAGTTACTGCCGCTGTCAGTGTCGACCGGCGTGATTGGCAGGTAACTCCTGGTGGTTACCCTCTTCCTGTCCGGCAGCACCTCCTGTGAGAGAGGGGAGAGGAGAGGTTTGTGGGTAGAGCGGTGGGTTGAATTTTGGGAGGGGAGCCAACAGAGGAAGATCAAAGAAGAAGAGGAGGAGCACGGTGGAAGAAGAAAAGGACCAAAAAAAAAGGGAATAACAAAGAGTATCACGGGAGAAATAAGAAAGAGGAAGGGAACGAGAAGGGAGAGAGACAGAGGAGGGTTACTAAGCGAGCCAGGAGAGTTAAAGGAATAAGATAAAAAAGAAATCTGAAGGTAGAAATAGCACAGGCAACAACACGTGGTGCAAGTTGAAGACTGAAAGGAGAATGTTAAGGAGACATTTTATAGAGAGCCATGTTCCTGTTCTTTATCTTCATAATTCAAAAGTTTAATGTCGGTGCAGGGAAGGTAACTTTCTACGAAATGTTCATTCAATTAACTGAAGCAATTTGATTTTTATGATAGCATTGGGATTTGCATTTAATAAGAACTTAAACTAAAGCTGCAAAGAAACATAGAAGTGCTGAGATATGGAGCTGATTGATCAGTCAGAGAAGCTCAAACAATTTTGATAATTAAAATAAAGGAATTTATTAAGCAAAATGATCAAACGTACGATGGTTGCAGATTCTCAAATGTGAGGATTTGTATCTTCTCTGCTTGTAATGGGCATCGTTCTTATTTTTAATACATATTTTTCAAACTAAAAGATTTATTGATCGGAAAATAATTGATAGATTACTCAACAGTGAAAAATAATCCTTCGTTTCAGCCGTAAAACATCTGCAGAATAAGAACCTAATATCCAGCGTAGTTTGATTGAGGAGGTGGGGTGTTTTGCAATGCCGCTACAAAATCTGTCAAAAAAAAAAAGTGTGTACAGCCTTCACGGTGGTGTAAATGCGTGGTCAGTAACACAGTAACATAAGAGCAGCATGTAATATGTATGAGCATGTGTGGGGGGCATAAAAACTGGCTGCAAGAGATGTAAAAACATCTGTGTTTGAGTGCGTGAGTCAGTGTTTGCTGCTGTTTCTGTGTGCATATGAAAGCATGAGTGTGCATGTGTGTCTATGTTTGTGTGTGCGCGTGCGCTTGCGGGCATAATTTCATTTGTGTAGGAGAGTATACAAGAGCATGAGGAGAGTGTGAATGTGGGTGAAAAAGTGTAAAATGTATAGACTGTGTGTGAGTGCAAGTGTCACCTGGTACAGTTGTTGCATATATGCTGTAAGTGTGTGAGAGGTTGATGTTAATGTTAATACAAAGTTATTAAAGAAGGAGGGGAGAGTATACATCACATGTAGATGCAAGGCTATAGAAGAAAGTGCACAGTGGATGAGTCGGATCAGGTAAAACTGACCTGACGAAGACCTGACTGAGATGAAAATATGATCTATTTGAATACATTTGTGGTTTTTGTACAGGTGATCACTTTTCATGTTTGCAAAAGTTTACTGAAATACTAAAAGTGCACATGATGTCATGTCCATAACCTACAAACAACCACGCAAGTATTATTAGTAATTAGTAATTAATTCCGAAATGTGTTGTCTTAAATTCAGCTTTAAAACATCTGAAATGAAAATAATCCATGACTATATAGTAATTACTGAGAGCTCATGCACAAAAATTTTCTTAAATGCAGAAAAAAAAAAAAAAATCAGTTGCATTTGTAGTCTGACCGAGTGTGTGAATAAGTAAAGTAAAGCAAATGTGTGAAACAACGCACTGTACTCTGAGCATCATGTGGGAGAGGTGTATGTGGGATAGATAATGGAAGAGCGTGACACTCGCTCAGATTTTGGTCTTGTGACATTTATTCATCTGATGAGAGACGCAAAACCAAACTGTCATGACTTTGATTTTTTTGTTTTTTAAATAAATCTTCCATTTTTGGCTTTCAGAGAGCGTTGCACATTTCATTTATCATGTGACTGTGTACAGTATGTCTATTAGATGACGCGCGGACAAAATGCTGAAACTTGGGTTTGGGAAATTAAGTTTTGACAAATTCTGATTTGATGTATTGTGACATTACAGTTATTAGGAAGAAAACACCTGAACATTTACTCCAAAGCCACAGTTTTTATTCAAGTAGACAACATTTAGATGCAAGTCAGATCTTTGTCAGGTCAAAATTTGTTTTTTTTTGGCATTTGACGTTACAGTTTTATAAACCAATGTGATAGTATGATTGAGCTGTAGCTGTTTGGAATCCCATTCTAGTGTCATCAGTAATGGCAGAGTCACTTCCCCTGTTGAGCCTTTAAACACAGCAGCGATTGCTTTGTCAGAGATGTTAGGACGTTTCCTTTGAGCATTAAATACTGCGGACAATCACTGGAAGTGACAAATTTTTACTTTAGTAGTGATGGAGCAGTGATGGAGCCATGCAGTGATTTTTTCAATGATTGTTCCCTGTCGGTGTCGCCACTTTTGAAAACACTTACTGTATTAAATGGGTCACAAATAAAGTCTCCTATCAGCTTTCAATGCACAAAACGCTTCAGCCGACTTGTTAGCAGGTCAGGATCTGCACTGTGTGAGCATGAAAAGGCATCATTCCCAGCACAAATACTAATTAAATATGGCTCCCTTATGCTCCCTTAAGGTGTTATTATTTTGTCAATCAAGGAATTAGGTTGTGCATTGACTTTGTTTGTCTACCATGCTAACTGCACTGCTCACTCTATTTCACTAACGCAGGACTTCCGGAGTTGCTGCTTGGCCTGAGGTGTACATACAGTAATTCCCACTCACAGTGCCCATGGCAAAAAGCACATAAACAAATAAACACGCTGGGTTTCTACTGAAGAACACATTGTGCTACTATTGTACTAGAATTTCTGTTACAAACCGTTTCTAAGCCTCCAGTAGGCACGTGAGATACAGATCTCATTTAGAGAAATAAATTCTTCATGGTTTTATGTCTGTTTTATGTTGCGTGACTCTTGCCTTGTGCACGTGTTTGCTATTAGCTGAATGTGTGCGTGTGTGTGTGCATGCGTGTGTGTGTGACTCACCGTGGACTGGTAGGCCCCCTCCACAGGGACTCCATCCTTGGTCCACTGGATGTGCGCTGCAGGCTTAGCCCCGCGGGTCACACAGGTCAGGTTGACCGGAGTCCCAGCCATGAGCAGGAGCTCCGGGGTTCCCTCGACCACCGGGTCCCCAGGAGGGACTGGAGGATGGACACACAAAAACATTTCTTCATGTTTTTGCCTTTATCATGGTGTTGTGAACTCATGCATACAGACAAACCTATATATGTCAAACATTTAACATTTAACAATGACAGGCTTCTCTTAGGGTTTGAGAAAATCTGCTACTTAGACCAATAAAACACCCTTTCGAACCCTTCGGATTCCCTCAAAAACACCATTTCCATTAGGTAAAAAAAAGGGCTGTTTTTCTGTGTTCCTTAAAAATGTACATTTTGGTGATACAATTGATAATTAGTGCTGTAGTGAAACCATCCTTCTTTGTGGTGAGTCTGTAGAAGCCTTCACCATGGTGTTGTGATAACCAAATCTGCTATGTAGCATGAGGTTAGGCTGTTTGACCTTTTCTATGTGTAATTTTAATGATCTGGAAATAAATCCTATGTTGCTGTATATATTACTTCAGTTCCTGCATGTGTAAAAGACAGCTAAAATGTTGAAATGTAAATGGTTTGACCTTCCAAACACCCTGTATTTCTTAATTTCAGCCTTTTTGTCCATCACTAAAAACATTTTTTTTAATTTTTATACAAATAAGGAGCACAGGAGGTCAATGCCTTGCTCAAGAGTCTTGTTTTTGAGTCTCCTTAACTTCCCCACATACAGCTCCCACCAAAACTATGAGGAAGAATGAATTTGTAACTTTCAGACACAAGTTAGCTTTCCAAACTGTGTGCAAATTTCTCTGTCTGTAATGTCGCTGGGGTTGTTACATTCTTGTACCCTCTGATCCTCTAGGGTGTTTGTTGCAACATAGAGGGCAAAAGTACATATCCAAAATGAACAAACACCATGAATACTGTACAGTACAGTAATTTGTCTGATAGAAACAGATGGGGAAATTCAGATTACTGTGAGAACGATGCATTAAATATAGTCAGTAGAGTAGAGCCAGTTGAATTAGCTCTGAAAATTAACATCTGTGTGTCTTAATTGATCATGAGATTTCAACCAAACAATTCAGCCCAGGCTATAAATGTGCCTCTGAGTGTGAAGCTCAGTTTCTCAAATCATCTCCAGCTCAAACTGAGCTGAAAAAGAAAAAAAAAAATCTGAAAAACACATCATAAAAAAATGACCCCTGTGTCTGCAGCTGTAGTTCACTTACTGAGTACATTGAGTTTGGCCCTCCTGGAGCGCAGGGCGGCCTCTGTGGCCTGACACTCGTACAGAGAGTCATCGGACAGCTCGGCGTTAGAGATCTCCAAGTTGTACTGGCCAATGTCCAGAGCCCGCTGCACGCGATACCTGGGCCAGGCTGCAGGAGAAACACACACACCAGGTTCGCAGTTAAATAGATGCAGAGGTAAACAGTATGAGACCTGTGTGATTCATGCATTTGTTGAAGTTTCTGTTTTAGCTCCACAGTAAGTCGTGCATCATCTCAGGGTCTATTTGCAGGTCGAAAAAAATAGCGTACCACCTGGAAAACATGACCTAATGTTTTGAAAAAAATTGCTGGCACATTACAGACTACTATTACAGCTGTGAGTCATCATAATAGCACTGGCTTCACAAAAGATCTGTCTGAGAATATCATCGTCTTTACTTTAGAAATACCAAGTGATGAGTTTCGGGTGCAGCGCTGTAAAAACTAATTTGGGGATTTTGGAATAAAAGTTTTCATTTTTCATGTACTGAAAAGGGAACTAGACAGAAGTGTAAAGTCAGTGTGCGCAGAATGACTTTATATAGCTGGAATTTTCACTCACAATATTTTTTAGCTGTTCCAGACTGGGAAAAAAATAAAGATAATATAAACTGGAAAGGAATTTTGTGAATTTAAAGAGTTGGTTCACCAAAAATAAACATTCCCCAGAACACGCTGAACAGTTTTCATGAGCGTTCGATTGATTATTTAGAGTAACCGGGACGCTTCTGGATTTCTGACATTTCTGGAGAGAGATGAATGTTCAGTGCTGTGCGCAGAATAAACAATATTCCATCCAACTCCATTTTAAATCTCGAAACCTTTGAAGATAAAACCAAAACTATTTGTATGGCTGGATGCCACAAGAGATAACCAACCCCATAAATTGTAAGATATCAAGACGTGTATCAAACAGTTTATGTTTGGAAAACCAAAAAAAATAAAAGGAAAAAAAGAAACTGAAAATAATTATAACTCTACTCATCATCTTCTTTTCTTTAATGTTAGCCGCTGTGTGTCTGTACCATGCTTCCCAATGCAGCAGAAGACCAGCACATCTGACTTGTTTGCAGGATAAAAACATCGAGAAAAAAAAAAAAAAGCTGAATCATAATTGTACTGCATCCATCAGAGACAGAGACTAGCAAACAGGATGTGTGTTCATATGAAAATGTCAACTGCTTTTTTTTAAAAAAAAGTCTTAATACACAGCATTTATTTTTTAAGTAGTTTTAAAGAGCTGTTTACAGATGGATATCTGGAGATCATGATAGTCTGTCTTTTACACGAACAACACAGGGGAAGGTAATCCATGCAGGAGTACGAACACATAAACACACACACACACACACAGCTGTACACTAACACAGTCAGAGATAAACAGCTGAAGGGCTTTTGCATGAACACAGATCAAACATCGCCACACATATACAATGACGCCACATCAATTCCTGTATGATACACAAACTGCACAACTACAGGCAGCGCCGTTCCTATTACAACGCTCCCTATTCTCTCTGTTTGAACCCTCGCCTCTCACACACAGACATAATTGAGCGTGACGTCCCACTAGGGGGCACTCATTGATCCTCCGTGCCCAATCCTAACATGACATCATGGATTCAGATGGCAAAGGCAGGCAGGCGAGCGGGCGGGCTGTCGGGGTGCGGAGAGGAGGAGGAGGAGGAGGAGGATTGGGGTGGGTGGGGTGAGGGACAAAAGTATTAGTGGAGATTACATCATCCACTCCAGCACCTCGCAGCATAGCAACCACAGAGGTGAAAGCTCCCCGGGGAGAAGGAGAAGGAGTAGAAGAAAGAGGAGGAGGTTGAGGACGAACAATAAACTGCTACCACTGATGCCTGCAGGTGGTGAGAGCATTATCTTTTAAGTCATTTGCATTGATACACGTAAACACGGTGCACACATGTGGCATGTGACATAGATCATTACCATATTAAAGACTTCTCTTTATATTTTATATTACTCTGGGTTTACACTGAGAATCTGTTTCAGTCGATGAATGAACGCGGATCTCCTGCGTGTGTGCAAAGTGCAGGTATGATTTTACTGCACAATCTGAACGCCCACCCTGTCATTAACAGCGGTATAAAATCACAAAGGGCACATAACAACAACCTCTTATACGGCATACTTCATACACCAACAGCCCCTCATTAGATCAGTATGCATTAACCTTATTTCTATATTAATTAAAGGCCCAGTGTGTAGGATTTCATGGCATCTAGCGGCCACCTGAATACACCTCCCCTCCCCCTCCCTTTCCAGGCATGTAGGAGAACCTACAGTGACCGGGAAACTTGTGGAAAACATGAAAGGTCCTCTCTATGCTTTTGTTTGTCCCTCCTGGGCTGAACTGTAGAAAGATGGCGGTGCAACACAGTGGCCTCTGTGGAAGAGGACCTGCTCCCCTATGTAGATATAAAGGGCTCATTCTAAGGTAATGAAAACACAACAATACCTATTTTCATAGGATTATATACTAATTAAAACATACTTGTGAATGTTATATACCATTCCTGCCGAGTCTGTTCTGCTAGACGCCAGTAAATTCTCAAATTCTCAAATAAGCAAGAGAGGAAGAAGAATGAGGGACAATACGTCACGGACGAGGGGAGGAATGGCAGCACAGGCAATTTAAAGATAAAAATAATGGATGGAAGTTGATGATGGATGGAAGGAAAGCTGAGAAAAAGAGACAAAGAGGACAACGTGTTGATCAAACGGCTGGTGTGTTTGTCACCGCGGCCGCGCTTGCAAAGGGGCTACAAGGACAAAGAGAGCATTACCGACAGAGAGAAGGAGGGAGGAGGAAGGCATGTGCGGAAAAAAAAGAGAGGAAAGCAGAGGAAGAGAAATGAAAAGCATCTGAGAAATACAAGCGATGAAAGAACTGGTTTTGAAAGACAGAGGAGCGTGTGTGTGTGTGTGTGTATGTGTGTGTGTGAGAGAGAGAAACATGCTGACCTTTACTGAACCTGTGAATTAAATTGAGTCGAACACAAGATTCACATCACATGTCAGATTATCACTTGTGTGACTGTGTGTATGTGTCTGTGGGGTTTTTGAGTGTGTGTGTGTGCGGGTGGCGTGTGGATTGAATGTATGTAGGTGGGTGGGTGTGTATGTGATGTGCTTATGTGCTATACGGTATGTGTTGTTCTTTGTGGATGAATTTCCAGTATGATGAGAAGTGTGACGTGTGGTTGAGAGCTTAAAGAGCACTAAGTATGCGAGTGCTAATGCACTTATTGTTTATAATGTTTTTTTTTCTATTATTTTATGGAGTAAATTGCTCAGTCAAGTAAATATCTGTGACATTTTCATATATAAATAGATGTTTTTTTTAACCCTCTATCACTGAAATGGCTTTAAAATAGGGTTTCAAGCAGATAATGAAAGGTTTGTCTGGTGCGTTTCTCTTGAGAAAAGCATTTACAGCTGCAGCGGTATGTTTGGAATTAACACAAGGAAAAAAAATATGCATTTGGCATAATATTTAAGTCTGAGTCCTTGTCCTTGTAGTGTCATCAACACTCTAATTTTACTCCCACAAAGTCTGAGAAACAAGCAGAAACACCACAGCAATCCTACTTATAGCATCAAAGATGCTTTTGGTTAAAGACTTAAAAACCCAATTTTAAAAAGGTGGAACTCACAGATTAGTAGTCAAAGGAGGTTTTTTTTCCCCAGTTGTCTGTGCTGTTTACCTCCCATATTTAACTTGTCTGATTACATATTTACTGCAGAATTGATCAATAATATGCTTTTTTTTTCTATAGTAAGCACTTCACTGATTATATTGCAGCGTTTAAGTTTAAGCACTTCACTTTAAATGACCTTTCGCTGAAGATTCTCAATGCTATCGCAGAGGCTGTTCCATCATTCAACAGATACAAGTCTGAGAGATCATTTTCATTCTTGAAATACTTGCCCAAAATGTATCATGGGTGAGGAATAAAAGCTATCTGCAGCTGCAGTCGTAAAAAGTCAATACCTGCAGTCACTAAGCCGTGCTGGTCACAAGCTTGTTTGAATGTTTTCCACAAAATGGGGCCACTTATTTCATTTTTCACTTCTGAGTTTCCTCCGTTCATCCCGCGAATGCAGGGGAAAAAAAAAAAAAAAAATCCTCTTCTCTCTCTCTTTTGTGGCTTCGACCCTTTAACTCTCCTTACTTTTGGTTGCATGTGATACTTACCCATCTCTAAAATGAAGCGCGTTCTACTGTTGCACTCGCAGTAAGTCATTCTGGATGTGCGTGTCGGCTTAAAATGTAAATGCGAATGTGCGTCTGCTTTTGTCAGCAGTGTGAGGGATTTTCTCTAATTCAGCATGATATACAGGACTCATTTTTGCCCAGATTGTCACTCACACGCCTCTTGGCTCTTAACTCTCTCTCTCTTGGTACAGTGTTCATTCCCTTAATGTTAAAAAAACCCCTACACTTTTCAGCCATAATATCTTTTGTCAAGGTTCTTACAGTCAAAACTGAACCGAAACCGTAGCCGAGTTATTCCCCTTCTTTACTTCACTTTGATCCCTACAGCTTGGTGGAGCTGCGAGATCTCTCTTCTCTTCGCTACAGGATTTCCTCCCCTCCCTCACCTCTGAGACCCTCTCCGACGCCGAGGGCCAGGCCGTCCTTGGTCCACTGGACGATGCCGCTGTAGTTGAAGACCACGCAGGACAGCACCACCCGTTCTCCGAGTACCACCGACTGATCCGCAGGCTCCTGGGAGAAACGGACGCACCACACTGCAAAAAGAGGGGCAGAGAATAAAATCAATTTCGAGTTCCTTTCATTGTGACCCGGCAATGAGCTGCCATCTTTTACGGCACTGTATCAAGCTAAACAGTCAGATCGACTCGTGCTTATCCATGTGGTGGCCGCTGGGGTAATTCATTTTGTGTTTTTATTGCTTTTATGGTGTTTTTATTGTCAATTTTTATTATGTTCTTTTATTGAGAGTGTTTTTTTTAATATAAACCCCGTCTTTGAGTGAAATTTCTCTTATGGGACAGTAAAGTTTTGAATTGCATTGCTTGCCTTTATGCACATATGCGGTGGCTGGATGCAGAGAGAAAGCAAAGCACAGGAGAATCCCTACTTTTTTATCTTATAAAATCATTTTAATCACTGGTCTTTTTAACCGGACTCAGAGCTCAGTCGTAACAATTTGCATATTTGTCGGTCCTCTGTGCTTTCTCTTTTCTTTTTCTTTTTCTTTCCTGCCCCCTTTTCAAGGTTTTCCCTGGACTTTACAAAGACTTATGTTGTCTCTGCGTGGGTATGTGTTAACGAAAGTGTGTGTGTGTGTGTGTGCGTGCTTGCACGGGTGCGTAAGCGCACGCTCGTGTAGCAAGAACATCATTGCCAAGCTGTGATACAGCCTGCTCTTTTTCATCACACAGTACAAAGGATTTTGCTTACACACACACATTTCCTCCAGCAAAATAAGCCTTTTGGCTATTGCAGCGCCACTAAAATACACGGATATAAAAACTACAAGTGTAGCGCAGGCATACATTAACGCTCTCGCATAAAGAGAAAGTGTCAGGTGAGGAGGCGAGGCACTAACCCGGCTCTGTTTTCAGCCGTTTGCATCATCAGGTAAAATTGTTTCATATTCCAGAGAAAGTCTTGCAAGAAGGCTGGTTAATTAAGGCAGAGAAGGAGACTGTGGTGCTTTAGATGACACACGTGCACGCGCGTGTGCACGAGCGCACACCCTGAACGCTCTGAATCTTATACAAACAGAAGCTGCTCCTGCACACATGCAACACTGAATCACAGCCAATTTATGCACTCATACGCAGGCACACACACCTCACTGAGTATTTCACGCACATGTAATTGCACATTGAGTCACAAAGCTGATCATCCACGCACATATAAACACGTATGCCTATGCGCACACACACACACACACACACACACACATCCACAGAGTTGGTGTTTGTCTTCCCATGGGCTATTCTGTTCTTGGATCATGGTTAAAACAATCCTATTAGCTAATTAAGGCAAAACTGGTTAATAAAGCAGGCCGTGGCTCTGAGGGACACGTCTCAGTGGGATTCAACCACAAAGGTGCAAACAACAGGGAGATTTACTGATTTGTCAGGAGGATTATATGACCTGTCATGTTATTTGTGAGGAGGCCTCCTTCATTGAAGGCAGGAATCCTCCGACTTCACAAGAGGCACTTTGATGTTTTCATCAACTTTCCTTTTGCATAGTGAATCAGGAAGACAACTGCTGTGACTGTAAGCCGATAGCTGTGTTATCTGTTTGAAGATAAAGGGGAAATCTCTCTTAAAGCATTTTGCTATTGTTAAAGTAGCTGTTGTTTTGTTGTGTTTTTTCTTTTTCTTATTCTGGCAAAAAAAGATGATGTTGAGATATTGCTTTGTTGCTTTTATAATATACTTTTATAGCAGAACCTTTTCTTTTTTCTGGTAGCCCAAAAAACCTTTGTAGTGTACATCTGGTTTTGTGGTGACCAAGCTTTTGTTGTCTTGTCTCCAGGGTTACCGTCTGTAACTCCTGGGTGTCAGGTCAGAAGAGTTTGAAATCTCACCTCAAGACCTCTTTTTAACTTCTTTGAACACTACTAATGAATGAATGAATTGATTTATCAGTTGTATTTAAGTGTTTTGTTTGATTTCCCCTTTTTCTCTGACCTACATTCTTTCATTTATAACCATGAATCCTTTGAAACCCAGGTTTTGAAATGTGTTATTTAAGTTGCTTTTTACTGAATTACCGTTGGTGGCAATCTCCCCAAATTAAAGTGCACTGGCTTCTTATTATAGCCACCATTTTTGCTCTCTGATGTTTAAACAGTCAAACAGGTCCAGTCAGTTTGAATCCGAATTATCTTTCCTGTCCCTCTCAACTGCATAATGTCAATTAAAGGTAAAAATTCCTACAAAATAAGAGGCACAGAAAAGAAAACACTCTTTAGGCACTTTCAGACAGAACATGGAGAGAAGTTACACCACTGTAAAAGTCTATGTCGACCACTTTTGACCTTTGACTTCAGTCCACAAAATACACTTTAAACAGTGAAACTTCAACTCAAGACTCAACTCAAAAAAGCCTCAATAGACCAAAAGGCATTGCAGTCCCAAGATGTTAAAAGTTGAGTGAGTGGAACAAGCCTTTCTTTGTCTCTACAAGCAAAACTGTCATCATTATCACTCTTTCACTTCACATACTGTACATATTCAACCACCTTGAACATATTTTCACACAAAGACAGACTGAACAGCACAGGTACAACACAAATCACTTCATTAAAAAAATAACAGCTGGATTGCATCATCTAACATCACACCAGCATGTACAAGCGAATGAAGAGGTTTGTAAAAAATCAACTGTTTAGTCAAGATGTCAGAAAATGATTTTATTTCTTCTTAATAAGTTAAACAACCCTGATGAAGGAGCTAAAATATCCACTTTTTATTGCATTAAAAACCGATTGTGATGTTCCCAGGTAGCACCATTCTCTCCTTCGAGCTCTTTTCAGTCAAAGTCATAGACACAGAGACAAAACAGTGAAAATGGAAGCTGCTGTTGCTTCCCACAGAGAAGAAGGAGAAGCTGCTGGGATGTGATATCCTGCTGACATGAGTGATTTACATGTGGGTCATGTTATGCATGATTTATGCAAAATTAACAGCTATTATGAGTAAGGGCCCTCTTCTTCGTGTATAACTCCATTCAGAACAACGCATGTCCTCCTGGGACTGTGTGTGTGTGTGAGAGAGAGAGAGAGAGAGAGAGAGAGAGAGAGAAGAAGAGGAAGAAGAAGAAGAAATTGTGACAGAAGGACAAAAAGGAGGAGACAGAAAACATTTCTGTTTGTGTGTCGTGATATTCAAGTGTGTGTATGTGTGTTTGTGAGTGTGTGGCTATATATTAGTGTGCTGATTTGTGTGTGTGTGTGTGCGTGTGTGTGTGTGTGTGTGTGTGTGTGTGTGTGTGTGTGTGCAGCCTGTCAGCCTGCAACAGGGACTCAGATTGCGGAGGAGAGAGCTGCACTGACAGAGAACAGAGATGTAATTAACCCTACGGGATACCCCCCCACCTTCCTCCCCCCAACACACACACAGACACACACACACACACACACACACACATATGCACACACACACATTCCTTCTCTATCTCTCTCCCCTCTAACATTCCCTCCCGCCCTCTCCACTTTCAAATTCTCCATCTATTTCCTCTCCCGTGTGCTCACTCGCTTCTCTCCTCCTCCCTTCTTCCCCTCTCTTTCTCTCTCTTCTCTCCATTTCTTCTTCTGCTCTCTCTCTCTCTTTTGTCTCCCGCTTGCTCTTTCCAGACTTACCTCTCTATCTGTCTCCCTTTGCTTCCCTTCCCTTTTGTCTAACTTTTTTTCTATCCTGTCATCCTCTTTTCTTATATTTTTCCCTCTTATGCTTTCCGTCCTCATTTTCTCTTTTCCTGTCCTTCTGTTGACCTTTTCTTCACACAGCATCCCATCCACTTTCTATCTTTTAACACGTCACTATTATTCCCTCACTAAACCTCCTTCTTTCTCTCCTCCTCTCCATCTTTCCTCCATTCTTTCCTCACCTCTCTACCTCTGGTTCTCCGTCACCTCTCTTTTTCTTCTCTCTGCTTCTTGATCTATCACATCTTCTGACAATTTCTTTCTGTGCCTCTCTCTATTCTTCTCTTTTCTTCCCACCTATTCCTTTCTCCTGTCTTTGTATTCCTTTCCTAAGCCGTTGTCTGTATTTCCAGCCTCCTCATTCTTCCTCCTCCTTCTTTTTTCTCCTTCTCTTCGTCTTAACCTCCCTGCATCATTACCCTGAGGGATGTTGTTAGGTAGGCCTGTATCTTCGCTTCCTCTCTCTTCCTCTCATTGCATAATGACCCAGTGGTACAATAGACAGACTTTTGTAATAACAGCATCAGTGTCCAAACATATTAACCCTTAGTATCTTTAATTCACTTTGTCCACTTTTTTTTCCACCATTACATCAGACTGAGCTTGAAGGCTTACAATGATTTAAACATCTATACAAGTACTATAGAACTATCCCTTTATCATTTTATATACACTTGAGTTTTAGCGGTAACTCATACACATCTTACTGTGTTCTAAAAACGTCTACATATTCCATTATACATGAGCTCAAGTATTTAGATTCAGCGGATAAAATTCACATTCTTGGCATAGAGTAGTGGTACTAAAAACACAAACAGACTTGTGAGTTGAAATCTGGGTGAACGGCAAAAATAAACAGCGAAAACAGCGACTGACAGCGAAGTCATACATCTTTAAACCGACTTTCGAAAAAACGGGCGACACGCGCCAGTCGTGGTTTAACCCAGGCGATGATCTTTCGTTTTTGTGGCTACTCAAAACTTAACCAGAGTGGTTGAGACTGAAGAAAAATGACAGGATCAGTCGTTTAAGCAAGAGCCCCAAAACTTACTACGTTCATGCAACAGAAGCCCTCTAGCTGCTGTAATAACCGTGATGGGAGCAAATGGGAGGAAATGGAGTGATGTTATTATAAAGAGAAGAAGTCTGTGTAGTGGATAGATGGGTCAGACTTTAACATGAGAAACGACGAGTGGTCTCTCATGTCAAAGTGTGACGTTTTGTCAATACATCCATCCGGCCTCCCTACAAACACTATGAGGGTCTCTGGTGTTGCTAACTATTAGGACCAACTGGTTCCAGAAGTGTCTCTTTAATGTAACCATCCTATAGGTTTCTGTGGAACCACCAGCTTTAATTGTTCCATCTTCCTTTCCTGAGAAATGATGTTTTGTCCGTCAGTTTGGTATAGCGGTCGGATCTAAATACTACAATACCCACGAGCCCCATTTGCTCATGGGGTTTTTGTTGAGGAGAAGAATCCAGTCAGAGGAGCGAATCAAAGCTGGAGCGAATTAAAAGGCTTTGTTGTCGAATTTGTGAACAAAACACATCTTAGTTTCTGAATAAATCCAAAACTGACACACGATTCAAAGCGAAATTGATGTTGCAGATTGCATTATCGGTTTCGCTTCCACCCACCGTTAGCAGGCTTGGTGATTAGATGTGTCTTACAGAAATGCACCTCGGGAGTAATAGTTCACATCTCCCACAAAGTTTTTATGGCTTTATCAAAGAACCAGATATTTTCTAAAGCAATTCTTCATCTTTAGTACTGATGACTCAACTGGGAGAGTTTCATGCTCATCCCAGCTCCAACCAGGGACAGACAGCAGTCATAATTCAAACAGCCATTATAGGTCTTTGCCAGTAAGCATAAATAAAGGTTGGTTTTGAGCATTTTCACAAATGTTTGTTGCTGTTTTCTTTTTGGGGATAACCGTCTCGAAGTAGCGGAAGAGCAGCAGCAAGAACGGGCCAATCATAGGAGTCCATGTGATACTATTGATGCTTTAATTGAGTTTGGATCCCAGTCAATGAGACAGTACAGTGGCGTATCCGTACATTAACCCCCGATGATGCATATTGTACCGCCGTGTGTTGCCCCTTGCCATTTGCCACGATCCATTTAACTGTCTTGTCTTTGTGGTGATTGACAGAAGTTAATATCATCAGGTAACTTCACATTTTCCCAGGCACTTCACAATTTCTTTATCGGCTCAGGGTTAAGAAAGAAAGGGAAAGAAAAAGAGTGAGTGCAGGCTACATGATTTTATGAAATAGTCTTTCAGGCAACACTTCTCATACAATAACTGTCTTTTCTAGCGTTCTAGGCTAAATGTCAACTCCGTTCACTCAAATCAAATTAAATCTCATGAATTGTCATCGTTGGAGTTCAGGTTAAGATGAAAAGGAAGGAACTCGGATAGCGTCTTTGTAAAACATGAAAAAAACACTTTGTCAGCAGTCAGACAACTCTGGAAAATTATCACAGCGACAATCATTTCATCTGTCATCATGATTACTGCGCAGTAAACAAGAGAAATGCACCACAAAAAGGGAAGATATTTTAACCGCCTTGATCTTGTCATCTTATTAGACGTCACAGAAGTGGAAAGAAAGACTTCCGATATGTCCACCAGGAGCCAAATACAAAGTCCTGCTGCAGACATTTCCTATATAGAAATGAAAGGACAGTTTGTAAGGTTTGTAACCCTAAACTGAAGTCCTCCAAACCCTGAAGCCTTCATCCTCCTAACCCCCCCCCCCCCCCCCCCACCCACCACCCCCCCAAACTGCCACGCTGACCCTCTCCGTGTATTCATGTCCCAGCTCTGCCTCCGGGCTACAGCTCGCTCCCATTTCAAACTACCACACACACCACTCTCAGGCAGGATAGAGCATGCTGTGTCTATGTGTGTTTTATGTGTGCGTGCGTGAATGTGTGTGTGTATTGTCTGTGTTTACACGCATGCCTGCATACATATCTGTCATTGTTGTGTGTGTGTGTGTGTGTGTGTGTGTGTGTGCATGTGTGTGTGTGTGTGTGTGTGTGTATGCCGTGTGCATATATTTGCCATTTCTGAAAAGGCAGCAAAGGGCAAAGTGTGGATGGGAGAGTAAAAAAAAAGGTGTTTGCATGAGATAGAAGAGAGAGTGTGTGTGTGTGTGAGAGAGAGAGGGAGGGAGTCACAGAAAAACAGAAGAGAATGATAAGAAAAAGCGGGGAAGGAGAGACAGAAAAAAAAACACTATTAGCTGAAAATAATATACAAAAATATAATAAACTCCTGACATTTTCTGGCTCACTATTGCACTCAGAAAGTTGAGTGGAAACGAAAAAATACACTGAAATCTTTCAATAGAGTTCCTCAACACTGCAAAAAAAAAAAAAGTTTAGATACTTCTCTGAGTGGAAAATGTTTTCATTTTCTGAATAAATAGTGGCTCAGATCCTGTCTCATTGTACAAAAGGTACAGGAGAAAGACTCTTTAGGCTTTTCTACTTTACGTCTGTCAACCTTGAACTATCACTTATGCTGGATTTCATCTTTTATCATCATTTCCTAACAATTAGTTAGTTCACTATATTAGAAAAGAGTGGATTCCTTTGAATTCCTCCTGGGATGGAAACATGAAAAGCAACACTGTCAAATTCTGTAACATTTTTGAATACTAAATTTCAACACACATCAGACACTGTCACAGTCTGCTCCTCAGTCCCTCTCTGCAGTCACACTCTCTCATCACCAAGCCTCTCTGCAGTGCTGTCAGTCTGTCTCCAGCCCCTGCTCAACTTCTCCTAGGCCATGCACTTTCCTCCAACTCCACAGATCTGCCATCCTAAAGCTGTCCACCAGATGCCCTCACACTTTCCCTCCTTTTCCCATCTACGTACGTGTTCCCACTTCTCATCAATCCTGCAGTTACCTTCCCTACTCTGCCCACTCTTTACCTGCAACTCACTCCCTCATCAGCCACTTGCCACTTACATCGGTCCACTACCGTTGTACTCTGCCAGATTGTTAAGTCGCCATGTGCTTCTTGTCTTGCTCTCTCTGTTTACCTGTTTGAGCTGCCTCCTCTGGTTTTGACCCTTGCCTGCCTCACCATCCTGTAAACCTCTTTGTACCTCCAATTTGTGAATTAAAATCATTGAACTACATCAAGTTCTGCCTCAGATGTCTGCATTTGGCTTCCCCCCGTTTGCTGTTCTTGCACCTGCTGTGACAGACACAGTCAGGCCCGTGTTCAGGCAGACAATAAGACTGTGTGCAAAAACGCAGCCCACTCATTCATTTCAATGAGGCCACTGTGTTGGCACAGTAGGGACGATCTGGCAGGAAAGTTTCATGTGGCTGAATTTTTGTTGCGACGCATTGTCTTTGAGCGAGACGTCGCCAATCAAATATGTGCAAATGCACATTCCTGGTAGATTACCACTTAGTTTAAACACCACATTTCTACCGTTTCCGCATATTAGTCGCGCTGAAAGCTAATAGCATGACTGTCACGGTAACTACTTTCAAGAGTTGTTAAACCCTGTCTGATATTATAACAGCTGTGAAGTGTTATGGCGCCTGATAGGCCTTAAAACTCATTGATCTATTACTCAAACTAGACTTTCTGGATCGTATTTCATCGTCTCCCAGATGAAACAGGAAGAACATGACCCCCGTCAGTTCAGCCCCTTAATTTAAAAAAAAAAAAAATGCAGCTTACAGATGAGAAAAGTGGGAAAAAGCGGTTGCATGAAAGAATAAGTTGACAGAAAGAGTTGAATTAAAGAGGCAGAATCTAAGTTTATTACAGTACATGTGCATGCAAACAATGTTTAAATGCATCATTGCATCTTTTTGGAATTGTTTATTAATTGGTGTTTGCCATCTGAATGTTTCCGTTGTATTTAACTTCCTTATACAAATACATTTGCAGTCCATTAAAGTCTGCAGTGGAGCATATAAGAAGGCTAGACACATACAACACACAACACGGTGCACAGACAAAGCAATCACAGGAAAGTAAGTACGTTTTCTGTCACATTAGGAAGCCATATGTCTCTCCAGTCATTTGCAAACCAAGGCAGCAACCTGTTTGTTTCTGATTGGCTGTGAGGGGCGACCGCATCATTCTGTGAGACAATGTGCCTTGTTTATTTTGATGTTTTGGAAATATGGTTCATGTAACATTTATGCGCCCGAAGTACACACAGCATTAAACTGACACAGACGAAGACAAGAGCTGGCAGGAAGACAGAGAAGGACTCAGTCAGACAGACACAGAGGGACAGACACAAAAGATCGTAACTTTGTCGCTGTGCGTCCCGGCTCGCTCTGTGTTTGCTGTAAACAGTATCTCAGTGATTTCCCAGTGTCCCCCTCTCCTCCTAACGCTGCTTTTTTATTTCCCCTCACAAACACTTCCAGCAGAGCAGAGGAGCAGCGTGACGCTGAGCAAACCAAGCAGTTATTGGAAATCACACGCACGCACAAACTCATCCAGGGGCAATTACCAATGAGTATCCACAAACTCATCCTCACACTGACAGTGCACAAAGTTACACAGACAACCGCATGCATGGTTCACAAGTGCCTAAACCTACAAATACTTAAGCTCACACACACACACAAACAAACACACGTATTATACAAATTATGCAAATGCCTGCAGAGGTGAACACACACTCAAGTCTAAATGCATTCAATCACACACAAATGTACTCAGTTAGATTCTCAAAGTCACTGTGAGACAATATAGGGGTATGCAAGCAAGCAATTTTTTACATGCAGATATATGCACAGTCACACACACATAAACACACACACACTTTCCCCACCCAAAGGAAATTAAGGGTAATAGAAGTAGCACTGCTTCTCTTTCTTTCACTTTTAATTCTAATTTTTTTTCCAAATCATTTTCATGTCACATTCAACATGTGATATAATGTACATATGTGTTGGCAAAGCATATAAAGAAGGAGAACGGTGGAAACTAAAGGAATAATAGTGATTACAGCAAAATCTGCTGACATGCAAATAGTTTTAAAGATGATTCCAGTTCATTACAACGTCTGTTTTGTTTTTCTTTTTATCTACTGAAGTCTGGGAACATGGCTACGTCACTATCACAAGGAACACGAGTGACCAGGTGATCAGAGATGTTTTAAACAAGACGACTGTTTCAGCCAAATAATAAGCCGCTTTATATTTGAGTAAAATCACAAGCGAGTGCACCAGGAAAACCGTGCGCTCACAACGACGGCAAGCAGCCTACATCAAAGGTCGAAGTGAGAAGACTGTCAGTAAACCGAGATGGATGTTTAAAATGCACAGTGCGGGTAATAATTTGTTGTCTCCTCCACAACCTGTGTGATGATCTGACTGCTCGACTTTCTCGCCCTTTGAAACCCTCGCTGTGTTCCCAGATTCTCACTAATGAACTCAGTGAGTGCAGTCTTTTTATTACTAATAGGGATGTTGACCGACATTAAGAAAATAAGACCAAAGTTGCTCTTAAAGGTGAAAATTAAATAAGTTAGGGATGAAATATATGTCTTGTATCATTTCTTCTGTTGTTATTTTAATAATATGCAGATGTACTGTAGGCTGATTGTACAAACACATGTATGTATGAAGGTTCAACTCTTAGTTTTTGACTCATACTATATGCCATTAATCAATAGATGCAAGGCAAGGGCTTGTTTCACCAAATGTGCAAAATGCAGGCTGCAATTTGCAACATGAGATATTTTCTTCTCATGTTTCACTAATCAGAACAACAACAAAAAAAATGTACAGCAACTCTAGTGAGATGCTGGCTCACAGGCAGACATTTAAAAAAAAAAAAAAAAATGAAACGCTGATCACTACTTGTTTAAATAAATGCATGGGAGTCATGAATGCGCGGCTCTCCTATTTCCTTTTTTACTAATGAAAACAAACACCGTTCTCGCGATCCACGCACACCGATCCATGACCATTCGTGACATGCCTGTAGGCAGTGCTTGCAAATCGCTTTTGGGAAACTGGCACACGGTTCACAGGTTATTTGTTCTCTCTGTCACACACATATAGAAACACGTTCGCACGGAATGGTGTTGAAGTGGTAGTGAAGTTCAGCTTCGTTAAAGGCAGCGTGGTCTAATCACATCGCTGTACTGCAACCAACCTGATTATGCCGCTGTGAACTTCAAACAACTGGGTTGTCTATAGTTTGACTCTTTGCCGGAAAACTGGCAGGAGACACACACACACACACGCACACAAACACTGTGTGCACATGCTCCCAAACATGCTCCCAAACACACACACACACACATAAATACACACACAAACACGCTGCAATCCCTCCCCTCTCTTCCTATCTGCTACACCCTGCAGCTCTCTCTCAGTCTCTCTAATTGACTTCTGCTTTCTTACATTTCATTTCATCTCTTATTTCAGTTTTATTTCCCCTTTTTTATGATCTCCTCTGTCTTCAATTATTCATCCCTCTCTCTTTCTCTCTCTGATTTCTTTCCATCTGGTCTTGGTGATGTTTAATTCACCTCTTCATTTGGAGGAAGGGGGGTGGGGGGGGCAAGGGGGGGTAGCTGCTGCTGTGCGCTGTTAATTGGTTTTTAAGAGCGGTAAGTACACACACATGTACGCACACTCACATTCGCACATACGCACCACACACACGCTAAAACACAAACACACACACACACACACACACACACACACCCCTCCCTTCACTGTTAGAGCACACTGTACATGTCTGCAAGCATTAACATCACCAAATGAGCACAGAGTGAAAAAGCATGTGAGAAGACGAGGGCAATTGTGTATGAGTGTGTGTGTGTGTGTGTGTGTGTGTAAGGAGAGAGGGGGGGGGGTTATGTTTGTGTGTTTGTGTGGATGTGTTTTTTGGTGCATGTGAGAGCGAGTGCATATGAGTGAGCAGGTCAATGCTGTGAATGTTGCATTCGATAAAAATTAGACCAAGTGCACGGATGAATGTGTGTGTGTGCGTGTGTGTGTGTGTTTTCTCGTATTTCTATCTTTATGAGGACCAGCGTGAAGCCTTGAGAGTGAGGACATTTTTGTGAAGTGAGGACTGGTAGTTTGGCCGGATGAGGTCTGTCTGAGGGTTTAAATTTGGTTTTCAGGTTGAGGTTAGGATAAGGGTTTAAATGTGATGACTAGGGTTGAGGTGAAAGGTTACACTATGTTAATAATTTTATCAATCCTAATAGTTAGTCTACAGTTATATCCATGACTTTTAAACTGGGAATATTGTGTAATCTTTATGATTTAATACTCGGTACACTGGTGGTACACACTACAGTCAGTAATAAACGGACTGGTCATGTCAACATAGTTGGTTGAGATATTTAGGTCTCTTCGGGCGGACAACTTTTTTTCTAAATAATTACGATAGCATTCGCCTTGTCTATTATAATGGCCACAGCTTTAAATAGATTTTTGTTCAGCCACTTGAGCCTTGACATATTATTGCCTTATAAAGTTGTTAAAGCTAAAATGTGAGCAAAAAGTTGATTACTTGACAGCAAATATAAAAGGAAACAAAAGTATTACTCCAAAAAAACAACTTTACCTGTCTGCTGTTTAGCACCTAGCAGATAAAGAGGGTTTATTCAAGCTTTTCTGCTGCTGTTACAAACAGGATTATTGAGAGCGATCAGATTGAACCAAACAGTAAATTTGCAGCAAAACCAAAACTACCAGCTAAAAAAGGGTACAGCTGCAGAGTTAGGTGATGATTCTTACTCCTTTCATACATTTAATGAATTAATATGCAAACTAGGGCCTGATTATTTTTCTTGATTTATCAATTAGTCTTGTGAAATGTCAAAAAAAGATGAAAAAAAGCAATGAAAATAATGTCTTCAACTGTCTTGTTTTGTCCTGATCAACACTCAAGACACCAGAAAATATTCACATTTGAGGAGCAGGAACCAGAGAATTTGGGCATCATTTTCATTGAAAATGATCCAATATGATTAATTGATTATCAGAATAGTTGTTTTTTTGTTTTTTTTTAAATAAATTAATCCACTAATCATTGTAGCTCCAATACAAACTATTGATTTGTGCAACTTTAACTCAAATAGATGTGGTGCAACCACGCGTTGTTAAAGCTCACAGACTTATGATCTAATCAAAATTTCATGGTTTTCAGAGATATTAAATATGACATCTTGAAAACAATATAAACACACTGACGTTTTCTCTATTTGATGTATTGGGACAGCTATAAAGAAATGAAGCCTTGTGCTTGAATTCCACTTAAAATGAGCAATGAAGCGCTGGAATGAAAACAGTATTTACGTGACATTGGAGAATAATGTGTAAAAAATGCTTCCTTAAGGGGGGATTTAAGAGGAAAATCATAGTTCATGGGGTTAATGTGTGTGTCAACGCGTGATATTAAAGAGAACTCATACATATAAGTGCTTACAGTGTGTGAGCAAGTGAGTGACTTACAAGTGAATGTCTGCAAGTACGTATCTCTTGTGTGCGCGCGCGTGTGTGTGTGTGTGTGCGCGCGCGCGTGTGTGTGTACATGCATATATGCTCTGCATTCCCAGACAATGCTGCAGCCACATCATTAGCCACATCCTCTGACTCCAACCTGGACGTTGGATCAGAGGAATGGAATTAAGTCGGGAGCAGATTAGTCATTATCCAAATAACGACCTCGCTCGGCAATGGCTGTGTGATTTCCCCTTCAATAAGAATTGGTGATGTGAACTCCACTGAGGCAGAGGAGATGAGATTCTGCTGTGAAGTGAAACGGTGAAGAGAGATAACCTCACAGTAGCCCTGTGAACAAGAGGACAAAAGCTCAGCTGCAAACACAGATGAGGATACTTTTATGTTAATGATGATGAGGAGAGGAAAAAGAAAAAGAAGAAGAGGTGAAGGAAGACTCAGCAGTGCCTCTGCCACACGGATGAAATGTGCATGCGGTTTAATCTAATTGTTAATAAGTTACAGTGGTAATAACTGAATTTTCATGGTGTTACTCCAGTAATGCAGCAGGAACAAGAGCTGGGCTGCCTTCCAAGAGCTAGAAAAACTGAATGTAAATGTCAGGTTTTATGCTCACTTGAGGGAGAAAAAAAAGAAAAGAAATCTCTGCAGGTTAAAAAAATTCTTTGTGAGCTACTCTGTGTAAACCGTGACCTCCCAGTAAAAATGTGTTGTCTCTCCCATGTATAAAGCTCCAGCGTAGATGTAGTGGCTGCCTTATAGTATGCAAAGTGCATTCCTTGATTTCCATCTTGAAAACGAAAGCATGAAATATCACTTACACTATCCGACACGAAAGCATGATAACAACTTGCAAAATAGAAATCAGTTCTTGAAAGTCTGTGTGGAAATTCAATCTATTTTCTTCAACTCGGCTGATGGAAACACACCTCATTTGCATTTTATTTTTTTTTATTTTTTTTCCCCGTGCATTTCAAAAAATTCACTTAAAATTCCCCACTCCTCCCACAGCTACTGCCTGACATTTTTTCTTGCAGTTCCCTACACTTCTTAATGCAAAGATATAATAGAGCTGCACTGAGAGGGTGTGAAAGCTTGCCAAAGCCGTGTGTTGGAGGCCCTTTTTTGTCAGAACTTCACAGCCCAACAGCATTCAACATTCATCATTTTTTTCTGTTTGATGTAAGTGCAAGATACCTCAGCTACTACAGCCTTTGAAGATCTGATCTTGCTATTGCAAAGAATGTAAAATATGAAAAAAAAAACCCTTTCAGGTCTGTATGTGCTAATTTGGATACTGTATGTTTTAGATCTGGGATGTGGAGTTTAGGGAATATCTGTATTCCCTGCCTAATTCTTAATTTAAGAGCAACGTGGTACGGCAATATTTGACAGCAACGATTCTGCCTGTTTGAGCCCGTTAATCATCATAATTTTCAACATTATAGACAGTTAAAATAATAATTTAGCTCAGTCTGTCATGCAAAGTACCAAAGAACAAGTGGAATACTTCAACGTTTTTATGTTTCCTGTTCATTTCTTTACATTCGCGCTACTTTTAAATTGTGGTTTCTCTGCTGGATTTCCCGGAGATCATCTGTCAATCAAACGGCGCTGCAGTACAGTGACTAGACATCATGATTCTATTAGAGGAGTTGTGATTTTCAAGTATTTGCCTTGAGGGGACTAGGACTTTCTTTCCCTGATAATTAGGCTGAACTTAGTTCAGGAAACACATTTTTAAAAGTGATCTTTGTGAAATTCGCCGCCAGGGCAGAATTAAGGTAATAGGTTAGATTACTGCTGTAAATGGAGACTGTCTCTCTCTCTCTCTCTCTCTCTCTCTCTCTCTCTCTTTCTCTCTATCTCTCTCTATCTCTATCTATCTATCTATCTATCACAGTAGCTCAGACTCCTGAACAGATTTCCTCTTGTATAAACTTTCATTTTCTGTTGATTTTTTTTTTTTGTAGGTGGCACCATTTTTTTTTTATGTCTGGCTAACACTGCTTGTGGTGACAAGAGACTGTAGGAAAACATACCATACAGTCTGCATTGTTTGTTTTCTTTTTGCTGGCAACCATCTTGCCAGAGTGTTTGTGCAAGGAAAATCCAAATTTAAGCAACAGGGAAGGCCCAGTGGGGCTGAGGTGGGATGAGCATGCAGGAAGTGCAATAGCTGTTGTGATATATTTTCCAGTCAAATCTTCCTGACTGTTCAAGGAACACAAGCTGTGGCTTCATATTTAATATTTGTGTACTTGATATAACACTTATCTATTAAAGTAACTGCGAGTTTCCATGTTGTAATTCTGCTGCTGCTGCCACATGTGTCTACTACTTTCTTTTCCCTTATCTAAACTAAGAGTCAAAAGATAGAGGATGTTGTCTGTCGTACAGACTGTTAATATTTCTGAGCTTTATGAGTTTGGCCTAATGGGTTGACAAGGAATGCTCCATTAGCCAATTGATCAGCCTGAGATGGACTGTGGTATATGGAGCGCTGCGAAGGATATACTGTTAGCTTCTTCCAAATTTGTGCAAAAGAAGGCTCTGCTTGAGTTTAGTTGGAGGAGCCTTTGAAACAGGACAGGCCTTGTTGAGTCTATGGGATGTTAACAGTGTAGGAATGCAGACTTAGAAGGATGTGAACCCTGAATTGGGATGCGGCATGAGTTTCTTTAAGGCCAGCATCCAACAGAAATTAAGATTTTCCACATTGGTTTAAACATAAAGACTTGATAGTTGCCGCTGGAGTTTTTTTTTCTTTCTTCCCTTTACTACATATTCAAAAGAAACAAACAAAATGCATTTCCTGCACTGCAGATGATTTCCCCACAAAAGACCAGACACTGTGTTTCTCACAGCAAATGTTACAGCTTCCATAAACTGGGTTTCTCTCTGAGTCACAGCTGTCGAGGCACACTGTGGGCAAAACTGACATTACAGTAATCCATGCAAAACGTTTCGGGTCATTACTTTAACAAAACCAGTTGGTCACAAGGTGTTTAACGGAGCAACCGAGGACACAAACAGACAAATACAGCGAGTGACTGTCGCTCGGTCCGTCTGTCGGTCTGTCTTTTTGTTTGTCTCTCTGCTGTCTGTTTCGATTTGTATCCGGCTGTGGATCACTGCGTCTCTCTCTGTCTTTCCCTTTCCCTCTGTCACACTCTTTCCGCTCATCCTTTTTTCAGTCTGTAGGCGTGTCTGCCGGTCTCTGTCAATCACCCCGTGCTGCCGCTGTGTGCGTGTGTGTGTGATTTTTCTAAACTCATTTCCCACTGTCTTCATTTCTCTATCTCTGTGCCCTCTCCAGCTCATGTCTCCTCTGTCTTATCTTTCCCCATCTCACTGTCAGTCTGTCTATTTCAATCCGTCTGTTTATCTGTTTATCTTGATCTGTTTTGGCTCATTTTTTTTTTTTTTTTTTCACTTTGAGGTTGTGTCGCTGTGTCTCACGTGCGCGTGCACACACACACACATGTACGCACCAGTCTGCCTTCCTTCTCTGGGCTCCACGGGGACATGTAAGTGGGACAAGGGGGGAGAGAACAAACAGATCAAACTTCAATCTAGGCTTTCACTCTTTCCTCCTCCTTCTACGAACCCCCTAACCCTCACGCGCACATACTTTCTTCCCCCCTCCTCCTCCTCTTCCTCCTCCAATGCCTCGATACACATTCTCTCCTTTGCCCAGATCCAGCAGCCTGTTTGGCAGAGCTGTCTTGTTTCAAACAAACACACACACACACACACACACACACACACACACACAACCACTGGTACACGTGCACACAGACATACAAATAGAGAGAAGGGGAAAATATGCGAAAACTCAGAAAGATTCACAAACACGCACACACACACAGAAACCCATGATTAAAATTACCGACACACACACACGCATACACACACACGCTGCCTTCTAAAATTGCTAATTGGCTTGTTGACAGTGAAATATTTAAAATGAGCCATGAATTATATAAAGAGACATCGATTGTATATTTGCTGTGTGAATAAAACATGAATTTCCCGTGTTTCTACTCTGTCGCGCACTCATTTATCACCCCAGCTTCCCCCCATAATCCTCGTCTCACAGCTTGAGTTCACTTCAATAAAGCGTCACTAGCATGACGTGTGATCAAAAAACATTATAAACAGAGTGAAGTAAATAATAATAATAAAAAAAAAACCAACGGATACAGTAATGACATACTGTACAGCGCATGGAATGAAACTAGCTTCTAGTTCTCTCTCTTTCTCTCTCAGCGCTGATCTCCCCTCATATCATCCAGGTCATTGTGTCTCCATTTGTTCACACTTTCACACATTTGCTGACCTCACTCCAACTCTCCCTCTCTCTCCCTCTCTCACTTTCTCCCTCTCTCACTCTAGCTGTCTGGCTCTCAAATGTATGCGGACAGGACTGGTTTGTTTCGTCTGGAGCTGCTACAACATACAATGTTCCTTCACATAATAGTGTGCTTTTAAGAAAAAAAAAAATCTGGTCAAACTCGTAGTAGCACAAAGAACTTTAACGTGAGACCAATGCATTTTGGCTCTAGCCTTCATCAGGGTCAGCATGCGAGACATTACAAAGAACTTGGCAACAATTTGCAGAGGGCTCTTTTCTGTTTTTAACATGACAATGCCCCCTGTGAACCACGAAATGTACAAAAAAAAAGAAATGTTTTTCACAGTTTGGCATCATTAATGCTCTTGTGGCTGAATGGGAGCGAATCCCTGCAGCCAAGATGCAAAATCTTGTGGAGAGATTTCCCAGAAGAGTGGAGGCTGGGATAGTAGCAAAGGGGGTGCAGCTCCTAATTAATGCCCATGTTAAACACATGTAGGAGTTGATGTTTGAATGTCCACATAGTTTTGTCCATGTATAGTTTTTTATGTTGAGAGCTTGTGATAGATTTGTCTGCATTACTTGTTTTGTGTGCAGCTTTATGTTGCTGTCTGTCTCGGCTAGGACGCTCCTGCAAAAGAGCTTTTTTAATCTAATTGCGGTTCTTCAGGTTAAATAAAGGTTAATTAAGAGAAATTTAAATATTCTTAATTACTTTAGATTTTTGCCTGTGAAACATTCCTGTCTTTGACATCCATTAAACATAATGTTACGTCAAATCTGTGATTCATTTATACATTAGCGCAAATTATTAATTTTGGAGCATGACTCAGTCATTTGTGCACATGCTTTTATTTTTAAAGCAGAAAAAATTATAAGTTTGTCTTAAAGGGCTTTCCAGTCTGTGCAGCATATGAAACGCTCTGTCCTTAGACTCTCGCTTCAAATAAAGAAAAACTCCAGCAAAAAAACCCCCACAAAACTCAACTAAACTCTTTCTCACTCTCTTTGCCTTCCAGTCTTTTTCTCTCATTTCCTCCTCCTCCTCCTCCTCCTCCTCTTCTCCTCTCTCCCTCTGTCTCTCCCTCTCTTTTCAGTTTCTCTTCAACTACTCCTCTTTCTCTGTGTTTTCCTTGCCTCCCTCCCTCTCTTCCTCCCTCCCTTCCTCCCTCATTTCTCTAGAACAGTTTTAATTAGCTGGTAGCCTGAGGTCAACCTCTGCTCCTCTGCATTAGTACACACGCACACACGTGCGCACACACGCACGCACATTTGTACGTGTGTGTTTGTATATATATGTGTGTGTGTGTGTGTGTGTGTGTTATGACAAGCAGAATTGATTTTCTCCATTTTATTCCGACAGCAGATTGATTCCTCCTTCAGTGTTCAGTTTGAACTCCCATGATGCAGTGCAGGAACGTGACATGAAGTGTGTGTGCATATATATATATATAAGTGTGTGTGTGTGTGTTTATACAAAGACTGAAACATTTGAGTGCATGCAAGTGTGTGAGCTTTGTTTGTGTGTATAGGTCAAAGTACATTTGAGGATGTGTGTGTGTGTGTGTGTGTGTGTGTGAGGGTGCAGGTTATACTATGTGTGTATGAGTGGCGTGTGTGTGTGTGCATGTAAAGTGCATGAGCGTGCCTACCATATGTATAATAATGTGAGTGTTCCTGCGTACATGTGTGTGTGTAGACTGCAGCCCCCTGGAGGTTCTTGCGACATGCGACATTAGCAGTGACACAGAAAAGATACATCAGTTCCATTTCTTGTTACACAAACACACATACAGACACACGCAGACACACACACACACATATATACACACACACATAAACTCACTCAATTCCACCAGCTCCTCTTCAAAAAAAAAAAAAATCCTGGACTTCTTTTCCAATTTGATGAATATTTTATTTGGGTTTTTTACTCTAAAATCATCAGTGAGATAAATCGTGTTTTTGTGACCGACTGCTGCAGGGAGGAGGGAAATGAAAGCGATCTCTGTGGAGTTGGACCGGAGGACTCACTTTTTAAAGACGGCTCTTTGCTCCCAGACGTGGAGCCATGGGACGCGTGTGTGTATGTGCACTTTACATGTATATGTTTTTGTGTGTGTGTGTGTGTGTGTGTATGCTCATGCGTCTGTGTGCATTCATGTGCTTTTGTGTTTGTTCATCGCAATATTGTATTGCTTGTGTTTCTGCATCTGCATTTCAGTAAAACTATCTCTCTGTCGGTTTGTGAGCGTGGTTCTGTGTGTTCAAGTGTGTATGTAAGAGTGTGTGTGTGTGTGTGGGTGGGTGTGTGTGTGTGTCAAAAACGGGTTAGGTTTTTCATTAGACAAACTATGAGCTAAGTGGAGGGAGATGCGTAGGAGGCTGGAGGGAGGAGATCCCAGTCACAGGACTATCAGCAGGGAAGCAGCACCTCGGACCATCCTCACATACACACGCTCAAACAGTACACACACACGCACACACATACACATACACACACACACACACATAGTGCACAATGATGACAAAACAGAAGTGATTAAAAGAGGAGCACTGCAGCATGTGTGTCCATGTGAAACAAAGAAAACAAGTAAATATGTTCCATATTATACACTGAGTCTTTTGTTGGAGAGTTTAATTTACCTTAACTAGCTGCAGCATGTTCAAATGGTAATTTGAATTAAAAATAACCCATTGTCTCATGCTGCCTTGAGAGTTATCATTAGTGTCTGGAAATGCAGCACAAGACTGTTTGTCTGGTTTTCAGGGGAGATGGAGAGACGAATTTAGATCAATTACCAGAGTAAAAGTAGCAATAGCCTATAGAACAACCTATGTAGTTTGAATGCTATGTTATATTAGATGGAAAAGTCTATATTCAAAATTCAGGATCCACTGCAGAGATGTTTTCAGACATATAGATTGAGTAGTAATAACGTGTGTCTCTTATAGTTTTCCCACAAAAAAGTACAATTACCACCATAAAATCCTTCAAATGGCATATTCTCCTTCTCTTTTGTTGAAAACTGTCGCGTACGTGCGAGTATCCTTCTTATATTGTAGCTAGTCCAGGTGTCTAAGTCAGACAGGACACTCTCTTCAAGGTTTTTAACCGTTTGTTGCAACAATATGCAATTTACTTTGGCAGTCTGGCTCCGCTCATGTTCTGCTCTGGAACAAAATCCGAGCAAGCTTGACACAGATCGTCCCTGAGCTCGCAAATCACAATGGCGGCGCCTGAAATACACAACATTTTGGCGAACATGAACGCATTAAAAGACACGTTCATACAAGAGGAGGCTTGCAGACCGAGAGAGCATTTATATGAACTGCCTATTGAGAGAGAGATGCCATGGACCCCCCCCCCCCCCCCCCCCCCAGGCTCCATTAGATAGGTAGTTGTAATGCATCTGATTTTATGAGTTTATGTGTTGAATAAAAAAATCTTAATTTACAAAGTAAACAAGGTCATAGCTGGTTAGAAAATATTATATTTTGCTCTATAATATAATGAAGGAAACTCATAAAACGGCAGAAGTTGGAAGTGCTTGAATAAAGTAGAACTACTTCAAAACCAGAACTACTTTTAGTTTCTGCATGTGTTGGTTTTAAATTAGTAACCAACAGTAATTCATATAAAGTGCATTTCCTGTCCATTTTTTTTAGCAAATTAAAATGTCTGCGTGAGGTATCATGAGACATTCCCCTCAGTGTACTTTTTATTTACATTTCCAAAGACACTGCAAAAAATAAAATCTTACATTAAAAAGGAATTAATAAAAGATTTTAAGGCCTGAAAAAGTATAATGCCAGACACGTAATCTCAGTACACAAGCAAATTTTGTGTTTCTCTGCACCGCTTGTTGACAGTATATACGCTCACACGTGTTTGTACTTTATCTCTTCGTCTCATTTCACAAAATGCTCCCCCCCCCAACACTCAAACAAACCTGTTCCAGTGTTTACCCACAAACCCTTTCAAATACAGACACTCAACACACTCAAAAGCACCCTTGCATACACACTCCTCCATATCAAACGCTCACAGATATGAATCGCAAATAGCTCACTTCCTCTCGCGGCCTGAGTGAGCGTCACGCTTCAATCAGAAACATCAGACTGAAAACGAGAGTTTTGTTCTTTTTCTCTTTCCAGCAAAACAGTCACAAAATAAACTGTTCACATCCTCGGGGGAGACAACAGTGAGATCTGCTTGTGTATCACTTACAGTGTTATGGCATCTTTTTACTGTGAGTACCACCTGGTGCTAGGTAACCTGAGTAGCTGCAGATTTCAGATTTTGTTTTTTTACTTTTCTAGACCTTTTTAACTCTGCCTGGAGGTGGAATTAAAACCATTTAACCTCTTAAACTCTTGAGCTTACCCTTCAGCTTTTTTAACTTTACACTTTTTTCAAACAGTATTATACAGTAATACATATATGCACAGGCCCACACAGATTGACAGCTTCCCCACCCTCAGCCTATAGCTAGCAGCTAGATGGAACTATGGTGAAACAACTATCTCTCTTAATTTAAGAGATTCTTCTCCGCAACAAACCAGATCCAGACGCACCTGAGATCATCCATGTTGACTGGAGGCCTGAACAACTTGACACTTTTGTCTTTTGAAAGAGAACTAATTGACATTTCAGATTACAATTGTCATGGTCTATCAGGACTTTTTGGGTTTTTGTTAGTTTGTCTTTTTGTTTTACCTGCCCTGTCTGATGTGTGCTTTGTTTTGGGTTTTGTTTCCCCTGTGTTCCTCTGTTTTCCTGTTTTAGTTTGAAATTCCCTGCTACCTTGTGTCTGCTCACTTTATTTCCTGTGTTTCGTTAGTTCATGTGTCTCACCTGTGTCTTGTTCTCCTCACCTGTGTTTCATTTGTAATCACTGTCCTGTTTTCAGTTCAGTCCTTGTCGAGTCGTCTGTTGTCTTTCCTGTTGTTTTCCCTGTTGTTATCCCTGGTGTTGTGCTTAGTCCTGTGTTTTGTAACCTATTTGTTAGAATAAACGGTCTGCATCAGATTTTGCCTGTTTTGGTTCTCTGCATTTGGGTCCAACGGTTCCTCCACACCCCTGGCACGTGACAACAATGACATAACCAGCCTTTTCAACTCAAAACCCAGAAGACTCAGCCTTACGTGGGCTCATTAGCCACAGGTAAGCTAATGTTTTGTTTTTTTTTTAATTCTGGCCTGCTGTGGCATGTTTTCATTGCGGTTTCTGTGAGGAAGTTCTGAATTGTAACATATTCATCGTTTGTGTTTGGAGCTACTCTCACAGTATGCCCCACCAGTCCTCCACCCCTCCATTTAGTTTTATAGATATTTAAGCTTAAAAAAAATGTTCTGTATCCGCCACTCGAGTGAAATAGTCAAACCCAAAATGCAGTGTTTTTATGACTGCACTGTTACATCAGATGCAAATATTCTAGCTGTGTTGTTGTATCATTTATGCACATTTCCACAAAATCTAAGCTGACATACTATAAGCTGCAAACTCTGGGATCTCCAGTAGAATTTGAAATAATTATGCATCTGTATAAAGTAAATCCAGCAAATTTAAGAAGTCAAAAACATAAATTAAAAAAAGAGTCTGGCAAAATACATTACTAGAGCTAAAAAAGAAAAAAATCCTCTGAAACTAGGCGGTGTATGTGCAGAAGATGACAATATAAAATAGGAAATACAGTGTTGTGATGAGTGGACAGCTATAGTACATGCCAAAGGCCAAATCATATTCAAGCTTCAAGGTTCGTTTTTTAGATTGTTATCATACAATGCAGGATTGCACAAAGAAATGTAGTCATGTAAAGCTAAATGAGAAAATATTCAAACCCTTTTACTTTCAAAGCCTTTCATTGCCTTTTTCTGCTTTAGCCTGGATACCTTTGAATGCAAAGAATCAGTTACTACCAGGATCTCTGTGCATCTGTGGTATTTGTTCAAGTCTTGCCCAAGTCTCATACTGACTCATCTTGACCTGAATCCTACTAGGAAATTGTTACTGGGCTACAGCAATGAAGAAAAAAAAATCCACTTTCTGCTTTCCTCTCAAACAGGAACAGTTATATTGTCAGTGCAGCTAAAAGATGATGAAAAGGGTTTGCTGAAAAACTGCATTTTGATTCAAGGTAACAACACCAGCAGACACAGTTAAGTATATTGGAATGTTAAGTATTTCAGTCTGGAGCAGTGTACGCGAAATGAACAAATAGACTCCTGTAAGACACACAACAGAAAACAATTATTTACCAAGACATGGTACAACTCAATATTTTTATATTAACATGTAGAAATTACAACGCTTATGTGAAAGGGAGTGATTGTAGTGACAAATCCATGGATAATTATCATCGGATGCTGCAATTCCCTTCAGCGCTACTGAGCATTTTAGTATCTTTCAGCTCATTTTCTTGGTTTCTTGGCCAGATATCTGTAAAACCCCACTGAATGCAGATTAGGGACTAGCTTTCCGCTACAAGGCTAGCAACTAGCAGGTGAAGATAGTGGAGAATTTAGCTGCCAAAGAGCTAGGTGATTTCTTAGGAGTTGGTGGAAAGCCAAACAGAGCTAAAAGGACAGTGAATATTGGACTTACGTTCTCAAATGTACATAAATACAAGTCTAAATGAATGCTAATGTTGCTCTGTATGTGCTAAATGCTTAAAGGAGCTGTTTGCTAACAAGTTCTTTCACAAGTTTTGTATCTTGTTTCCACTGCCTCCAAGAGGCAAAAAAATCTGTATCAAAACAGCAATTCATTTCAAATGTCACAGGGAAGATCCACTGTGCTGAGTCACTTCAACAACTAAAGTGCTGCCATGTTTGTCAGAATGACTCCCGTTTGTTTTCTCCAGAAACTCTGGAGTCAGACTCTTCGTCTGTTCTCAAGATGTAGTCGCTACCAACCTTGTATCTCTCATTATGACCTAAATTTGTGATATAGGATAAGCAAGTTTCGAAACTTACACTCATTAAGATGACACTAACGCATTTAGATTTCTACTTTGAGACGGACCACATCATTACATCACACAGCCATGTGAAAGGAAGCCTTCATCTCCTGGATATTTTCTGGACCTAATAAAAACCAGCCTTGTTTTCACTGAAACATTTCTAAGGTCATGTACTTGATTTTCTGAAGATTTAATAAACTCAAAGGTTATGCAATTTTTTCGACTCAAAGGGGTCATGGACAAGAGGGAAAAAAAGACATGCACAGTCACTTCGTCCCTCTGGCATTCTTCCAACCACTGGCGGACTCAGGGTGCCCTCTAAGGTGCCCCCGGAATAGAGCAAACATGATAAAATGCCCTCTAAGGTGCCCACACAAAGGAGAAAACATACTTCAGTTCTGTAATCACTGTCTTAGTTATGGGTGATTCAGGATGAAGTGCCCTGTGGAGTATGTCTACATCTGGAAAGGCATGCCCTCACAGGTGTCCTTTTGGTGGAAAAAAAGTGTAATAGTGCCCTGTAAAGTATCGCTACATGATGTAATGCAGTGCCCTTTGGGTTGCTGTTGTAATGGGAGTAAGCTGGAGGCTCTGTATGGGTGCCCTTCTGGTGGAAAAAAATGTTGAAAATGTGCCATTTAAGGTTCCCCTAAGTGCGGAATTGGGTTGGGTCTTTCAATGAAAGGGAAAACATAGTGAAGTAGGATGCCCTGTGTGGGAGAAAAACATTGTGAAGTGCCCTTCCAGTGAAGAACATGAGATACTCTGGCCTATAAAATGCCCTTATGAGGGAGTAAATTAGCAATTATGGTAAAAAGAAATTAATGTATCCTTTATGTAGGCACCCTAAAAATATGTTGTAGTTATTGTAGCTGACATTATTTCATTCAGTTGACTTTGGTACAGTACTACTCACTACTTTACTCAGTCACACCCCCTTTTAGATTGTTTGGGTCAGTACAGTATAAGCTGTACCCTTGACTATTACTACTTCTATCATTTGTGAGGTAAGTCACATAGCAAGGCTTTTTGCAATTAAAACAAGTGCATGGATTGAATTTTATTAAGGATGCATTACTATTTTATGTAGACCTGTAGGGCTGTCCTAAGCTCTAACATGCTAAACAATATGCTGAATGAATAGTAGTTTGCTAGCTAATTGCTACATAATTAACCATCTCTAAATACTTGGTACAAATTGGAAATTAACCTTGTCGTGTAGTAAAATCTTTAAGGAAATCATTATTCTTTATTAAAAATATGTTTACAACCCTTTAGCTTGGATTAACTTGCACTTATAGTGATGTAGATTAGCATTTGGCTGCCCTGTGATTGACTGACTGACACAAAGGGATCTGCAAAATTCAGCTAAAAGCAGCAAGGGAGAAGATGATCTGGAAGACAACCTTTAGAGTAGCCTCGCTAACTAACAGACAAAACTCCTCAAAATATATGCTACATTACCAATGACAACCGCATCAGTTGAGTGATCATTCTCCAAACTGAAACTGATCAAGACCCAGCTTAGAAACAGATGTGGAGAAGGAAGGCTCTCAGATCTTCTTCTGTTGTCAATCGAGAGGGACATCCCAGTTGACCATAACAAGATCATTAACATTTACAAACTCATGGCCAAAAGAATTCCCCTTTGATTTCGCTAAGCTTCCCTGACAAGACTCCTCAAAACCGCTAATTCTCCTCAAAATGTTAATAGTTCCATGTTTTCACTGCAGATGTGTTTGAGGAATAAACATATTAAAACGTCATCCATCCCTTGTATTTTATTACAATGATGTTTGCAAAATAAATATCTGAAAAGTAAATCTTTTTTTAATCAGGGGGGTTTGTTTCCTTGTACTGTTCCTCTGAGTCACCCTATAAAATGTTTATCTTAACTGCTGATGTAGCCTTTTGCATCATTGACCTCTGATGGGAGCCCACTGTATATATCAGGCACCTTTGCAGACACCCCTCAGACCGCCTGAGTCTGCCTCTGTGTATTTTCATTATTGAAATAAGTGAAACAGAAAAGCCCCATTTCTAAGTTTTCTACGTTATAACGTCACAGCTTCAGGTTCGACAGCGCTCTTTTAATTACATCATCTCCTTGTGCCCGCTTCTTCTAAGAATGGATGAACTTGATGAACTAACTTTGATGGCAGCGAATAGAAATGTGAATTCATTCGATTTTCCCTTTTTTGCTGATATTCTGGGAACTCTGTTAAAATCTGCACTAAACTTAGATGGCTTCAAAATAAACTACAGTGCCCATGTTCTTGATAATGAAGGAACATGTGACCCGGTGCAACAGTGAGGCTCACTGATGTGTTTTTAATAGGTTTCGGACAAAAATGGAGCTCTATGACACAGAAGAAGATAGAAGATATATCAGGCTTCAGCTACAAAGACAATACGTGTTACTACAATAAATTCCTTATTGTTTTGGGGGGTTTCTTAACAAACAGAAACAGACATAGTATCACCTTCCTTATCTTTCCAGATGAAATATGAAACACTGTGACTTAAGATTATTATCCCTTAGCAAAAATGTTAAACAAAGTGTTGCAATTTCAGTGATATCAGGCTGGCGTAATATGAGGCTCCACCTCGTCGACTTAAGAACAAACATGGAGGCCATCAGAATGTTAAGTGCTGCCTTGTCTAACATTAACTCCATTTTCAAAGGTCAGGACCACAGTTGAGGCGATGATGAATCAAGCACTTCATTCCTTTGCTTATAACCCCCCCTCTTTCTATCTCTATCTGTCCTTATGTATGGTGGTCTAATCCCCACCTCCTCCTTCTACCTCTCCTCCTCCTCCTCCATTTCCTGTATTTCTCTCTCATTTCTGTCGTTTCCTCCCCTCCCCTCTTTCTGTGGTTTTCTCTGGCCACTTAATGGAATGCATGGCATTTCCTCCCTCTCTCCCTCCCCCCTCTTCTCTTCTTCTTCTTCTCCTCCTCCTCTCTCTCCATCCTTTCTGCAGCCCCCTCCCTCTGTAATGAAACATAAACTTTGACATTTGTCAACTTAGTCCTCCCATCAACAATTCGCAGTGTCCGGGGGTGGAGGGTTTACTGTAGCGTGGCGTCCTCGGGCTAAAGCGTCACTTGCGGCCAGCCCTGACCCCTCGCCCTGTTCTCTCGTTGCTCTTTAGTGTGCTTGATTTTTCTTTTTTTTTCTGTCATTCTTCGTCCCCGCGTTTCTGTTATAGTCGTGTTTCTCCTCAGCGCTTCCTTCTCTGTGCGCCGTCTTTCTTCCTTTTACTTTCGTCGTACTTTCTCTCTTTCGTTCCCCGTCTGTGTTGCTTCATAATCTCCTTTTCTTTCTTCACCCACTCTCTCCTTCTGTCTCCCTTTAATTCAATTCTCTGCTGGTAATCTGGTTTTTCTTTTCTTCTCTTTTTTTTGTCCACTGAGCACCCTCGTATTCTTTCATTCTCTCTTTCATTCTCCAAGTTCATTGATAAGGTCTTTTGCCCTTTTCCTCCCCCCCCTCATGTTTCATATTCCAGTCCTCACAGCTTGAATCAATAGCAGTTTCGCAGCTAATTCCACAGCTCTACATCAATACCCAAAGGCTGCAGTCTCCTCCATCACCCCCTGCTATGAATATTCAAATGCGTATCATAATAAAGTGGTTTTTCTAAATGCATTAGCACGCAGAGGGGAGGGGGGTTCATTCCAAAATGAGATTTTCACCATTTTGAAGGAAGAGACAAACACGTTTGCGACATGATTCCCATAAAACAAAGAAGACGATGCTTTATATGGAAAGAAAGGTTAATTTGGCTCCTCTGTGTTTCACTGACTGATGGGCTTGAGATGAGGTCTTGTGTTTTTTACAACGTGGTGATCTAGTTTTTTTTGGTTAAAACTGCAGGAGAGGCAGAACAAAGCAAGGCCAAAGCGTACCACAGAGAGCTTAATGAAGTGGTTTTCTACATGCATTAGCAAGCAGAGAGGGGGTTTCATCTCAAAAGTGAGATTTGGAAAAACTGGCACGCACTCTTAAGTGACTGACAGCATGAAATTAAAACACTGATGTTAAGTTTGAAAGGAAAGCGGTGAACGCCGGTTCTGCTGGTCTAAACAAAAACAATCACAGGGCCTTGATACTTCAAGGATTTTGAATGATTGTCTTCAGGTAATCTTTTTTTTTTCCTCTCAAAATGTCTGTTTACTGGATAGAAACTACTAGAGAGACAAACTAGGGCCAGAATGTACCACAAGTCAAAGACATGGCTCTCTTTCTTTATTCTCCCCCCTTCTTTTTCTGTCCTCACACATTTTCTGTCTCTCTTTCTATCCCTCTATTCATCCCTTGCTCTCCCCAGCAAATCCAAAAGTTGTGTCGCCATAGCAACAGCTGCCGTCTGCGAAAATTACCTAAATCCCTCCCTTTTCTTTTTTTTTTTTTTTTTTTTTTTTTTACTGTGTGTTCCCAGTGACATTCAATGGATACTGTTTTGATGTGGGAACAAATAAACGAGTCATGGGGGTGAAAAAGGGAAAAAAAAAAAAAAGAGAGAGAGAGGTTGATGTTAGGGGATCGACAGAGCAGAGCAGCAGAGCAGAAAGAGGAGAGGAGGGATTAGAGGTGGAAAAGCCTGGTGGCCAGACAGGCAGCCAGTCAGCCGGAGAGAAAAAGAGTGAGACAGAAAGCAAACACAGACAGGGATGGACGCAGGAAAGCAGCCAGACAGACACGCAGACAGTCATGCAGATACATAAAACATAAAACAAACAAACAAACAAACAGAGAGTAAACAAAGAAAGGCAAGCCAAGGGCACACAAATACCCGGCAGTAGACATACAGACATACAGACGGAAAGGCTGACCCAGTGAGACAGGGCAGCATGTGAAACAGGTAGCAGGCAGAAAGGAGACAGACATGTGTCGCCATGGTAACACTGAAACCAGCGAGTAAAGGAGAGGTGGTGGTGTTGGTGGAGGGGGTTAAGAGGGAGAGATATAGGAAGCATGCCGTCCCCATGGTAACACAAAAGGAGGGATCCTGAGAGAGGGGAAGCGAGGCCGATACAAAAAAAACCTCACAACAACAACAACAACAACAACAACAACAAAACAACACAAAAGGCGCATTAAGAAAGTGGGGAACCTCACCCCTCATATCCCTAAAACCTCTCCCTCCACCTCCCATCTCCATGCAGTGCGACAGCCTGATTTGCATCACTGTGTTTATGTCGTATGATGTGTTTATGAGAAGCCCACATGCAGCCAATTAGTGCCTCCAACATGCCATTTATGATTCTCAGACTTTGCCAGCAAGTAGCAGTTTTATCACTGTGATGAAGAAGGCATGTAGTTGTGGAAGAACCCTGACGGATGGTGTAAATTATTACAGCTTGCAGCATTATTCTTGGTTGGACGGCGTACAAGGCAATCTGTTGTCTTATCATGTGTGTGAGACAAGGCCAGTTTCCAGGATCATGGCTGAGCCAATTCAGCAAAGACAATCACATTCAATTGAGATAAAGCCTCGGTGGAAATCATGTAGCTAGGAAACTTCCCCAGAACGCTTATCAGACGCTAGTAATTACTCTTCAGCAAACACGCCAGCAGATTTGCAACTATTGTACCACTTAATCAGAGCATTGTGAAAGCAAAAAGGCTTGTGGCAGAATGTGACGAAATGAGTCAAGTTGCTTGACCTGAATGCGCTGCTGACTACAGCGACTGTCATTGCCAGGAAAAGAGTCACCGAAACACAGCCTCCGGATTTACACTGAGAGCTAGTAGCAGCAGCAGCAGCAGCAGGGTCTCAATGAGCCCACTGTCATTGAACAAAAACTCAGAGCACAACATGGGAAATGGCACAGAGAGCTAACTGTGGCTAATGGCTAACTAGCTACTCCAGTTGGCAACTGCTGCTTTAAAGGCCTTGTAATCGCCTGCTACAGCTGAACCGAGGAAGCACAGCAACTTTGGGGTGTATTCAAATGCTTTGGGACAATACTAACAGGATAGAATTGGTCCCAAAATATGTCTGTCTCTTTCTTTTATTCACAAAAATAAAAAACCTTCCTAACAAATGCCATCAGTATTCACATGGCATCCATGCTCTTCACGCCACAGATTTTTACCGCAGGTATCATTGAAAATTCTCCCTTTCCCAGGCATATTTACCATTGTGTTGGGTCATTAATGCACGCTCAACTCATAATTACTATATTTCCAACAGCACTTTACGGCAGCATAATTGCAGTATGCGGCAGATGGCTGTTGGCTAACTGGCTTGCAGTTACGCCTAATGGCTATTTGCTATCGGTGTAAAACAGGCAAATGGTTCACTGGCCAGCAGCTATAGCTTAAAATAGACAGCTGTCCTGTGTGGGCTCAGCCAGAATTGAAATGAATGTGTGCTCCTCATTATCTGCAGCAGTGAATTCACCACACAATGATTGTCCATAAAAGCAAAGGAAGAAAGTGATGAACATTTGTTGTTTTTTTTCCTGTCTGATGTCTGAGTGCGCCGAAGCTAAATCCAAACAGGTTAATATATGAGGAAAAACTGGACCGTGTTTATGTGTAATTATAATGACCATTCCTCTTGGAAAATAATTACCCATGTGAAGTTCAGTGCAACAAATGGAAATCGTTAATGATTGTATATAGCATAACTGCTGTTCAAAGACAGACTTTGTGGATGTTTATAAGGCAGTATGCTCCACAAAAGACATTCACGCTGTTTTTGTCTGCAATTTTATCTTCTTTCTCAAGAGGGAGAAGAGGGGGGGAAGGAGAATGTATATTCCTTTTCAAACAAGGAGACTAATTACAAGGGATTAAGTAATTGCATGGGGAATAGTCAGGAAATCTCGCTCAAAACCTTTTGTTCCAAACCCCATTAATTTCACCCTGCTCTGTCTAGTCTAGAACGGGTTGATTTTATGTGCGCTGTTTCAAAGGACAAATTTGCGAGATATTTTCTGTGCTGTTAAGAGAACGGCAGTTCATAAAGGCAAAGGTACAGACAGCGTCAGTGTGAAAGGCTCAGATTCAATTGAGGCTAAAAAGAGAAGCATTTTATGTTGGAAAAAGTTTGATGAAGGTACACTTCCTTTTTAATAATTCAGAATGAAGTAGGTCTCGGGCTGCTAGTGTGCTTTGCAACAACTCTTCAAGGAATAAAATCTATGTATTAAAAATATAAAAGTGTCACTTTTTTAAAATACATGTTTTGCTCATTTGTCAAGGTCTAGAAACAAAGTATGATGAGGACAGGGAAAGCATTACAAAGGCAAGCTATTCAGTTTACTAGGGATTAATATCTGCATTCGACACTCTAAAAGTGCCACAATTGTGTATATTTAAAAAATATTAACATGAAAAAAAATTGTTTGACTGTGGTGTCACTGAACACTTTTGTCCTATAGTGCAGAGCACAAAATGAAGGAAAAAGCTGCTCAGGTGAAGTGGAAAAATGGCAGCGCAAAAGCTCCAGGTGCAGCTCAGAAAACAAAACGTAGAATAAATAACAAAAAGGAAATCACAAGCTAAGTTTTACATTTGAAAAGGTTGAACATTGAAGTTGATCTCTACTAGCAAATATGTCTTGCATCATATTCTGGTTCCAAAATGTGTATTGTAACCTTTGTAGAAGTATGAATCAAAGCTCTTAATCTACCCATCAATAAAGTGAGTACAAACTTTAAGTCATTCAGGATTCAGGAGCACCTCAAGCTGCTTTTGTATTGACAGAGGCCAGTTAAGGGGGTTCAGGCATCTATAGCTGAAGAAGAAAAGTTTGAGAACGTTGCCGAGGAGAAGGACCTTTAAACTGCTCTGCTCACTGTTTTGTTATTGCAATTCTAACCAGGATGAGGCGATAGAAAATGTAAAATGTTGCATGCATTAAAGTAAGTGCATTATGTATTTTTTTTTTTTTTGCAATATTAATATTCATGCATGCTATTTAATATGTAGAAGTGCAGAGTGAACTTCATATACTACAGATGCTCATACAATTACCATACTAGACACTAATATTGCACACACATACACAGGTTTCCATACGTAAGCGTGTAGGATGAAGAATTTGAACACTTCTCCTCTTTACCCATCATGACCCGACGACTGTTCTTATTTTGGGTCCACAGGTAGCTTCATTGGGTTTGGGGAAACATATCGAGTCCTCTGTGGTTAGAGCTGTCTGAACTCTGGGACTCCCAATCAATCCTCTCACTGTGTCTGTCTCCCCCTCTGTGTGTCTCATTGCTCACTCGCCCCCTCCACACAGTGATAGAGGTCATGTGTGGTCAAGAGCTGAGAATGGACAATCAGGCAGCAGCCGTACCCACTATTATCACTGCAGCTCATATCTCTCTCTCTCTCTCTCTCTCTCTCTCTCTCTCTCTCTCTCTCTCTCTCTCTCTCTGCGCTCCATACATTACAGCCATATCACCTTGCTTGCACCCTCTTTATCTTCCAAATACAGTGTTTAGCAGTGCAGCAGTGTGATTATTTTTTTTAAGTAGCAAGTAGTGTAAAGGATTACAATTTGAAATCAGTAATTACATGATTGTTACTAATTCCAGTGTCACACATTGCTGTTTTATCAGTGGTTGGTAGGAAGGGTTTATCAGTTTCATCACTGTGCGTTTAGGACCCAAACTGCAGTATTTGTCCTTTTTTACATGTTGTGTGTTAGCTGAGTGACATTGGTAAGCCTACATCCAGGCATCATCTGCTTTTCATTCAGTGATGGAGATCGTGTGTGTATGTGTTTGTGTGACCCCGCAGCCTCAAAGTGAGGACAGGACTGGTCTAGCTGCTGAAAATCATTACAGTAAATACTTCCAAACTGTAGGCTGGCTGCTTGTTGGACCACAATGTCTCCTTTTCTGTTTCTACTTGCGTTAAATAAGGAAGATGTGACATGTGCGTGTGGAGGCTTTGGAGCTGTTTGGGAGGCGTCTTTGACAGAGCTTCATTGATGAACAGAAAGTACAGTTAAGAGTAACGTTCTGCTCTCGGGTAAAAGTGTTGCTTAGTGGGAAGAGCTGCTGCTTCCTTAAGTATATTCTCCCACTGTAAATCCCCCAATTTCTTATACTGATATCCTTTAGGTTCATATTGCCACAAGTTCAATATAATTTAACTTAATTTAAATCTTTTCACCCATCCTCAGCTACCGTTGGTATGAGGAAGAACGCACGAATCAAAGCTGTAAGAAAAACACTTCGTCATAGCATTTTTGGGAAAATAACACAATTAATCCAAAATTCACCCAAAATCTGAAGGTGAACAGATTTTAAACAACAAAATATTTCATCAGATTAAAAAAAAAAGTGTAATCTTTAGCTTCAAACTGAATTTGTCTTACCGAAATGCACCTTGGGAGTTGTGCGGTGGTTAACTTCCTTACATTTCTATACGAGTGCACAGGCTTGTCTCTTTGACTTTAAATCAAAGGAGCAGATATTTTCTAAAACAGCTGCTTGTCTTTTATATACTGATGATTCAACCCAGACAGTTACATGCTCATTCAAGCCTTCGAAGTGCTCCAACTGCCAGTCAGCGATTGTTGTGTCTGAGGAAATGAAACCTTCAGGAACCCTGGACATCTGAATCTAACTCCTCCGAATCCTCTACCAACACTTCTAGTGAAGTAATGTTATTACTTTTTCAATGAGTCATACGTTTGGAGTAATTAATTACATTTTTTTAATTAACTTGTCCAACACTGTGCAATTACCTTTTATTGCAACGCTGTAAATTCACTCTTCCTTTTCTTATCTTGCCTTTTACACTTTCTCCCTATATGTTTTTTTTTTTCAAAGTTTCTCCAAGTCCTTTTTCTCCCTCTTCCTCCGTTGCTATGGTAACTCTCTCTCTCCCTCTCCCTCTCTTTCTCCCTCCGTCTGTCTCTCTGGTGCACCCCCACTTTCCCCTCTCACTCTCGCTCTCTCTCTCTCTCTCTCTCCAGTGGCTGGTTGGATGGTTGCTATAGAAACAGACTTATTTAAAAGAAGAGCTAAGAAATTATCTTTTTCTCTCGCTCTCCCCAACACGCTTGCTTTTGCTCCCTCGCTTCCTCTCTCTCTCTCTCTCTCTCTCACTCACTCTCTCTCTCTCACTTGCTCACTCACAGCTCCCCTCTCCTCCTCCTCCTCCTCCTCCTTCCCGCCTCTCTCTCTCTTTCGCTTTGCCTCAATCACAAGCAAGCAGACCAACTGTTTTATTTTCCTTTGGTCATTACCATATATTGTGGATTTATACACACACACACAAACCCTCTCTCTCTTTCTTTGTGCCCCTTAACTGTTATCCCCCAAACACACACTTCCTACCTTCCTATTACCTCAAACACAGATACACACAGACACAACACTCTGCTCCTCGCTATCTCTCTTTGTTTCTCAAACACATTTACTGTAGGAAGACATTGCACTGACTTTACATTCACGGCCTGGAGGCTTACCCGAACCATTACTTCTACATGCCTAATTAACAACAGAGTATTAAAGGACAGGTTCACAATTTTTTCAAGTCTGTCTTAAAAAAACAGTCAGGAGCCCAAATGAACACTGACACATTTTTTCTTGCTGTAATCATTCCTCCTGTTCATACTGACCATTAGAAGATCTCCTCTAAATGTGCTTTCGATATAAGTGATGGGGGCCAAAATCCACAGTCCTCGTTTCCAGCAAAAATGTTTTTAAATATTTATCTGAAGATAATACAAGGCTTCAGCCGTCTGAGTTAGTCAAACAAAGTGAATATCTTCTACAGTTACAGACTTTTTTTAAATTAAAATAAAAAATCCCTCTTTGTGTCTTGAAGGACAGTGTATTCATGATGAACTGCAGTGGAAGGATATTAAAAATTTGGCACTGAGAAGACAGAAACTTTGGAAAATATTGGGACTTGTTTTTACGTTTTTGCACAGGAGGACTGTGGAATTTGCCACCCATCACTCACATTGAAAGTGCGTTATACAGGGATCTCTGGATGGTCAGTATTGACAGGAGGAAGGATTACTGCAAGAAACAAATATGTTAATGTTCATTTTGGCACTTAACTGTTGTTTAAGGACAAGCTTGAACAAATGTGAACGTGTCCTTTTGAGGCTAAGATGTAATGGTTTACCCTCTAATTTTGGGCATGGCTCCCTAAATTAGAGGTGAGTCTCCACATTGTGGCTGTATAAATTTAAACAAAGTATGAAAAACCACAAACTACTATACATGAGCTAAAAAACATGAGCTGGCATACTGCAAAGTGCCTCTCTACCAAACACTTACCCAAGAAAACACACTCACAGTCTAATCTCCTTTCCAGAACAATGATAAATCTCACTCATCGGGCATAATCTCCACCTGTGACGCCATAACTTCATTTGCCGCCACAGGACAAGCAGCGTGACGTCACCGTCCTCCTTCATCGCAGCCGCTGAGAGCTGCTCGCTTATCTCTCTTGCACCCGGGCGTATCAGACTTCACTGAGGAGAGATAGTGTCACCACCACCATCATCACCACCACCACCACCACCACCACTACCGCCGCCTCACCCAACCCTGCTCTCGCCTTCTCCTCTCCTCTCCTCTCCTCGCCTCGCCTCATTGAGCCTCGCCTCATCGAGCCTTGCCAAGCCGAGCGGAGCCCGGGGTGTTATCAGTTCCTGATAGTTATCGACTTACATTAAAACATAAGAGGGGAGAGAGGAGGAACAGGCAGATAGACAGACAGAAGGGGATGGAAACACAAACAGAGTGGGTGGTGATGGATACCGGCTTTCATCATCTGTAATCATGTTGTCCATCTCCATCTTTAAATCGCTGCTGCTTCTTTTATCACCGTTTAAAATCCACCAAAGGAAAAGAAATAAAAGAGATAGGGGGATATATTGAGACTTCAACAAAAAAAAAAAAAAACCCTTGGTTGTCGTGGTGCCCACGCAATAAAATCATTTGGTTACACAAGTTCAGTTACAGATAAGAGAAATAAGTTTGGAAAAGCCTCTGTGAGAAAGATTGGAAGGCGCTAAATGTTAAATTAAGTGAAAGTGGAGCCAGTGGATAGTGGGTCTGTAGGGTGTGAAAAATTAGGATTATGATTGTCATGCATTGGATTTTTGAAAGAGAAATTATTAAATATTACAAACTTTTCCTTTAGCAGAAGCTTTACTTTGAACAAGATACCGTGTGCAGAGAAATTTCCCCTTAATAGAATTAGTAACTGCCTGGTTAGACGAGGATGAAAGAAATGAATTGAACTATTATGATATTATATGGTACTTTATATAAATAGTTTAAATAGTCCAGTATAGTATAGCACGGCAGGAGAAATAAGGTTAGGCTCTAAGTGGTTAAAAAAATTAGACATTATTTCTCCCCCACCGTCTTTGATGAAAAACAATAAATGCTTTTTTTTACTCCTTTTAGCCATCTGGTTAGAGCAGAAATAGAAACACGGGACGCAGATCAAGTAGAGGGTGATCATGAACTGATTATCTTGTAAACTGATGACCTAGTGCAAAATCCATATCCTGTTGATGAAGCAATAACAGGGAGGGATGAGAAAAGATGCGGCATACAGACCGTGCAAAGTTTAATGTTAGTTATGTATTAACTGTGCTATATGGTGCAGCATGACCTCTTTCTTTTTTTGTCTATTGTTATTATTCTATTCAATTGTCTTTAATGAAACATGAATATTGCTTTTGGCTCTACTGGAATATGTTTGCATGATTTACAGTTCAATAAAACTCCTGTCACTTTAAGGCGCTCCCTCTGTTGAGCTAACTCTGTTCTGATTGGCCAGCTACAGAAAGCTCCCGTTGGCTCTGGAGACAATCTAAAACAAATAATAGTAGAAGGATTTCACTTATTTTTCTTCTTCTTTACTTGAAATGGAAACTTTTCAAATACATCATGCATGTCCGAGCCTGAATCCGATCTAAATATGTGAGTGGACAGCGTGAACAACCTTAACAACAAAGACTATGTGACAGACATCAGGTAAAACTGCAAAAGAAGCATACGTTCACCTCAAGTTTTGGATCATGGACCACATTTATCATTGACATCCAATATAACAGTACAAAAATAAGACATCACATCTGAGTAGGCATTTCGCAGCAGTCACGGTCGTCATTGCAAGATCGTCATCTTGTGCCCCTATACTCTTTAGTAGAGGGAGTACAGGCAACTAAATGAAATGGACCGTTACCTTGATTAAAATTATGGATTTTTCTAGGTTGGGAACAAGTGGGGTAATATAAGATGATGATGAGTCAGATTGAAGACTCTTTCTCTTTTAATACTCTATTAAGACTCACTTGGTCCCAACAAGACCCGTCCTGCTGTTCAGTTTCATTCCTTTATGTGACCTCTTTGATTTTATGACACACACACCCTCCCTTCCCTTCTCAGAAGAACAGGTATGGCAATTGAATTGTCAGAGTGAGCATGTAGAGGAGTGTCTTTTTTTTTTACTGTATGTTTTAATAAGAGGCATAACATTAAAGAGGCATATATTATGACAAATGCAAATGTTTGTGTGTTTTTTTATTGATATTAAAAAAGAGAATAATTGTTGTTGTTGAATAATTTATGTTTTTCATCTCAGGGTTTTTTTTTTCTTCAGAAAGTCAAGGTATTTATTTGTAGACTCCAAATCTTCTTATTTCATTTAATGGCTTGTGTACCCTAAAAAATGCCCCTAAAATGACTAAATTCCAAGCCTGTATACGTCTCCTTTAAAGTTGTAAACAACAGCTAGTATGTTTCCTTGATAAACATATAGCAGATAAAGCTGGGTATTACCATATTTTAAAAAATAACAGCAGACTTCAGGAAACGTGAACCTGTTTTTGCCAAATGTTCTCCAATTACACATTTTAGCAAAAGTACTGATTCCCAGACCGTAAATCAGTTTTTCGAAAATGCAATTGAGTAACCGGCCAGTCAAGTAATCACTTAATTGAGTAATTGTTTCATTGATGGCCTTGGACTGTGTATTACAGTGTTACGTAAAGGAATGAGTAGACACACACACACAGACACACGTAGACACACGCAGACACACACAAACACTTATCCGGCAGCATGCATAATCCAGGGCAAAGACAAAAGGGAAAACCTTGTGATAGCGATCTTGTAATGGATCAGATTGATTTAATTCACTGCACTGGACAATTTCTCATTCTTATTCCTCAAGATGTCTCTGAATGGATTTTATGTGGGAGGCCCATTCAATTGTTCTCTCTCACCTCCACACATGAGACTCTCAGACAGCGAGCGAGTGAGAGAAAACACAGCCAGACAAAGAAACAGTGAGAGAGGGAGAGGAGCAGAAACATAAACTACCTCCACACTCACAGCTTATTTGATCTCGCAGCCCTTTTTGTTGACATTTTTTCTTTATATTAAAGGAAGCACTTTACTGCTTTTGCTGCTTTTATTCTTGATGTCTGCATTTCTTTGAAAGCTTCTCCTCGGAGAGGGTGGCCAGTTTGGTTTCTCACTTCCCCTTCCAAAAAAAAAAAAAAAAAAAGCTAAGAAGGGTTACTTCAAGCCTTTTATCACTTTTATTGAATACTCATGCAGAGAAAAGAGACCCACTTTATTTATCCTTGGAGGGCTGAGGACTCTGTCGAGGGCAGCGCTTTGTGCATTGCAGCATGCTGCTTGGAACGGCGGTGAAATATGCTGGAAATGCCTGGAAAACTCCAGGCCCTGCTCTCCCAGGAGAGCCCCATCTATAATAGGCCTGGCTGTTTCCCTCTGCTCCATCGCTGCAACCCTCTCCACACATAAATCTCTGCTCCCCAACTCCTTCACTCCTGTTAGCTCCCACTCCTCCTCTGCATTTCACTCCTGCCCTCATCCTCACTTCTGCTTTCTTCTTTCTTTTTTTTTTCCTTCCCTCCTCTCATTACCGATTCCTTCCTCCTCTGCTCTCCTCCGCTCCTCTCTGCCCTCCTCTTCCTCCGAATTGCTCTCCTGCCCTCTCATCTACTCCTCTGTTTTCCTGCTCCTTCACTCCAACCCTCTCCACACAAACACCTCTGCCTCCCAGCCCCGCTCCCCCCCCCCCCCCCCATCCTCTTTCATTCATTTTTGCCATCTTCCTACCAAAACGTATCTGCTCCTCTTCTCTCCAACGCCTGCTCCTTCTGCCCTCCCTCCCGTTTCCTCCATCTATCCCTCCTCGCTCATCATCACCCTCCTTTACTAATCTGCCCTCTCCCCCCCCACAAATTTCTCTTCACCTCTTATTTACTCCTCTATTTTCTCGCTCCCTTGCCTCGACAATCTCTCTTTCTCCTCCTGCTCTCCTCCTTCTTCATTCTTGTTAGCTCCCACTCCTCTGCACTCCTTCTCCTCCTCTTTGTTTTTCTCCTGCACACTTCCGGTCCCTTCTACAATTCTGCATCCCCCATCTCCCCGCTTCTGCCCTCCTCCCCTACTCCCCCCTATACAAAAATGACTCTACTACCCCCCATCCTCCTTTCATTTCTCTCCACTTATTTACTTGTCTGTTTTCCTGCTCCCTCACTCCTCCTCTCCTCCTCCTCCTCTGAACTCCTCCATTTATAATTCCTCTAATCCACTTTCTTTTGCTGCTTTCTTTTTGTTCCTTTTATCTACTACTGCTCACTCCTCCGTCCACCTCCTTCTCTTAACGCTCTCTTCCTTTCCAAATAATGAGTCTCCTCATCTCATCCTCTTGTCTCTCCTCTCACCTCACCTACTCCTGTTCGTTCCATTCACGCTTCTTCATTTTCTGCCTTTCTTTCTTTCCCTTCTTCGAGTAACGTTTCACCCCCCGCATCCCAGCTTCTCTTCCTTTCTGCTGCGCTCCTTCCTCACTACCAAATTTTTCTCATCCCCCTCATCCTCTCTTCTTCTCCTCTCCACTGCACTCCTCTTATTTTCTTTCTGCTCCACTCCTCCTTTTCCTCTTCTTTCTCTTTTCTCTCCAAGTCCACTACTTCTCTCTCATTCAGTCAGACGTATCAACCAGATTGATGGTTGTCAGTCCTAATACCAGTCGATGCTCTCTGTTAGGATCTGCTTGCTCTTCACTCCCACACACACACACACACACATATTAACACACATCAGCCCATGCAGAGGAGGGAAGGGGGGAATTTGCCACCGTCGTTTTAGCAGATTACTAGATTATCGGGGCATCGCAGTGAATTAAGCGGCGGCTAATTGTGGCAATTAATTTATTTATTTATTTTAATTTGCTGTTTCTTGTCACCTCGGATTATCTTCTCCGAGTCTTGAGGATATCAGATCTGTCAGGTACTGGAGGGCTTCGGGGAGGAGGCCCCACACGCACTTAACTCCGCTCTCCTTCATGTTGTTTGAACCTCCACTCTGCTCTTAAACAAGGCTCGTCATGCCATTTTAATTATCTCCATTTAAGAGTACAGGATTTTTCAGGGAAGTGGATTTTTTTTTTTTTTTTTTAACCAACCAATTAAAGCAACAGAGTCAGTCAACCTTTTATATTCGCTTTACAATATGGCGCTAATGGCCAAGGCTGGGGGTTTGATTCATCCTGAGGTCACTCATGTAAGAAATACTCATCAGTGGTGCTTTGGATGATAACATCCACCAAGAAGCAGAGAATGCGCAGTTGCTTTGCATGTGGAAGAATATTATTAGGGCAAAATGAAATTTCGTGGCTTTCGGTTCGTATTTTCCTTGCATTTGATTGAATATGAGGTGAATAAATCTTTGATGTGTTGAATTTAAAAAAAGGTAATTTCTTGAAACCTGGTCTATTGATAAAAACTGATTTTTTAAAAATGCTTTTCAAAGAAGTTCAACTGCCCGAGTTCAACTCTGTCTCATAGAAATTACACTCATATACACAATGAAAAATGTTAAATAGCATGTTCTATAGTTGCAAAAATGTTGATACTGTTGAGACTGAATGTATGAGTGACACCAAAATATGATGATGATCTTGCAGAACGATATCCGCAGGTAGAAACTACAGCATTATTAAATCTTTATGGTTATGTTTAGGCACTGCCAGCACTTGGTTAAGAGTCGGGAAAGATCGTGGTCTTGGTTTAATACAGAAAAAAAGTCTGCAATGACTCGAAACACAGCATGTTAATTAACATTTCATAACAGTCTTTCACTAACATAACTAAAGTGCTTTTGTCTTCTAAACCTAACCCCATGTGGGACAACTGTCTCTGGTGCCGGAGTTTTGCATTGTGTCTACCCTCCTCCCACTGTTTTCAAAGCGATATATTAATGTAGGATTTTAATTCATTTCAAAAAAATTTTTTGCCTGAGAACATGATTCGGACAGTAATTACGTTTCCGACGTAATTGGGAAACCGAGACTAGGGTTGACTGGGGTTGTGCATTATTAGTTTTAGTCCCATTATCCATATACGTAAACAAATCAGTTGAACTGGTCTACTTGTAGACAATTCACAGAGAGGTGGTTGTGGAGGGAGGAGGTGTCAGCGGGAGCCCACATCAAATTTTTCTGCTCCAGGGCCAAAAAACCGGGTTAATGCAGCAATGCAACAGTAGGTTTCTTCGACGAAATGACAGATAGCTGAATTCACTGGAAAAGATATAATTGCTCTCACCTTCCCGTACTCACTCTAGACACAAATGTAATCCAAATGCTCTAAAAGAAATCTTCTTTCATGAGGCTGTGCAGATTAAATATTAATTTATTGTACTGAAATATTTGAGAATCCCTGAATTGCAGCACATACTAATGCTGCTGTGCATTTTTCCACCCTTTTAAATGCCAAAACACTTGTGCCTTAACCCACAAACTCCCATCTGAGAGTATTTCGGTTGTTAGATGATTCAGACAGGAATTACACAACTGTTCGGGAGCGTAACGGCACAGATATTGAAACTAATGATGAAAAATGATCGTATATTGTACATTCTGTCATTTGTGCTGCATATCATGCTAAGTTTTAGTGAGTGGAATGATCCATCTAGAGGATGAAGAGACCTTTCTGGGTGCCCCTGGAGCCCATTTTAGGTGTAAACCTGTGCTGGTGTAAAGTATCAAACATTGATGGTCCAGCTGGATTGCTGTTGAAGGAAAGACTCGAGCCAATTGGGCCTCTATTTCTCTCTCTCTCTCTCTCTCCTTCCACAGCGCTCCCACTCTGTCTCTGTTTATCCTCAAACATCCCCTCTTGTCAACAGATTAGGACTGAACCCCACTGTCTCTTCCTTTCTTCGTCTCTCTCTGCCTCCATCTCTCTGTCTTTTGGCCTGTCTCTTTACATCTGCGCCTCTATGCTATTCTTGTGACAGGAGAAAAGAGTGGGAAGAGGAGGAGGAGGAGGGGGGGAGAGAAAAGGGAGAAAAAAGAAAGTGAATGTATGTGTGTGTGTGTGTGTGTGTGAAAGAGAGAGAGAGAGAGAGAGAGAGAGAGAGAGAGAGAGGAGAGAGATGGCACAGGTGCTTGCAGTGCAAGAATTGCTTTGCTTGCTTTGCTTGCATGATCAGGCTGCAAAAATGTTCAGCTCAAGCAAAAGTGCTGTTCAAGAATCGACTGTGAGAAACAGCTTCCTCGCCTGTGGCCAGACCAGCGCTGGCAGCACAGCGTCGGATCACAGCGGCAACACGCTGCATCGGACCCACACACACACATATTACACATGTTGGGTCGAATAGTAATTACAGGGGCCCGCAGACTCGCGGTCAGCCACATAGAGATGTAGCCGGCCCGTGTTAGAAAGCCAGGCACACCGCCGGACTGAACGGTAAATCAGGCGTCTCAGAGAGAGAGAAAGTCAGAGCTGTCAGCAGAATAAAGCAAGCAGCAGACACCTGGAAGAGTCCAAACAGGCTAAACACACATTAGGCTGCAGCTGCTGCATGTAGGGAACCGATTCACTCTGATCACATTTATAGGCTTACACCAGCTCAGCTGGAGACACTGATCTGCTCCTCTGCTGCTCTATTCTGCTTCTACTCTGCTTCTACTCTGCTCTTTTCTGTTATTCTGTTTCTACTCTGCTGTGTTGTTGTCCGCTTATGTCCTCATAAGTTCTGTCCTTTTCTTTTTCTCTTCTGTCTCTGTTGTCCTTTCAGTTCTTTCTCTATTCTGTTTCCTTCTGTTTAAGTTTTCTTCTGGACTGGCCTTTTTTCTGTTTTGCCTCCTCGCTCTCTTCTGATCTGTTTTCCTTCTGTTCTCTCTTTGTAATGTTGCTGCTGTTCTTATCTGCTCGCTCGTTCTTTTCCATTTCTGCTCCGTCTGGTCCTGTTTGATTCTCTAGAAGCTATAATCAAACTTTCCTGATCTTTATTACCCTCTCTCTTTCGCTCTTTCATCCCGCTATGACCGATATACTTAATAGTCATATCTAGTCCTAATTAATCCCTGCTCATTGGAGTATTGGCTGATCAATCAATCTAATCTGACCTATTATATTCTTATTGAAAGATGAAAGATGCATCCATCGCCTTATCCGAGACCCATCATGTGTGTTGCTCTCTTGGACCTTATTGTCTATTCTGTTCTGTTTTACTCAGGTGGGCAGCACTGCTCCAGCCTGAGAGCTCCTCTGACTGTCTGTCTTGGCAGATTACCGTCTGTGGTTCATCACACCGGTGGCCTGCAGCACAGGGGACCCAGGTGCTGAGGCAGGTACACACACACACACACACACACATACACACACACAGTTGAACTGTTCACATAAGGCCACCTCAATTAATCACCTCTATCTTTGGAGCCATGACTGCCCTCAAACACAAACACACACTCTGCCTGCCATCCTCTGTCTCGCTGAGATGTGTGTGTGCTCATGTGTGTACGTGTATGTCTCTGTGTGTGTGTGTGTGTGTCTGTGTAGAGCCGGAGAGGGCAATCTATCAAGGTGATCGATAAATAGGGACATTAATATTAGTAATGGGGCTCTCCTCCAGTCCAGTGAATATGTCTCAGTCTTTACAGTAAAATATGAATTTTTCTTGGCACCTGCACGTTTGCAGAGGTGGCGCGCGCACAGGCACGAGCACGCGAGACTCTACCTGCATGCTAAGAGGAGGATGAACTGGTGTCTATTATCTCTGTCTCTCTCTCTCTCTCTCTCACACACACACACACACAGACACACACACACACACACACAAACACAGTCTTTCTCTCTCTCTCTCAAGGGACACTTGCTGGTCTCTGCTCTCCACTCTCTCTTTCTGTCACACACACACACACACACACACACGCACGAAGATTGAAGGAATGCACGTGTCCAGCGCGTGCGTGCCTTACGCGCGTGCGCATGAGTGTGTTGGAAATTGATCCAGTGTGACTCATGTTAAAGCCCGGCGACCAGACTGTGCATTGGATCCTCGCCTCATCAATCATCCCAGGCTGGCAGGTTATGCGCAGTGTGTGTGTGTGTGTGTGTATGAGTGTGTGCGCGCGCGCGTCTCTGCGTGAATGCGTGTGCGCGTGCTTCAAAAACACATCTTCTGTTGATCCACACAACGTTTGTATGTGTCAACCTAATCTATCTATTCATGCATTTCAAAGGTCACGTCAAAGCAATGTCGGCTGCAGATGCTCTCCATCTCTCCCGTGAACGTGTAAGTGGAGGAAAATTAATGCAGCGCGTCTGGACCGTTTGTGTCTGCACTCCAAATCAGACCCCCCCCCCCCACCATCCCCAATCCTCCTCCCAGCAGAGCAAAGACCCCCAAACACCCCACGACTCCTTTCCCCACCACCACCACCTCTATGGCTGTGGGTTGTAATGATGATGTCTAGGGCAGCGCAAATCTATAACAACATAACACATTTCACACGCACACAAAAACCCACGCACGCCAAACTGCCAGACAGACAGATAAAAAGGCAATAAGACACATGCACTGCCAGCACAGAAAGACACCCACAAAGCGCACAGACGCCCGCAAACAACAGGGGCAAGAAGGAGAAAAGGAGAGAGAAAAAAAAAAGATTCGTCCGTTAGAAAGAAAACTTTCCAGGGGTTTCTGCTCTTGCCAGACAGGCTTAGTGTCTCTGAGTGTGTTTAACATCTCTCACCTTGGTTCAAAGTGATCGCCAAAGTTATGATCCACAAGGCTGGCATGGTTCAGCCGAGCGCATTCAGATTCCTCCCCTCGGCTCTGCTTCCCCGAAAAGACACTATCAATTCCTCCCGACCGGGTGAATTTAACTGGAATCCTCTTTGAGTCATGAGAGTGAAAGAAGCCAAATTTGATGAAAAAAAAAAAAATAATAAAAATCCGATGCCTCTTTTCCTCTCTTATCCTCTCTTTTCTTCCACTCGTCTCCCTGTGTTTTTCCCGTGCGTAAAACAAATCTGTCTCCACTTTTTTTTTTTTTTTTTTTTTTTTTTTTTTTTTTGCCTTCGCTCTCTCGGTTTCTCAGTATGCGTTCCCTTTCCTCTCTGCACTCTGGATTCATTTAAACAGCACTGAATTCCTCTCTCTCTCTCTCTCCCTCTCTTTGCCCCCCCCCCTCCCCTCCCCCTCATACAGTCAGTGGCACCCCCTCCTCCTCCCCCCCCCCCACCTCCACCTCCTCCACGCCTCCCCGCTCCAAATCTCCGTTTTGGACTCCAAAAGAGAGGAAGAGGGCGCTCAATGCGGCCTCACAGAGAACTGCGCTTTAAAGATGGGAACTTAGACCAACTGCCGTGAACTCAGGACACCTCAGACACACAATACATTGCATAAAGGCCTAAAGGCTCTGAGTCTGATATAATATTTGAACATCATTCCCTATAGTGTAGTGTAATATACCTTTTGAGATGAATGGATCAGTCTCAAAATTGACAGGTATTGATTCATATATATAATGGAAAAGTTTTACATATGAATGGAAATCAATCCATATGTGTTTCTTATCTACAAATCCTTGGAAATATAGACATGTTAACAAACAATATTGATGTAAACGCATCTTTTGAGCATCAGATAAACAAGACATTTTGTATGCAGGCTGGTGTGAATCACTATGAAAAGGCCTGTCAGTCAATTTGGAAGCGACAACACGTCCCGGTCTCACACAGTTTTTATCCAAACCCTTAATTTTGATACCCTTCTTGACATAGGGACCTTATGGTATCATATTGACATAAAGGGCTGTCGGGTGTATCATAAAGAAGATTCATATATTGACCGTACCACAGTATATGATTTTCAACTTGCTATAAAACTGTCCTTGCTATAATTTTTCAGTAGGCGTTTACAGTTTGTCTCCAGCATGTGTTTATAGTGACTTCTTAGGGGAGCTCAGGGTCAACTGAACCATTTTTTTTTTCACATTTTCTAAATTTTTTTAAACAGCAAAAGGCATATAAATGCTTGTATTCTTAGAAAGAACAGACATGACTTCACAGTCTGCAAACGTAGTGATGGTGGTGAAATCAGTGTTTTCATTAAAATGGTGTCGTTTTCACTTTATCACTGCGTTCTTTTGTTGGCATCCATTTTTTTTTTTTGTCCAGTTCACATTAGGTTGATGCAAACTTTGAGCTTTTAACGGCACACTTTCCCCTCCCATTCAGCTTGTGTTTTGAAACACAGTTAAGTTAATATTTAAGAACGAGTTTGACAAGAACTCATATCCTCAAACGATCGGACAGATTGGAGTTACGAACGTCCATCTGTGTGAGGATTGTAACTGCTTACTGTCTACACAGTGTAGTAATTAACTAGTAGCGTGTTTACAATGTGAGGCTGATTAAGCTCCATACAAAAAAACAACATGTGGTAACAATATGCCCTAATCCACAGTCCATACTGAAGAGGTGGAGGCAGGGGAAAGATAAGAAGAAACCACAGAGAAAGGAAGGAAGAAAGAAAGAAAGAAAGATCACAACACTTAGAGGGCTTGTTTTGAGTGTGTTTGTGAGAGAAAGAAAGCATTATGTAACAATCTATTTTAGAAATAATAAGATAAAGACCGTCAGTATAAAATGTAATTTCATACAATCCAGAGAAAGTCTGTCATCTGAACCAACAAACCTTTTTTTTGTGTGTGTGTGTTTGTTTATAACAAGGGGCTTTGTATTATTGCATTGTACCGCCCTCTGTTGGACATCTTGTTTAACCACACGTAAGGATGACGAGCAGGATGCAGATTTTTATAACCTGTTCACGTCCAGGAATGATTGGATTTGTGAGAAACTTTATCACATCTTTTATTTAATGAATTTATAATGTGCATAATACCCAGCGACTGAATAAATAATAAGTGATGGAAAAGCAGATATTGTTCTGATACCAAAACTCCCTCTTGCAAAAATACTTTCTACAAAAAAGTTGATTAAGTCCACATGAAAAAAAGTCAATACTTTCAAAGGATAGCTTTGGTGGACTAATGCCTAAATCGTAAATGCAGTGGAAATTTTAATACTTTTAATTTTGGAGATATTGAAATGTACACTTAGAGTGAACTTTCTTTGCTTTCAACAAAGTTTTCTCTCTTCTGAGTAAAGATCTATCCTAATGTGATATTTTTGTGCATTAAGCTGTGTTTGTGTTTCCTTTACCAGCTGCATGGTACGGCAGCAACAACATGTTTGCTAGTCTTCTGGATCAAACCTTTTTTTTTTATTTTTTTAGAAATCCTGGACAGGAAGAACCAAGGACACGGCAGTTGAAATTAACCCAAATGCATGTTTATTGAAGTCAACAACTGAACTGGTATTTTAACCCAAAAAACAAAAAAACAAACAAAAAACAAAAAAACAAATTCTGAATGAACATAACAGCCAACAGACGCGAACCCACCACAGCATGCGGTTGGGTCTCGCCTTGATGACATCATCGGTCATAGTACAAATTAACATACATGACAGCACTATTCTCATGTGATATGGATATTTATTCAAAAGGAAGACTTGTCATCCAAAACAATAACGCTAAAAACAAAGACATTGTTTTAGTCATCCAAATAATAATAACATTTTTTTGTGAATGCAACACACATAAGAGTGTCTCCAGAGTCTGTTTGGGTCAATTATACACACTTCACACTCATACACAAACACACATACACACACATATATGTACAAATACACCATGGTCACAGACATCATGCCTGCCGTGCATATCCAGATATGTGTGTGGATGTGTATGTACCCAAAGTGTGTGCAAAGTGTGTATGGGTGCGCTTGTAAGAGTTTCCAGTAAAGGCAACACTATATACATGAAATTATATAAAAATGGCTGTTGAAACAATAAAATATGCAAAAACTAAATTTCTAATCTTCAAGTTTTGGAATATCTAATTGTTTATTTTTTTAAAAAAATGAAAGAAAATGATTATCAATTGAATTGAAAAGTAATAAATTTAAGATTATGCACACCTTTTACAAAACATAATTTAAAAATCAATTTGTTCATACTACAAAAAGAAAAAGAGATGACTGGCAGCTAGTGTGCGACTGCCTGAGGAGGAGTTGGTGAGAGTCAAGTGGTGGGGCGGGACAGCTCGGTCTGACTGAAGAGGGGATAGAAAAGCTGCTGTTTGCTGGCATCTGGTGACAGCTAATCATTACTGCACTGATGCAATGAAAAATGAATTAGACTGGTTGCACGTCCCAGTTCAACGCCGTCGTACGCCCGCAACTGAGTCCTGTGTGGGTTGCCTCGGTGTTATCCAGAGGACTGCAGAGTTGAGGAGGTACACGTGTGTGGGTTTTTTTTTTTTTCAACTGGGACGTGGCTTATGTTTGCAGATCAGAGAACAGCACGGAGGTCAGTCAGTCAGTCAGTCAGGCGGACCTTCGCTCTTGTCTCGGGGGAGAGAAGCTTCTCGTCTCCAACACTATCTACATATCCAACCGTTTCTCATGCAAGCTACATGCTAGCACATTAACTAAGACGAAGGACAGGACGATAAATTACAGGCAAATACAGGTCCATTAGTTTTTAAAAGACACTACACGTTTTGAGTATGAGGCAGGTATTCCTTTCTCCATTCACAGAGTAGAATTAGACTGGGTTTAGATACAAATCAAAGGTAACTCTTCAAAGTGGACAATAAGCTCTGTGAGACAAAGCCCGTCCTCTGGTCTGCAGACATGACGACTGTGAAAAACTGAGGAGCATTACGGAGCAAACGCGGGATAAACAGTGTTCTCAGTTCTTTGAAAGATTAATCTCGGTTTGTTTCAACTTGTCCGGTGCACATCTACGCACCTGTCAAACAGAATTCGAACACTGTCTCAGCCAAGTTTGCTGCCGCATACCAACCGAGAGCTCTAGAAAGAAAGAAAAAAAAACCCAACCGCTGACCCTGCTTTGGGTCATATTACCCTTTGTAGTATAGCTAGCTTATAGACACACCAGCTGGGCTACTTGCTTTCAAAGCAGCCAGCTAGGTAGCAGTTAACGACAATGCGGGGGAAAGTTACGAAAAGCACGATCCCTGAACATTCCCAAAAAAGGTGTACAAAAACTATCACAGGCATAACTGTCTACTTGTAGGACAACAGCAAATGGATTTATCTCCAAAACACTCCTAAATAGTGCAGCAGAGAGCCATCAGCGCACACCGGCAAACCTAGAGACGCTACTTCTACTGTACGTCTACATGGACTCCCGAATGAGAGAGAGACCAGCAAGGAGAAACGGACATCGATCAGAGATGGAGGGGGGGGATGAAGGGAAGGAGCGATGAGGAGAGGAGAGGGCGGGTGAAGGTGGATCAGGACGCAGACGGGATGATTGATTAAAGAATGAAAAGAAATGGACGAGCGGAGCAGAGGGAAAAAAAAGAGAAGAGGACATTTAAGTTCTTAAATGACTTTCTTCAGCGTTAGTGGAGCCCAGACTCCAGCTCGGCACCCTGCCCACGAAGCCAAACCTTGGCATGTGTACAGTCTGGAGCCCAGAGCCTCTTAGTCAGATTGCAATCAATTTCCACGACCGGGCCAAATGGAGCTTGCCGGTGCCAAGGCGAACTCCCAACCTTGATAAAACACCGTTCATTTATGGGAACCTTTTGCTAAGCTCGCAAATGATGTCTGCTTGCAATAACACGCACACACACACACATAGAAAATGAAACAATAACACAAAGGGTTTTTTTTGCCAGGAAGTTTGTCATAATGCATTTAGGCAGTCCTGTTTGGCCCCGTGGTGGAAAGCAAGCAAGCATTTTCACCTCCCTGAAGCAGCGACCGTGCCAGCTTCTTAGAGGAAGTCATGATGTCACTACTCAATGAATTTAGCGCCATGTGGCCTCGCCAGGACAAGCAGTCTGCTGCAGAGAGAGAACAATGACGGAGTCAATCAGTACATTCAGTGGGGCCGAATGGAGAGGGACCACAGTGGTCCACATACGCTGGGCAGTGAGACTCTACCAAACACTTTAACACCCATCGAAGCCGTTGTTCGACCGAGGTTTTTGCTACAGTTCAGTGTTTGAGAGCAGAAGGCCGACAAAGCTGGGAGAAAAGAGTGGCACTGAATGTGGCGCACAGGAAAAAAAAAACGAAAAAAAAGTAAATAAACGAACAGAATCGAAACCTTAAAACCTCAAAATCACAGTTGGAAATTATACTTATGAATTCCTGGACTGACAAACCGACAGACACTGTAAACCGTTAACACTGACAGTAACACACTGAGACACCGACGAGAGAAAACCTCTCATAAGTCCCCAAAAAAAAAAAAAAAAAAAAAAACCGAAAGGAATAAAAGAACAAAGAAAAAGAAAAGAAGGAAAATGTTCCTCATACAAATATTTGCAGTTAAGGTTAGTTTTTATCGCAACATCATTGTTGTTATTATCATTTTTTTTTTTTTCCCCAGATATTGATATTTTCAACTCTGCATTTCCACGCATGTAATAAAAACAGGCAGGCTTTTTTTTAAGAGTATATAAGTTACTGTAATGCAGTAACAGACTGTATGAGATACAGGAGAGAGGGAGATGTAGAGAGAAAGAGAAGAGAGAGAGAGATAGAAGATAGAAAGAGGACAGAATGAGAACCTGTAGTGTATTTACAGCACACCAAACATTTTCTGTCAAGTAAAAAGAATGCTATATAATTCTATATATATATATATATTTATATATGTATATTGGAGCCCCTCGGCTTGGTAGCGCAAGGCGGGGAATGCTATTTTTGCATGAGAGTTGCATGTTGTGCGGTGCTGGGTTGTGGGAAAATTCGATGGCTCGTACCAGGAAGGGTTGCAGGAAGAGGTTTGATGGCATAAAAAGATTTAAACTGAGAGAGGGAGACTGTTTTTGTCCGTAATAGTTTTGCGTTAGATGGATTTCTCTGACACTAGGATGTTTACAGAGGGATACTGACTTGTTAGATGGACAGAATGAGAGAGGGGGGGGGGGGGGGGGTGGGGGAGTGGAAAGAGAAAAGACAGAGCTGGCTTGGTTTTAATGCTGAGGAGGAGACAGGGGTCGGCGTGGCATGAGAAGTGAAATATCAGCTCAGGATGCCGGAATGTGAGTTACAATTTTGCTTTTTCAAGGCGTTGAGAGTTAGAAATAGGATACAATGCTTGTGTAAAAATGTGTTAATTTTGTCAGAAATAATTCAGACATGTTAGTAGGAGGCTTGTGTTTTGTTAATCTGACGGTCTACGAGCATTCAAGTCTGTGTGAGAAGAGTTTTCCCCCCAAAACTGATTCATGTGTTCATGTTTGTGTGTGTGTGTGTGTGTGTGTGTGTGTGTGTTTGAGTGTGTGACTTCAGTTCGTCCGTATGTCAGTGCAAAATCTCACTTCCCTGTATCATTGCAAAGAGGGTAGTACCAGTTGAAGCTCGACTCATCGCGTTATCCTGCCCATAGTTCTTTCCCTCCCTTCCCCTCCCATCATCCCTCCAACCGAGTGAAGAACTGAAGCGTCGTGAAAACAAATGGAGGTTTTTTTTCCTTTACTCCTCCCTTCTCCTCTACTCCACGTCCTCCAAAATTTCCTCCTCCGCCTCCCCGTCCTCCGTCTAGATGAAGTACTCCTTCTTGTCCTCTGCTCCGGAGTGGCCTCCCTCTGCGTTGATGATGGCTGTGTCGGCGTCGGGGGCATCGTCCGAGCCCTTGGCCTCGTGGGTCAGATACGTTCCTGGGAGTGGAAGGAGAGAGAGAAGAAGAGAAAGAGAGAGAGAGAGGGGGAAAAGGGGAGGAGAAATAAGATTGCTGAGGCAGTAAAAGTCAAACACTGGAACTGTAAAATGACTAAAGGCAAGCGGGACAGAGGCGGTTATAAATAGCGGGGTGCCAAGATGTTCCAATATGACGTCTGAATTATCACTTATGGGGTGCTTTTGGTAACTTTTTTGGAGTTTTTTTGCTTTTAATGCGGTTGAATTACTATGTAGTCAAGTTTTCTTCAAGTTGGGTACATGCCAGGAGACACAATGAGTACAGTTGTAAAAAATGAGTTCATCTGGATATCATAAAATGTTATTCTTTGGGGAGGTTGTATGTGAAGCCTTTTATTTTGGTGATTTTCAGGTCAACAGATGAGATGTCTAGGCTGAGACTGGGCTGTGTTTGTTTGAAAAGTGAAAAGGTTTCATGTAACCATTGTTTCAACAGCATTTCAGTGACAATACTTCAATATGTAGTTAGGCCCTGCTTCACATCACATCACTCAAAAACAGTGGTTATGTGTTGCCAGAACGACTTACAACATTTTGTTTTTGAACCAAAATATGGTTGGTTTTCAACATTTTTTTATATATATATATATATATATATATATGTCTAGTTGTATTTCAACCTGCCTATTACTAAATCAGTGGAACCATCAGGACTTTGTCAACCAAATAAAGATCATGTTTCATGTTTGGATAGACACAGCATTTTTTTTTCTATAGCTCTTATCTGATTCTCTCGCTAACGTGCCATCTTACAGCCGCATCTCATGCTCTTCATTACCCAACGGAGGTAAATAGTTGTCTTGGATTTCACTCAGTTGTCATCTTTTGATCGTACGTCGGTATGGAAATTCTGTCATGTGATCAATGCTGTTTTTATATGCGTACACGAGAGAACTGTAGGGAACGCTACACTGGGGACAATAACTGTGAAATCTGTGAAACCAAGATTAAAACCTGTCACCATCATCAACTGGAAAACGGTCAAAGTCATCAACCCGGGAGTCAGTGGACAGCCGGAGAGAGATCAAAGAGGCCTTTCATATCTGATGCCAGAGACCATGTTTGAACAGATAAAGGGGGTTATCTTTCCCCAGAATACGTCCACCTGTTATCACTGCACTGAATTTCCATGCTTAGTCAACTCATGACAGTTGAGTTAACTCTATTTACCGGTGAAGACCATAAGTTGAGACTGAAAGCACTAACTTGACTCAAGATCATATTGTCAAACTAATTTTAAAGTGTTTTAAACCTTCAGAAAAACCTCAGTGTGTGTCGCTTTCTGGTCATTTACACAGAATATAATGGCAAATATTGTCAGTTGTCTTTTACAGTTGCTTCATATGTGACGATTATCTCCGTTCACTCTCATATTATGGGATATAAATGACAAGAGATGCACAAATTTCCATGCGCAACAGTGTAACTGCTCATTCCTCTGCTGCCCTGCGGACTGATACACACGCACTCCCCAAACCAATCTTTTTCAACCCCTCTGCACAGGTGCTTTAACCAATCAGAGGGAGTCCCTAGTGCAGTGACACAGACATGAATCCCTCACTGACCTGGCACCTGTGAACACCAGGCCAATCGTGTGTTCGATATTCTGGATAAGCTGGAGGCTCCGGAGACACTGATGGAATCTGGCTCACTGCGCTGGTGGTGGCGGTGGGCGAGTGTTTATATCACGTGTGTTAATGCGTTAACCTGGGTGCTGCAACATATCTACATTACCCTTTAGATTTCACACGTCCCCAGCTGGAGTTGAGACATTTGAATTTTCTTTGTTCTTGTTTGTTCATGTGCTAAAAAAAAGGTGATTTTGAGACCTAACAGAGTGAATCGCAGTAACACCATTCGCTGCCTACAACTTAGGAGCGCAGAAGCGACTGTGTAAGATAACGAGTGACGCCAAGAAGCAATTAAGTTTCCATTATATCACTTTACAGCTAAGGTAGGCAATTTATTTTAGTTGAATTTTTCATTATATTTGTTAAAATTCTCTTTATATCCTGACAGAAATCAATAAATCAAAGGGCTGCCTTGCCTGTAATAAGTCTGTCCAATTATTTCATTCAGCCCATGAAACGATTGGATAGCTGAGCTGCCTGTCTACCTACCTACCTGCCTACCAGCATGCACTCAGCCATGCTCTCATTGCATATGACCGGAGTCTTCCACAAGGCCAGGCAGACAAAACAGAAAGTTTGTAGGCCAGGCGAGTAGTGGGGAGGGATACCGATGAATAGGATAGTGATAGGACTGCATGAATTGCAGGAGAGAAAAAAAGGAAGGGGATATCAACAGAACGCGGAATAGAAAGCAACGCGCGATCATCAGACTATTCCCTGTAGTGTGTGGGGGGGTGGAAACTGAGCAGTGCATAATATTATCAACAACACTGGAGCGAGAGACTTTCAATGGAAGTGAACTTGGCTCCCAGAAGTGAAAAGCAGCAGTCATACATTTTTATGCATCACTGCTGCTCCGGGTCAGATACCGACCCATCTCTGCGCTGCCCTGGTGCTGCTCGTGCTACTCTGGGACTCGGCTCAGAGCGGCGGGTCCAGGTCTCTGACGGACTGGTGACTGAGGAGGTTTTGGAGGTGGACAATGAAAGAGAATAGATACCCGTCCAATTCAAGCACAGAGACTGGACGCTCGTTACTTTTGTGTGTGGCCTCAAACAGAAGAGATCCTGTTTACTGTTGTCTAAAGGTTGTTGTGCCTTAAGAGGAAGTTGTGTTGCGTGCACGTATGAATCGTGTGCAATTGCCTGTGATTGGTGGGATGGGGCTTAGGACAGAAAGAAGATGGGGGGGAGAGCTGCAGGAGGAGTATTTTCAAATTCTGGATTTGTTGTTTTTGTTGTTGTTGTTTTGTTGTTTTCTAGAAAACTGCCTACCCCAGCTTTAAATCCCATATTTGACTGCATAAATGCAAAAAATTGCTGCATAAACATCACTGATGTCAGGAAATCTAATCTCACAGGTGATGTGTGAACCAAAAATGTATTAAAAGGCAATGAATAAACATTCACTTTTTTTGTCATTCATTCCATTTCTTATTCTGCTTGGAAGGTAAAATAAGTGAGCTTTATGGTAAGAATTCATATTACTGTAAAATAGGAGTGAATTTGCATTTATCTGTGTCCCCGCATTTGTATGCATATGCATGTTTGTAGGTGTGAGATCCCGTCTAGGTACGCATGTATCCATATTTATGGATAGTGTTATCTCCACGTACGCTCATGCATGCATGCATAAGCGAGTGCCTGTGCGCGTGTGTCTGCGTGTGTGTGAGCGGCTAACCTTTGTGTCTGATGAGGTATCTGCCGAGGACGATGAGGAGGCAGAGCAGGATGAAGACGATAACGGCCACCACCCCTCCGATCACAGCGTGGTCCACCCCCGAAGAGGTCGACATGGCTGTGGGGTCTTAAGTGGAGAACCGTGGTATGGAGAGGAGAGGAGAAAGGGAGGTCATGTAGTAAAAGATAAGGAAATGGGGAGCCATGATGAGAGAGAGAGAGAGAGAGAGAGGGGGAAGAAGAGAATGAATGAGAAAGAAAGGGAGAAATAGCGACAGAAAATGAGGGGGGAGAGAGTGAGAAACGAGAGGAGAGAGGGAAAGAGAGACAGAGATGGAGAGCAGAGAGACAGGAGGGGGTGGCGGAGGAATATCGGGGAGACAGATGATGAAAGGAAGCAGAAACAGAGAAAGAGAGAGGAAATAATGAGGAGAGTGACAGAGAAAAAGGCAGAAAGAAAAGAAAAGAATAGGGGAGCAGAGAAGACTTGTCAATATATAATACCCAGGCACAGCAGCAAACCTTCAGAAGACAAAGACAAGGGTATGAACAAAAAAAAAGCCAGGCGAAAGAAAAGAGGCCACTGCGTCACCCTCTATTAAAAACTGTTCGTGACTAACATGCAACAGGATCGTGCAGTTTACCAACCAAGTCCGAATCACTTGTAAAAAAAACGTTGTCAGAATATATACGGTTGATGTCGGGTGAAAACCTTTCCCCATGAGTAGTGGTGATTTCCATCTTTTCACTTTAACTGAAGGGTTTTTTATGCTCTTCTATGGATTAAGAAACTTTGAGAACGCTTGATCTTGAGGAATCTAAGGCCGGATTTCCAGCTGGACCCCCAGGGGCTCCTAAAGCCCCGGATTCAGTTATTGCAATAATTATTCAGCCAGCCGGTAGAATCCCCGGGCATAAAGAAAGTATCTTCAAGTATATATTCTGAAAGTATATTTTATATACTATTCATGTATTTAAAATGACTAGACTTAAAAGTTGCGTTTAACTGAAACTGCTTCTACTGCTATTATATTAAAGGCTACACTCGTGATATGTTTAAGCATACTAAATGCTAGAAGTAACTTTTTGCACTTCCACCAAAAGTATAATGATAATTTACTTTTAGTGTATGCAAGAGAACAGAAAATGTAAAAACAATGCACATTGTTGATTGAGATTTTGTGGTTTGTCAGTTTATGATGCAATGCACCTGTTGATAAGACTTTCTGGAGTGCAATTCGATGGTAAATATGAATTTTTGAAGATGTTTGTTCTGGCCAGACGGGTTTTCTTATGCCACCCATAATAAAAGGCTTGGAAAGAGTGAGGGGAGTGAGGGCTTCTGCGTGATGAGGGTTGCTAAGCTAAAAATACATTAAAAAAGGACATTATATCAAATATTTCGTGTTGAACACAAGTTTAATTTGTTAGATTGATGCTGACATATAATGGATTACTTCTATAAAGTATTACCTAAGTAAGATGATAATACAATACAGGTATTAAAAGTCTTTTTTTGAAAATGTACTTAATTCATGTTATACTGAATATTTAAAAAAATATTGTACTGTAGTATATATTATTAACTATACATATCAAAGGTACAGTATTTTAAAAATTATTTTATATTGTACTTTTAAGTGCTTTTATATAAGTATACTTTAATGAGTGCATTTTAAATTAAGAGCAACTTCCTATAAATATATTGTAAAGGCACATTAAATACACCCCATTAAACTGTCTGTTTGAAAGCAGTAATTTTGTTAAACTTTAATCTATTACAGGCAGCATTACATGTTTGAAAAGCATATATATATATATATTAAAAATGTTGTTCAGTACATAATACAGTTTAAAGTAGTATAATAATAAAATACGATTTAAGTTATGCTTCAGTTATCTAATACTTTCATCATGGAAAAGTTTACAATGTATTGTGGTCAAGCTCTTTTCCTCAACTCTGATAAGCTGGCATTTTTTTTTTTTTTTTTTTTTGGAGATGCAAGTTTTTCACCCAACAGCAGAGATTTGATATTTCCTCCTCCCAGTTTGCCTCTCTTCAGCCACATTAGCTGCATGCCCCTCAGAGAAGAAAGCAATCTGCGCGGAAATAATTTGATACATCATTTATTTCGCCTGACTTTTCGGTCTGGATCAAGTACTGGGTGTCAACTGGAAAGTCACTCAGATAGGTACAACTCAAAAGCAGCAGTTCTCATACAGAAACGCATACAAAGATTTTAATAAAACAGATGGAGGAATAAAAAAAAAGGAAAAGAGAGGGGGTGGGAAAGAGAGACCTGGCTTTCACTTAGTGAGTGTTTGTGGGGGTCAAACCAATGTGGAGGGCAAGGATTCAACCAGTCATGAGAGGAAACAGCTACCTCACACACCCAATCAGAGGACAGGAAAATGAGATAAAGGCACAGCAACAGCCACTGACAACTAGAGATGTAGACAAAAACTGAAACTGAGGAGGGAAGATAGGAAGACATGAAAAACCGGCTGTGACACCGAATGATGTGACGGACGGCCAATTTTGGAGGAAAAAGTCACATTTGAGCCCGTTAGAGAAGCGAAAGGGCATGACAACAGCCAACCAGAGGCCAGCCGCAGACAGAGACCAGAGAGAAAGGGGTGGGGGGAGGAGGAGAAGGGGGTTGGACACACACACACACACTGAAAGTCGAACACACACTCCTGGCCGACGTGGAGGTGAGAGGGGCATGCTGACGAGGCGAGACTGAGAATGAGCCCATAAATCCTGCTGTCAGCATCAAAGAAAAGCAGACAAGACCCAAGAACACCTCGAAGCCTGATCCCTCCCCCAACACACACACACACACACACACACACATACACACACACACACAAACGCAGAAACACAAACACGTAGAGAAACGCACACAGAAGAAGTGGAACACTGTGTAAATGACTTGTACCGTTTAAAGGGTCACGCTTGTGTGTGTGTCTGTGTGAAATAGATGTGAGCGTGTTTGCCTGTGTGAAAGTTTGTGCGTGCGTGTGTGTGAGTGAATGAGTGAGTGAGCTTGTAGTTTCAGCCTGTCTGCGTATGTATGAGACAACAACAAAGCATGTGCGTGGGTAGGATTATGAAATATTCATCCCTCCGATCCGAAAGTTTAAAGTGTCCCCAGACAATTTTTTTTTTGACAGGCAGACAAAAAACAGACAGAACTACAGACAGTCAGACCTACAGACGGACGGACGGACGGACAGACAAAGAGTCAGAACGACAAAGTCAGAAAAAAAAAACAGGTGACTGGTGGAAGTTATACCTGCAATGTTCTCTGCAGCATCTTCACAAGTGGATGAGTAGATGGATGAGTTGGATGTTTAGATTGATGGATGGATTGATGGATGGATGGATGGTTGGTTAGATGAGTGGAGCAGTGTGTATTAGGAGATGAGGTTGGGGGAGGGGGGGGTGTAGGGTTAGGGATTATCAACAGGAAGAAAGAGGGAAACAAGAAAAAAAAAAGATGAAACAGTTGTGAAACGGCCATTTTTTTCTTCATTTTGTGTCTCTTCATTTCTGGTCTTGCTGCAAATTGGTGTGTGTGTGTGCGTGCTTGTGTTTGCATGTGTGTGCGTGCATGTAAGACAAACTCCCAGAATGTTTGACTGCTCCACAATGCAAGCACAGTTTTGTGTGTCGAGGAAAAAAAAATAGCCAAGTAGTAACTTGAATGGTGTTTGCCTTCCCACTCCGTTACTAAGCCTCTTACATCTCTTTCTGCACCCAAAGTGTGTGTGTGTGTGCAAGGTGTGTAAACTCAGATGGTTTTACCTGTGAAAGTGTAAACTCCATTCAGCCGGACGGAAACTGAGGGAGTAAGGGAGGAGGCGGGGGAGGAGTAGGAGGGAGTGGCAGTGAAGGGTGCGCTGTTTGCGGGGGAGGCGGGAGTTGTGAGGGAGGAGGGAGAGGAGTCTGGAGCGAACGGCAGGTCGGGGAAGAGGGCGTTGGAGAGGGTGGTGGTGGAGGAGGGTTGGCCGCTGGCGGTCGACACGGAAGGGGAGGAGGTGGAGACGAGGTCGGGAGGGGAAGGGGAGTAATTGGGATCAGAGCCCGAGCCAGAGAAAATGTCAGAAGAGGTGTCTGGGAGGGAGGAGGACTGAGGGATAGAAGGAGAGATCGGAGAGTCGAGGGAGGGGAAGGGGGAGTCCGGGGAGTCTGGGTCCATGAGGCCTTTTGGGAGGAGGAAGTGGATGAGGAAGATGATGAAGGTGTAGGAGAGTAGCGAGGGGCAAGCGAAGCGCATAAAATGGCCATGGATCGAACCAACGGGACACATGACAAGCGAAGGGAGAGAAGCGCAAGAGAACGAGCGAAGCGGTTGGATGGTAAGCGGTGGCGGTTGGTAATGGTGGCGCGGTTGGATGAGAAAAACAAAACAAAGAAAAATAGGAGGAAAAAAAATATGAAACAAAATCAGAAGAGAAAAAAGATGGAAAGAAGTACAAGCAAAGCCACAACATACGACAAAAGAAAACAAAAATGATGAAGAAAAACGTAAAAAAAAGAAAAAGACATCCTCTTTCTCTACATCAGACCCTCTTCTCTCCATGTCTTCTCCACCACACATCCCTCTTTCTGACTTTCCATCTCTCTTTTTGCTTTTCCTCGTTACCTTGCACCAGGAGTGTGTACTCCCCCTGGCTGTTTCCGATGCCATTGTCGGCGTGGCAGAGGTAGACGCCATTATCTGATTTGTTGAGCATCTCGAAGTGCAAGAAAGCACCGTCAGTTTTGGCCAGTTGGGGGAGCTCTCCATCCTTCTTCTCCCATATGTAAGAGCTGGGCCTGAGAAGGAGAGGGGAGAAGAAAAAAAAAGATACAGACAGAATGAGAGTCCTGAGTTGAACTGTAAACACTCTGCATATTTTCTAAAAAAGCAATCTAAAAGTAAAAAATCAAAAGAAAGACGGAGTGATGACAAGAGACGGGAGCTGCAGGAGAAAGAAGAAAAAAAAGATGAAACGATAAAGGGTGAAGTAGGGAGAGGAAGAAAAGAAGAAAAGGTTAGAGGGGAGTGGAGGCTGGGAGGAACGAAGAGGGAAAACAAAGAGCTAGAGCAAGAGCAAACAAATTACAGAAAGAGATGGATGTTAGTCGGAGAAAAAATACAGGAGGGACTAAAGGAGAAGATGAAAGATGGAAAGAGGGAGTTGTTGCGGCAGACTGTAAAAGAGTTGAGAGAGTGGGGGGGGGGAAGGGAGAGATGAAGAGAATGGTAGGGAAGGGAGGATGGGATTGGGAGGACTGCCACAGTTTTGAAGAAGAGAGAGAAGGGATTAAAAGAGATGGAGGGAGAAGAAGAAGACAACAGAACGAAGATCAGCATTTCAAATCAGCCAGCGTTAAAAAATCCATTCTGCATAACAGATTGTGTATGAGAGAGATAGCGAGACGTGCCTTGATAAAAGAATCAATTATGTAAATGTGTGAGTCCTTAAGCGCTGTACAGTAATTACAATGACGGGGAGTCTGAGTCGGGGACAGACCTGAATGTGTTGGACTGATTAATCACTCCTCCAAATGGGAACAAACCTTCAACAACACCTAAAGGTTCAATCTGTAACTTCAACGCGGTGGCCAGGTGGCTTTACGGTAACTGTTAAAACGCAAGGGAGATCGCAGCTCTTACACCCAGCTCTATTAGATTTCCCCAGAATATATTAGAATTATTTAAATTTAGTTTTATGTTTCTGAGAGGCAAAAAAAAACTACAACAAGTTCTACTGTTGCTGCCGGGCAAAACATTGTCTGCTTCCTTGACACCTGCGGCTGAGCTAACACATGGGAGACTGCGGACTTACTGAAAAGCTTAAAGTTGGGAATATGTGTCATTTTTTTTTTTAAGAGCATAAATCCTAACAACGCTGGAAAAAGAACTCGTGTGTTCAGTCAGCTAGTCCCGAGGCGAATAAAAATTGAACCATAAAGTTATTTAAAACAAACGTGTCCTCACTGTGTTTGGCTACGTCGTCTGGTTACCTGCTATAAAATGTAATCAGCTGTTGTATTACACCGCCTCCAAATGATAGATAATATGCAATTAACTGAACAATTAACTTCACATTTAGAAGGCTGTGACTGGTGTAGTGTTATTAAACATAATGCTCGAAAGGCAATCTCTATTTTACAGCAGGTAGTTTAAGAGCACAGAGCCGGATTGGTCACGTGTTCCTTTTTTTTTTTTTTTTTTTTTTTTTTCAGACCATGCTGATACTTCCTGTCATGCATGTCTAAATCCTTCGTCTTTTTATACTTAGCTATGAGCTCTGCTTAGGTGGAAACTTTTCAATTAGTATGCATGCATTAGTAAACACTGCACAAAAGTCATGATACGCTTGAAGACATTCTTTATTGCAATTATGGATACTTTGGTGGAACTTATTCCTCTCTCCTACAGCTGTAGTCATTATCATGGTAAAGAATGGGCTTTTGGGTGTTTTTTGCTAAATTATTCATATAAGATTAGCTGAATTATGCTAATGTCTAAAATCTCAGTCATCCAACTTTCATTTGTACCAAAAGTATCTGTCATCTCATCGGTATTTTTCTACAGTGAGAGATTATCAAAGGATAAGGCCGGTGCTATATAAAAAAAATAAATCATCAATGTGTCAATTCATCTTCTTGACTTTAAGACTTCCCTAGCCTGTCTGTGGCACTATCCCCAACGCCTTATTGTTTCTCCTGAAGATGAAAATCTTTTAAAAAGTTTTTCATTTTTTTCACAGGCTTAGCAACTTCCCAAAATCAGCTGGGCAACGCAGATTTTTAGCAAACGTCTTTCAAACAGGAGTAAATAGCACTTTTTTCCTTCTTTTTCTGGGGACTATTTTGAGCGGCGGATGAAAACACATAGTTCTAGTGAGTATTTACAGCACCAGGACGGTGTATGTGGGATCGACTCAAAATAAACTTAAGAGCTCATGTCCGCTGTAATGCGAGAACATGTCGCTGCACGCAACAGTGTGGCTCATCGATGTGTTCTCGTACGAGCACGGGGGCTCTTTTGGCACGGAGAAATATGCTATGTCAGGCTTTTCGAAAGCCGTGGGATCAATTAATTGTAGTTTTAGGGATTTGTTGATAAAAAATGTAGAACATCACAACACAAGCTTTATCCTTTAAGAAGTTACAGGTTACAGATTACTGTAATCCTGTTACAAGTCACCTGCTGTTTTCTAACCGTGGCCGTGACCTTGCACGCATAAGGCGGCTTGCACGCGATAGGTCAAAGTTATGCAAAGCTTTTTAGCTGTAAATGGGTTAAGCCAACGGTCTCGGTGTGTTTAACTCGGTTAAATGACTTCCAGAGCAGGAATACGATGCGATTCTGAGCACTCCTGGGCCGTGCTGATCGAATAGATGAAGAATATAACAGAATGTAGAGCACAAATTCCTCTCTTCTATTAGAGTCCTCTTGCTGCTGGGCGTCAAGGAAACACAGTATAGAATTTGATATGGCGAATTATTCTTTTGAACCTGACGGGATGTGACCACAGACAGAGAAGTCTTGTGTATTAGGGAATGGAGTGTGACGTTCATCGAGTTTGATTGGGGAGGGCAGCCCGAGAGAGAGAGAGGAAAAGGAGCCGAGTGGTTGGGTGTGTCGGAGGGGAAGGTGTCATCTCAGTGATTGGGTTTTGACTGACAGCGGCGGGGGCAACTTGTATCTGATTTGATTGGACACTAGCTCATCCACGAGCGGCGGTGCACATAACTGCTCCCTCCTCCTGCCCCTGTCTGGCACATACACACCAGCTTTCTCTTGTTTTGCTCTCTCTCTGTCTCTCTCTCTCTGTCTTAGTCATTCGCTGCTTGTCACCAAATCTTTCCGTCTCCCCTCCGCCCACACTCTTCTCCCGTCTCTCTACCTCTCCCTCTCCTGTCGGTTTGTTTTCCTTAGCTCACTACTTCTCCTTCCCTTGTCATTTTTGGATCGGCCTCACAGCTTCTCTCCTCGCTTCTTCTATCGCCTTGTTTTTTTTCTATTTTTTTTACATACAGCCTCTGCCACTCGACAAACGCTTTTTCATCTAAAACCCCTCCGTGTGCTATAAGTTAAAGGTGCGGTGTGTACGATTTAGTATACCAGACTTGGTATGCAACGTATAATCACCTGATAATAAGAATCAGTGTATGTTTGTTCCCTTAGAGTGAGCTTTTTATATCTACATAGGGAGCAGATCCTCTTCCACAGAGCCTGCTATGTTGGTACTGGTATTGTCTCTACGGTAGCCCTGAACAGACAAACCAAACACTGGCTCTAGAGAGGACCTTTCACACTAAATCTTACACACTGCACCTTTAAGTACATTTTTAGAATCAGTGATCTCAGTGGGAGCTGAACCCTGAACCCTCGCACTGTCAGGGCCATTTTGAACAAAATAGACCCATTTATTACCATAGAACAAGACTATTTCTTACATAGAACATACATCATTTAATAGATGCTTTCATCCACGTCGTCTAATTGTATCATATATATATATATATACATGTAGCGTATGTGGTCCCCATGGGAATTGAACCCCCCAGCTGTGGCACACTGCTCATGCCTTGCTTTTCTATAATTCATCAACTCCTTTGCTGCCTGTTAAAGCACGTACATGCAATGACAGTCTCCTCCTCCCCCGCCCCCTATCTGTTCTACCTGTCAATCACACTAACCGGCTAGTCTTATTACTAGCCACTCCTGTGATGAGCTGACAAGGGGGGAGAAAGAAGGGAGGGAGTGACAGGAAAGCAGAGTGAGATGAAGGGGAGGAAGACGGGGAGGAGGAGGAGGAGGAGGAGGAGGAGGAGGAGGAGGAGGGATGGAGAGTTTAGACGGGAAAGGTGTGAGAAGAGATAGAGGAGAGTTATAGGAAAGGACAGGGAGGAAGAGGGCAGGGAGTTGTCGTGACAAGATGGAAAGTAACGAACGAGCCGTGAGTGACACAGCGGCGCAGAGATACACCATGATGGAGGGATGGATGGATGGAGGCAGAGGGCGAAGAAGAGGGGAGGAGGACGGATCGATAGGGCTGGTTGGCTGGAGGTTCATCTATAATGCAAAAAGGCTAGAGGAAAGAGTGTATTTGTGTGGGCATGATTTAAGACGGAGGATGCAGTTTGTTTCTGTGTGTGTGTGTGTGTGTGTGTCTGCGGGTATCAGGAAAACTGTGTACACACTGTATCAGTCAACAAGAGAGAGCTTGTACAAGCAGGTGCTTTCACTAAATGTACCCATGTGTGTGTGTGTATCTATATACATGTCATGTTTGAACAAGCGACTACTAGCATGAGGTGTCAGAAATTGTAACATGTTAATGTGCAGTTGTTTACAAGTGTGTGTGTGTGTGTGAATGAGCAGGCTGTCAGTGCTGTCTTACCTGCACATGAAGCATAAAGATGTTTTAGGATGTTTTTTTGTGTTATGTAATTGCGTACCTGCCGTGTAATTGACACCTTTTCAGTAACTGTGTGGGTGATGTTTACATGTGTGTCTTCTTCTTTGTACGCCCGTATAAAGAGCCGCTAAAACCCGCCGAGACTCTCTACATGGTCAAGGTGACTGGAGTGAGGACCGCAGCGCCCGACCTGACCTGTTCAGTTTAAGTTTGACATGAATGATAATCTGCTGGGTTATATTTTAAGATTCACCGATCATAAGAATCATGTCAGGAACTCACAGCTGGTTCAAGTGATGGAGGTGATAGATTGCATTAGCCCTGACTGAAAGGGTATTTATTTAAAAAAAAAAGGCTACAAACAAAGAAAAGAAGCAAACACAAGACAAAGTCTATTGTGAACTAAACCCTGAATTAACTGTCCAGCCGAGACTCAGTTCACTAGAAAAACATCAGCATCAGTTGTTTGCTCAAATGCTTAAAACAGCCAATGTTTACGATTCCTGACAAGCTGTCTGCAAAAAACAGTAATGACTGTCCTCTCTCAGGAGCAAATGCCTAAAACCTTTTAGGAGAAAGGCTTGGTTGGATGGCTGGACATACAAAGTGTCAGATAGTGGCTGCATCCCCTCTCCTACAGTCAACAAAGCTTTCTCTCAACCATAACCACAATCTTCCCTCAACCTTTCCCAGTTACTCTGTGTAGACTCCTGCAAATCTAACCGAACCTCAACTTTAGAAGTGGCATTGGAAAACACTAAAAAAAAAAAAAAATTTAAAAATGAAATAAGTTTTCATGACAGGCATATGTGTGTTGGAAGGCACTGACAAACGATGTTGTCCTGATGCCAGATTAGGAAATGTTCTTATAGGTGGTTTTGGAAGACAATGACAACCATTCAGGTAAAATTAGGTATGGGGGCATCTTCTCATCTACTGTATATATATATACAACAGAGTCTTTAGTGAAGCTCAGTTAAGAATTATATTGAAAGGTTCCAACTATCTCCACATCGGTTATGCATTGAACAAGGAAGATTCAGTCGCATGTCTTATGAGCGATGCTTATGTGGCACTAGCACTAGTATGTCTTTGAATTCTGATTCGTTTCAAATTTGAACTTGAATTATGTTAATTAGCTTCCACAGAGAAGAAAGTCTTATTGATGTTGCACTGATGTCATTTATTTGTTGACAGAGCTGTATAGTATAAAACATTGTTTGCGCCTTAAGGTTTTAATTGATGGCTTAAATAACAACATCCTTGTTGATATGATATAAGTGAAATCTGGGGTTTGAAATTGGCTATGTTTGTGTGTCAGTGTCGTAGACTGTGGTCGGTGTGCATGCAGCATCTAGACTGCGTTTAAATAATTGACAGCGTGGATGTATACAAGCATACAAGCAGACATGGTTTGCGTGAGGTGTGTATGTATCTTACTCGGGGTTGCCATTGCCCACACACTTAAGGTAAAACTTCTCCCCCTCTCTGGGCAGATCGCTCTCAGGCTGGATCTCCACGTTAGGGGAATCTGTAAGTGGAAGACAAACACACACGCGCATGCACACACAGAGAGCGTAGTTACATAACACAGGACTCATAACCGTTCAGACATGCACAAAGCACTGACTGTCTCATTCATCCCCGTCTCTGTCTACTCCCATCTGCATCCTGTAGGCGTCACCATCTCACTGCCTCCCACAATGACATAAGCCCCTTACACAACGACATGACTTTCCCTGGGTAATGCAGTACCGCGGTCACGCCCACAGGGTGGCAGCAGTGATACAGGCTCCGGCACGGATCCATTTACAGTTTCATTTTAGATGATTACCTGCAATTCTTATCCACAGTGACTCAACTCTGGGCAAGTGCACCAGAGGAGGAAGGTTAAATTCCTGTATGGTCATTATTACATGCAGCTAATCTGAAATGACTGGTGCAGAGAACAAATTGCAGAGGAGGGGGGTGGAGGGGATGTGCCTCCATTGCCCAATTCAAGAAGAGAAGCAAAGCATAAATTTAAAATAAAGCAGTTGGCGGTTTTAATTTCTGCAGCTCCTTTCTCTCTCGCTCTCTTCCCCTAGTATCCTCTATACCCCCCCTCTCCTCCCTCTCCTCCCTCCCTCCCTCCCTCTTCCCATTTCCCAGTTGACTCACACAACACCCGCAGAGCCTGCTCGCTCCTCTTGTCCCCCGGGGCGAGTGAGGGATGGTCGACAGCGCAGGTGATGAGGGCGCTGTCGTCGCTGCGGCTCACCTCCAGGGTGAGCTCGCTGCTCACGTTGTATGTGGGTTCGTCTGGAACGGACTCCACCACGTCTGGACGCCCTGAGGTGAAGAGGGACAAGAAAGGGAGGGGGGCAGTGAAGAGGAAAGGCATCAGTATCTTAACCGGAGACTAGTCCAACACATGAGAAACACACACAAACTACGGCACAATGAAAGACTCTTGGCTATAATTAGGGTGCGTTGGTTTTATGTTGTAGAACTGTACAGAACAGCAATGACCCCCATTTGTCCCATTAAATGAAAAATGCAGTTACCTGTGACTGTGTACCTGGCCAGTTAACTTGTGCCCCTGGGTGTTTTGTTCTGCCATCTATCATTATATGCCACATATATTGTATGGCCAACGTTGCATTTCCACCTATTTTTATAGCAATATCGTACTTTTGCTCTCCCAAAAAAAAAGGATTTTTTCTGCTGACTCATTCAGCAATGTATACAAATCCTACACCCCATAAAATTTCATCACAGACTTTTAGGGAGACCCAGCCACCTTGTCCATTCATATAAAATCTGAGGTCTGTGTTTATCTTAAAGATAGCAGCAGTAACCTGAATGTGAGGTGTGTGTTTCACTCAGTTTGCCAAAAATGTGTATGCCCCGAAACAATTAGTCAACCGATGAATCAACAGAATATTAAACAAAGCATATTCTTATGATTGATGATTGTTTTAAGTCATTAATCAAGCTAAACTGACAAACATTTCCTCGTCACAGCTGTCAAATGTGAGTATTTGTTGCATTTCTCTGTTTTATATCATACTTATACTACTTATCTTTGACTTTTTCGGACTGCTGGTCACAAAATAATTAGGAAATAACGATTAGTTGCAGCCCTACGTTTGTTCCATTTTGCAAAGTGCTGCGATTGTGGTTGAATTTACTTCCTTAAGAGGCTATAAATGACAAACTCTAGACTCCAAAACAGTTTTTTTTTTTATGAAATCCTTTCAATTGTACATACTGCCCAAACATCCTCATTCATAAGGAAACGAAACAAAACAAACAAACAGTCTCAAAGCTACTTCACGTGAGCCTCAAAGCCGCAAAAAGTCAACGTAGCACGCTGGCAGCTCGAAATGGCAGCGAGAGTTAACTGAAATGTTCAGTCCTCAGAACCAGCACCCCTGTAATGTAACTTCAGTAAACGGCACACAGCACGCTCATGTTTACTAACCAGGCCAGTCTGTGATGTTTCATGCTGCAGGACACCAAAGGGACTAGAGAGGCTAAAGATCTAATGCTGCTACGTCCAGCTTTCTTTGGACTTCTTTGCTCACTGTTGCTTAGGAGACAGCTTGCATTTCACATGATGCGATCCGACACTGTGGACAAAGAGGCAACTATACCCAGAAACAGAGAGAACATCTGTTGCAACCATATTTTGTTAAATTAGACTGATACAAAAAAGGCCTGTTTTGATTTGATTTTTATCTTTGAAATCCTGCTTTTGTGTAAGTTTAAAGTCACAATATGAACATCTTTTCATACAGTGTAGACACTTTTTTCTATTTCCTGTTGTTTCCCTTTCTTTTTCTTTTAGAAGAAGAAGAAGAACTGGGTATAAGGTGTAAGTGCAGAACAGTTAGACAAAGTATGAAAGCATAAGCACAGAGGAGACTGTCATCCGAAGATTGCGCTCCATTGAGAGAAAAAAAATATCAAACTGGGTGGTCAGACCGTGAAAGTGGTTGGTGAATGTTGGAAAGTGGACCAGAACCTTATCACTTTCTCCTGCATGGAGTTTCTCTCTCTCTCTCTCTCTCTCTCACACACACACACACAGATAAATACATACACACACATAAGCATGGGTGCATGTAGGTCAAGCTCATGAATAACATATACTGTACACAGAGGAGACAGAGATAGTGACAGGAAAGCAGATTGGAAAACACACACACTTGCACACAGATATACACACACACGTTTCGCTCTATCTCACTCTTCCTCTTTTCTCTAACACACAAATATTACAGATCCCTCCTCCTCTTCCTCCTCCTCCTTCCTCCTCCTTCTCCTCCTCCAGAGAACTCTTCAAATACCACTGAATCTAATGCCATCTCTCTTTTTATTACCATAACCATTCCTCTGACCCAAGGAGAAAATTAGTTTACTTTCTAGGTGCATTTCAATAATCCTACGCCACTCAGAGGAGTCTTTTCGTCACTGTCTGTCTCTCTCACTACCGTCTCTTCTTACTCTATACACACACACACACACACAAATACAGACAGAACGCAGCCTTTATTAAAGACCATGGATCTCTAAAACCAGACTTGGGAATGAAGATATCCCGTTTGTTTACCCACTGACTCTTGGGTACGATATTTTCACAATCATACAATTGAGTTTTAACGCGTTTTTCAGGCCCAAGGGGTCATGGAACTGACTCAACGCATTCATTAAGGAAAAAAAAAAAAAGACGCAGTCAGTTTAAGTGTCTCTCCCAAGACAGCAGTGATGCACATTTCCTCATAATTCATATTTCCACAGTTCATTATTAGATAATCAGGGTAGATTTGCATGTCAGCTGCTGCAAGTGGAGCAACAGAGCAAATAGGACAAGAAACAGCAGTAACAGGATGTGTTGCTCTTAAAGAGGATATTTCACATTACATTAGAAAATCACATTCTTTATGCCGTATTGCTTTAATACAGGTGATTTTCCAACAATACTCTCAAAGCTATCTTTTGCGCATTTCCTTGCATTCGAAAAGGTCAGTTAAGCTGACTCCTGTGGCCCCTCATCAACCCTGATGAAACAGCGCAGCCTCTGAGATATATATCATTTGCTAACCCGCTCAACTCTGTTAGAAGTTGCTGCGCCAAGCGGAAAAAAAAACAGAACAATAGCTGACCTGCTTTTTTTTTTCCACTAAGAATGATGACAGTGGTCAGAAGTCAGAGCAGCTGATATCAAAATATTTTTCAGAGTGAGATTAATTAAAAATAGCTATAAGTGGCTAATTACTCTACCATCATCTAAGCTAATCACTGGCTTTGTACCATTCTCTGACATCTCCTGTCCTCCCTTCTACCTCCATGGACTCTGCACCTTCAGCACAAGGTCAGCCACAGCCTCAGGACATGATGGCAATAGATCCTCCACCTTGTATGATCATTATGTGGCAAAAGTGCCCCGAGAGTTGCCGCTATCCATTCTAACTACAACTGACTGATGCAATAGTGATGGTCGATGTGTCAGTCTGTCTCTGTCCCTTCCCAGCAGTGACATCTTTTTCCAGAAATAGCACCTCTGTCTGTCTAATCCACAACATACAGTTGTGGACAAGAAACAATTTATTTGGCGAAAAGTAGTTCCAAAGAAAACTGTTAAGAGGTCTGTGGATTATCCTGAGTAACAGGAACACTATTTCTGGAAACAGATATTGCTGTTGAATTTTTCAATGCTGTGAGCACTACAAACAGACATAGACCATAGATAAATTCAATTATTTGCATAGTTTAAGAGGTAAAAGGGGAAAATATGTTTCTTTAAATTCGGGTGAATTGATATCTATGCATTGCTACAATTGCCACCAACTCTAAACACAATCTTTATCTAAACACCTGGAGTTTAGGTGTTCATATCATCACCTTTAGTTAATTTGTACCATCAGTTTATGATATTATTGCTTTATCATATTAACTGTTATTTGTTGAAAACAGTTCAAAAGTTCATATCAGCTCACTAAAATACCAAATCATTACAAAAACATACCATATCGTCAAAGTTATGTTTTTAATGACTGATAAATCATTAAAAATAAATATGAATATTACATATTTTTTTTCTACGTTGGTGGAAGTGCGCGCGCCGTTCTTTAATATTTAAAATCGACTATGCAGCACCCGCTAAAAATTTCATGGGATGCCCATACTTTTCTATGAAACTCCTATTCCTCGAATAAAAAGGTGGGCAATCGGCGCATCCTTAAGACTAACTTTCCCCAAGGTGGTGATGGCGATGCAGATGAGGCGCTGGTGTTACTGATGTTTAAACCCCCCGAGCGTACAATCCACCATAAAATAATCATATTAAGAGTATCAAACAACTGGATGCAGCAATTACTGCGTCCAGTGTGTTTGGGCCTTTAAGGCTGTAGAAGAATGCTTGTGGCCATAGTTCTGGATTAGAGCTGAGACAATTAGTCAATGAATCGATTACTGGATGGAACGAAAAACACTTTTTCAGCCAGTGTTTTTAATGCCTAATCAGCTGTGACATCTTGTAAGACATAACAAAGACTTGAAATAAAGTAGATCAGAATACTTGATTCATAATAGTCACCGGAGCCAAAGAAAGTCTTTTTTTTAATGTGGAAAATCACCTGATGCAGTGAATACCAATAGAATATACATAATGTTTTGCAGTCTATACCTTTGTCCTCACCACTTTATCCACAACCAAGTGTATCAGCAAACTTTCAGTGTTTCATTTTGAGACATTTACCAAATAAATATGTCACTCTCTGTTACGTATCACTGTACTGTTATTCAGATAAAAATCAAACTGAAGACCTTGTCAGATGTGACATTTTCCTGGTCTTCTTGAGTGTCTTGGGTTTTGGCTTGTTGGTCGGACAAAACAAGCTGTCACTTTTAGAGTTATCACTTTAGGCTCTGGAACATTTTGATTCGTATTTGTGTCGATTTCCTGACACTTTATGGACTAAACTGTTTATCTGTTATTGTTGCGTTATTCTGGATTAAAAGATGATATAAAAACATGAGATGGACCACTGTAGGGATGTAAAATGACTGAGTGAGTAAAACTCATCATTATTCAACAACTTTGCCAACTGAACAAGGCGCTCAACCCCCCCAGCTACTCCGGTAGGGCTGCTCCGTCGCCGCAAGCAGGAAGACTCTGGAAGGTTCCACTTGGCGTGTCAGAAGTGTGAAAAACGAAACTGTGAATAGGAAGCAACGCGTGGCTTAACACCACCGTGCACGCTCAGCAAAAGCCCTTCCCGGGATAAGGGAAGGTTTTAAAATAATCAAAACAGTCATCACTTTTAAGCTTAAATCGGATTACGGCTGGTGAAAGCGCTCAAGTCTGATTTGAGCGTTCATATGAGGTCATCATATGTGGAAGGAGAATTAATTAGTGCTGTTACTAGATTACCAGGTGGACATAGCTGTTGGGATATATTTTGGTTGTGTTCCCACTGTGTCTATTTCCAATGGTGGACAGTAACTTTACCTTTACTCAAATACTGTACATAAGTACAGTTGTGAAATTTTCATACTTTACTTGAGTAATTCTTTTTCTGCTGTTTCCTATTTCACTACAGTTCAAATGTAAATACTGTACTTTTTAATTAATTACATTTATTTGACGTGAATGGCTTATAACATATCATGCATTGTTACAAAGTAAACTACCTGGCATTGTATAAAATAGTGAAAATTGGCTTCAGTTTGACCACAACCAACATGAAATTCTGCTTAGACAGTAATGAATCAGTAATAATAATTAGCACTGAGTCATTAAATCACTGAAAAATTGAATATGTTTGGGTTCTGGTCCGTTGATCAGACAAAACAACCACTTAAAAAATATTATAGACTAAACGATAAAATGATTAATAAAAAAAACACTGTTAATAATGAATGCGTTCATTACTTACAACCCTAAATTTGTGCCATTTTCCAAAGTGCTGAATTCCATTTCCCAAAGTGCTACGATTGTGATTGAACTGACTTTGAATTTATTAACTCCGGACTATATAACCTTTCCTTCTGCTCACATTAATTCTGAAATCCTCTCAGTGTTACATCCTGCCTGAACATCCTTTACATCTCAAAACTACTTCATGGCATCTTTAAAGCAGCAAAAGGAGGAGATTATATTATGTATATATAATAATAAAGCAATATAAAAGGAGCCATTGGGCGTAATAACTTTTACTTCTGAGTTATAAAAACTCGCGGTGGGTTTTTCCTTTTAAAGGGATATTCTAACAATGTTTTCATGCTACTTTTAAGGAAGTGAATATTTCTTTGATCACCGTCTCCTTCTGTCTCGTCTCTCACATTATGTTGCTCCATATGGACACACGCCCATGTATCCTTCACCATCCGCCCGACGTCCTGCATTATGACAATTTGGGCTGCTATTCAGCCGGTATGGCTTTAAGTGCCACCATAAATCCCCATTATCCTCAATCCAATACATCGATGTCACTAAATGATCCATAGCCCTTTCTCACAGTACAACTAATACAGTCTTCAAAGCTCTTAGCCTTTCATTCTTCTCAATTACCACTCCCTTTCCCGCACTCTCTCTTGCTCTCCGTCTCCCATCCTCCCCCCCCCCCCCCCCCCCTCTCTATCTAAATCCGCTTTCCGGATTTCTCTCTCCATTTCGTCAGCCTTCCCTCCGTTTCTACCCTCTCTCCTGTTGCGCTCTCCAGTCCTCTCTTCTTTAAAAACTGGTCCCCCTTCGCTTCATCCTCTCTCCCTAGTCTACACTCCCACTCAGCCACAAAGCCGCCTCGCTTCTTCGTCTGTGGTTTTCTTAATTCCCCTTCTGCTCCTCTCTCTTTCTCCTTCAGTCTCTCTCTTCCGTCGGTTCTTTGCAGCCTCCATCACTCTCTCGGCATCCTTGCAGTCGCTCTGTCTATTTTTATGCATGCACAGACACACACACACGCAGACACAAACACACACACACTCCCACTCATTCACTCACTCCCCTCTCTGTTCCCTGTTTTTCTTAGCAGCCCCTCACTGTCACTTACTGTCAGTGAAGCTGTCAAGGAAGCATTGGTGAGCAGCAGTCTATAGGCTCATCTTTCCAACTCACACATACACACACACACACACTCACACACACACACACCCACGTACAATGAGAAACTGTAATAATAGCACACTGACCCGTGGTGCTCTTCCGCTATCAAGCCGGAGATGAGCACTGTGTGTGTGTGTTTGTGATTATCATCTGTCCATTACCAGTATTCGTGTGTTAAACTGGAGGTGTGTGTATGTATGAGTGTGTGGGTGTGTGTGTGTGTGTGTGTTTGGTTCCAACAATGACTGATTAGTGTGGTGCAGTGTCAGGACAGCTGGGTAAAGCCTCGAACACACCGTCTTTCACATCGAGTTGATCTCCCTCAAATCTCTCTCTGTCTGTTTTCTGTTTATTTTAAAGTGTTGGTTCACTCAAATTACAAGAAAGCATGAATGTCTCTGTTAGATTAGATGCTATCCTATTGCCAAACAAGAAAGTCGATGCTACGAAAACAAAGATTACATTCAACGATTAATATTTTTCTACAGTATCTGCATGTGGCAACTACGGTATGATTAAGGTTAAGTAAACATCATGGCCCACAGAATTTGCACATTAATGTCATCAGGGTTACCTGGCTGTAGGCTTAGAGACAGCATTTTTTAACAGAAAGCCTGCATCACAGACTAAGGCGACATGGGCATTTACTAGATAGGGAGAGTCTAATTAAAGTAGTTGTCAAGTTGCATTATGGGAGGTGTAGGATCCAGTGTTTTTAGAGCTTGGCCCACACCGGAGACTAAAAGCCTTTGTCCTTTTGTGCTATCTGTCTTTTGTGAGTTGCCAAACTTTATGGAAGTACAACACTAAATCACTGGAATCCCACTTTAAGGTATTGTTATGCTTAGACAATTACATTAATTCATTAAATTAAACTAAATTGCTTCATTGGCACTGGATATTGGCATTGGATGTAAATCAAGACGTGTGCAATCGCCCAAAATAGATGCCATTGGGATGCTGGCTAGTCCACAGACCGTAACGGTTGTCTTCAGGATTATTTCTTCAGCGGAAAAGTGTCCTAGAAATCCCGATGAAAACTGTTCTAAGAAGGGTCTGCACATTATCCAGAGTGCTCAAAACACTGTTTAAATGAAATTTCTCCTTGCAGTGAGCAGCATTTCATTGTTCACCATTTCACTGGAGCATCAGTGGAAATCTCAAGAGATGGGTGTCTCAAAGGCTTGGCAAATAAAAGCAGAACTATCTGCCTTGCAAGATACCTCTAGAGGTAAGAGGAAAACGATGTCTTTTTCCTAATTTGGTTGAGTTGAACCTTTAAACAGAAATCCAATCTTTCTAAAAAGCTCTCTATACCCTCTCTTTCCCTTTGTGTACTGTTTTTAGTTCAGCTGTAACAAAAAAGACCAGATAATCTGTCCTCAGGCGGGCAGCTCTCCCATTCCTCCTTCTCTTTGTATCTTCAGTCCATTCTTTTGATTCATTTCAATCCATAACTATAGCAACAATGCCAAGGCATCAGTACACAAGACAGTCATTTTTGCATTACAAAGCCTGAGCCTGGCATTTTCACATCAATAAATCATTATCATATTATATCATCATATTATATTAGTATAATTACTGTTTTAAAAAAAAAAAAAAAAAAGATCTACCAGCCTGAACACTGCAGTTTACACAGAGCAGGATTTGGTGGGACATCTGCTGAAGGTATTTGCATTTAGACAGAAGGCGCTGTTCGTCCAGGCCAAACAGAGCTTTAAGCTTCTAGAGTTTCTGGTGATGGCAGATGGTGGAAGGAGCGAAAAGGGTGACCGAAACAACACTTCCAACATGTTTTTCCTGCTCGGTAAAGCTAAACAGAAAACCTCTGACTGATGAAGCAACAGGAAAGCAGAGGGGGGCGGGTTATGGGAAACATAGTTGTAATGTGGAGAAACGCTACCACTGCCAATACCAGCGGTGTGAGTCAGAGGCTGCCAATCCTCTCCTTGATTTTCACTTTATCCGGAAGAAAAAAAAGACGCTTAATTTTTTTCCTCTCATGACTCTGCCTCCCTCTTTCTCTTCCCTGCTTATTTCTCCCATTTATCTGCGAGAAAAAAGACCAGTCAGTCTGACCTCTTTCAAAGCTCCATCTCTGTTTCTGTGTTCGACCTCATCCCTTCATCCTCTCCTCCGCCCTGCCTTTTATTGTTGGATTCTGTCCTTATCCCGGCTAGATCCAACCTACGCTATCTCTCGCTGTCTGTTGTGTCACTCCCAGTTGCAGATATGTTGCAGCTCAACGGATGACACACTCGCACGAATAAACGCAGCGTCGACACACACACACAGAAACACACAAAATAGAATAAAACCCGCATATACATACAGTTTATAGTTCCTGGATTCATGCAAAGGCACAAATTTACAGGATCAGGACATAAAGGGATGAAGTGCACAAACACAAACACACTCAGCATGTTTCTGCACTTACACACAAACTAACAGAATGCTCTCACACTTGCACACACACATATGCACACACAGGTTTAGGACACGCAGAGAGACAGCAGGCAACGTGGCAAGGACACAATACACACACAGCTTGATGGCGCACAGACACAAATACACACAGGCTGGCTCACCACATAAACACACAGCGTCAGAAATACACACAAGAGCTCACACGCACAGGCAGGTGTACACGAATTTGCGCATGTGTACAAACGTATACACTTGCAAATGCCAATACACACTGTACACTGCAGGATCACACACTTAAGCCCGCAGACAAACACATACATATGTACACAAATAAAAACCACATCCTTGCATTCCTACAGATTATCCTCGCAGCCGCACACTCATAACCACACCCCAGCGCTTCCTTACCACACACACACACACACACACACACACAGATCCAGCAAGAGTCAACAACCAGAGTACAACAACAGACACGCCCAGCGCACATCTTCTGACCCCAAAATACACACACACTCCAAACAGTGTGTCCAAACGCTCCCTGCATTTCTCACCTTCCAGCTCCTGGTCTCCTCGGTACCAGCGCAGCCTGGCGGGGGGTTTGCTGCCTGTGCTGGTGCAGGTCAGGGTGACTTTGCCCCCCTCCTGCACTGCACTCTCAAAGCCTGAGATCTGAGGTTTACCGGGCACACCTGGAGAGAGAGAGACAGAGAGAGTTAGAGAAAGAGAAAACTTTTATGCTGCAGGGCTCACCTTGTAACTAGAGAAAGGGAAAAAAAAAGTATTGCATATATTTACAAAGTTGTAGTGTATTGAATTTGGGGGGGAGTGGGAGAAACATCAACAGCAAAGTTTGATACATTCTGAAAGTTTTGATGTAAACCCAGTGGGACAAAAAATTTGGATTCAGGCTTGCATTGATTTGCCCCCAAAATGGTTCAGAGTCATAACACAGCAGCTCAAATGTGTGTCTGTTCACCATGACCTTCCAGAAACAGAAACAAATGTCTTATACTATCTTAAAGGACCAGTGTGTAAGATTTAGGGAGATCTGTTGGCAGAAATGGAATATAATATTAATAAGTGTGTTTTCATTAGTGTGTAATCACCTGGAAATAAGAATCATTGTGTTTCATTAGCTTAGAATGAGCCCTTTATGTCTAATAGGGAGCAGTTCCTCTTCCACAGAACCAGCCATGTTGCACCGCCATGTTTCTACAGTAGCCCAGAGGGGCCTATATGCTTGAAAGGGAGGGGTGAGGGAGAGGGGTTATCAGTTGGTTGCAATCTGTAACCTCACCACTAGATGCCATTAAATCTTACACACTGGTCATTTACAGTCATTTTGTCTGGAAGGTTTCTGTTCACCATGAACTTCCAGAAACATCAAACCTTCTGCCTCGTCATCGTCCATCAGGGCTGGGACCATTTGTGGATGTGCAAATAATGACTCTCGGAGGCAGAGGTAGAAAAAGCATAACACTATTACAGCGTCAAGGCCTGACTTTGATGCAGCAGATCACTGTTGGCGTTCCTGTTTCCTATGAACAGTCAACAATGGTTTATGTGAACCATAACCACAATCTTCCCTCACCTTAAACAAGTAGTTTTTGTATATGAATCTAATCGAACCTTAACTATAGTGGTAGCAGAGCAGAAAACTGTTACCGTCATTTGTAACACATTGTGAAGCAACTAGAATAAAAATGTCATTATGATGACAGGGGCACCACATCTAAAAAATGCCCATATGGGTTGTTTTTAAAGGGCACTGACAGATTTTGTAATTTAGTTTGGAGAATTAGACAATAAAGAACAACAAATTGCTGAATACCAATAACCACTTGTAAAAACAAAGAAAATCACATTTTCATCCAGCAGCTGGAATGATTTTTAATGTCAGGTAACATGACAGCAGGGATTGCCGAGGCACTAAAAATTCAGTCATTGGCATGCCATGACTTAATGAATGTAAATGATAGCGGAAACACTGAATTTTATAAGAACACTGAAAGAGAAATTGGATTTAATGTGGCTTGGTTATCTAACAAGGTCAGTATCGGATTTGATACCGAATCATTGGATCAGATTGGTGTCTTCCTAGTTGTATGGTAAAATATACTAATGCCTTGTCTTTGCTAGACAAGTGGTCTGGCTTTGTCATGTATATTTATCACTGTTAGCGCTGTCAAATTAAGAGGTTTTTGAAGTCGTGATTCATTGCAAAATGTCTCAATTGTTTGCAAAATGCCATTAGTAATACATATTTCATATTGAAATTCCATGGTAACATATAATTTTTTCTTTATTAATGCACCGCAAAAAGGTCAGCCACTAAGTACTTATCAATCTTGTGATGAATCTGAATGAGACAGACTCTTACAAAAGCTGAATACAGAGGCGGAAACAATACCCAAGAGAAAATGATAAAATCCTTCATTGAGTAAACATTCCAACAGTACTTGTGGCATAAATGTCATGTTTTCCAACATTTTGCAATGAAGACTCAAAAGACTCAGGCTACCTACTGAGATGAACATGGAAATGCAATTAAGTCAGTAAAAAAAATAGTGTTATCTCTTTAAAATCAGCAGCATGAGGTTTGCATTATCTCTGACAGCTTCTACAATTTGAGCGAGTCTGGTAAATAGTATTGTGCGACTGTTAGTACTTCTAGTCAGTTCATAATGTCAAGTAAATCATATTTTGCAGAGATGATTAAATTGGATTCCCAGAATCCATTAGTTAAAAGTCAGGATGTAAGTCAGAATGACACTGGTTGACACTGGTCCCTTGTGTGATCGTTTGCAGGAAAAGACTGGGAGTGTCAGAGGGATAAAATGAACCAAAGGTCAGAATCAAACTGGCTTTAGCCAACACCAGAAAGCCCCCAGCCAAACCAAAATATCATGATACATCTTCCTTTCCCAGGGTGCTCTTCCAAATTCCAGCACAATCAGTTAAAATTAGAAACATTTTTGCTTAATTACTACTTTAACTTGGAATACAACCTAAAGCGTAAACAGCACAAGCAGTAGAAGGAATCTCTGTCCGTTTTAGCATCCACTTTGTCTTCATCACCATCATGGTCTAAGGCAAGAGTTAGGAAAATTAAACTTTTCTTGCCATGCTCCATCTGTAGCCACTGTGGGCGGCACTTCTCTCTCCAGTGTTGGCAGAGTTTACTGTCATTCTGTTTTTGAAAATAATGAACATTCAGTTTTCCGTCTACCGCATACCACAGTCTTGTGCATTAAGGGAATGAAAGGGAGTGATGGATTGAGAGAGAAAGAGACAGAGCTGAAAAGGTAGAAGAAGAGAGAATTAGACAGGAAGTCAGAGATAGACAGGGGGAGACTAAGGCATGAAGGGAAGCCAGGAAGGAGACTGGTACTGTAGGATATATTTTTTAATTAAAAGTGACAAGATTCTGTAGCAATTATTAAGAATTTTCAGGCTAGAAAATTGTACAAATTCCCAAAATATTACAAATATTATGGGAGTGGAGAATGACAGGAAAAGACAGACACATAGATAGATAGATAGATAGATAGATAGATAGATAGATAGATAGATAGATAGATAGATAGATAGATAGATAGATAGATAGATAGATAGATAGATAGATAGGATTAAATGATATTGCATGGTGTTCCTATTATTCCATCCACCCCCCAAAGATAGACATACAGACAAACAGACAGGCAGTGAAGTACCAATATAAAGTGCTGTGAACTAACCAAGGTATAGATCAAAAAAATAAAAATGTGGTCAATTTTTAATGTAGCAGTATTTGATGTAGTGCACTGTGTGCGGAAGCTCTCTGGCAGTAAAGTAGCATTGAATATTAATGAGGGAATAATACTGCACATATAGAATCGGCTGGAGAAGCCCTGTCGAGACCCTTTCCTCAACAAGGAGAATAAAGGAGAATAAAGCCATTATAAATTATGCGCTGGTTAGCTCAAGAGAGAGCAGAGAGACATGCCACACATTTTACACTAACAGACACACAAGCATATAAAACTGACCATACTTGTGCTTACGTCTGCGTTTGTGTATGTGCCTGTCAAATCCTTGCACATGTCAAAACAAGAATAAAACACACACACACACATGAAAGCTGCTGTGCCAAAACTCAATATCTTTGCCTGATTTTCCCACAGGGGTCTGTGCGTTTTAGACATTTTTACCATACATTTTTGATGGTTTGGCTCCCTCTCAGGGGTCATGAAATATTTATTGAAGGCAGAATACAGTGTCACAGCCGTCAATTAAAGCAAATAAAAAATGCTTGAATCACAATTACTGCAAAACTGGAAGAGATGTGGAGGAGTGATTCTCATGTTAATTTGAGTTTAAAAAGCAAAAGTGGACCCGCCCCCCCAGCACACACACACAAACATCACATTAACATTTCAGGCATTCTGCTCATGCTGTTGTCCACAGCGACTACATTTAATTATTTTCAATATACTTACAGCACTGCCAAAAAAAGAGATTTATTTGAGGATGCTTCAACAGCTTGTGACTGACAAAGCCCAAGTTTGATGAACAACCCTGTGGCCTGTCAGCTACAGAACAGCCGTTATAAACATAAACTATCCTGCCCCACCCCAAATATCAAAATTTTAGCATCTCTTGTTTCCACTAAGTGCATTTTCCAAGAGAATTGGGCTGAACCCTCTGCAGCTTGGTTTCTATCCGAGAATTTCTTGGCAAATTATGAGGTATTGAATTAGAAAAGCTGTTTGAGTGAAAATGGCAAAAATCTGACAAAACCTTTCAGAAATGATTCTTTCTATCCATACAGAAAGTATGCAAAAACAAGCAGTGAAAACCTATGTTTTGAATAAATATTAACGTAAGTTCTACGTGACCGGCACAAAGAACGATTTGGATTTAAACAACAATTAAAAAGTGGCATTGGATGCTTGATATGTTGGCTGTAAATCTGCACACCACAACCTCCCAGGAATATCAGACCAGCTGTCTCTCATGTATACAGTAAGTCTCTATTGTGGTTGCATGGCCATTAGTTGGCGCATTACTGTATTGCCAAGTACGCTTTGTTCTCATCTTCAAGTGAAACCGTGAAATATGTCCAGAATTAGCTGACAATGAAAAACAATAACAACTTGACTAATAAAAATCAATACTTGAAAGACTGTTTGTGGGGGTCCAAAGACGATTAGCCCAAATGCAATCAATAAACAGGCCCACGCACCACTGACAGTGTGACCGCAATTTATTGCTGGCTGCAGGGAAGCATCACACATAGGTAATAACATCCATCTCAAAGAAGATGAGAGGAGCCAGTTTATCTCTAAGCAAGAGTTATATGAGGTCATAACCTTACACAAAGGTTAACACTGTAAGCAACAATCTGGATCAAACTGGATGAAGGCGTCTACAAGGAAGGCTGAGGAGTCATAGCATATTGGTCCACGGTACTCTCAGAGGGATACAGTAAGTTTTGGAATATTTTGAAGGTTTTCTTCTTCTCAATTCATCTGTGTTATTGTAGATTGGCAGAATAACCATTTAAAAGAGATGTATCATGCACATTTCCAGGTCTATAATTATATCGTGGGCTCTACTGGAATATCTTTATATCATTTGCAGTTCAAAAAACTCCTTATTTATCTTATACTGGCTCTTTATGCAGCCCCTCAGTTCAGCCTCTGTCTAAAACAAGCCTGTTAGCTTCTATCTCTTCAACGCCCACCTCCCAATGGGCCCACTCTGTTCTGATTGGCCAGCTTCCAGAAGATGCCTCTTGGCAGAACTTTGTTGGCTCTGGAGGCTACGTAGACAAAAAGTAGGAGGATTTCACTTCTTTTTCTTGTCCTTTACTTGAAATATAAACTTTTCAAATACATCTGTACATGTTCAAGCTGTTCCGAAATATGTGAGTGGACAACGTGAACCGCCCATGGAACAACTTTAGCAACAATCTTAGCAATAAAGGCTTGATGGCAGATGGCCATTCGTGGGCTGTGTGAACAACCTGATGACAACACAAAGAGGAAGTAGAGGTAACATTGTAAACAAAGTGATCAGAACAGGCTGAGGGGTTTTGAATTGCAAGAATTGAATTTTTTACATACACCTCAGGTTTTGTAACTTTGACCATGTTTCACATAGACATCCGACTTTAGTACAAAAATAACGGAAAATGACAAAAAGCATGATACGTCTGTATTTATGCATCATGAGCAGAGCTACAGTACTCAGCCTTTGAGAACAATTGAGATAATGGTGTCACATCTTAACAGCAGATATCTACTCCACCCTGTGCAGTTCATATTTAGGAATAATTAACAGATTTGTGCACAATGGGAGTGCCACAAGGCTCAATTCTGGGGCCACTGCTGTTCAGTTTATACATCAATAATCTCCCCCACTGATGACGCAGTTGTATACACTTTGAACAAGAGAGATGCTGAACAAGTAGCCACTAAGCTTTGTTAACAATTCATGAAGTTGCTAAGTGGCTCAATGAGTCATGTTTTACTTTGAATATAAAGAAAACAGTGATGATGTATTTCGCTCATAAACAAAAACAAACTGTTTATAGACAGCTTTGTCTTAATGGATAAATAATCAAAAATATCAATGAAGTTAAATATTTAGGTATGATTTTAGATTGAAATTTGGCTTTCAAAAGTCATATTAAAAGGATAAGTAAAAAATTTAAATCTAACATTGTTAAATTTAGAAATATTAGGAATTCATTAACAATAGAAGCATCAAAAACATTTTTGTATGTATATATTTTTTCACATCTTCACATCCTCACTATTGTTATTGCATCCTGCTGGTCCCAGGCCAGTAAGACTGTGCTGAAACCAACTGAGATTCTTTTCAAACAAGCCTTAAAAGTTTTTGATAGGAAATAATTAAATCATCATCATTGTAACATAATGTCCAAATATAACCTCATAAGTTTTGAGAATCGCATTCTGTTTTCAGAAGCTCGATTGGTACTTAAGATAATTTACTATAATGCTCCTTCTCCACCACTGAAGAGCTTTTTTTTCAGCTCCACTCTGAGCAAATGAGCAAAACCTCTCGATGTGCTCTAAACTCAGACTTAAACATCCTACTGCGGCGGACTGCCTTTGTACAATCTGCTTTTTTATTTATGGCCATCAAACATTGGAGTATGCTTCCAGCTGAGCTTAAAACTTGCGCAGACTTTCATTCTTTTTCCCATGCTGCAAAAAAATGGGTACTGAGCAACCAGTAATGTCAACATTAATTTGACTGTGATTCACATTTTTAATTGTAATGAACTATAATTTTATAGTTGTACTGGATGAATGTGCTGGTATGTATATGTTGATGTGTGCTTGTAGATTTGTCTGTATAAATGTTAGTGTGATAGAGACTATGTAATGGTGTTGCATGCAAATTGCTGTTTTTAGTGTCTGGTGATTGTTCTGTGTGTACCTGCCCAGGGACCAGAAATTGTCCCTGGGCAATAGAAATGAGCTAATAGCTAATCTGGCATAAATCGTCTCTTCTCATTTTGAGATTAATGTTTTTTTCCATTGTTCTTGTTTAATAAAGACTAATGAGAATAATAATAATAATAATAAATAGGTTATGGTTATCTCTGCTTGGGCTTGCAAAAACCTGTGTTACAAACTGTAGTCTTGGGTTGCATTATGGGCAGTGGTCTTTCATTAGTCCCCTAAATTTATGGCAGCTCAATACTAAATTGCTCGAGTACCAATGTTTTGTCTCACACGGAAAGCAGCTTTTCCAGCCAAGTTACAGTTACAACAGACATATACAGGGTCAAACTTCATACAGCTCTGAGAGAACGGACATGCTGTGGGGTAGTTAAGACTAACACAATGTCACAGCAGTGTATCAAGGTGAATTTGAGCCATTATCTCATAATTTTTAAGTGAAACCATTGTGTAATTTTTGTGGGCTATGTTTGTGTGCGGGGTATGAAACTGTCTGGTAGAAAAATAGGAATTATTATAAAACTGTTGTAAACAACATGACAACTGGGGAGAAAAAAAGAAAAAAAAATGCCTCCAAAACATCCATTCAAATTTGTCACAATCCTACAGGTTTGGAGGGGAAATTAAGATAGACTGCAGTCAAGCTGATTTGCACAGCCATCAATCAGTCTCAAAGGAGACATGACTGAGTATGAACACAAGAAAGGCAAAAATGTCATCTTGCACTATTAGGCCCTCAGTGAGAACAAAGAAAAGCTTTTACAAAATCTAAGTAGGAGAGAGAAATCTGAAGACTAAAGGGACTTGACTAAAATTATAATGAAGAATGAGCAAAATGTGCTTCTTATATTCTGGATTTTTTTTTGGATAAACCTTTTATAAAAGCATTGTCTTAATGTTCAGGAAAGCTATTTCATACAGCTGTTGGAATACACCTAACTTGCACATTTATTTTTTTTTCTGCAGCTTCAAAAGAAGTTGATGTAAGAAATCCTTGACAGTTGGATATAAACAGTCCAGGGTTTATTTTAACACATGATCTGGAAAAGTTGCAACCTCCTTTTCTGGTAACTTCAAGATGATGGATTTTCCCCCAAACATGCACAGGATGAATCTCGTATATGTGTGTGCGTGTGCGTGTGTGTGCGTGCATGTGTGACCCACCTAGCACGGTGACAGTGGCTCGTGCGGTACGGACTGGCATGGTGAAGATGGAGCAGGTGTACTCGCCCTCGTCTGACAGCTGCACTTCAGCGATGGTGATGGAGAGCTCGGTGGATGTCGAGCGGTGCAGCTGGATGCGGTTATCTCTCAGCGCTGAAGAAAGAAAAGGATATCAATAATTAGAAATGTGCATATGCATATATGATCTGCATTATGAATTATTCAAGGAGAATTAAGTTGTATAAGGTATGCTTTGTTCAGTTATTTTATTTATTTACTTATTTTAATTTAGTTTTTTACTGCAATTTAAACTTTTCTAACTTGAATTCTAGAGTAATATATTTTTGTATATTTAGTGTATAAGTTGCAATAAACATAAAAGTTTTGTCATATTTGCAATGAGCTGCTTACTTGCTCTGATACAGGGGAAGAAAAAGAAAGGAGGGGGAAGAGAATACAGGGGAAGGAGGATGAGTATTGGGTCAGCAGGACAGGGGAAGGAGGAATAAGAAGAGGAAAAGGGGTAAAAGATGAAGAAGAGCAGAGTGTGGAGGTGGGAGGTGAAAGGGAAGGAAAGACAGGAGACGAAGGAAGAGAAAGAAGGAAACATGAGGGTGGTACAGATGGTGATAGAGAGAAGTAAAAGGGAAAAGGCCACGGAGAAAGGATAAGAGAAATCAGGTGAAATAGGGAGGAAGGTGAGAGAAAGGATGGAAGGAATGGGTGAGACAGGGAGGTACTGTAGAGAGAAAAATAATAGGGATGTGTGGAGGAGAGGAAGGGGATAATTGGAAGGAGGGGAAAGATTTAAGAAAAAGATTTTAGATTGAAAAAAGAAAGGAATTAAGGTGGAAGTGCAGAGACACAAGGGAGGTGAAGTAGTGAAAGAAAGCATGAAAGAAAAAAGAAAAGGGAGGGGAGGTAAGAAGAAAAAGAAAGCAAAAAGCATGTGAGGGAGGGAGACGTGGGGGTAGAGTAAGAGGTATAAGGAAAATAAGGAAGATGAAATGCAGAATCTAAATCACGGGAAAAGAGAAAGGTAAAGTGGAAAGGAGGAGAGGGGAGGGGGGTGAGTGTTTAGAAAGAAAATGATGTAAGAGGGAGAGAGGAGGAGGAGGAGGAAGAGGAGAAGGAGGAGTGATTAAGATGAGGTGAGAGCAAAGGAAAAAATAGCTGAGATGTGAGCACGAACAAGGCAAAGAAAAACAAAGAGGGAGACGCAAATTGAGAATGAGAGACGAGAGAAACTGCAAGAGAGAGAGAGAGAGAGAGAGAAAAAACTGAGAAAAACAACACAGAAGAAGCATAAATAGCAAGGAGAACGAGAGACAGTAAGGGATGGGTTGGGAAGGAGGGAGGGGGGGGGGGGGGGAGGATGAAGAGGAGGGAGGCAGGGGGGAACATAAGAGAGACATAAATGGCTTTGTCATCAATGAGAAATCCAGCCATGAAAGAGGGAGAGAGAGCACAAGCGACTGAGATAGATGATGATGATGAAATGCTACGAAATAACCGCTCGTTTCCGTGATAGCATTGACCTCTAAGGTGTTTGTGCAGTGTGATTGCTGTCTGTCTCCCTGCCTTCCGTCTATCTGCCTGTCTTTCTAGATGTCTATCTGTCTATCTCTCTATCTCAATGCAGGCTTTTCAGCCTTGTTCTCTGGTGCCATCATGCAGAGTTGGATCTCTGCAAATAACAACTAAAGGCATAACAACCAGACTAAAAAGAAACCCGCAAAAAACCTGTTGTGGTCCAAGTAATGTGAATGGTCCGATAGATTTGTTCCCACATAAGAAAGTTGTTTTAAGTTACCTCGGCGCTATTTTTTTTTTTTTTTGTCTTATCCTCAACTTCATCTGTGAAATACAAGGAGCTGAGGTTTGAGAAGAGTCAGCTAAACTAACAGCAATATTTGAGGTTTGTAAGTTTAAACGTACTGTAGCCAGGAGGGAGGTTCCTGAGGGCCTGACATGATACAAACATATGGGCAATCAGCTCGGGGTAAGCTGGTACGTAACAGACAAAGCGGCCTCATTCATGCATGCAGCGCCCACAGAACCACAGAATGTTGTTAGCTAGCTACCAAGCCAGCGGAAAGCTAATTTTGAAAAACCTGATGCTATTGTAGATTTTACTTTTCTAAGACATACTAGCCATCGCAAACATATATTCATTGTACGTTCTATTGCAATACAGTACCAGTCAAAAGTTTGGACAGGCTTTCTCATGGGAAAGTGTGTCCAAAATTTTTGATTGGTAATATAATTGTTATGGTGTCCCAGTGTTTGCTGTGTTTATGAGTTCACAACATGGAATGTCTAATGACGTTTAAAAGATGTCCGAGCCAGTGCAAGTGAATTATGTTTGTTTTTGTTTGTTTGTCAGTCATTGTTTCTTTAAGATAGATTTTAGGGGAATTTTCAGCCTTTAATGGAGCGCTGATAGTGGAGAAGCAGACAGGAAACAAGGGGAGAGAGAGGGGGGGGGGTATGACATGCAACAAGGGGAAAACCGGAGTCGAACAAGGGACATTGCAGTTACGTGGCATGCGCTGTAACCACTTAGCTACCACGGCACTCACAGGCTTTTTTAACAGGGATCTTGGTGACATTTTTTGTAGTCAGTTGCCAAGCAACAGTCTTCTCATGACTTAAAACTACCTACACCAAGCCTAGTGGTACTTGACTTCACACGTAGAAAATAAGACCTCATGAGTTCCTTTTGAAAGCAGCAACTGTCACATCTCAGCAAGGCATTGGCTACATTTTTTTACCTGTTGAGAGCACCAAGTTCTTTTTTCTAGAAATAGGGTTGACTGCCGACTTTTATCCAAGAAGTACCTCAGATTCGTCCACTATAGTTACATACTCCGAATGGAAAAGTAACTTAACACCAATGTGAAAAGCATTGTTTCACTGATGTCTTCGCTCCCTTGCACCTGTAACCACAGTGTACAGCCACACCCCGAGTACAGCTTTACATCACCGCAGCAAGTGAGAGCGTCAACACTTGGCATAAGCTAGACATTCTGCTGGTGTTAAATTACTCGTTAAGTCATTTAATACTGAAAATCTTCAGAAGGAAGTATTGTGTGGGCGAGTCCAAATGTGTGTATGTCGGCAGTTTCATACTGTGTTATAGTCACTGTCTGTTTTCCTATTTTACTGTTTATTTGCTTTCTCAGTATTGAGCCACATCTGTGTGCCTGTGTGTATTTCTGTCTCACTTTTACCTCACTGTCTCTCCATCTGTCTGTTTTCCTGTCTGTCTCTATTGAACTCCCACATTCGCACACACACACACACACACCTCCCTTTGTTTCTCTTCGTATTTTTCCGTTATTTCATCCAACACTACTTTATCTTCATGCCTTATCACTAAGCAAGGTCACTACATTTGTCTTCATGAGCTTCCCTCTCTGTGTGGGTGTGTGTGGGTGTGTATGAGGCATTCGGTCACTCACTCACTCACACACACGCACACACTGATACACACACTTATCCATGCCCCCTGGACCCTGAGCTCAACTATCAGTCTCCTTAATTCTCTTCCCCTCATCTCTCCTCTATCTCCCTTCTTTCTTGTTCTTCTTCGTCTTTCTCCGTTACATCTCACCCATTTTTAATCTTTTCTGACTGGGGGCTTTTCACTCTCTCTATCTCTGTGTTTTTTTTTTCTTTTTGCTTTTTTTCCCCCACCGTTATAAACGATGTATATTGCTTGCGACTACAGGTGTGATGGATTTTCAAAAATGGTATGATATCTAGTTACGGGGGTGTATCGATCAGGAGGCCCCTGAAAATTGTACGTGTGCCTCGCTGCTGCTTAGCCTGTGTAGTGGTCAGCATAAATAGTCTGCCAATAGGTCACACACTGCTGCTCGGCTTTTGTCTCTGCAGTGAAGGCATGTAATGAATTTCTAAATATTTAAATAAACTGGATTAATGGATGGATATGGTATTTATGTACCTCATGTGGGGTAGAGGAATAGAGTTGGCAAGTAACAGTCATGTTTATTTTCTCATGCATGAAGACTCAGTTCTAGTATTTCTCAGGCTCAGATAGACACTAAAAGACATTTTTAAACTTACAAAGTGGGTGTTCTTGTTTAATCTTTTTATTCCAGATGTTTAGAAATAATCCAAATGAAACTGTCCAAGTTGAAACATCAGTAAAAGAACCATATATTGTCTCACCTTCACAAAAAAAGGCATACATTTAAGCCTGTGAAAAATCTTAACCTTTATTAACTGATTTTTTTTTTGGCCAGTTGGGGGCACTGTTTGCGAGTTATGAACACAACACTGACATATTATCACTATAGTATGTTGAACTTTTTAGCCAACAGTTGCTTAGTTGCTTTTATCTCGTGTTTTTGGTCTATACCAACTTGTGAGGGAAATATCTGGCTCTTTAGCTCCACTAAATGCTCCACTATGTTCACTAGCTAGCCGCTAATTGTGTTTGTTTGCCGTTTGGTGCTAAGCGGGTAGTATATGGTGGATTTTTTTGAGCTTTTTCTCTGAAAACAGCTTTCTGTTGCAGTCGACACTATGAGAACATCTTCAAGCAGTCTGTTCTTCAGCAGCCACATTTCCAATATTGTTTACTTGTTAAGCGGAGAAGTTTTTTGAATAGAGCTTTGCAGCAGGATACTTATGTTATCTTGCTGTATTTGTATTTCCTATTATTAGCACAATGAAAAAGGTAGAATTCCCTCTCCTGCTTCACAAACTTTGCAAGAGATTCGCAAAAAGAAAGTCAATGACAAATGAAATGCATCATTAAATATCAATTTCAAGTCTACTGTTAGTAAATATAGGCAATTACATACAACCACAATTGAATTTCATGCTTCCAAGACACTGCTCTGACAAAAAATAGATCTGGCACGTAAAAGATGTCAGAGAGGAGAAAACAGCTGCACTCGAGCTACGGGTGCAGCTTTCAGCTCGCAAGTTTGCAGAAGACTGGCACGGTCGGGATGGCGGTGGATCGTCTCCAGCATCAGTATAGTGTCTTTTAAATTAACATGGAGACTCCCATGTTTCTATGTTGAGAAACATTGGAAATGTTGTTTAAAGAACATTTTGAAATGGGAATTTATATTCTGTAAAAAAAAAAATACTTCCAGAAACCAGCGTTTCCCTCAACGTGCAAGAGGGTGAGGGGTTTCTGTCAGGGGGGCTTCTTGCAGAGAAGATTGAGCATATACGTCTATGTCGATGACAAACCAAGTACAAGATATGCTCGTCAGTATACAAACCTTCTTCTACATCAGTGTTGAAAAGCATGTCTGTGTGTTTGTCTGCGCCTTTGACCAGACAGTGAGTCTTGTCTGCGGCTCGAACTTGAGACTTGATACTCCCTCAAGGTCCAACTGTTGATCTGGTCGCAGCAGCTATTTTCTCCTGCTCGTCTTCTTCTTCGACCTCTTCCCTCAATCTTTCTCATGCTCTTTCAACTTCAAACATTCAGGAAGAGGGGAACACTCTCACAACACATACTGAGTGCACATACATATATTCCTTTTTCATCAGCCTCCATCTGCCTCCTTATGCCTTTCCAACCAAGTTTCCACTCTGCCTAGAATCCTCTCAAATTCAAATTTGCTTTATTGGCATGACAGGGGAAGAAACCTGTGTTGCCGGAGCAAAGTACATCAGTTACGGAGCAATATTTTCATATTTCTGTCTCTATCACTTCTCCATCTCTTTATCTCCCTCTTTGGCTCAACCTCAATCTGCATTTCACCTCTCTCTCTCTCTCTCTGCTGCTTCCTTCTCCATCCATTTTTTTCTTCCAATCCATCTGTCTTTCCACTTTCTGTGTTATCTCTTCTTCTTCTGTCTTCCCCTCCCTCTTTCTTCCCATCATTCAGCTCTCTCATTTGTTTTACATTGTAGACAGTTAGCTGACACTCTCATCCAACGAGACTGGCTCTCTTCTTCCTTCTCTCTCTCTCTCTCACTCTCTCTCTCTCTCACCCACACATGTCCTCTCCATCTTCCCATCTGTTTCCAAATATTCTCTCCAGCTCCCTAATTATCCGTCCCATCCGACAGCTGATCTGGGTTCAGTGACCGCGGGCTTCCCTTGATCATACTGTTCCCACTGATCTGAGAGCATCAATTGATCCTGGATCAGTGTGCCAACTATGAAACGCTTGATAAACACACACCTCTGTCTGTTTTATCTGCCATCCTCCCCTTCACTCCGCCTCTTTCTGCCTCTCAATCCACTTGTCTCACTTCCCCTACGTTCAGACAGAATTAAAATATAATCATTTAGAGGGGGCAGCACAAATGTATGCAAAATCAATGAAAGAAGGCAAACAGAGAGAGATGAACCAAACTTTGCCCAAGGCAGTGCAAATTGAAGCAAGAAGGCATTAGTTCCAGTTGAAACTTGAGAGAGAAATGTTCCCAACGGTGTATCAGCTTCAAGCAACATGCCAGTGGAACCCTGCCATGTAGTATTTACAGCAGCAAAAAAGGTCCATTGGGGATTTCTGGCAAATAATACTGACCGATGACACATCCTAAGAGCTAGATTACGTAGAGAAGACACTGCTCATGCTGGCTGCACAGCCTGGTGCAAAGGGATTCAAAAGAAAGCATGGCAGAATAGATTGTATAATGCTGAGGTGTAGCTTATTTTCTCATTTTTCCTCACCTTTGTAGAAAAAAGAAGTCAATGGAGCAATTATCATAAACGCTGTCACTATCAGCCCACTGCCTTCGGCTGCTTTTAGTTGTCTGCATGCCATCACATTATCTTTGCTGCTTATTTCTTGAACGTTAAAGGATCACATTCACGCAAAGCAAAGTGCGGATATTTTTCACCCCTCTTCCCGATGTCCCTCGATGTCCCGTAGGTTTTTTGATTTTCAACTGACTTTCTATTAAGACTGAATGTCCTGTCATTTTGTCATGGCAGAAGACGCTGCGAAGGTCAAGGTCATTGCAGTCCATTCTGATTTCAACGTTTTGGGAAATTTGCTTATTTGCTTTCTTGCTAGGAATTAAACCAGAAGATTTATCAAAAGACTAAAAAATGGTCAGTTTTTGTACAGATTAAACAAACAATTTTGCTAAGAGGTGAATTGTGTTACTTTTGGACAGAGCCAGACTAGCTGTTTCCCCCTGATGATTTTAGACTTTATACTAAGCTAAGATAACCAGCTGCTGGCTATAGCTTCTTATTTAGTGTACAGATGTGAGAGTGCTATCGATCTTCTTATCCAGCAAGAAAACAACTAAGCGTATTTTCCAAAATGTCAAACTATTCCCTTAAGGTTAGGACTTTGAGGTTAAGGTTAGAATTACGATTGGTTTGAACTGTTTACACTCAAAGTCAGGGATTAAACTGTAGGAGAAATGAAGGAAAAACACACTCCAACTCTTGTAATATGCCAGCTCGCAGGTAAACATCGGATAAACCAGAAGAGATCTAAACACTCACAACTCCATTGCTGTCTGTTTATTTATATATTGACCCGATGTGGTTAAGTTTCGACTCAGTTTGGGATGCAGTTAGATTTTTAGTGTGTATGAATCAACATTTCAGCAAAAGATATAGGAGTTAATATGTTCTGAAATGTTATGAGTGTGGAACCAGCTCCTCTTTAATGTATGCGTATGAAGTGTTTTATGTTTTGTTATTGATTTAAATTTCTTATTTCTATGCGTGAGAGGTAAAAGGACAATTTCTGAATCCAACAGGATGTTTCTTTTAAATATATATATATATGTTTACTTCATTAACCTTAAAAAATAATTGGATTTTTAACTTTGAATTCTCTATATCTCTTTCTTCTCCTTGCACTTGTCTTCTGTTGCACACGATTATTTTAAGGACACTTGGAAGAAAAAAAAACATAGAGTTCAGATGATACAAAAACAAAATGCAGAAAAAGCCTTCTTTCAAGTACGAGATTTCAAAGTCTCTCTTACAGACTTTCAGTTCTGTGATGGTAGTTAATACATTCTCCAGAGAGCCTTCCCAGACACCAAGAAAACTTTGACTGATGCGAGGTGGATCAATAGTTTTTCAGAAAATGTCAAAAAACATCTCACACCCTGCATTTGCACCATCTCGCGCCGTGTTGTGAAAAGTCATTGTCAGTTTTTCTCATTCCCTGAGAGGCTGAGAGGGGATCTTTCCATCAATTTCAATATTTTTTTTTCCCCCTTGTTCCACTTAAGACTGCTTAGCATTGTAAGTGACACAAACTTTAGAAGTGCTTAGGGTGTGTTTTTAATGACATTATTTGCAAATCACAGTCATTTTTACCATCGTTAACACCTGCCTACTCGACATCCTCCCACTAGACAAGTGCTTCCCTGTCCACCATGGTTTGTAAATCACCAGAGAGCCATTGGCTCGTTAAATTGTACCGAGGCAGTTAGCCTGTCTGATGTCTCCTGATACGCTTTTATGGAAACCACACATGACAAATAAATAAAATTATAGACGGACTCAAAGCAAATATAGAGGTTTTTTTTATCTAGTAAGGAAATGTGTTTGCAAAACAAATTGTGAATATTTGCATTGCCGGTCTTCTTTTATTGTCTGTGTGAGATAAGCATTCGAGGTTTCGGTTCTCTGTGTAGACCATGTGTCTGGCCTCATGAAATTTAATGGAACAAATACATCTTAAAATATATATAACAAGGTCCTTGTATAAAAAGGAAGTGACATAAGGAAGTGCTGAAGTGGCGGGGGACACAGCTGGAAACATGATGTAGCTTCACATTGAACTACAGCAGTGAAAAAGGCATAGGTCTTAAGGTGGACAGACACATTCACTTCCTACACTTGATAACCTTGGTTTGTTTGCTTAAATCATATCGAAAAGTTTTTGAGTGTGCTTTCCCTGAAGTTTTTAGTTTCTAATCACAAGCAACAAACCAAAACAAATATCCTTATTTATCCTCATTTCTCAGGCTGAGAGCAAATCGTTAGCTAACAAGAGAATATATAGTATCCAATTTGCGCTACTGTCAGATAATCTTTTTCACAATGGTGGAATGTAATTTTTATATTTTTTTGTGTCCACAATATGTAATCTGCATTTCAGAGTTTGTTCTCATTTCATGAAGTTGTTTAGAGTTGAGTGTTTAACCTCACATGTGAAGCGACAGTACATCTTTCCTCCGTCCTACAGCACTGTTGTGCAGTTTGTTAAGATGTATTATAAATTATGTAACCGCACAAAATCTCCTTTGAAAAACATATTAGAAACAAATGAGTTTAAAGCATCCAGAGGGATGTCTTTTCACATGTTAAATTTGGGTTTAATATAATCGGCCTATTAGTAGATAGCTAATTGGCTTGTAAAATGAGCTGATTAATCTTCATCAAATAGAATTTAAAATAATAAAACTTTATTGTCCACCAGAGTGAATGTCTTTGGCTTACCAACACATAAAAGCGGCAATGAAACACATCATATGTCACACAAAATATGGTATTAAGACACTATCTGAGTATACAGTACACTTGTGAAAAATATAGATAAAATACAACAAAGCATAAATCATCAAGTCAAAAATAAAGGAGCAAAAAAGAGCAACTTTTTTTTTTTTTAAATGTAAAATGCTGATTGTATTTTGTATAAAAGACTTTGTTTAGTTGCCAAAGGCACCAAACAAACCAAGTCTCAAACTAAGGAATAAAGCATAAGAACTGTCTATTATAATGTTCATGGTTTCATCTCTTTTCCTGACAGTATATAAGTCTCTCCGCTACCTCTGGGGTTTACAATTACTTTGCCATAATAACTATTCTAGGAAGCTTACGTCTGAGCTTGAAGTTCAGGTGAACGCAACACAATGTCAAGTGGAACATTTGAGATTGGCTGACTCACTCTGAAGCCGCTGAATCTCCTGAGAAGAAATTCTGACAGTCATAGTCGGTGCGGAAAAAAAGCGCTACTTTACATTAGTTTAAGTAGTTTCGGAGAACAGTGCCAAGCGAAAAGCCAAATATGCAAATGTAATGCCCTTGTTTGTTTCCCTCTTGATTTCTCTGTTTTTGTTTCTCCACCTGTCTTTGTCTCCCTTCTGTCCATTTCTCTGTCCCAATGTCTCTGTCTCCTGATAGTCCAGCCCTAATGTAGTAGAAACCCATCTGTTTTCATGCTTTCCTAGCTGTCTAATCTCTTCTATTAGCAGCACTGGGTGTTTTTTCTCCCCTCATCCATCCATCTATCCATCCATCCATCCATCCTTCCACTCCCACACATTCCCTCCAGGGTATCTATGGGTCTTTAAAAGGGTCTTAAAATAAATTATCTAGAATTAAGGCCTTTAAAATGTTAGAAAATATCCTGAATTGGCTACAGTTATCAGATAATTCATTTTCACCATTGAATGACAGGTTTCTTTGCACTAAACGTTCACGCTCAGATTAATACAAGACAGGATTAGTTGTAAAATATGATTTTTTTTTGTCATTGTATCTGCTTTAATAAACACAACTGGGCTTTGTGTCCCTTAACAATTAATTTCCTCTTTTGCTTTATCTTTATCTAGGCAGTTATGCTGCAGATGCAGAACTCTCATTAGCTCTGCTCCACTGGAAATAGGCTGAGTTTCTCAGTTGTTCTTTTACTTTATTTTATTTTTTTAAATTGAGTTCTTTTCACTTCCATGTAGCTTTAAAAGGGTTGTTTTAAAAAAAAATGTGTCTGGACGTGCCCACACTCCCAAACGAAACTGATAGCAACGTCTTTCCTCGCCCGAATAATGATAAAAGTCGGTTTGAGCTTTCGATCTACCACAGAGAATTGGACCAAATTAATGTGACCCTGTGATTATGCCAGCAACATCAACATTTCATATATCACAGCTCTGACTTTGACTTTTCATGGTTTTTTCCACATTATTGGTGAATAAGAAGCTTTCTTATAAATTAAATCCAAGGTCTGTTTCCATTTATCCCTCTGCATCATTTTTACAATCTAATCTCTCTTCTCTCTATAATGTAATATCCACCACTCTGCCCTCCATACATTTCCTTCACCACACCCTCCTTTTCTCCTCCTCTGCTCTTCGTCCTCTCTGATTTAGTTCAATTTGATGATTATCTTGCTTTCATGGCCAAGTATGTATCCACAGCAAAGGTTTTTTTTTTTTTTGTTCTTAGGGTTACCTGTTTTGATAAAGTTTAAAGGAATAAGTAAAGAAAAGCCTCCAACCTTCTGTCTTTGCTTATTCATCTCTTCCCTCTGTCTTTGTGCCATCTCTGATCTCACTGTAGTAGTTTCTAGTCTGCAGTGTGGCGGCCATCACTGCGAGTTTTCACTCATCATTTTCTTCTTCTTCTTCTAACCGTCATCATGCTGTTCGACCATCCCTCACCCCCCCCCCCTCGCTTCCTCCGCCCATCCATTTTTTGTTAAGTCTCAACTCTCCACAGCCTGGTGCATGCTGTGCAGTGTTGGAACATGGTCCTGTTTTTTTTTTTTTTTCTCCTTTCCAATTCTCTTTCTCTTATGCTTTCTTTCATCAACTCCATTTTTTCCCTCCCCATTGTTCTTCTAGTATAACTGTCTTTTCCTCTTTCCTCTCATCCCTCCATCTCTTGCTGTCTAAACTCTGAAGCACACTGTCTGCATTGTGCTGTTGCATAGACGACTTGCTGTTCCTTCTCAATTTTCAGTCTGTCTTTTCCCTCTGTTGTCCTTCACTCCTTACATCACAACATCCTTTTATTTTACTTTTAATCTGCTTGTCCTTCTTTCTCCTTTCTCTCCTTGACTGGCCAATTACAGCAAAAATCCCATCAAGGAATATCTGGACAGTCTTGTCTGGGAGAGTTCAACTCAGAAACGATATGGCAAGAAAAAAAGTCACATTAAAACTTGGAACTTAAAACTTTGGAAGCCGAATATAATTTCAGTGAGATCTGAGTGTGTGACCTGGACACAAGACACAGTGTGTGCATCCTATTTCCTTCCAGCAGGCAACAATGGTTTCTTTTAACTATAACTGTTCATTCAACTGATTCTGCAAAAAAGCTCTAAAAAAAAAAACCACCGTACACTACCTGCCAGACACCAAACGACAGACAGACAAAATTAGTAACTACAGTAGATGGTGAGTTTAGCATTTAGCAGCTAAATAATGGGATGTTTCCACCAGCATAGTGCAGGTAGCATAACTTTTTGGTCAAGAAAAGGCAGCTAAAGAGCCAGATTTTTCCCTACAGAGTTGGTGGAGACCAAACCAGAGTGAAAAGGAGAGTGAATATTGGACTTACATTTGTCAGATGGACAGAAACACATTAATGTTAATGTTTCTCTGTGACTGCTTGATGTGTAAACAGGCAATTGTTTGGCAAAAGTTTTCCCCAGTTGGCAAAAAGAAAAAAGCAGGTTTAAATGAGTTTAAGTGGGACCTTAACCCGGTGTTAATTATTAACGAACACTATGACTGCCAAGCCTAAAGGCAGATGTCTGAAATCATTTTGGGTTCAAAACACACAGAAAAAGGCGTATATTAAAAGATCAATCTTGGATTTCTTGAAGTCAATATTGGAAAATAAATGAAGATTGGTTGGTTGGTACTGGAAAATTTTTAAACCCCAGCCCTACTAGATAGCAAATGATCTCTTAATTTCTTGTTTTGTTATTAAAGTCTGCTCGTAGGAACGGAACTTTGGACTTTACTTCATTGTTTGTGTTGACTCTGTAATCGGGTTTACATGGTTGTATAAACATCTGATAAAAGTCAGAAATATACTTGCTCTCCTCCTCCCTTCATTTTCTCTTTATCTGCCACTCCCTCGCCAGATATACTGTTGTGTTTCCAACTCCTCTCAGCTTTCCAAAGTATAGCATCTGCTGTGCATGCTGGACCACTGCAGTGGGGAGTTGCTGCTCCCTCTGCCTCCCTCCTCTTTCTCTTTTCTCTCTTTCCCCTCCTCCTCATCCAATACTCTCATCTCAATTCTCACTTCTAGAGGTCAGCCTTTAAGTGTTGTATCATTGCAGAGAAGTGGCTAAATTTCAATCTCTCTCCTCGCTTCTGTGGTTGAAGCTCCATCTGGAGTAAAGACTTGCTAGTTTCTCCATTTGTCCTTTCCCACCTTCCTTCCTCCCTCCCTGTTGTCTCTCACCTCTCTGTTCTCCAAAATTGTCCTTTGCGCAAATGTTGGCCCTCTGCGACGAAAAGTTCTAAGCCTGCACTCGTCTCTACTCTCGCCATTCTTAACTTCATCTCTCCATCACTTCCCTTCTTCTGTTAAGCTTTGTATGAATGCTCTCACTTCCCTTGTCCCTCATGCTCCGACTCTCCGATCGTTCCATTCCTTCCATCTGTACTTCTCACTCCTGTTTCTGCTCCCAAGTATCAAATCTGTTGTGTGATGTCGGACAGACTAGGAAAGGTCGAAGCAACCATTTGAGCTCATCATGCTATAAGTTTTCTTTTATATTATTTGACTTAACCTGTTGTTTTGATGCATTTTTTAATCATGGCAAATAAAAAAGTCTTATCTTAGCAATGTGCCAAGGCTTTAAACTCAAACTGGCTGTGCTGACCAGGCTTCTTTTCACCCTGAACAATGTTTTGAACCATGAGTCATTTTTTTCCCGCCACTAGCCAACCCTCTCACCTCTTCTTTTCTTTTCAAAATACAGGGTCTGTTGTTGGACCACTGCACCATGGAGAGGGAAGTCTCCCTTTCAAAATACACATTTTAGCCCATCAGACTCTAGACTTTGCTTTTTTTTTTCCTTTGGTTTTATTTGTTGCACTTATTGAGCACTTTTGTCACCGTGCAATATTATTACAACATGTTGTCTGCTATCTTAGCTCCCAAATGTCTTTTTCTCTTGAACAAAAGCTTTCGACCCACCATGTACAAAGTAATTATTAGCGCCTTGTTCAACAAAGGTGCAGTTGTAAACATCTTTATTCCAATCCTGCCTCCTACCAATAAAACTCATATAGAGTTAATCTGAATTAGAAAAAAAAATACGTTTAGTAGGAAACATATTGTTGCCTGCATTACAACAACATGAGGAAACATTTGTATTGAATGTGTGAATCGATCAAAACATTCATTGATGCAATGACAATGGGTGTAATGCTTTAAATGAAAGCGTGATTTATGATTGTGTAGTTATGTATAGGCGACTCAGAGTGCTCATTGTTGCTTCCTGTGAATACGTGACCATCCTTGTGCAGAATGATGTGCTGGATTTGACACTAGATGACTGTTTTCAAATACATCTGTCGAAGGGGGAAAAGTTTCTCTGTGCTCACTTTAAATCTTAATTTAAGACGTGTATCTACAAACATGATTTTGTGGTATTGCAACTTCAACAAGCGTGATGTTGAAAGTTTAAGCCTTAATACACATATACTGTGCATTGACAATGGGAGACACCTTCATTTAAACTTCTGAAACGAAACACTTTTGCATGGTCATATATTCTGGATTTTTTCATTGAGGAGAGGAGAAGGAGTAGGTGAACTTTTAAGAAGTTTAAAGATACTTTTTTGTGCCAAAACCCTATCAGACAAATTAGTATTCAAATCAGACTGTTTTAGATGCCTTAAAGCATATCTGAAAAGCACATTTAATGTAAGGGAAAGATCATCATCTGGGTTAGCTATTGAAGAAGTCAACGTTGATTTGAAGCTCAAGGGGGGTTGGGAAGAACAGACTTTTAAAATATAACCACAATATTTCCCCAGCAATAAACCTTTTTTTAGTAGCCTAAACGTAACAACACCTGAGACATGAACCCTGGTCTCTGATGTCAACGTCTTCTCCACATTTCATAGATTTAAAAAAAAAAACATTGCCTTTGTATGTAATCCTGGGAACAGTTCCATTTCCTAAAAAATGTATTAGGCAGGGAAAGCAAATGACTTATTATTAAAACTTTAATAGCTTCTCTCGTCCCTGCTCCACATGTCCTCTCTCTCACCTCTCTTCTCTCCAAAGTACAGGGTCTGTTGTGCGGTGTTGGACCATTGCAGTGAGGAGTTGTCGCTCTCGGCCACCCGGCAGGTCAGTGTCACCGTGCCTCCGACGGACACCGTCTCATCTGAGGTCACTGGCTGCAATGGGTCGTCGTCTAGGCAACAGGAGAGAGAGAGAGAGAGAGAGAGAGAGAGAGGGGAGGAAGAAAAAAAAAAGAGTAAGAAAGAGCAATAGAGAGGCAATAGAGACAAGTCAAGGAGCAACTGCGCTTATATGAAAATCCAAGCAAAAATAGTAGCACACACCAACACACAAATCAGATAAACCCACAAAATGCATTACTTGCCTCCCCCTCTCTCTTTCTCTCTATCTCCCCCCGCCCATCTCTTTCTCTGCTTGTCAGATTATCTATATATCTCTATCTGTCTTTCTGAAAGCATAGACACAATGCATACACACACACACACACGTATGCTGTCAAAGCGACAAAAAAAAAAAGGCAGACAAATGGCTATCTAGTTGTATGTCTGCGAGGCCTATGGAAGAGCGATGAGTCAGTAGCAGCCCTGGCATCTAGAGACTGTACGACCTTAGGGACCCGGCAAAGATGAAGAGACCACTGCAGACAATGGTTCTCGACAGGTCAAAGCAACAACAAGAGCACTGTCTCATACCTCTAATGGCGTTGTAACCCTCTTTTGTCAATATCTGTGTCAGTTTTTTAAACGCCATGCATATGTATCGGCTGGCTGGTACAGAACAAGCTCAAACGGGACAGGCATTATGGAAATGAGCAGGTCAGAGGGAAATAGAAAGAGAATACAAATGACCCAGCATAATGAGGGGATTCTAAAGGCTGGAGCTGGAACTGGAATGCCACAAAAACCACTGAACAGTGAACTGTCAGGGTGTGTAACAGTATTCAAATTGGCTCAAATTATGGTATTTAACAGCGCTCCCTTGATAACGGGTGATGGTGCAGGCTAATTCCGCTCTTTGCATTCAGCGAGAGTGGCAGACGATTACGTGGATCCGAACACGAGATGTATATTGAAATATGCAGCTCCTCCCCTACGGTAAGTAATGCCGAACACGGGCACCGCAGAGCCCTTTTCGCCGTGTTAAGTTATTGCGGCCTTGAGTGCACCCAGTCATGCTTTCGCGCTCCCCTCCCTTCCCACTCTCTTCAAAATGTGCCAGTGCTCACTCAACCTAATCTCAAGCAAAACAAAAAAATATGGCATAATTGATGACAAGACCAAGCCAACAGAGGGAACATCTCATAAGAAGATATGCCTCAAAGCGGTCTCCTCACCCCTGAAAATATGGCGTGTATAAATAGTTTAATTGGAACCAAATTGTCAAGCGGGAGACAGGTTTATATTCGGCATGGAGCGTTATCACATCCTTGCACCGGCGGTGGAATTGATTTTTTTTTTTTTTTTCTGCAGGAAGAACATCTGCTTAAGTGTGCTTCGGCGGAACTCCCATCAAGACATGAAAGAGGGGGGGACACAGGAAGAGAGGATGCAGAAGAGGAGGCGAGCAAACTAACTGCATGTAGCATCAAAAACACACATTTGCAATACAAGAGCTTAGAGCAACAGGCAACTATGGGTAATTTTTTTTATTATTATTATTTATTTATTTATTTTGGTAATTTTAATGCTTCACTTCAGCATCTCAGAAGATATCAGCTATTAGGAAATAAAACCCCACGGTTTGCCTCTGGGCTGAGGGGATTCAAAGCGGTAGCTCAAATACGTCCACCCGCAGTTTACCAGTAGGATTCAAACGCCACTCAGAGACTTTCAAAGCCCTTCGTGTCAGAGTAAGTCGCTCCCTCGCTCTCCGTGGTGTTTTACAACAGCCCTGACCTTGCGGTTAGTTTATCTAAGCACCATGATGGCTGTGGGCTGAATGTGTGGTCAAGTGCACCACGGATTAGTGTCTCCTTTAATAGCGTCTTGGGCTAATTCTTGCGGCTGATCGCAAGAGCTCCTCTACTTGGCATGATCACTTAGGGTAAATTGGCTGTCCCGATGCATCAACCGTCAAGCCAACCACAATCAGCTCCGACAAGTTAGCCAAACTCGTGTCGTATCTTTGGCCGCTGCGGAGTGCTGGCATTTCTGACCAAAAACAACTTGTGTTCGAGGCTCAGTGTGACATTTGTGCTGGTAAAAACAATTTCAGCGGTCGATTCTGTGGTCTTTGAGGTGAGAATTTGAGGAGGTATCTACTTTTTAAGTGGATACATTTTTAAAGAATCCTTTATTTTGAATCTAGTATTTATCCCAGTATTTTTTTATTATTGGTAGACTAAATAGAAGACCTAATCTAACCTTAACTATACATTGGACTGTAACTGAACTGTAACTGTATCCTTAAATTTCCTTCTAAAAAAGCTCTATTGCCATTCCCTATCCACTGGTCCCATCACTTTATTAAATCTGCATAATGTCTATACATGTCTATAATGTCTGTCACATTTCTTTTGGTTGCATCAATAAATCAACATAGTTATTCTTGACAAATCAGGCATCATTTTAGACACATTCATTCAAACTTCAAAATATTAGGAGTGATTGGAAACTATGGAATCTAAAACCAGAAACTACTACAATTAAGTGCGATTAGGTTGAACCTGACGAGCATGATGATGACATAACTTACATCTCAATGGGTCCGGCAGAACTAAAGAGGTTAAAACTCCATAAACCTAGTGGCTTTGGCATTTAGTAATTATTATTTATGAATTATTTGGTAATCTCTTATGTTTATATCAAATAACAAATCTAGGACAGTGGTGGCCTAAAGTTTACAAAAACTCGGGATATGTGCTTGCCAACTGGCATGCCATGGCAGAAAAAATCTGGGTGGGAAAAATGAAAATGCAGCCCTCACACAGCGGCCAGCAGATCAGACTAGCACTGGGCAGCTTCCAGGTGTAATTGCGTGTAAATGTTACAAAAACTTTCTCTATCATACAAGCTAATAAATAAAGGTTAATGTCAGTGTAATGGGGCATAAGGTATAAAATGTTTTAATGATGATTAAATGGTACTCCCATAACCTCTATAATACATACAAATCACTCGATGTTTTACCGTTTACGAACATGGCAGCAACCTTATTAGCCCTATCAGTCAAACATTAATCACAAATGGTTTATTTAGTTTGACTGCTGTGTGGGTAGAAATGAACTGCATCAGGATAAAACATCAATCTTGTGGCAACATTTCAGATTGACTTTCAAATAATCTCAGCAGTCATTATATGGTCAGATGGGTGGGGTTTGCCGCAGTGGTCATTAAGATGAGCGCCAGAGAGATTAGACTATTTCCAATAAGATAAAAAAAAAAGTTTCTGTGGCAGACAAATTTCATTGCACAACCAACTCTTCCGCCGGTCCAAACTGGTTTCTACAAACACCACACAGTCATTTGCTTGTAGCATATGACCCCAGTAAGCCTCAGATACAGATACAGCTGTTCTTCTTACCTTTGAAGCTACTTAAGAGCAAAGTTAAAGGGGGAAAATTAAGTTCAGTCAGAGTTTAAACGGTTAAGTCAGGCTAAACACCCGAGCTGCAAAAATGAAAGGAGAGACCTATCTATTCTTAGCAGACGTTAAGTTAAACACTGTGGATTGCTCCTCTTTCTTCCCTCCTCACTTCCACTCCTCCACTCCCCCCCTCAAGCTGTAAGCCCGAGGAAGACACGGGTATTTAAAGCAACACAATTTACACTTTCCCTAGCCAGCAACAAGGTGAGACAACGCAGAGGTAGAAGGCTGACTGGGATATCAAGTCAAGAGAGGGAGGGAAAGAGGAAGAGAGAGAGAGATGGATGGATAAGGGAGGAGGATGGGTGATAAAATAAGGTGTCTGTGTGTTTGTGTGTATGTGTGTGTGAAAAAAAGGGAGGTAGAGGAAAGAAGAACCCTGTGAGACAACAGAGGAAGTGCGAGGAGCTGGAGGGCTCTCCGGTGATTAACAAAAAAGGAATAAAACTTAAAGGAATAGTTCAATATTTTTGAAAATATGCTTTTTTTTGTTTCCTTTTCAAGAGTGAGAGGATTGATATCAATCTCTTGTCTGTACAAAGCTGGAGTCAGGAAGCAAAATCCGCCTACCAAGAACTCCATGATGTGTCTTGTTTGTATGTACAAACAGAAAAACAATTTGTGGTTCCAGGGGAGTCATTCGGACCACCCAGATCCTAATTACATTCAAAGTATGCCGGGGCTGTGCGTCAATATGTGTATCCCCAAAGTAGATCCAAGACTCGCTATTAACTTTGATCATGTGGTGCACCATCACCATTAGGAAAATGTATTATTTTGACACAAGGAGAACAGTGAAATAGAGGGTAAAATGAGTATTTTTACTCTTTTTGACCCTAGATGCTGGTTAATGAATGGTGTAACATGCTGATGCCAGTTTTGGTGTTCTCTCTCTATTTGGGTCTGTTAGGGTCAAACACATTTTGGATGTCTAATTATTATATAGGTCTTATACTAATCAGGTTCTGGTTGGTTTCACAGTGTATTAAGTCCAAAATCTTGGACCCGTTAAGACCTCCTCAACAACCCAGTGATATATGAAGAGAACCAGATTACCGACTCCAAGATATTGCCAATTCATTTGAATGAAAATTGCTCAAAAGTTTTCTCACTTCCTGGTTTGAGTCTTTGTTGTGCAGATCTCTGCACATGTACAGTAGTGTCTCTTCTCATTTCCTGCTTGGCCCATAGACTTTATTTTTTTGAATGACCTTATGCACGTAAAAATAGCTTTTACAGACTTTGGGAAAGTTTTGCTAATATAATACCATTTAATGAAAAAGAGAAATAACTGACCTTGTTTGCTGTTGGAAGTTTTACTCATTTTCTTTATAATGTCAGTCTCTGGGTAAAATGTTGTTTTGGACCACAAGAGATTTTTTTTGTTGTAGTCCTTCAGCTGATCAATTGGGAAATTGGCAGCAAGGCTGATTCACTGCACCATATTGTTCTCCCTTAATACATCCATGACACAACTGCTCTTGCCGTCGTTACGGTTGTCAGGTTTGGTACCATTGTACCTGTACGGAAACCAAAATCAAAACACAAACTGCCCAAATCTGGCACATCAAATTGTCATTTTTTATATTTCCATGTCCTGACTCCAGCTCCATACTTAACGCACATGAGAAGACATGAAATTGGTATTAAACTTTTCATCTCACCCTCCAAAGAAAAAAAAAAATCACATTTTCCTTTCCTTTAATAAAAATCTTCCTTTTCACTCAGTCCGTTTTAGACTGAAAAAAAACTACAACAGTGAAAAATTCAAACCACCTTGGCTATCTCCATGTTCACCCCCCTCTCTTCCTTCCTCCTCCATCTGTCTCCCTCCATCTTTTCCCCCCTCCTCCTCTCCATCTGCCTCAATGTCCTCCTCGGTTTCCTCCCGTCCTCCCTCACCTCTTTGCCCTTCTGTTGAGCGCCCTCCCCCTCCCACCCTCTTCCGATTCTTATACTTCTCACCATCCTTAGTTCCTTCTTTTCTTCCTTTTTTTTCTCCCCAGGAAGCTTTACAGTGTTGCTGCTAATTAGTGCTGGTTAATGACCTTTATATACTGTAATACAACCGTGTGTGCATCTTCTGCATGTAGGTTCGGTGTGTGCTATGTGTGGTGTCCGTAACAACGTGCCGCAGTGTGTATTTGTAGGTGTCTCTGTAAGGGAGTAGGTGTGGATGCTTTGCAACAAGTTAATTAGCTAAATATGTATGCAACATACTGTATGTGTGCCTCATCTGGTGTGTGTTTGTGTGTGAGTGCGGGTATGACTTAAGTCACTTTCAGGGACGCCAATCAGACCTGAGACCAGTTGATTGGCGACAGCTTGTGCAACTGGGAACAAAAGCCGTGTCCCCATTTGGTAAAACTCTGATTTGTGGGTCAGTGTTTGGGTTTGGGATTAGCCTCAATTTAGCTTAAGGGTTAGGTTTAGGCAAGTAGTAGTTACGGTTAGGGTTAGGGGAAGTCTCCAGGAAATGAATGTAAGTCTATGTAAATACCCCAAAAATGACTTAAATAAACCTGTGTGTGTGTGGATTTACGCTCAAGTGCAGTTATATTTGTTTTGCAGGGGGGACTTTTATCTTCTTGTGCACAAAAGTGTGTAGGACGACGCGTGTGTGTATTTGTGTGATTTACGAGATGCCTTTTATCTGCATGTGTGTGCTGGCATGTGCAGTGATACGTGTGTATCCGTATTCTATTGTAGCTGCACAGAGAGCAGTGCTATGATGTGTGACAGACAGAGTCATGTGTCATGGTGCTGCGCATGCTGTACACATTTGATGGGGAACTCAGCCAAGAGTGTGCCATTTGATATGGCATGGTATGATACAGGCCATTACACACACACAGAGGCATCCACCATCCACTCACACACATTCTCCCCCAAACAGACACATGGAGTCGTGTTTCCATCACTTGACTTACATTCATTTCATGGAGGCCTATCCATAAACATGACTTGCGTAACTCTAACCATTACCCTAACCTTACTATAACCCTAATCTTACCTTAACTTTCTGTCTTCACCTTAAAATTAATGATTTACGTTAAGGGGATTTGCTTTTTGTCCCCATAAGGGAGTCGAGTCCCCACAACATGAGCGTGTAAACAGATTTTTGTCCCCACAACATGAGGAATACCTGGTACACAAACATACACGCACACTCTCATGAAACATACAGACAGGAAGACATACATATTCGTCAAGCACAAACAACACCTGTGGTTACAGAAAGATATAAATACGTAAAAAATGCGCTTAAAAATGCATTAGATACAGTAGGACACATAAGATGCAAACGCATGAGCACAAAGGGCACAGGGGATACATTGAGAAAGAGAAATACACACACACACACACACACACACACACACACACATACACACACAGGCACATACCATACAGAGAAACCTCCCCCACCCCATCCATCTATGCCCAGCTGTCCCCGTCTACTACCCATCCCCCTGGGTTAGTGTGTGTGTGCGTGACTATATATACTTATGTGTGTGTGTGTGTGTGTGTGTGTGTGTGCCCTTCTGCCTACCTCTACCCTTTACCCCCACTCTCTTCCTCTTTTTCATCCCAGTACATCCGTTGCCCACCCTCCACCAATCCCCACGCCTGTTATGTGTCAAAAGATGAAAACCAGGCGATCTGAAAAATTTGCCCAGTGAATGAAAAAAAAAAAAAAAAAAAAAAAAAACTAAACATCTGCAATGTAAAACAAGGCTCTTTTTTTCAAGTAGCAGCCCCTCTCCTTTTCACTGTGAGACAAACACTTCTTCGGCTTGTGAAGTGTGGAGCAGAGCGGGTGTAACGAAATGCTTTGTTTTCCGCCTGATTTTTGCAGCTTCGCAGCCTTTAATAGAGGAATGGTTGTTGCAATTCACATTCTGTTGTCCTGCCGCCGTCTTCTGGGGCCGCCAAACAAATTACTTATAATCTTTGAGGGGTTTTGGGTGGGTGGGGAAGTGAAAAAGGAGGGGTTGGGCTGTGTACGTGGGATTTAAGCACCCCCACCTACCGTTTTAGCACAAACAAACTCCTTATCCCTTAGTTTTTTCTCTAGCCCGCCTTTTTTCTCAGGGCTAATGGTTTTTGGGGGACCAAAACAGCCCCCACCCTTCTCCCATCAAGTACCCCCTCCAACCATCTCCAGCAGCACCAACCCTGCCACCCCACCCTTCCTCTGCTGCCTGTCAAACATAGTTAGCTCAGAGAGTTCAGACAATCCCCCTCAGCCTCCTTGTCCTCATCCTCCACCAGCTAGACCCCCACATACACACAAAAACTCACACACACACACACACACACACACACACACCACCACCATCACAACCCAGCAGTGTGTCTGCAGCAGCAGTGAGGCGCCAAGCCGGCCGCCCCACCCTGCCACTGGAACAGCGCAATGAGAAAGAAAAGAGAGCGCGGGGTGAGAGAGGGAGAGGAGGAGGGAGAGGGGTTCAGCTTGCAGAAAAGGGCAGCAGCATCACTGCTGACAAAAGAAAAAGAATAATGATTTGCCAGGAAGAGAAAGACAGAGAGAGTTGCGCTGGCGAGACAGCAAAAGAGAGAGAGAGAGAGAATAGCACAGGGAAGAAACAGAGGGAAAGAGAAAGAATGAGGGAAAGAGAGAGTGAGAGGTGAGCGAAGGACATGGCAGAAATAAGCATATATAGATAGATGAGAGCAATGAGGAGAGATGACAGGGTGACTTAGAAAGGAAAAAAGACTGAAAGAGCAAAAAAAAACTAAAAAAACAATGAGAGCGGGGTGGAGGGAAGTAGATTAGAGTGAAAATATAGAAAGTCAAAAAGGAGACAGAAGGATAGAAAGATAGAAAAGAAACAGAATGAAGGGATGCTGACAAGCGGTGAGCAAAAAAAGAGAGTTGATACGAGATAAAGGATAGATTCGAGTTTTTTCTGCCTTAAAAAACGGTATCTGTCAAATGTAATATGAACGCTTTCATATTCTGTAAGAGACAGAGGACATAATCCAAATTCCCTCTACAGTGTTTCCTAGCTGAATTGCATAGGAGCAACACTTAAGAGTAGTCGCATGTACGAGGCTGGATTACCAACCAGTCAAAACAAGCAACTGCCCCGGGGGCCCCAGGCCACCAGGGACCCAAAGAGCAGTAGACTCACTGCATGTAAATCGTTTTTTTTTTTTTTTTTAGTTGTTACAAATGTAACAAATTTGCTTCACTAACATATAATAGCAGTTAAGATTGCTTCCACACAGACCAGTATCCTACGAATTATGTACATAATTCACAATTCCACAACTTATTATTTACGTGAAGTGCTAATATTTGGTGACAATGCAGGAAATAGTATCATCTATAGTGAGGCAGAAAGTAAAGGAGTAGAGGTTGTTAGCGAATGGGTGTGTAGCATATCTGACTTTCATACTGTTAATGTCATTTTTTTTAAATAAACATAACCACAACCTCCAGTTCACCTTACTCAAGTGTATTAGTTGCTTAACTTTAACCATGTGCATCATTTATTCGCCATAATCACAACCTTTCCCTGACTTCAAACATACTAGTTGCCATCCACAGATATTGTAGAAAGTGAGGATTTTAAAAACTTTGACATATTCAATTCAATTCCATTCAATTCAGTTTTATTTATCACAACAAAAGTCATCTCAGGGCACTTTTCAAATAGAGCAGGTCTAGACTGTATTCTTAGATTATACATAAGACAGAGAAAAACATTTTTATTAAATCTAATCTGAGGTTTGCAGAACTGTCCAATATTGATGTACTCGTCTGGCGATTACTATCTGATCCTGGCTCTGTCTTACAGAAAGACCTTGTGTCAAAATCTTAACAAAAAAGAAAAAAAAAAACTAATTTAAACACAGAAAACCTGGAGCCTGGTTCAACAGGGGTCCAACAACAAACTTTTTCCCAAGGGCCCCCAAACTATTAGTCAGTCCAGCCATGCACATATAGGTTTGTGTCGGAACAAAACAATCTACAATGACTCAGACTACAGAAGCTTCATATTAGCTTTGCCTGAGCTGTAGAATGCATTAATGTAAAAGGCACTTTGGACTTTGTCTCTCATTTCTTTTTAGTGGAGTAACATTACAACCATTTTCTCAGAAAGCACATTCTGTTTTCAGAAGTCTGATTGGTATTTAAGATAATATACTTATGCTACTTCTCCACCACTGAAGAGTTGTTTTTTTTTTTTCCAACTCCGCTCAAAGCAAATGAGCAAAACCTCTGGATCTGCTCTAAACTCAGACTTAAACATCCCACTACGGCAGACTGCCTTTGCACGATCTGCTTTTTCATTTACAGCTATCAAATATTAGAATATGCTTCCAGCTGAGCTTAAAACTCGCACAGACTTTCATTCTTTTTCCCATGATGCAAAAAAAAAAAAAAAAAACGAATATTGAGCAACCAATCATGCCGACTTTAATTTGACCATGATTTAGATATTTAATTCTAATGAATTGTAATTTTATAGTTGCACCGGATGAATGTGCTGGTATTTATATGTCGATGTGTGCCTGTATAAATGTTAGTGTGATAGAGGCTATGTAATGGTGTTGCATGTAAATTAATGTTTTTAGTGTCTGGTGATTGTTCTGTGTGTACCTGCCTTGGGACTGCAGATGGAAATGAGCTAATAGCTAAATATGGCATAAATCATCTCTTCTCATTTTGAAATTAATGTTTTGTGTGCATGGTCCTTGTTTAAAAAAGATTGATAATAATAATAATAATGTCTTCTGTTGCTCTGGAGGAGCTTTGTTAACCATGGTTTATCTCTGCTTGGGCTTGCAAAGTACATTTTAACTAAAAACGTGTTACAATCTGGAGGCTTGGGTTGCATTATGGGCAGTGTTTTTGAAGCTTTACCCATACTAAGAGTCAGGATATCTTAATAAAGAGTAATAATATTAAAAATAATAACTTCACCGCCCCTTTGAACAGGAGGAATAATTACAGCCACCAACAACTCTCTCAATATATAACATGTGAGCCTTGCATTAATACTGAATTAATGTGAACCTAACCTTAAATGTCAGGTATACTTTATTTCATCACTAATCATATTGAAACCCATTACCTGTTTGTTACAGTGCGACATAATTATTTGTGTAATCATTTCTCTGCAGTGTTTTTTTTTTATATATACCTCCCTTGTGTTGTAATGCACCGTAAACCACTTTTGGTAAAAAATTGCTCATTTTGCGATAGTTGTGCCACCAAGGCCTCTTTTAAAAATGAACCGATTGGACATAGGCAGACTGAGAGAGAGAGAAAAACATTTATTTAAAGAGAAGAGTTCTTTATTTAAACCGGGCGCAGCTCCACAGTTCCAAAGATCCTCACCAACTAGAAATCATTTGATGAGAAAACATAAAACAAGCTTTATCTGTTCACAATCTGTACACACACGCACACACACACGCACACACAGGAAGATAAAGAGAGTGAAATCTTTAATTCCTTGGCAAATGCACTGACTGCCCCTGCCAATAGGCCACTTAAAGAAATGAGTAGTCAATTACCAGAAGTCTGCCCTTTTGACTAAGATCACTGGACCAGCTATGGGGAGCTTCAGAACCAGGACTCTCTCTCTGTTCTCTGTCACTCCATCTATCTATCTCTGTCTGTCTGTCTGTCTCTGCGTTAGCTCACTGTCTCTATCTATCTATCTATCTGTGTGTGTGTATACAGTCAATGTCAAGTTTTAACATTCAGGACGACTGGAGAAACTTCCTCATCTGTTCTGGGAAATGTACTTTCGATGTGGGACTGTTTTACAGTGTCACAAGGTGCGTAACAGAGTGAGATCCATAACAACGGTTTTTTCAAGTTTGGAGTGTAAGAACTTTACTGGTGGCACTGAGCCATGACCTCAACCTCATCCAATACAATCCAATATGATGAATTTAAACACCAGCTGCACACAGGGCCTTATCTTCCATTATTAGAGGTGCCCAACTTCACTATAGTCACGCTGGGTGCAACTTTCTGCAGCCATGTTCCAAAATGTTGTGGAAAGCGGAGAGAGCGGAGGCTGTTATAGCAGAATTATTAGGGCTGCAATTATGTTTATTATCGTTTTAATCACTTGGTCTATAAAACATCATAAAAGAATGAAAAATGCCTGTCACAGTCTTCTAGAGCTAAAGATGGCATGTAATGATGTCATGTCATTTCATCAAGTGTCTTGCTTTGTCTTGCCAACATGTCCAAAACCCCAAAATATTCATTGTGAGACAAATGAAACGTAGCTAATTCTCCCTTTTGAGAAGACAGAAACATGAAATGATTGACATTTTTGCTTGAAAAATGATTTAATTGATCAATTATCAAAATAGTTTTGACTGACTCATCGTTGGAGCTCCACAGTATATTAATGTCCACAGTTTGGAAATGAGATGTCACATACGGGTACATGGGTATGATGTTTGGGTGTCCACATACTTTTGGCTATGTGGTGTAAACATATATTTATATAAAAAAAAATATTCTTATTGAAACTGTGATATCGATTTCAACCATTTCACCAGATAGATGGCTTTAGAGCTTGCCCAGACACACAAAAGCACATATGAATTGGCACACAGAGGCAAGTCTCCACTTTCAACCTGCACAAACATACACACTAATGCGCGCACACACCCACACACACACACACACACACACACACACCTATCCACTCATAAAACCCTCTGATAACAGCAGGGACTTATACACCAGGCACAAGAAGGATAGGGCTCTCGATGCCCGGGGAAGGGCCAAGATTAGAAAAAGGGAAATAGTCCTAAAGCCTCGGCAAAAGAGAGAGACTGAGGAGGATGAAGGAGTGTGAGCAAGGGAGAGAGAAAGAGAGGGAGAAATGGAGGGAGAAAACGAGAGAGAGAGAGGGGTGAAACCCGTGAGCCAAGGGTGACGAGGGAAGATATGCTTCAAATTAAATCATTTGGAACAAAAGGGGATTGTTGCCAAGCAACCCAGCCAGAACGGGGTTACCGGGGCAACCGAGATGACCCGAAGCTTGACCTAAGAAATAGAGTCGCCCTTGTCATCCATCAGCACGCACATCTCTCTCTATTGCTTTCAAGGCCCATCTGACAAACACATACAGACAGTGGAAAATGCAGAACACAACCGAAATGTCATCCCATGATGTAAAAAAAAAACAAAAAAAAAAAACGCTTTCAATCAAGAGTGGTTTTAAAATTGAAAGGGGACAGGGTTAGGTGGCTAATGGATGACGTTAGCCAAAATCAACAGCTAGTGAAGCACAACACATTAACTGTCCGATGTCCAAGATGAGCTTGTAGAATAAATAAACAGAGCTGTATTTTTTCAGAAGGGTTTTGGCAGCACTGTCAGTACACAAATAGTTTTGAGATGATGGATGGAGCCCAAATTCTTCTTTGGTAAGGGAAAGGGTGCATACAGCATCATTTAATGGGCTATTAGAGTGGTTTTGCATTAGACAGCATTTCCTTTAAAACATCATGACGCTGTTATACTGGATTTTCTGATATGAAACATCCATCCAAGATGTATGGATGAATTTCTATTCAGGGATAATTGAAGACAGCTTTTATAGTTTCAATCAAACTTCTTCAAAACTGCTGTCAAATCGAATTTGATCAGAAATCCATTTCAATTACTTTAAAAATAACTCAGTCTTTTTTCATTTTGTTTTTTTTTCTTCCTGTGCAATTAGGAAACTGTAAGGAAGCTGTCCTGATATAGTCGTATTACAAACTGTGACACCTGCAGGTGCTACTGAAGTCAGTTTTCTTTGGTATCATGTCAACTCCTGCCTGGCTGCTTCCACTTGAAATCACAAATAAGCGTGTTCTCTCTTCTTGTCGTGTAATTGTTGCTGAGATACATGAGACTGGATGTTCCGCTGGATGTTTTTTTGTTGTGTTTCGGGCAGACCTCCTTCCTTTCTTCTCCTCTCTGTGTCTCTGACTGCTCAGCAACATGACATGAAAGGACGAAGAGTGTTTTTGGAAGTGTGTGTGTGTGTGTGTGACAGGAGGATTGTGTATGGGACTGTGTGTTTGTGTGTCTCCGTGGAAATAGCACACAAAAACAAAGCTGGGTTGAGAGAAGCAGAGATGTTAATGTGGACCAAAAACTGTGTGCATAATTAACAGGCAAATTGTATTCCTCAGGATTAATTTGTTTTGTTGAACAAATACAATGTTCTCAGTCAATCCGAAAATGTTATTGAACCACAAAACTCAATGTTTAACAAAGGGAAAGTGAGTTTTGTCTTTTTCAGGGGAATATATAAGTGTCCACAATTATTAGACAACTAAATTACAAAAAGAATTTTTCCCAACTCCCTTGTTTATTCTCGATTTTTAAAGTGTGAAAAGTATAATAAATGCGTGAGACAGAATGACATTTTTGGCCTTTCAAAAATATTCAATGACCATTATAGCCACCTTTCTTTTTCAATTACCGACATGAGCCTTTCATCCATAAAGCCTGCCAGTTTCTCGATCTGTTAATGATCAACTTTCACTAAAGCAGCAACAACAGCCTCCAAAATGCTTTTCAAAGAGGTGTATTGTCTTCCCTCGCTGTAAATCTTACATTTGAGAATGGTTCACAAGTTCTCAATAGGATTTAAGTCAGGTGAGGAAGGACGCCAGGTCATTATTCTGTCATCTCTGCTGGCTAGCCAAGCACTGGTGTAGGCCTACTTGGATGCATGTGATGGAACATTGGGTTGCATACAGATCATGGCCTTCAGTGGTACAGGACTTCTTCCTGTACCACTGCTTTAAGAAAGTATCTTCCAGAAACTGGCAATAGGTTTGGTTGTTGATTTTCAGTCCATCTTAAACTGGCGCCTGACTTGAAGTGGTGCCCAGTGTCTTTTACTGATCCAGCTCCGGGCCCATCCAACTGGTCCATCAAGAGAGTCACTCTCATTTTATCTGTCCATAAAATCTTTTCAAAAATCTGCCTTCAAGCATTTCTTGGCCCGACCTCGATGCTTCAACCTGTAGCGGTCGTATTTCAGCCTTCTTTACCTTGGCCATGTCTATGAACACTTGACACCTTGCACTTGTGGACACTCCAGGTAGGTTGCAGTTCAGGAAGATGATGGGACTGGAGGGTAAAGGGTTCCTGGTAGGGTCAAGTTGAATTATTTTCAAGTCTTTTGCAGTTAATATGCTCCTTTTCCATGCATTTTTTGCAACTCTGTTGAATAATCGCAACAAAACGATTGATTATCCAGCGGTCAGCACTCAATAGTTTTCAGTTTCAGTTAAAACTGTTTTTTGACCCATTTTACCTGAGGTAATGAAGGTGCCTAATAATTATGCACACCTTAATATAGGGTGTTAATCCCTTTAGGCCACACCCTCCCTCCCTCATTACACAAATACATATCACCTGAAAATGATTAAATCCAATAAGCATTCAGGTTTATATGGTTTGGTTGGAAAAATGTGCATAGAAATAATTTATAAGGTCAGAGTACTCACTTGTATAATAATTGTGCAATAATGAGTGTATGCTGTGTATGTGTGGTGGGGTGTGTTTGTGTGTGTGCGTGTGTGTGTGTGTGTGTGTATGTGTGTGTGTTGGGGCTGGGGGGTTGTTGTCAGTGTATTGGAACGCTCTTTTCCTTGTGGCCAGGCATGTTTCATTCCTCCAGGGACCACTTTAGAAATATGTGTGTGAATCCATGTGTGTGTGTGTGTGAGTGAGTGTGTGTGTGTATGCGTGTGTGTGTGTGTGTGGCCACATACGCCCCCTCCTCTTTCCCCATCTTGTCTGTAAGAATGTGTCTATTCCTTGTAACGCTGAACGCCCGCTAACGAACACAACCTTTCAGATGGCCCCACAGTTTGTCACTCCCAATCACGGACAATGGAGATCAATGTAAGAGCAAGACGAGGGAAGAGAGGACAAGCAAGATGAGGAAGAGGAGGAAGGGGAGGGGGCTTGCTGCTTCCAACAATGGCTGCACAGACAGAAGACAGTGAAACAATAGAGGCTGGACAGTGGCGGTTTTATCTCCGTGGACGCTGAGTGGTGGGGCGGCACCAGACATCGTTAGGGCACCCCACGTGGGATAATTGACTAATTAGGGTCACTCCACGTGTTTTCAACTGTCATGGCCGCCAAGATTGGAGGATTGGCACGGCCCTGTGACCATCTGGTGATCCACTTGACATGAGAGATTGAATATAAGAGCAGGGCAACATAGTATATGATGCAAACACTCAGGCACAGATGCACATGAATACACAAGTGGCAAAAATCCGGAGATTCTAGCAGATTTTCAACATCACAAACATGCAAATTATGATTTGAATAACCATTCTTACCCATTCCCATTAATTAATTTCAACTGAATTAAATTGTGGTGAAATGAAACCATTTCTCATTTTGCTAGAGACCTCCTGGAAGCTTCATCAACAACCCCTGGACCCCAATCATTTTAAAAATGCAGGCACAGTGGTACAGAGCACACTCATGCACACACCTACACACACTATAAATACATGGCAAGCAAAGGATAATGCATGGTAGTGATGTTAAGTAAATATAGTAAATAGGTAGGGGAAGAATGAACTCGGGCAATCATAAGACAAGGCACCACTTACGTAAGTTTTCATCTATCATGCTTCCAGAAAAGCCCTGCTGCATTCCTTAAAAGACGTAATGTAACTGACATCCATTTGATACTACTTACTGTAATGTATTCACTATTTCTATGTAAATTTTATTCTTGTCAGAGCGGAAAAAGCCTCTGAAAGATCACTTAAAGAATTACAAAACACTAAAAGTCATTTTGTAACAATAAAACCCTTTGTAGCTCCCTAAGATCGGTTGACCCATTACTTTAATTCAATGGGCCAAAGCCTGGGACACAAAATGTAATTAATCGATGATATTTTACTAATACGGGTTTTCAGCGTTGTTTTTCTGCAGCTGCAGACAGGAAGGAATCTGATATCTGGTATAAAACGGCGAATGCAGACGAAATATATCACACACCGGTCACTAATGCATGCTATAAATTTATATCATAAAGGTATATGTCAACCTAAAAAGCTGTGTAAACACCAAACACCTTGCACTATATCTTCGTGCACGCACAGCACAGATGTATGATAGATGTACAGACTGTGCAGATGTGTGTGCACTGTACCATCAATGTCGTTTGAAAAACTCATGTCAGCCAATCTAAAACTGTCAGGAACTATGACAAACAACCTTATTTTTTTTTTTTTTTTGAATTTTTGGATTCACCTCCATGGAGTTTCAAGTACAATATATATATGTTTGGGTTGTTTGTTTTTTTTTAAGATTCTCCTGCCCCTCTCTGGGTGTCTGTTTTCTAAGTTCCCCTTTTTGAAACGTGTATATACAGATAGGTGACAAATTAAAGGAAAAACCAACAAAAATGAAGGTGCTCTTCCACCATGTGCCCGAGTCTCTGAACTCTACTCATGGGATGACCAGTTCCACCGAAAGAAAATGTTGTTGTTGTTGCTTTGTTGTTTTTGTGATGATGGTGGTGGAGACCGCTGTCGTAACACATCACTCCAAAATCTCCCACATCTATTACACTGGGTTGGGATCTGGTGACTGTGAAGGCCAAAGCATATAATTCACATCTTTTTCATACCGATTCAACCATTAACCATCCAACCATTGATCCCTCGTGCCACGTATGGATGATCTCTACTTATTTACTTAAGTTGTTCTTTTACTGTAATGTACCACCCATCAGTATGCACATGCTTATTGTCACTTGCTAAATGAAAAGCTCCGTAGAGATTCTTTCACCGAGATGTGAGAGACAATTGTGTGCGGGGGCTTATTTTCCCTTCACTTATTCTCCCACACACACTGTCTGTATACAGGTGTGCAAAGATGATTTCTAATTTTGTAAAAGTTTCACAAGCACATGAGGAGTTGTGAAACTTTCTCAACCCATTTAAAAAAAAAAAAAAGCATGAAATCTTCCCATGCAATCAAAGTGTGAGTTATAGGGTCGGCTCATCCAAAATACAAAAATATATTTTCTCACTTACCTCCGTTGGTATCTAGCCATGCAGACGGTCTTAGTTCTCATTTTCTATGTTTTGAAATATCCGTTTCTGAGATTTCTGCCGCAGCTCAAGCACAATGCAGATGAATGGGATTTTGTTTGTGGGGCTAAAAGAATCAATAATAAATTCCTTCCATTGAAAATTGGTTACAGTGAGGTTTGTGAATAATCCAGAGTAAGAGAGACAACTGCTTCTGGGGAGACACGCTGGTATGGAATTCTTTAAATCTATTTTTTTTTATTATTGCTGAGAGTAGAACTGCAACTAATGATTATTGTCATTATCGATTAAACTGCCAACTATGAACTAGATTTCTCATTCGGTCAATAAGGAATTAGTTCAACGTGATGTTATCAAATTTCTTGTTTTGTCCATCCATCAGTCCATCAGTGGACAAAGAATGAAGCAAATCCTCAAAACTGAAGAGATGAAACCAGCAAAAATTTGGCATTTTTGCTTGAAAAACTACTTCAACACTTAATAAGTTATCAAAATAGTTGCAGATTAATCGACTAATCATTTCAGCTCTAGCTGTGAGCACCAAAAACCGAAGAATCCCTTTTAACTTCTTTTGTATTGGGCTGAAGGCAGAAGTCTCAGAAACTGGGCAAATAGACACGTAGAGGTATGTGAATAAATGTTCTTGTTGGTAATATGGGAGACTAAACCCTTTAAAGAGATCTCACACAATAGTGGTAATATATAGTGCATGCATGCAGAGAGTTTAAACATCTAGCATGCCGGCTTGCACAGACACACTGTAAGTAGTTCTCGGGGCTGAGCTACTGTACGGTGGCACATTACTATGATATACTTATGCTCTCCATTCATACACTCAGTCATGACGCTGAATCTTATTTAATGTCACGAGCCACATTTGCCTGGAGTGGAGCCCTATAAGCTCAGCTCCAAGACGAAAGGACTGAAGTCATCTTTCTTTCCCTGCTGTCTCCCTCTGTTTCTTCTCCCTCTGTCTTGCTTTCTCTCCCTCTGTATCTCTCTATCTCCCTCTCCGCTGTGATCGCAGCACCCCCTCCTCCCTCGCCCCCCCTCCTCACTTCCTCCCTGTCTCTCTCTATCTATGCATCTACCTCTCTCTCTCTCTTCCCCTCTGCAGTCAGTGAATTCCCCCAGGTTCGACAGCGGGAGACTATTACACTCACAGACGGATTCGCTCTCCTCTAATTTCTCTCTGTCCTCTTCCTCCCAGTTCTCCCCCTCTTTCATCATCCACCTCTTCCTCTCCTCTCCTTCAACTCCTCCTCCCCCACTTCTCCTCTCAAACCTCCGTCCCCTCTTATTCATTCTCTCCATCACCATGAATGTGTGTATTTGTGCCTTTTTTGTGCACGCACGCACAGGTCTTCCAATCCTCTCACCCTCACTCCCTCCCTCCCTCTCTCCCCCCCCGCCTTCCCTTTCTCTTTCTCCTTTTCTTCAGTCAATATAATTGGCATCGCAGGAGTGCTCCCTGCAGAGTATGCTAAAACAGCAAGCACAAAAACAGAGGGAAAGCAGAGAAGGAGGCAGGAAGGGAGAAAGATGTGGATAAAGGCAAAAGACGGAGAAAAGGCAAGAGGGCAGGACAGGAAAGCAGAGAGCTAGGAAAAAGAGAGGAGAAGATGAGAGGGAAGAAGAGAAGGGGAAGTAAAAGTGATGATAGGGGAGGAGAAATAGATAAAGAGAGAATTAAAGTGAATAAAAGACAGGACCATATATAGAAAGAGAAGAGGGAAGTGAGAAAGAAAATAGTAAGAAACGAAAGTGACTAAGCAAAATAAAAAGGAAAGAAAGAGTTGAGAGGAGGGTGTGGGAATGAGGAGAAACATGTAAGTAGCAGAAGAGGAAGAAAGCAACTGAGAAGAGGAATTGAAAGAGAGAGGGAGGAAAGAAAGACAGAAAGAAAGAAAGAAAGAGATTGTTAGAAGAGCAGGAAAGGAATGGAGGGGCAAGTGCTTCAAAAAGACAAAGAGGCAAACGAGAACCCAAATATAAAGAAAATGGGGAGAGGTGGGAAAGGAAAGAAAACAACAGTTAAAAAAAAAAAGGCAGAGAGGATGAGAAGAGAGGACACGACAAGAAGAAGATGAAGGAAAAAAAAAACAAAAGGAGACACAGAGAGGAAAATGAGGAAGAAAAACAGGAGAAAAACCCTTGACCATAGCAATCAGCAACCAAAGAAACCAGAGAGCGTCCATTCAGAAACCAGCCATCCACTCAAGGCAAATTCAGCCATATATCTCTTCCTGACTAGACACACAAGTGCCAAACCACATTAGACTGCAAGACAACCACCCTGAAATAAGCCAGACCTCAGTCGCAGCAGCACTCTTTCTGTCTCTGCCTCCACAGGCTCTCTGCAGGTTTCAGAAGGAATAATGTTTTAAGTCGCAGGCAATATTTTAATATAAAAGTGCATGTCTTATGAGACTAAGTCACATGCTGGCGATTCAGTAGAGAAGAGTATCACATTATCACACTGTCCTGATTTGTCAATGTCGGTAGCGAGAAACCTTCCTGACAAACTGGACGTGATGATTTAAACCTCGAGAGCAAGATGCCAATGAGCGTCCTGTCCAGAGAAACTAAGCCGACCACCTGGCTCGCTATCAGCCACCCAATTTGAAGAAATGCAGGTCAGAGGAGTGCAAAGATTACTGACATTATAGTACTTACATTACTGGAGATTACGACATCACATGACTTCTGGCTAATGAGTTTCTCACTAATGAGCTAATGAATCTCCTGCTGCCACTCGGGGTAGCCTTGTGAAGTCTAAATGTGACACATGTAGGGCTGCAACTAACCTTTGTTTTCATTATTATTAATCCATCAATTATTTTTGGATTAACTGATCACTCGTGTCGGGAAATAAAATGAAGACAAATGCTTGTCACAGCAACGGAGCCAAAAAAAAAAAAAAAAAGAAAAGTGTGGACTTAAAATTGTTTAGTCAGCCTGAATAATGGTCAAAGAAATCAAATTTACAGACATAAAGCTTAGAAAAGACTTTAGCAGCTGCAACAAGCAAAAGTTTGCTGGTTTCACTTGAAAAGCCACAAACAATTTAAATGTTCATACATTATTTTGCCTGTTGATGAGTTTCAGGTTTCTGTATTGGCCAAAATATAACATAAATGACTTCTTTGTAAGAAAAATACAACTATAATATATACAAAATATTCATTGTTTTTCTGTGTGTGTGCAGGTATATTCAAATGTATCACCATGTATCATCAGCTGGCATATCGCACATGTATAGTCGTGGTTGTGCATTTTCATCAGGGAGCAAAGTTGCATGGTCTGAACTCTACTGCTCCACTAGGTCGATTCTATTAGATCTATGTACGATGATATATCACATATACACAATGAAATCATATGAAACCAGTATACCAGTGCTCAGAGTTATATATGGTATAGAGGATATGAGTAGTTATATGGAAAGAAATGTGACCCAAATGTTATCTATGTACTGGTATGTAAATAACTCAATATGAAATCAATATTTGTATTCATATATTTGTTATTTGTGATCGATTACGCAGGTCTAATGAAGCCATGTCAGCAATAAATTCCTCTAGCATTTCAAACTTCTAAGCATGAGGATCACACACTTCTGCATCACATCACAAAGAAAACGCTGTATCTGTTTTTATGCCCTGATGCAAACTCTTTTGAGCTGTAAGCAATCTTGTATCCTGCGAGATCTAACTTGATAGGACACTGTAAAATGCAGGATACAGGCCCTTAGAGGCTGACAGTCTTCCTGGTAATAGTGTCATTTGTTTATGGTAATTACTTTATTGTCAAAATGTGGCAAGGGTTTACATTTCTTGCAGAGCTACAAATACAACGCTATAAAAGTGCCAAAAGCAACTTCTTTGCGATTCAGTACAGCTAATAAAAATTCTGAAATTATGAATGGACAGTGTAATAAAAAGGACAACATGAAATTATTTGTTAAGGAACATGAAGTCCAATTTTGTTTACTAAAGCAGAAATGATGAATAAAACATTACACAGCCTATTGTACTGTACTTCTAACCCTGGCCTGCTCTGTAATAATCTAAGAGGAGACATGCAGGACAAAGACACTTATCATAGAGTGGTGGTAAAAAAAAAAAAAGACCTCTAATACAGACGTTTCACACACATTTTCATATTTTTTAAGGCCTTAAATTTAGATTTATTTTAAGACTTTTGCATTTTAAAGACCCTTGGAGCTCTCTCTTGCTCACTATTTCTTATTTTTCCTCTGTCTCCTCTGAATCTGCTTCTCTCCCTCTCTTTGTGTGTGTCTCTTTTCCTCCCTCCCTCTATCTAATCTTGCTTTCTGAAGCCACTGAGGCAAAAAAAGAAGAAGAAGAAGAGGACAGACTCTATTCTATTCAAATCCAAAGCTGGGAGAGCAGACTCAAATCCAACCCAATCGCATTTATAGCCGGGTTCCGCTCCAAATGGCAATTTGTCGACTATCTATTGGCTTGGACACAGGGACTCCTGTGATTGATACTCAAACTATGACACAGCTGAGGGAAGCAATGGACGAGGAGGAAACACTGAAAACATTTTGCTATGATGATTTCTAATGACAGTAATTTGTTTTCTTTAATTCTAATTATATAATCACTATATTTCCAGTTGTTAGTGGGATTTAACTTCTCATTTACCTGCTTTTTTATCCATGCTAACGGCATAACTCTAGAGATGGCAATGTCGGTCACTCAGTCAGTCAGCCCACCACTATGTTCCAGACTGAAATATCTAAACAAATATTTGCTGGATTGCCATGAAAGTCTGTACAGATATTCATGGTTGCCAGAGGATGAAGCCTAATGATTAAAGGATCCCCTGACTTTTTTGATTTTTTTTGATTTGGGTCACACTCATGTTCCCCTAAGGAAGAACCACAATAATCGATCTCTTAGTATTTCCTCTAGTGCTATTCTCAGATCAACATTTTGTCCAATACTTTGGTTTATGAACAAATACCTGCAATTCTATTGACATTCCCAGCTGTACTTTTGTGTTTAGTGCTAATTAGCAGATATTAGCATGCTAACACACTAAAATAAGATGGTTAACATAGTAAACATTATACCTGCTAAACATCAGCATGTAGCATTTAGCTCAAAGCATTGCAGTTGCCTAAATATGGGCTCACAGAGGCACTAGCATGTCTGTAGATGCTTAGTCTTGTTCTTTCATGAAAACCATATTTCTCTGCAAGTCCATGTATCAGAGGCACGAGAGATAACTACTCCTGGTAAATGAAGTTTTCCATCACATCAAGTGCAATGCGTAGGATTTTAAGGTGAGAAAAAATCATTACAGACATTAATTGTGAGTCTATGACAATCTTTATTCACACAGATCGTGGTTCTGTAAATTAAAGGCAACCAGACTTCCCCCTCTTGCCTTGACGATATTTCAAACACTCGACTGAAGTCTCTTATAGCTGACAGATGAAACATCTCAAAAATCAAACGGCCTGTCCATTTACCTTGAACATACTACTTTTAGACAGAAACTACTACGCGTGTCATTACTTGAGAGATTTTAAGGATCTCCTCCTCTTTTCTCTCCCCTCTCCCCCTTTCTGTCTCAACCCAACCAGTCAAGGCAGATTGCCGCCCACCTACAGCCCGGTTCTGTTCGAGTTTTCTTCCCATGAAAGGGGAGTTTTTCCTTTGCTGCTGTCGTCAAGTGCTTGCTCGTGGAGGAATGTAGGGTCGCTATAAATTTAAGAGTACAGTCTAGACCTGCTCTGTATAAAAAGTGCCCTTGAGATAACTTCTGTTGTGATTTGGGACTGTATAAATAATATTGACTTGACTCCTCCATCACATCAAGTGCTATGTAGGTGTTTAAGATCAATAAATTGTTATTGACGTTCATCTTTATGAAAATCATGAATCATCCAGATCACGGAACAGTGCACCAAAGGAAACTTGCTATTTGACCTTAAAATATATCTAAAACTCTAAATTGGAGGCTCTTAGATGAATGTCCCGTCACCTTGGACACGCTACTTTTGGATATAAAAAAAAAAAAATGCCATCACAACTGTTCCCAAAAGACTGACATCCTCCATTGGCCTTTACAAGTCACTTCTTGCATAACATCTGCTGCATTGCTATATCTCTCTGTGGATAAATCTCTGCACTAACACTGTCATGGTTAGGGATTCCCCCTCGGGCCACCAGTGCTCAAAAATGTATGCAGTCATGGTGGCACTTTGGGATAGATCATCCAACAAATGGCGGGCGTTGCATCACTCTTCTAGTTTTTAAAGGATTCACTTGTCTGACAGGGAAGATGTCTGTGACTTTACTCGTTGTGTAAATAGTTGTTTTATCACACTGTCCGTCACGTCTGGCACTCTGAATTATTCATATTTATCTTAGTAATATCCAAGTGGAGCTTTAAGGGTCCCATTTCAGTGTGTTTTCAAAAGAGAAACAATGTTATGTACGATAATGTTAGTCAAACAAATGTATGTTTTTCTTACTTATTCCTACAGTTAGTCATTTTTCAAGTATATGAGCCCATTTAGTTAGGTTAATTGGATATTTGTATGCGTGTGTGTGCATGTCTCAGCGTGTGTTTCTATATACAGTAAGAAGCTAATGAGAATAATTAATAGGGTATTTATGAATAATTAATGGACTATTTGTTTTCTTGGCATGTCTGTGTGTGTTTGAGTTTGTCCTAGCAAATGACCCCAGCAGATTAGTCGTATAAATGTTTGACAGTGTCTCGCTGATAAATATTCCTTCATCAGGTATTTCTTGATTGAAATTGAAGATGTCAAATCTAATTCAGGTGAAGCTCTCAGATCTCATTTCAAACTGTGCAATAGTCACTTATTGGAGGGAGTTAAGTGATTCAACTATGACAGGAAATTTGACAGCAGTAGTTTATGGAGGATGAACCAAATTGGAAGAGTGACAATTGTGGAGGAGATTGACATTGCCTCCTCTTACCTTCTGTTGTCACTCCTCCACTATAGTAGCATGTCCCCTGTAACCACTGGTAGCTGTGACTACATATGCTGTGACAGACGTCTATTGTTTAGGGAATATGTGCCAGTCAATGTATGATGTGCTGGCTGGAGATAATCTAAAACTGCCAGTAAAAATGATTGGATTTTTGAAGATGGAATTACTGCGCATCTTAACATGATGGCCATTTAGCTGATGTTCTAAGCCGGAGCCAAACACAATGACAGAGCAGATATTGTAGGAGTCTAGTGTCTCAGCCAAGGACACATTAACAGGACTCGCAGTTAAAGTGAAGCCCAAACATTCATTTCAGTTATTGTGCTGTCTCACGCAGAGCTGCTGAACTTGACTGAAAATAGCACATTCGGTGGTTTTCAATTAGTAAATTTTCATATTCATTAGAAATTACATTTTTTGTCCTGATTATTATTATTATTACCTATCCTAACATTTCAGATCCATTTATTCTTAGGTTTGATGTTGATTGAAATTATATGCAATTAACAATGGAAATATTGTCTCTAAAAATGACTTTCAGCCATTCCAGACATACATTTCCATCCTCACTTCTAGTGTGCTGCTTTGCTCCTCATCTGGCTGTAAAACAAACTTCAAAAACAGAAGTAACAGCGGAGGTGGGCCCATGCTAAAGCTTCCAAACATATTTGTTTCGACTTTCTGTTGTGACCTAGTAACAAGCCTTAACACCGCTTGCACTTGAGTCACATATTTCAAAATTTCAAATAACTTAAAAAAAACAGGAGAGATCAAATTTAATAATTTTACAGCACATGAGCGCCCCCCACCATCACCCTAATACACCCCAAAGCTCATTTTCTTGTTTTCCACCATGCCAGCCCTTTCATGAAGACTTGCTATTTGCCTCAAGGATTTGAGACTTGACTTCAGTCTGAAAATCTTTGGCCTTGACCTGCCTGCTACCAATTAAATCAAACTTTTACATCTTAAGTGAAGGTCCTTGATTGCAGGGATTTTGTATAAATAGAAAACCAGAGGTCTGACTAGTTAAAATATAGTGGCGGTTCAAACCAATTAAACCAAATGATGATGATGATCATTTTGATTTAAAAATAATGACTTGTATCAGCTTGATCTTCAATATTTTCAGATGTCCTGACAAACTTCATGTGTTTGTGTTAATGTAGACCACCTTTCTTTTGAATTCCTAACACAGGATCTCCTTTAATACTCGCTATGCACTATGGGATGGCAGGTCATACAAGGTTGCCATGGTTTTCCTGTTTGCTCCCCATCTGGTTGTAATAAACAACAATACAAAAAAATGTCAGCATGTAGCCGTCTTGCCGCCAGCAACTGACCCTGTGACGTAAATGACCCTTCCTTTTCTCCTGGTCCTTTCAAACAGAACCCTGGTAAATTGTACCGGGAGGTTGATGAAACCAGGCCAGCTCTGACTCTTTCAGCCCCGGAGGGGGAGAACTAGAAAATGTCACTGAACCCTTCAAACAACAAAAAGATGCTTTCCCAGGCACGCCGCCGAGCACTGTCACAAAGTCAACCGTGACACCTCCCATGTACAAGTCTATACGCCTCCCTTCCTTCCTGCCTGTGAAGACATCAACCTGAAAATAGCTCTGTGAAGCTGAACACTGAGCCGCAATAAATAAATCACAATAAGATTTAAATATTCATTGTAGAATAAGCGAACAAGCTAAAAAAAAAAAAAAAAAAAAAAAAAAACAGAAACGAAGAGGATAAACTCCTTCTTTCTTTGCTTCACACATCAAAACAGTTTGCCTTGAGGAAGTTCAGCTGCATTATCAAATTCTCCCTTCAAGGGACTCATCAAACATACAGTAGCCTGTGTAAGAGGCTGATAGTCGTCATGCCTCGGGCTGCCCGTATGAATGAACAGCAGATAAGGGCGTGTAGCTCATTAACTCAATTATATCGTTCGCTTGTGCCGTCTGTCGATGCATTACACAAATGGGATCGAATTTGCCGGTAGATATGAAGTCATCTTCACTGACACGCAGGCCAGTGGGGAATGATTTTACTGTAAGTATACAGAGAGGGGGTTTTCCATTCAGAAACTAGACCACGCGGGCTGGTTGAGCCTAACAGCAGGAGCCTTGTCAATAAATCTGTCCTTTAAAAATGACCGTCCGTTCATTTGAAGGAAGCAAAAAAAAAAAAAAAAAAGACAAAAAATAGAAAAATCAAAACAGCACTCGACATGCTGCGGCACTCACAGCATGGAAAACGGGAAGTCTGGCATACACTTCTCAATCCAGCCCCGCTGTTTGCTTTTGATAGAGAAAAGTCATAATGACATTCAAGTACTCACCAGGCTGAGAAATGAAGCAGCGACAGAAGGAGAGAAAGGGAGATAGAGACGGAAAAAAAGAAGAGACTGTGCATTTGTGTGTGTGTGTGTGTGTGTGTGTGTGTGTGTGTCCGCACAGTATTAATATGTGAGTGTGTGTAAGCTACTGTATGTGTCAGTACAAATGTGCGCGGGGTCGGGTGAGACATAAGTTGGTTGGGTTCCAAGTGGTGCAGCTAGCTACGGTGGAGACAGCAGTGTTCCGCTGAAACCTAAGTCTGTTAATAAAGTGTGTGATTAATTTGCACTGTGTCATTTTCCCAGGGTCCCCCCACCTCCACTCCTTCAACAGAGAGGGCTTGAAGAGCCTTTTAATTACTCAGCACTTTGCTCACTAGGAAATGGAGCGTTGCTCGTTGGACATCACCTTATGGGAAAAAAAAAACGCATGTCCATAAGCAGTTTGGAAAATGCTGCATATCAGATGCTGCTGTGTATATACAGCAGTGGTAAGCGCTGTGTGGAGGATAAGGCTTGCTGAACACACACACAGATAGCTAGGCAGGCACACACAAAAAATTTTTTGCTGCCTGGCAGTCGACAGCTTGACTCACAGGGGTATTTTTTGTTTAAGTAAAGACTAAAGGGCCTTCAAAGCTCAGTTTGCCTAAATGTGTGTGTGTGTGCACACGCTTGTGCATGTCTTCATGCATAAATATGTACATATGTGTTTTTCTATGCATCTCAGTGTGTTAGAAACTGATTAAGTGTTTGTGTGTGTGTGTGCACCTCTCTAAACGTGCCTCTATATGCGTGTTCGTATGTGTGTGCGGACATACAGTCAAGAAGTTGCATGTTCATTGAACAAGGAGCATGTTTAAGTCAGCGTGAGAGGGAAGTCGGCTGAAAGACAGACGGATAGACTGAGTGTGTGTGAGTGTGTGTGTGTGTGAGTGTGTGTGTGCAAGCGCACAGAGGATTCTTAATAGTCTGCTTAGCAGTGTGTGAGAAAGCGAAGTGAAGGAGAGTGAATCAAAATGAAGTGTGTGTGTTTATGTGTGTGTGTATTTCTGAGCACACTGGCAAAGGTGTGTGTGCGTGCGTGCGTGTGTGTCATGCTGTGTAGTAGATTCTCATGCGAGGATAAGCAGCTTAGGAAAGGAGCATATTCTTTTCTAAGTAAATCTCATTAATTTTAATTAGCTGTATATTTAGCCCGTACACCTGGATTGGGTGTAATTCTGTTTGTATATATAGCGACTACTGAGCAGAGCAGGTGAAATGACTCAGGTAGAGATTATATTGCCATAGCCGCTTCGCATTTGCATAATGTCCTGTTTTTGATTGTGTCGCGTGCCTAAGGACGATATCACAGGCAAATATGTATTCCCTTCATTTTCCTATTGCATGCTCTATGTAGCGCGCCATGGCTCGTCCTTTTAAACGTTCTTCTTTTTTTCTCCTGTGTGTTTTTTCTTCTTCCTCCTCCCTCGCTCCCTCCACTGTTTCTTTTCATTTTCTCTCCGGTCTGTGCACCCCATCATTAGAGTGCGCTCGCTTTTCTCTTCCTACCCCTCCTCCTCCATCTCCCTGCCCTCATGCTCCCTTACTATATGGATTTCTCTTGTTCACGTGCATGCCTCTTTCTTTCTCCCTCTGTCTCCCTCGCCCTCCCTCCTTTCCTGGGTAATCAGCTTATCCTATGTGTGTCCAAGCCTCTATGTCTGCGTTCCTCCTCTCTTTGTTTCGGATTCATTCAGCAGGGAGATTAGAGATGCCTATTTGGTGCCTTTGTCTTCAACCGGCACAGTTGCGCTGAGTTACATTGCGCGGCGATGGCCTCGTCGTCAAAAGCCATATCCACTCATCATGTGCTCATCATACCCTGATCAGTGTCAAGGGCCAGATGCAGAATAAAAGACACGGCTTCACCTGTCCGCCGGGTAACATGTGAGCTCGAAGCTTCCACCTGCATTACAGTGATTGACTGTCGGATCGATCGGCTGACCTTATTCAATGATTAAAAGGATGATAGTATATTCCTCGCACCAATTGTCCCCTGAAAAAAACGGATGCATTACTCTTTTAAAACGCTTAAGGATAACAAAATAAAGCCAACAAACTTATCTTAAACAATAATGACTTTAACTCCTCGACTTAAAAGGAGTGGGAGCGGAGCAGATCTGATGAAAAGGAAAATGAGACTTACTGCAGGTCATAGTCAGTGTATTCAGCAGGCACAATGAAACTATTCAAACAATGAAGATATTCACTATAACAGGTGAATAACTATCAATGCCGTGCCATTGATGGAGGAACATAATCAACCTAACAGGAAAACACAGGACAAAGGTAGACACAACAGACCTTTTTTTTTTCCCTACTTTCCGCTTAAACATTTAGCAGTAGAGAGAAGTAAAAGCACGTTACGGTCAGAAAGTTATTTAGACTACCTGCAGTGGTGATCAAACCTCAGCCAAGTGTAAATGTCAACCACACAGTGTGTTTTCCCATCCTGCAAACAGTGCAGAAAAGTCCAAACTCACTCCCGAGTTTGCCATCCACTCAGCTTCTCCAAAGACACCGACAGCACCACACTCCTTCCCCCTCTTCCATGGCATTAATAGCAGTTGCAAACTGCGGCAAAAAAACACACATCATCATTTTAGTTGCCTTCCAGGAAAGACTCATAAAAGACGACCTTTTCCACTTCAGTGAAAAGTAAATCCAGGCTCTATAGTATCAAGTCTAATGATCCTACACTACATGGTTGTTCTTGTTGACAATGCATCCTGCCTAGCTACTCCCCCGCTTTGCATAGGGCATGTGAAAAATTTGATGCAATTACCATGCAGCCATAAATGATGATGAAAACGCATACGCTAAATGGTACGGTATTAATGCAAAGGGCATTTAAATAATACAGACTGCATTTTAATAGCAGATGTATATGGCAGCTGTGAGCACTCAGGCAGTGTGGTACAGTGTGATTGTGAGGCATAAGAAGTGCAGCAGAGCAGAGGAACCGTAAATGAACTCCACTGAGCAGAAGCTTTGTTACAACACGAAAAAACTCTGGTAATGATACCATATGAAAAAGTTTCAATGCTGAAACTATACTTCAGTACACAATAAAGCCCAAAACTGAAACAATAATAACATATGTTACATAAAGGGAATAATATTCAGAAGTGTTTCTCTGATCGTCTGATTGCTCTGTTAATCAGTCAGTCAATGCTAAAACCATCAAAAACTTCCCTGCCTGTGCCGAGAGCGGACTTTAGCCTCAAGGACTCTAGTCTGGCTGCTGATTCACTTTGACATTGGAGCTGGTGTGCCAGACTCCAATCAGTCAAGTTTATCACAAATTATTTCCATCAAACAGCCATTTACAGTTATATTATAGGGTAGCAGTAAAACAGCATGATCAGAAGTATTTCAAGTAGGAATGCAACAATATGTTAACACATACGGTATATTTTTCAAAGGTGGATCCATGTGGGAATTGTGTTACTATGTATAAACCATGAGAGTTGATACTGCAAGTACCAGCCTGGAGAACTGCTTCACAACAACCTTTCCAACACTGTTCCTATGTGACGACATTATGTTAAATGCTCAATAAGACTCGCCGTCCGATGAATGGACAGTGATATCCTCAGCAGAAACCAGACTAGGGTGAATTCCCGAGATAACACACAGGTGAATTAAAATGGGCTTTATGACTGTGGTATCAGCAATAAGATCCCCCCACAGACGCACTCCCTACCATCAACTGAGGGGACGGCATCAAAAAAGAGGCAATAAACAAGAGCAACCTCTGCTCTTTTCATTGGTGGTGCTCTCCTAGCGCTCAGGGGGAACCCTCAGCACTCAGACTCGATCAATACCAACGCTGCGCTTTACAGCCACGCTCTCACGTCTTCCGGCATCCTTTCATAGCTGGAGATTCACACAGTGCGGTGATGGACTTCAACAAACAGATACACCTTTCCGGGAAGCCCTTTGTCTGACCAGCCATGCGTCAATGACAGGATGGGTGATTTCCACCCCCGCAGCAATCAATTAAAACACCGGTTGGAGAATTCCTGCAGATAACGGGAGGAAAAGGGAGTAGGGGTTGGGGGTGGTGAGAATGAGGGACCTGATCAAAGGAAACGCCAGTTGAGCGCGGAGCACAATAATAAGGGCTCTTGTTGTCGGAAACGAGGTGAATTAATTTATTCCAAGGCTGGCGTTGTTGTTGTTGTAGGTTTGTTTAATCGGCGGTGTCTTTGTGAAATGATGGTTTAAAGCTGACAGCTGTGAAAATGCGGGATCCTTAATTTTCCTTGAGCTTCCGCAGAGTGATGTGTCTTTAAAGAGCACCTGAGAGGAAGCTCAAGGTGCTTTGCAAAATCTCAAGAGCCCTTCTCTCTTTCGGTCTCTGAAATGCCATTTGCTGTTATTATGATGCTAGAAGGTGAAATTGATCTGTTCTGATGTAATCTCACATCACCTGAGTGGGTCTGGGTGGAGGAGACCTACCTCAGATTGATGAGGTCTAATGGAGTCTCGTTTCTGTGAGCCTGGCAACACTGGTGCACCGTTTTAATTCTGATTAATTTACCCACAGATTACTCATCGACTCTCGTGCCTTGTTGGGAGCTGTCAGTTTCTCGCCATTTTGTCATATGAGCTCAGAGAATTAGGCCCGGACATTATTTGCAGTCGCCCTTTCACACATGTAGCCCACAACAGGAGATTGTCCATGTCAGACATGTTCTCACCTACTGGAAATATGGGGTGGCACTGAAGTAGGGGCATGCAGGAGGCAGGGCATGACGCTAAAAGTACACTGCAGATGTAATTAACCTTTTTTTAAGCTTTCCACCGGAAATAAAATGTCTTTTATTTTACAAAAAGAAACCACAGGAAGTCCTTTCTCCCATTAGCAGCTTCACATCGGAGTGTTCAGGCCCTTCAACACAATGCAGCTTAACTGGCCTGCTGTGTTTATCCAGCACCAGCCACATGATAGAAAAGTGGCCAACACGCCCATTCACTCGCTGTGAATTCTCCGGAAAATTACCTGCTGTATTCGCACATGGGCTCAATCAGACATTAAACACATTTGTGCTAGGGAGCTGGCAGGGTAAATTCCATTTAATGTCCACTCCAACTGATTCGGACATTTGCGTTCTCACATACAGCTCCTCGGGGTAATGTCCGTACGACTTCAGGGTAGCAGTGCATGTGTGAGAGGGGCTTTCCTGTTGCTTACGCATGTGCAACGTTTCAGGCTTGTCTGAGGAGATATATGGAGATAACATGAAGACACAGCAATGCGCATAATGTGTGATGCAAATCATCCCCAAGGCTATAGTGCTCATGGTTAGAGCTTTGTTGGGAGTTTAATCAATCAGCCATAGCGCCTTAATTAATCGGCATGATGAACAGGAGAAATAATTGGTTTTCTGCCAGATGTGAATCTGTTGCAAACTAATGCCAGCCAATCAGGATCCGATTTATAATCACAAAACTGATCTAGATGACAAAACACTTAAAGGATCAGAGAAGAATAAACATTCAAGACAATGGGAGTAATATGGCTTTGGATTTCAACTTGCAATAGAGCAATAGACAGTTGCTCGCAGTTCTTCTGCATATTGCAGTGTAGTTTAGCTGCCTAATTAGATCTATACTGTGTTAGGATCATCATCAGTCTCATTGATTGAAATCTAGGAGATGCCTGAGAATGTGTCATTGTCTTTTTCTTTAAAAAAAAACCAAACATATTGCTAATTAATTGGCATGATCAGCATGAGAAGAATTAATTAGGCTCCTCCCCAGATGTTTCTGAATGAATCTGCAGAAAACTAATGAGGGGTGTCTGGTTTCTCCATTGAAGCAGCAGATGTCATTAACTGCAGCCCACATTGACAATACTGATCTGCCCCAGTCCAATCAGACCAGGTAACCAGTGGCTGAAACAAATGGAAAAGCACTGGAGCCAGTAAATAGCCAGGGTCGAGATTGGAAACCACTGGTTTAGCCCTGTGCCAGCAGAGCCAAATGGAAAAATAGCTTAGGCCTCTTATTAATGTCACAGTGGCTAGGCGGTAATTCCCCCAGGCTCTGTGTACCTCAGCTTGTTAATGAGTCACTGCTTATCAGTCAGCCTTGTTAACAGGCAGAGGCCTCCCATCCAAACCGCCTACTGCTATTGTGTGCTAGCCGTACTGTGTATTAGCCAAATGTTCCCCCATCTTGGCACACAGGAAGTCAACAGTAAACAACAGCAGCACACACAGGAAGTGGGCATAAAGCCAGTGAGAAAGAGCTGGTCCAGGGGGGAAGGAGCCCATTTTGTGGCAGGATAAAGTGAACCGCTGGCAGAGGCACACACACGCCGAGCCCTCCCGTCTGTAAATCTTACCACACAAACGATTGGTCCACACTGCTCCCGTCCTTTAATCCTTATTCATTATTGGCCTCAGCTGGAAGCATCGGGTTTCATTCACTTGCTCCAACTAGCAGAACTTGACGAGGTAAATAAACTATTAGGCATGTTTCTTGTCACAAACGCAAACATTCTCCCGGGTTCTGGGATCAGGCTGCCATGGAGCTGAGGGCCAGGTGGCTGATGGGATGCCACAGCGTGCCACTCCGTACGCTGTCTGCTGGGTGCTCCAGAGGACAGACCCTTCACACTCCACAGCAGCCCCGAGGTAACTGGGTCAGCAGTACAGAACCAGGGCACAGCCGGCCAATTGCATGCCTAATCTGTGCCCTTCTGAGAGGCACTTTCCATCCGCAGCGCATGGCTGCACATCCAGCTGTGGAAATGGATATGTCAAATGGCGTGCAATTAGTGTCTCCCCGATTCGTTCTCTTGCTCTCAGGAAGCCTGGTCACAGATAAATCCAGAAAAAAAACAGAGTTAATGCCGTCCTTTCCCTGACTTTGACATACATCAAATGGAGACGAAGCAGTGGAAGTGGGAGAGTTGGGAGTCCAGGGTTGGTCAGGAATTTAAATGGTCATGACATTGCTGTACGATAATCAGCCTCATTCAATGGGGAAGCTTTTTATTTTTTCTGTCTTTTTCCTACATTGAGTGATGTTATGAGGCAAACAGTCTGCATGTTTTTGAACGCACGGTGGACTCTGAGTCCTAACAGTGACGGGCAGCCCCACTCTCTGATGGCTCATCTGCTCTTCCATCGATTTGCTGAGCCAATCGTTTTTCCTCTCTGATACATAACATTGCATTATTTATGCTAAGTAGACCCTTCTGTTCCATGGCCTCTTAGCGTGGAGATCTCAATTATGACGGCATTATCTGTCTGCCCGCCCCACCCTGTTCCATCTTCTACTTAACAGCAACTGCTTCTCTGTCACAACAACAGCAATCAGACAGATTGGAGCAGATGTGAGCGATGGACCAGTGCTCTTCAGCTCACAGTATTTCCCTCTGAAGCTGCAACACCACTGTTTACCACAATGCTCAGATGTCTGGAAACTATAGGACAGTGAATGCATGATTCATATATAGGTATATATATAGTTTCCTGTCGGCTGAATTTTTGGCATGGGTCCTCTGTGCTAAATGTGAGGTCCCGTAAGAGCCCACTGCCTTGTTTGCCAGTGAGAAAGACTATAAATTGTCAGTATTTCTTGTGCCAGTGCTGCCAAGACAACTTCCTGTGCTTATGTTGATGAAAACACTTCAGATTAATGTCTTCCTATACAGCACAAATAGGCCAAGACTTCTAATTCCAAACTTCTTTGACAAGACTGATTCTGATTGATTTCACTGCAGGAATATTATTAATTTCGATTCAGCGTAGTTTATATTAGCATTTGGTTATGCTTTGATTGCAAAAACTAAAGACAAAAGGGACCTTGGCTATAGCCTGATGGTTTATAACATGCAAACTGAAACTCTGTTAAGTCAGCACTCCATCTCTGCTTCCCTTCTCCTCTCAGTTCCACTCTTGGACGTGTTTTCTCATCTCCTAAACACTGTCAGACGTCCCAGGCTTAATTACTCTCCTTGACTGACATGATAATGTAAAACAGTGCTTAGGTGAAACCAAAGCAAGAATTGGTCATGCATGGTCAGGCCTCCCACCGGGCATACCTTGATCAAATGTGACGTGCGTCTGAATGCGAGCCAAAATCATTTTCGGACCCAAATAATGAACCGCTGGGTTTCAATGACGAGCTTACACGGTCGGGGTCAGCACTCTGATGAGAGATTGATATTTCATCATCAGCACCTCAATCTGGAGATTGTTTGTGCATCTCTCATCCTCAACAGCTTTCGGCGCCTTGACAGGCCTTCATTTGCATTTGTTTTGCTATGACCTCATCCCAGCTTCCAGACACAGCCGGGCCGCTTCTCACTTTTTTTTTACTGCACTGACCACTGTGAGAGCTCACACTGACAATTCTCCAACCCCCCCCCCCATTACATACACACAAAAAAAACACAGGAACAAAAGTATGCATTATTCATACACAAAGTAAAAACAGCTGATGTGGATAAATGAAGTGGAAGTACAGTAAATGTGTTGTGTATCTGTGTGCATATATGTGTGTGTTTGTGTACGCTGTGCTCGCGTGCGCACGCATGCACCGCGCACTTACGGATGTATTCAGATTCGTGAAATTGTGTGGGTGTGCACAAGTGAACGCAAGGGGCCTCTGTATATTGCAAATGCAAATCAGGAAACATCTATTAGAAAACCTTCTTGCCTGCTATATCGTCTTACAGTTCTTTTGCCAAACACTCTGTGCAATTAAATCCCAACTGTAATGAGAAAATGCCAACAGGACTCTACCTGTGTCAATCAATTTTCTATGGATTGGGGGCCAATCATGATGCACCATTTCGCCACTGGCACGATTTGCCCTCTAAAGGTTGTATTACCGACAGTCACTCACTTGAGTGTTATGTAATTGGAAAAGCACATCGGACAGTGTATTCCTCTTCACTTGGTGCTCACAGTAGGGATGATATCATTAAAAAGTGCCTCTCTCATCAAATCCTCTCTTACCATCCGCTCGCTCTCAGCCGCGCCCAGCTCAGCACGGGTTGAGCTTCATCGATGACGGGTGTCATGTGACTGTGCATTGAATTTGCACGTTCCCCGCCGTGTTGATGTTGGAGAAAGTACAAGATGATCTCGCTGCTTATCTCCAGTTTGCATGAGCCTCTAACACAGTTCTGGTCTGTGCACGTGTGAGAGAGACGGAGAGATGCAGAGTAGGAGTGAAATGAAAGGAAGGGATTCCATTGTTTGTGAGTGTTTGCTTGCTTTTAACACATCTTAAGCATGTGTATGCCAGTCACTGAGGATGTCATGGAGAGAGGATAAAGGATAAAGGAGAGGAAAGCCATGGGTGCAAGTGAGCCACACCAACAAGGGTCTGTAGTGTACGTATGTGTGGAGGCCAGCGCCCACGTGCAAGTCACCCGCATTCCTCAAAAACAACAGCAGAAATTCCTCTGAGGTCCGGGGAGGTGGGAGTGTCCCATGTGCTTATTAACGGCTCCCTGATTCCCTTGTCATAATACAGGAAACAACAAAAAAGCCTCAAGTCAACAGATAAGGGGCACCAGCAGAGACAGAAAGAGAGGGTCGGGGAGGTCAGGGGCCCACGGAGAGACAGCAAGACAGAGAGAATAGGAGGCGAATAGATAAAGAGGGAGAGATGTGCTTACCGTAGACAATGTTGCTGTGAACCGCAGCTGCGAATAGTACTGTCAATAAGCTGACACTCCATAATGCGGAGGGGGCTGACGGGAAGGCCATGGTCGGGCGCGCAGATCCGCCTGTCTCACTGAATCCTCAGGAGGGCAGAGGAGCTCTGGAGTGTCACCTGCAGGGAGAGCAGTGGAGAGATAAAGAAAACAAGCAGGGCAGACCAACTGGCCACTAATTGCGTCCCTTGCCATTGGTTGGCTGCTGCTGAATAAACGCCTGGCCTACCCGTTACTCACGCTTTGGTCCATGGGTATTCATCGATCTGCTTGTGTCATAGCCTACTGAGAGGCGATTGAGGGAGGTTGGGGGGGGGAGGGAGAGAAGGGGAAGGGGGTGGGGGGGCGGTGTCGGAAACCAAGCCGCAGAGAAGACGGTGATGTTGGTGGTGTATAGGTGGTAATGAGGGGAAGAAGAGGAGAGGAGAGGAGAGGAGGAGGAGGTCTTCAGATTACTGTGAATTTATTCATCCACTTTAACAAGCTTGTGCGCATGTGGAGTGAGGGGGGGAATGTGTGTTTTGGACAGCCTATAACCGAGCTCCAACTGACTCATGCTAATTAGAAATAACGCAGAGGAACATTCCCTCAGTTGATCGTGAAGAAGAAGAAGAAGAAGAAGAAGAAGAAAAAACAGAAGAAGAAATGGGGGAAAAGGGAGGAAAAAAAACACAACAGCAGCGGAGAGATGCATCTGTCGCCCGCTGAGAATACACGGTACGCTTTGCACAAGACTGGGAGACGGACAGGCGTGCATAATAGCCGCTCAGGCACTCGTTCTCACTCTTCCTCTCTCACACACTCCTCCTCCTCTCTCTCTCTCACACACACACACACACTCTCTCTCTATCTATCTCTCTCTCTGTCTTCCTCTTCATCTCACGCACATTCCCTAAAATAGAAGTGGCCTGCGCAGAGGTGAGCCCTCAGTCCATCTGCGAAAGCGCTCCCTTATTGTCACCGCTGAGAGAGAACCTGCTGCCTGCGGGACGGGCGGGCGTTTAGGGCGGGGATTGAGGGTGGGATGGAGGAGTCGGGTGGGGACATGGGATGGGATGGGATGGGATGGGATGGGATGAGGGCGATGGGAGGGGTGGTGTGGGGGTCTGTGTTTATTGTTGCTCCAGCCCTTCCTGTTGAGTGATGGCGACAAATGAAAACAAACCCAGAACAAGTGTATTCACGGGAAATAACCCGGACGCGCAGGGCGTGATTCAACACAAGTTCCTGCGGTCTGCCGTTAAGTGGCGGAGTAATAACAGTAATGATGATAATAATAACAATAATAACAGCTCGTGGTGGCTACCTGCATCGCTGCGACGGACCGCGGGAGCACCAGAGCAATGTTTCTCAGGTCGGAGCCTGGTTTCTAACAGCTTCTCTCGCACTTGCTGAAATATCGGTGGTGATGGGATGAGATTCAGAGACTCTTGTAACGGCTGGGGAGCTGTGGCTGTTGCACACAGCGCGCTAGTTGTGATGCTTTTTTTTTTTCTCTCCCTTCTTCTTTTTTTTGCAGCGCGATAGAGCCAACTGAGCTGGGAGAGAGGAAGCGCAGGCAGCCCGGCAACAAAACGCATATTCAGAGTAAATTATAAAACACGCAGGGATTATACAGCTCTCTCCCTGTGCAGGCATAACGGATTACACACACACACACGAACAGTGACACACACACACACACATACACACGCACGCACACGCACACACAGCCACCTACCCAGAGTGCGCACACAGACACATTCCTGGAGACGGAAAAGCGTCAGCACTGACAGGTGTCTCCTGTCCGCCCTACAGGCTACAGCCTAAACCTGGTCAATAGTACAAACTGCGAAGCAATACACGGCAATAACCACACACACAGACCGTTATATTCCGCCTCCGGAGTCGGCTTTGTTGGCGCTGGTCTCCAATAAGGTCCCCAGTAAGGTCCTTCCTTTGATGCGCAGCAGTCGCTTGTCCGGAGCCTCTTCTCAATCTGCTTTTATCGACTTTTTATCTCCTTGTTCCTTCTCCTGACTCCTTGTTTTTCTCTCTTTTTTTGTTTTTTTTACCTCCTTGCTCTCTCTCTCACACACACACACTCTGTGTGTGTCTCTATCTCTCTCTCCACGGCTAGCGTTCACTGCAGCAAAAACAGTCTGTCTGAAAGAGGAGAGGGAGGGGAGGGGACAAGGGAGGGAGGGAAGAAGAGAGGGAGGGGATTTTAATACGATTTGGCCCGTACCACCGGGATAACAGGGCCAGAGCAGGGGCCTACTGGCTGAGAGCAACATGAAGGAGATGGAGCAGATAAAAAAAAAAAAAAAAAAAAAAAAAGAAAAAAAAAGTGTGATCTCGCCACACCGAAAAAAATCATCATCACCATAATGTTCCAGTATACTCCACAGTGAGTCTACACTGATATTATCTGGCTTTTTGGTATTTTATTATCTTACTGTAGGAATTCCCGTGATAGCTGTACTCACCTTATCTAAAGGACTGATATTGAGTATAGGTCTAGTGTCATTTTAAATTGTTATCATAGGATTAGGCCTACATATCCTCTCAGAAGAGGCAGCAGAGGTCATCTGGAGTCGATTGTCACGGTTCTCAGTAGCCTATAACGTGTCTTATCATTGATATTATGGAGCTATTACCTCTATCTTGCAGATAGGCCCCACTGCTATTTCCCGTAGGCCCGATAATTTCCAATATGGTAATGATATTACTGAGTCCGTGGCCTTGTGGAGTTGTGGGACACGTTCACTCAGCGCGTCTTCCCGTATCCCCCAAATAGTATTAGAGTTCGCCTGCGCCTTTAACAATGAATTTTATCACTTCGTCCCGTAATGTCTTTATATTATAATTACGGGAATGGCCGTTTGGCATATGCGTATAAACTTTATCATAGAGTTGGTAGTCTATATAGATCTGACGTTTCGTGCATCAGGCCCGTTTGGGAATCAGGATCCAAGGGAGGGGAGGGGAAAAGGGAGGGGAGGGGATGGGGGGGTTGTTCAACTTGCCAGAGAGGATTAAGGATTAGTTTTACTGGCGGATTAGGTCTGTGTGTGGGGAGGCATGATGGGGTTAAACATGGATGGCGGCAGCCGCACGACAGCCCAATCAGTGGTGGCGACAAACTGAAACCGGGGAGGTGGGTTTGAAGAAAATACAAAATAGTAGAAGCCCGGACGGGAGGGGTTAGAGGAGTCGGGGTGTTTGAGAGATCTTCAAGCAAGCAGCTGCTTTCCACACAGAATTTAAAAAAAAAAAAAATAGTGTTGCACTGGGCTTCCTTGATTGGGTTAATGTAGATTTTTTTTCCGAGGCAAAAACTAAAGTCCACCTTCAGGGGTCCTTGAAAGGATTTCACTAAATTGAAAATGCACAATGACTAATGCAATTCTTATTTCTCCACGAGCAACGTCACGTCGCAGTTATAGCCTATAATTCAACATAAAATCTGCATACAAAATCTTGAGTCGACACCATTTTCTGACACCATGAGTCATTTATGTTCAAAGTAAACCGGGAGTCTTATCTCTCTGTCTGTCTTTAAACCAAATGGGAGGCTGGAAACGCAGCATCTGGCATCATTAAACACTTGTTATGAGGACGGAAAAGGCTTTAAATGTTTTATTGTTGGCGTCGCATTAGATAGAAAAAAAAAAAAAAAAAAAAAAAAAAGCTTTTGCTCTGATTTAAATGAGTGGACAGCTCCAGGTGCTGAAACAGCGCGCGAGCGTGCATGCGTGTGAGAGCGCGTGCCCACTGACTTTCACACAACGGGGATGGACGGTGCTGTGTTGTCCTGCGGTGCCTACGTGATGACTGTAAGACCGAAGCCTGTGCGTTCAGCCTGGACAGTAATAGGCTGGTAACAAAGCCTGTGCTGCTACGCTGGAGCTGAGCTGTGCTTTCAGGCTTTTTGCCCGTTTGAAATCTGCATATTAAAGCGCTGACCTTTGCGCGCTGAAAAGGCTCGTCAATGAGAGATTTCTATAGCCTAACAATTTAGTCCAGATGTTATTGGGCCTCTGCAAAATAAACACATCTATGGCAGACTATCTATCCAACATCCATTCATCCGTGGTATCTGCAGACAGCAGCCTTTTTTTTAAAAGATGCATCCTAATTGCAAAATAGCTATAAAACACTATGCTTTTTATCCTCCATCGGTCTATTTCCTCTCATCCAAAAAGCCACAACCCTTTTATCCACATCTCTGCCGGGACTCGAACCCGGAGCCTCTGGATTAGAAGTCCAGCGCGCTATTCCATTGCGCCACAGAGACTGAGGCACATTTATTTCGATCAAAAGCGGGTTTATACTCCCCCTCCCAGCCCTGCGCAGCATCCTCACCATCCCTCAGCATCAGGACCGCAGCCCTGTGGATAATAATTTACCGCCCGGTAGGGGGTGCTGCCGCCGCATAATCATTAGTCCCCCCCTACGCCTGATAGAGATGACGAGAGCCCCCGCTCTCCATCCCCCATTGCTTCCACACTGGTTATCTCGTCAAAATATCATAATGTTGATATTATCGAAGCACAACTAAGACATTGAAAACACTGCTGTAAATGCATCAGGAACTATGGAGGTAAAGAGCTCGTTTCTTGCAGGGAAAAGCTCCAGTAAACAGCCTGTATTTTTTCTCTTACATTAGGCTTTTGTTTTGCTCTGGATGACACGAAATACTTCTCCAAGATTTCGTTGGAGTAAGCTATAAGCAAATCCGGTCTTAAATCCTGCAGAGTTTGAGCAATTTCCCTGTCAGTCACAAGAGAACATAGCAGTCCACTGGATGTGTAGCTCAATGTGCCTGTAGCACCGATTAGACTCAATGTAGGGAATCATCATGATGATGCCAGATTCACAGCAATCAGCCTAAAAAGTCACATACAGAGAGCAATTTTGCAAATGTTGATTTTTTTTTTACAGTAACAATTATTTTGGCAACTGTTTAATGAAGAGATGTTCTATTCCCTTCAGAGGCTGATATGCCTCTGAGGAGAATATAACCCAATCAAAAGCATTAAATGAACTCCTGATATTGAGCTGAATAAACACTGACAGATATTGTACAGAGATTCCCTCGTAAGAAGTACGTTTTGAGCATACGTGTGGCTCATAGATACATCCTCTCAACAGCAAAAGTGATAAGAAATGCAAGCTGACAAGGAGCTTCCCTTCGAGCCACTGTTACCAAATTGATAAACCAATTTCGTTGAAGCTAACTAGCTTGTGTGGTTTCTCTCAGAGCGCGCTCAGTTGATCTAAACAGACACGTCTTCAAATCAGCCAGGACAAAACAGTATGGGTGCAGCCTCCTCCCCAGAATGTTTACTCTTGTTTTGTTTCGTTTCCCCTGTGTGTACTTGTTACTATACCCTACATAAATGGAGTTGGATCTGACATTACATCACGGGCTTGCTTTTATTCACACTGCAGGACAAAAGCTGTTCAGGTGCAGTGTGTGTAACTCCTGTGTGGCTCAGTGGGAGGTAAGGCCTGAGGCGGGTTGCCAGTGAGGAGCCTGTTAACATACACAGCTTCCACCACCGGGCTGCCTCTCTGCATTTCAGCCCATCTCTTTTTCCCTGACGTTAAAAATGCATCTGAGCAGCTGCGGCCTGCACAAGGTAAAATATGAATGACAGCCTACAGTAAACAGCCGCTCTACAAACACAAATACACATTCGTCTGCACGGAGACAAGAGGCAGGCGCGCTGGTTGGGCTAAACAAGCGACTGAACGCTCAGGGGCAAAGAAGAAGAAAAAAAAAAAATGATTAATGAATTCGACGTCACAGGATGATTAGACAAATTACATAAGGATATAACATGTAGGACACGTCTAATTTTGGCCGCTGGTTGTTGTTCACAACGAGAACAAGTGTGAAAGAAACTGGGTCACATTTGCATGCACTTTGCACTCTACTGCATTTGATGACCCCCAAAAGCTTTCCAGAGTATAATTAATTCCAAGGGACAAAACATCACAACACCTTTTCTGTGTACAGCATAATATAATCCTTTATTTAATACTTTGATGAAATGAGGCCTGCAGGAGGCCAGAACAGAACATATACACAAAACCCCCACAGTGCATCCAGTCCACTTCGAGGAGTCCCTCGGCTCGTTTTTTGCTTTCTGCTCTTCTTCTTCGTCTTATGCTCACAGAAAAGCCACGGCTAGGGAGGTGATGACGGACAGACAAATAACCGTGTAGCCGGTGCGGTAGACTTCTGGGATTTTGAAGCCTTTTCCGATGTCCCAGTACTGATTTAAATGATAATAAACAAATAAGAATAAAAGAGACAAGAGAGGAGACAAGAGAGTATTAGAAACAACATCAGCTTATAAATGTTGGCAAATGTAATCCATTGTCTTTGAAAACAGTAAACATGATGAAAATAAAATAAAAAAAAAATGTCACAAATTGCACAGTGATCTGTCTCCTTTAAAAAAAAGCTTAAGCTGAGGAGTCTAGACACGATGTCAAACATGTTAGTGGCGACAAACCACCAAAAGAATATCAAATACGCTCTAGCATCAAAAAAAGACAAGCATTTGCTTTGTCTATAAAAAAAAAAAAAACATCAGTGGGTCTTACCAAGTGGCGGATGCCGTTATAGGTGTGGTAAGATACAGGGAAGGCGATGCCGAACTTGGCCAAGCCGATGAGATAGGGGCCGACGGCCAGCGAATGGATCAAGTCCAGGTAGTAGGGGTAACTTCCTGGTAATACCAGTGCCGCCAGAGCAAAAGTCGAGATAGCTGGACACAAAGAGAGAAGCAGAAGATTGTAGAAGATTTGTATATTTGTTTGTGTGTGTGTGTGATGGAATGAATATTAAAAGAAAGATCGTTGACACTCATGCCTGTATTAATCTGAAATGAACATGTCATGCAAGTACAGCATGCCAGTACAATAGTTCACAAAAGCCTGAGTTATGTAAAGTCTTGTCGATTGTCAGACCTTTGCCCCGCTGACTGTCGCTCTTTCTTGTGGGGGAGCCAATCAAATCAAAAACCAGATAACGACCGTTTCAAATAGGCTCCTCATTGGCTGCATGTTACTCTACATAACAGTCGTGTCAGTTTCTGTGCTGCCTTGTCTGGGTGATTAAAAAGTCTAATGGCTGTAGAGAACCTTAATATTATTCCTGCATCCATTGCATAATGTACTTAAAAAAAATCCAACTTTAAATAAACTGACAGTTTTTAAATCTATATGCAAAACAGGATTGAAAGACTGCAGCAGAATATATAATAAATACAGCAATGAAAGCTGTGTACAAAATCAATACGGCTGGTAAACATTATTCTTTTAGTTTACCAGCAAGAGAGAGAGAAAGAAAGAGAGAGAGAGAGAGAGAGAGAGAGAGAGAAAGAGAGAGAGGGGAGAAAGAAAGAAGACAATTTGATGAAACCACATGTGATGTTCTGATAGAAAAGATGACACACGGAGCGAGTGACTGTTGATGTCTCAGGATGGGAGTCAGACTTGGCAGTTGAGGCCGCTGACCTTTATTGAATCCATTAACGTGTAAACAAAACCGAACGCAGCTTTTACAACATGTTCCATCAAGGTCAACGGTGCTGATGTGCCATGTCACACTTACAGAGAGAGCGGGGCGTGCGCTGGGCAAAATGACTAAAAAGCTATTAGCAGTCCAGTGTTAGACGCGATTTTAACATACGAAAAAGGATTGAATGTATTGAACAACTTCTGTTTTGTGATTCCGGTAAATGCTCTTAGCAGGAATCAATTGCCATGGACTTAAATGCCCTGAAGAGATTTTTCAGGGTCAATCAAAAGCTGACAGCTGCATCTGTGGAATTTAATCATCAGCTTCAATTTAATGTTAGAATAATAAAAGAAAAGGCTCTCAAGACCACGTTTTTTTTTTTTTTTCCCCTTGTGAAATAATTTGAAAGAGAAATATTTTAAGAGAGAAACTAACTGAAAGAGGAGCTTTAGACATGGATGATAAAAGAAAAAAAAAAAAAAAAAAAAAAAAAAGATGTGTTACCTCCGCTGAGCCCCACTCCAGTTCCTCTGTGTGTGATGGACATCATCATGGGGACGGACCATCTGAAAAAACACAGATGACGCAACACATTTATTATAACGGAAGATTTATGTGTCAAAACATTCAACCATGATTAACCTTTACATGAATTTTATAAACAATTTTGTGTCAGGTTACCATGTGGGAGTCACATCACTGCAATGTAGTACAGAAAATTTAAAAAAAAAAAAAAAGTTTTATTTTTCAGCTACAAGCATTGAAAACTCAAAGCGACTGAGACTAACAAGGCAAACCTGCGAGCTTTGCTTCATGAAAGCCAATAAATTGATGCTTTCACTTGCAATATACAACGCCTGCACATAGGGTAAATATAAAGTGAACGCTCTCGTACAGGTGCAAGAGCAGCGTATGATTTAATCACTAGATCACCGATATTAGATACGCCATAAGAACAATCCCAGATGACCAGAGAAATGCTAAGTGGAAGAAGAAAAAAAAATTGAGCCAGGAACGAAGCAAACTGAATAAAAAGATTCTCTTTACTTCGGGTCTGCTAACTGCCTGACAGAACATCAGGGGTTATTACTGCACTAAATGTATCGAAAGGCATGAAAATCTCGGGTAATGGCTGCTTGTCCTGCTGTTTTACAATCATTAAAAGTATGAAAAGGCTGCATGAAATTGACTTTAATAGTAATGCTATTTTCAACATAGATAATTTGCTGCAGTAGGTTTTTTTACTGCCTTTGCAAATATGAAGCTGAAATGCATAAATGGGTGCCATCTTCTCTGAAGAAGACACCCCGGTGTGCATATAAAACACGCTGCATACTTGTAGATGGTGAGATGTGGAGACATAGGCCGGTTCAATCTGGCGTTTTTGGCCCAAAACTTGTTCATCTCCTCCTTAGCTGTGGTTCCCATTGGAGCAGCACTGTAGCGGGAGAGGAGGAGGAGGGTGAAGGATTTAGAATACAGAAGTTTATAGTTGAACAATTTACAGTATATGGGTGTTGTGTATCTGTATCGTTACTATGAGTTGTAGCAGTGTATGTATGTGAAACGGTGTTCTCAGTCTCTCACAAACACAAACATAACTCACTGTCTGTAGAGGACACTGCACTGTGGTCTGGAGAGACACACGCCCTGACGGGCTAGTGTCCTAAAGAAAAAAGGACAAAGAAGAAGAGTTAGGATTAATAAGCCCTGAGAGAAGAGAAAAATCAAACACAGAATATACTGTACACATTAAATATACTCATGGAGGATTTTTAATAATATGGAGGATTTGTGATAATATAACTACTAAGAAAAAAAAAACAAGCTTTAGTGGAAACAAAAGACACAAAAATCAATAAAAGCCAAGTGAGAATTGAATAAATAAGCAGACGTCTTATTTCTGGCAGACATTTTTTTGATGCTTCAGCAGTAAAAAAAATATGAGAACGGGTGAGATTATTTACATCTATTAAAAGGATTTGCTGTCTTAATACCACAAAGAAGTCATACTTCTGACAGTAAGACTTATAAAACGCACAATCAACTCACTGCCCTACACAGATATAAACTAGATATATCAATAATGGACGCAGTCTTCTGTTAATTTGTGGCAAATCGTGTCATCCTGACTCGAACAGAGACTACAACCTTGTTAACTCTGGTTCTGAGCGATACAGACAAAACAATCTGATCAAGGACAAGATAAAAAAAAAAAAAAAAAAAAGAAAAAGGTCAGAAAGCTGCGGCTGTAAATTAAAATGGCCATATTATGAAACACTCTTTCAGTGCTTGTGTATATGTAGCCTACTTGGATCTGTGATGTGCCGACTAACACACAAGCTGTGAAAAAAGACCACCCAGTCAGTCTGGTGTGGGCTGGCTTGCTCTGTACTCTTGTGATTCAACACAGCGTTCATATTTGATGAAATGGATTTATCTTCAATCTCGCTTCTCAGCCTAGCTGGATCCAACAACCGGAGACTCAACCCACCTCAGCTGCTGTCATCAATGATAAACATCTTTAAACGTGGGTGAGTTTGTTTAATGTTAAAGTTACACAGTATGTAGATATCTATGTGTATATTCAATAAGGTCGCTGCCGTGTTTATGCCTTTAGATGACATTATTTGGACTGTGGATGGAGCAGCTATAGTGCTAGCATAGCCCGGATCGACCTGAACTTCTTTAATAAAAAAAAATAAAAAAAACATTTTAAAAATTGTTTGCTTGTCTTGCAGACAGACTTGACAAAGGATGAATTCAGGCTTTTTACAAATCGACATCATGATGTAGTTATTTCCGCATCCTTTAGATCCGTTTATTGCAATTAAATCACAGCAAAGTCAAAAGTTTATTTACACTCAAACCGGCTGTTTAGACTTGGTGAGAAGGCTGCTGTGGTGCTGGATCCTTGTGGTATCTTGACTACAGCTACATCTTATTAAGACCTCTGGGAACTGTGTTAATGTGTGAGAAATGGGTGTAATATGGCCCCTTTAAATCTCTATCGTGCGAAAGAAAAAATACATCCCTACGGATAAACACTGGTTTGATTAGACTATGCGACATTGTGGTTTCCTCTAGCAGTCAAGTAAGGTCAAGGAAGTGGACAAAGTCCAATAAGTATTTGACTTTCTCTCCTTTTATTAAAGCAGAACAAGGATAAAGCAAACAATTCCCCGATAAGGAAGCTTAAGTTTAACAGCGGCGAATTAAATGTGTGTCAAACGATGACCAGAGGAAAGCGGAAGGTAGCAAATAAACTGTTTTATTCTGTCATGAGTAAGTCCACGTACGTAAAGCAGCTAACGTTAGCATTAGCCAGCTATCTGACGTTAGCTAACGTCGAACCAAATCAGGGATAGATACGGATTATAAACATAAAGTAGAAGGCTACACTCAGGCGTTACGTCCTCGGCTGTAACATAATTACACTATCAATGTCTCTTTCTGACATGATAACCCCGAAAAACAACCCAAAACAGCGTCCATCTAACCCAAAAGTTGTGTCTCATAGATGTACTGACCTTAGGAGAAGCGCCATGTTTGACAAATGGAGAGAGAGGAAGTGACGTAACGGGGCGTTGTTTGTTGTTATTCCGCGTGCTGGTTGTTTGCTTGGTCACACTGAGGTGAAGAGTCATTCACATTCATGAGTTTCTTGGTCTTTCACATCATACTACACGCCGCCAAATTATGTTCCTCGTGCATGCAGCTGAGAAACGTAATAGAAACATGATAGAAACTGTCTGATATCTCCAGCTGCAAAGGATGGCAATGAAAAAACTAGCAGTATTACTATTTTTGACTTTTTGCATTAGTTGGGTTTAGAGCTGAAACATTGGCGTAGTCCATTTATTGATTAGTTGATAGAAAAAAATGTATTGGCAACTATTTTGATAATCAATTAATCATTCAAATGTGTTTTTCAAATGCCGGACAGTCTCTAGTTCCAGTGTTTTGGTTGTGCAGATTTTCTGCTTTTCTTTGTCTTATGTGATGGTAAACTTAATGTTTCAGGTATTGGAACCCTGATTGAAAGCTGCAACAATTAGGGTAGTCAATTAATTGATTAGTTGCCAACTATGAAATTAATTAGAAGCTATTTTGATAAGTGATTAATTATTTGGAGTAATTTTTAGGGAAAAAAATGTCCATATACTCTGATTCCAGCTTCTCAAATGTGAATATTTCCTGGTTTCTCTGGTCTTTATGATAGTAAACTAAATATCTTTGGGTTGTGAGCTGTTGGTTGGGGCAAAAGCAAGACATTTATGGATGTAGTCTTGGACTTCAGGCAACAGTGATTGACATTCTCCCCCATTTTCAGTGGGGAGGATGTTTTGGACCAAACAACTATTTGATTAAAGAAGAAAACAATTAGCAATTGATAATGAAAATATTGATTAGTTGCAGCCCTAGATTGACCGTTGACATTTTATAGACCAAACAATTAATCAGTTAATTGATAAAGAGAATAACAGATATCAAGGAATTGCTAAATCAAATGGCACAATGCAGTGCGCAAAAAATAAAATGCAAAGAAACAACATGCAAGGAAAATGAGAAAAGCTGTTGGGAAGAAGTGACATTTCAAATCTGAACTTTTTTAATTGCACCACCCACCCAAGGGACAAGGGAAAACTAACGGGAACATCTTTAGAAAAAAAAAAACAAATCAACCTAACTCATAAAGGGATCCTGTTATTTTAGCACTGCACCCTGCACAACAATAAAATGGCTAATGTGAGACTGGCATAAGAAAACATATTTTAACTCAACGATGCAGCAGCACCCATATCCACTGTCAAGTAAATAAATGCATGGAACAGACAGCTACATACACACTCATACAGACAGCAAACAGGCAGTAAGTTCATGGTGTCTAGGAGAAGCTCTAGACTGCGCTCCCAATGGCCTGTTCCTATATTAAAGTTGAATAAAGTAGCTATAAGACGAGGCCATGGATGACTCAAAGTAGACAAGGCGTAAGTTTGTTATATAAGAGTGAAAGCACATTTTTAATCATCTTTAAGTCATTTTGGCGTCACCTCTCTGAAGAAATAGCTTCCTGAAAAATAGCTGGTTGGAGAGGTGGGGGATCTTGGGAGGAAAATGCTTTGCTACCTCTTCATCATTTTTTCCTCTCATATTGTGACAGTAACATAACAGGTGTCCAGTGAACAGAAGACATGAGGACATACATAATGGATGGTGAGGTCAGGAAAATATGAGCGTAGGCAGATCCTGACTCACACTAGATTTTTTAGGCTGATACTAAATAGTGTTTTGATATTTAACAGTTTAAAAATCTATTGGCTGGTATTCATTTTTCATTTTGATATGAATCCCTTTAATTTGATAAATGGGTATTTGGGTTGACATATACTGTACACCAATACCAATATATTTGTGACAGGCTAATATCAGCAGATATATGGGTCGGGACAATTTATCATTCTGTAAGTGTGGCCTGTGTGAGCCTGTGTAGCATTTTTACATCAGCAGATTTTTAGACTCATAAAATCAGATCTAGCTCGAATTCGGGGCCATTTTTTATGCTGCAAACAAAATCACAAGGCTCATGTTGGCATACACTTTTAATGAAGGTGTTTTTTGTTGTTTTTTTTTTACAACACTTACTGTTCAAAATTAGCTTATTTGTGTCTGCTTGGATTTGAAAGATCAGCTCAGCTGAATGCTCTGGTCCCTCCTCAATCATGACGTAATAGGCAAGACTCAGAGGTCTATTTTCATATATCAGCTGCTGTGCCAAGAATAAAGAGTGGAACACTGGCTAACCACAGCCTCACTTTCTGCCTCTCTCTCTCTCTCTCTCTCACAAACACACACACACACCTGCTGATAGTGTTATTAAGCTGATGGCAGAGAGACGACATCCTACATGATAGGGGATTTATTCTTTTTCTGTGGCAGCAAACACAACATGTGGGCCATGAATGTTTAAAACGGGAGTGATCAAAAATACATGAACCTTTTAATCTCAGTAAGAGTAAATAGTAGTAAATTGTTTGGAGGGTTTGGAAATCATTACAATTAGTGTTACATGTGGCACGCTAAAGTTCTTCAAGTTGTTCAGTATCTTCTACCTCCTGGTTTAAAGTTTAACTTTTGACTAACTCAGGATTAATAAGGAGCCTTAAAACCACGATAGAGGTTTATAAAATGCAACATGCCAAATTTTGTCAGGGATAAACCAAAAAAGTCTATCAGTAAACACAGAAAAGCACAAGACATATATAGTTAAATCCTAAGAACAAACAATCGATACCATGTTTTAAGGAAGCACTGAAGATAAACCAGTGAATGAAAGGTTAAACACACACAAAAAAACAAATCAAGATACCATCATTTTATTCATGAACACTGTCTAGTAGCCGCTGTAATAGTCATACAAACAAGTAATTGAAAGAATGACTGAGGATATTTTGGAATATATTTTATTTGGTACATTTCATATGGTGAACAACATTTGGTATTCCTCTATAGCCAAAACAGGCCATGATACATCACTTTAATAACAGCTTATCTAAGGCACGGAGGCGTACATTACCATTGTTCTGCTGGAAATGTTTTCTGGGAAAACAAAAAAAAAATCTCAAAGCACAATCAAAAGCCTATTTTCAGCAGTATTTTTATGACAATCAGATTTGTGAACTGATCCATGCAATGTTACAACTGACAGACACACACACACACACACACGCACACACACACTCTCACAAGAAAGCACAAACACACATACATACATACACCCACACACACACACACAGACTTTCAGACGCACGATTCAAACTGACATTTTCTGAATGTTAATAATACGTCTCCAGCTCCACCCAACCTGGAAGAGAGAGACAGACACAGAGGGGGGAGAGAAAGAAAGAAAGGGAGAAAGTGTCAGAGACAAAAATGACAGTCGAGCAGTTTTCATAATATCCTTTTGTATCACTCTATTTGTATTCATCTCACTGCCTTTGTCTCTGTACATTTCCAAATGAATCCCCTTATAACTCTATGACTCTGATCAGCAGCCCGTGACGCACAGATTAACAGAAATGATTAACTGTCACGATAAATTGTATTTGTCTACCCGTGTCTTGCCCCTCATCAACTGAAACGCTATGGCAATGAACAGATTTTCAGCCATTGTTGTGTGTCCGTATCGTTGTGTGTGATCTTTGGCACATATGTCATGACTCTTCATCAGCTTGATGTAATTTCCTTTCTCAACGTTTGCTACTCGGTTGTGTTGGTGTTGGACAGGTATAATCTGTTTCCTGGTGCGAGTGTTACAAGTATCCACTAATAGGCTTAATGCATAAACATTGCAGCCTACATGTCAGTCATTCCACAGAGGGCTTTGGCTGAAATATGGTGCACATGCAGCCCTTTGCCCGAGAATCCGACTTGAATTAGATTTCAGGGGTGATGTGAATGTTTGAGTTCCATCATTGGATGTTTTCTTGTTTATTAGCCGTGATTTTATGCTCCATTTATCAAATGAAATTCCCAAGCAGGCTGCCAGACAGCTTTGCATTTACATTCTATTTTGTCAGAAATCAAACCTGGAAGACAAACAGCAATCAGTCAAGTGTTGCGGAGGCTGCAGCTTTGTAAGCTGAAGAACTGTTTAGCATTGAGTGGCTTGTGTTCTGATGGGTCCCTGCTAGTTTTCAGCTGCATCGCTAAAAGATTCGGCCTTAAGTCTCTGTCATGGTTAAATACGGGGTCAGTATTAACACTTCTTTCTTTCTTTCTTTCTTTAAAATCTATGTAAAATACCAAACATCATCTCACAATCTGCCAGAAAGAAATTTGCAAATTGCAAAATTTCTATCACAAAAACAAAAAAATGGCAGAGATTTAAATGTTGACAGCCGGCACCAACGTTGAACACCTCTGTGTTGAATCCCACACTTTGTTTCAACATAACACCAAAATGAAAGCTCTCATCCTTTGTCATCAATAATCATCCATAATTGCGACCAACGTCGTTTTGTGAAATTAGCATCTGTACTTTTCTTTCCAAACTCAGTTCAGAGCTGTGTTTATATAACTGTTTGTGCTCGTTTGGACTGACAATGAACTTCTCCCGCTTGTGCTTGCTTGAATCCTTCAGGTCAGATCAGCAAAGCAGAACTGTGGCGAGTTTCTCAATCCGTGCTTCCTTAAAGGAACGGACAATCTCCTCTTTTAGGATGTTAGGATGTTTTTTTTTTTTTTACAAGGACGGTAGAAAGACAGAGAGGCGCGGCGAACGGGAGACACAGCAAAGAAGGTCTTGGTGGAAAGTGACACGTGTGGTTGTTGAGATAGGAGTTAAACCACTTTACTATCACTTGCCTTTTTTTTTTTCTCCAAGCTTATTAACAAGACAAAGAGGTTTAGACCTTTTAATCTTGGTTTCTCCTAATAACTGCTTACCTCCAGGGCTCCTCCTCAGAATGAATTTACGAATCTCATCATAAATGAAGATGAGAAGACTGTATGGGAAAGCACAGAACCACCACAAGATCCTGAGAAGAGACAGAGAGAAAAAAAAACAGTATAACAGGGGCGGTGATGGACAGAGTAGCAGTGAGTCATAGGCAGAGTGAAAATTATTAATTTCATTGCAGACATTTTTTGAATATGAGGGATAACAACATGGTGTTTAAGACGATCGCTGACTTCATTTAAAGTCGAGAGTGACAGGCTAATGCCAGCCTATTAGGTCTTTAAGAGGTTATTTTGCGGTTCGGTGGAGATATGCATATGCAGGGCGTACTTCATAGGGTACATGCGCAAGGCAATGTCCATTCCAGGGCAGTAGGAGAGGAAGGCAGCCAGGGCGGTCTCAACAAACAGGCCGAAGATCAGGATTCTGTTCCTGTTGGGCAGAAAATACGAGCACATCAGAGAAGGGCAGAGTTTCATGGCGTTAATGTTCGAACTAGTAAAAAAAAAAAAGCTCAATATACCAGAAATCACAAAAGTTATAACCACAAATTATCGACTCACAGATGGGTCACTATAAAAGCTAAACTGCAACTTGAACTTTTTAGAAATGTCTCCCCTGTTGGCTCTTCTTCTTTCTTGCCTTCCTTGACCTTTACATTTGTCCCTTTCTCGAACCTTTCCTTTCCATTTTTATGTTTTTCCTCACTTACTTCATGCCCTGCTGAAAGAGGGAGTTCCTCCTGGTCTTGCAGATGATAAGATCGGCCCACTGGACAACCACGATGCTGGCGAAGAAGGCGGTGTGGCAGGTGAATTCAATGATCTTCCTCTGCTCGTAGGTCTGACAGGGTGAAACACACATTGTATTTATTCCCTCATGCGTACGGGGATATTCAAAGGGTGCGTTGGTGTGTATCTGTCCGTGCACCTTACCCATTGCTGCCCATAGCTGTCTTCCAGGTCATTGACATCACGGTCATCCCATTTGATGCGGATGCCTATCAGGTATGTGGGGAGGAAGCCGTTCTCAGCCAAAATCACAAAGTAGGTGAAAAAACCAGCCAGGGCCTGGATCATACCTGGAAAGAAAAATGTGCATAAGCGATCTTTGCCAAAACATCATATATTCGTTTTAGTATTATATTAGTGTTACTTATACTTATTACATTTTATGGTGATGCTTCATTTAAGTCTGCAATTTCCTGATAATTCTCTAGGACATTTCCTGGAAAGAACTGTGTTATGAAATATTGTACTAATTACAGAGAAAACAGAGGCAAAGCTGTATCATTACAGCTTTGCTATTTTAGTTAGACTTCTGTAAGGTATGGCGAGTTTATGAGCAGTTGTTGGTTTCCAAGAGAAGTGCTCTGTTTAAACCCAAGTAAATATTAATTTGCTATTAATTTATTATTTAAAACTCTATGATATTACATGATGAATTGCTTGTCTGTAGAAAAATGTTGTATATTTGCATGCTCAACTGACCCGCTGCACACTTACAAAAAGACTCACTACGCTAGCAATGAACCATAATCAACTGATTTAAAGTTAGCTGATTTAACATGATCTCTATTTTCTGCACAATTAGTACCAAAGTGAATTGTCCTTTCCAGGAAACTTCTTGAGAAATTATTCAAGTGTTACAAGTATTTATGTGGTGTTTTCAGGACACTAATCTCAGTGCTGCTTAAACCATTATCAAATTAATGTTTTCAAAAGAATTACACCAATTAAATTTACTATCCCAGGAGTCTATAGTAGCTCTGGACATTGATCCTGAGTACACCTGGTGTTTATCACTTTAATATTTTAGCACAGGTGATTATATATTCCTCCCTCTGCCCTCAACAATGTTACTGTTTTGTAAGTAAATGGCTCCAGACAGCTGAGGACTGAAATAATAGCCAATAGTGAGCTGTAAATTTCATGTTGGCAAATTCATTTTGTCAGAGTGGGCGTCAAGTTTTCAACATGATGGACATCTTATTTTAGATCTTAAGTCTTCACGTATACCAAGCTTCCCTGGGTACTGATCAAGCATCAAGACAGTGCTTATTAATCTTCACATTCAAGAGGTTGTTAAATTGAAACCCTGCACCAGGTCATTGTTTATGTTGATAGACTTTAACGCCACTCTCTCAGTGATGAGAATATAGTTTGCATTGGTTTTATCGAGGCTGTTGCTATGGCATTTTTTTTTTTACTATTCCTCACAGGTGGTTGCTTGTACTGCTGGTGAGTCATGAATTTAAAGCTTTCTCTACTACCACACTCATTGTGTGTCACACTAGATCAGATCATCAGTCAAATGTTCGCTGTAGATGCTTCAGGACTTTAAGTTGTAATGTCAGAACAGTGCTTTTTAAATGTGATTTGATGTGACCCGCAAAAGTTTTGCCCCCGTAGAGCTCATCTTGGAAAAAAATTTGGGAGTCGATCTGAGTTGCTGGCTGTTTTGAGCTTGTTCGTCTTGAAATTGTATGTCATCCAATGAAGCCCTGTCATGTTTTGACCTATTTAACAGTCTATGAAATTGGGCCAGCCTTTGAATTTCCACTATTCCCAAACCATATAAAACCAGAGATAAAAAGCATGCATTCAAGTGAGGCTCCAACCAGTGAAACATGACCAAGATTAAGTAAAAAATAGTTGCGCTCCCTACTCTCAATTTGCTGTAAATGTCACAACAATTAGAAGAAAACTGTGGGACTCTCTCCTATTATCTATTCCCCTAAACTGTACGTGCCTAAACGTTTAAAAAGGTACATCCGCAATAAGAAATGCCAGAATTTCTGATAAACCTCAATATTTAATGTTTTTATGTCTGCAACGTTTATTACCACCATAACTTCACTACAAGAGGCCTGTCGCAGTGATTCAGGTTTAAGAGCTAAGAGACATTATGAGGACAAACCTATCTGTCCGTAGGCCATGCTGATGAGGCGTTCATTGACCAACTTGTCTGTTCTGGGGCACCTGGGTTGGCGTTTCATGATGTCACTCTCCGCTGTCTCATAAGCCAAGGAGATAGCTGGAACCTGGAGGGAACGGGAGGAGGATAGAAAAGAATCAGCTTGCTTTGTGCACTCTGTACGACAAATGAGAAGGAATTTGTCTTTGTGGCGTCGGTACAAAGGCGCGATGACAGTGCCAGTCACAGGGTAGGGTTAGACATATCACTATTGATATAATTAAGTGTTCAATCACCGGATCGAGGGAGAAAAGATGGAAAAAAGGGCGAGGAGAGAAGAATAAAAGAAGCGGTGAGGAGTTACGGAGGAAGAGGCGGGGAGTGGAGACAAAATGAGAGAGACTGATGGTGAATTTTAAGACTCTCATAAAACAGAAGAGGAAGAAAGGTCCCTGTAATAAAGACCTTATATTGGCTGGTTTTACCAGGTAAGCAGCGGAGCAATATGTGTGACTTAAGGCACCAAATCTCTGCGACTTAGGTGGGATTTGAGATGGAGACTTGGCACTGTGTGAAACTGAACACATGCTCTGTGGTCTACAAATCCAGTTTATTTTGACGTGGCACTCTCCTGACCCGCAGCAGCTGAGAAAGACAAGGCGAGGTAAAAGGGACGTGTGACACCTCCAGAAATGTGATTATACGCGCGGCTGTGTGCGATATCCAAATTTCAGTCTTAAAGTATTCTTAAGTGTGCCACATCTCGCTTTGATAAACATCTTTTGCAGTGGCAGTTCTTGCTAAAAATAATCATAGCAGACTCCGAGTGCCTGCTTGTCACTGCTAAATCTCAGCAGAGCCCTCAAGCCTGTAGCCCACAGTTGAACTGAGCTGTTAACAAGCTGTTAACAACTTCACCAGCAGACATGGGAAATTTGTAGTTTTACTTGTGTAATGTACTATAAACACTTTTCAGGTACTTTACTGAATATTTAAATATTTTCATATTACGGTCTTAGTCTTCAAAGCAGACATCCAGCTGTTCACTCCACCAGCCGTTATTAAATACATGCAGACATGTTACTTTGAAGGGAAGGGTTTTTATATGCAAAACAGGTGCGCAAATTAGGTGCTTTTAAACTTCAATCATCGCGTCTTTAAAGAAAAATCCAGCCAATAAAGAATGCGCTATCCCTGTGATCTGAGACAGTTAAGTAAATATTTGCCAGTATGACAAATCTGTCCCGCCGCTATAAAACCAAAGACGTTCATCTTTGATGTCACTTGAGTGAAATAAGTGGAACTGCTTCATAAGCGACACGAGCAGGCTGCCCACCTTTATGTCTTACCTGTGGAGACTTAAAATACTTCCCAGCAGTTGAATATGAGGCCATTATAATACATGTACCTCGTAAAAGTTTTGCTTCTGGCTCATCAGGATGTATAAGAACCAGTTTCGGTCGCACGCTAATGTCTGGTGGCTGACAGCAGGAAAAATTAAAGTTAAAGTAATGAACACAAGTGAACAAGTTCTTTTGAATAAATTAATCCTTTGCTTCCTTTCTTTTGTGATGATGGATTACGCCCCTCAGGCAAGCAGCGTGCCAGCAACTCTTTTTGTTGCTGCTAGAAATACAATGGAGAGACTGGCATCTGGAAATGGCAGAGCTGTGAAATGTAAATCTGTATGTGAGTGTCACCCGGCCTTTGTTCTGCTTGAACAAATGGTCGTCGGCAGTGAGCCAAAATTGAATTTCTCCCACCGACAGAAAGAACAAATTAAACCAAACGTTTTGTTCTTTTTACCTTCAGGCACTCATATTTGACACTAGTATTAACTCTAGTTTCCTTATTGTCACCTTTAGCTTGCTTGTAGCTATGAAACATGCTAACAATTAGCAACCTGAGCATGAGCCTCTGAGATGAATCACTAAAATTTGCTACTAATTAGCTTTGAGCACTGACAAGGCTCTGGAATACAGCCGAAGAGATGTAAAACATTGTGTTTTGTTTCAATGACCTTTTGTCCTGAACAGAATTTGGTAAAAGAAAAGAAAAAAAAAAGAGGACGGAAATTGCTTTTAAATATTTTCCAAAGTGAACAGGAAACAAGCACCCAAAATCCAGAAGAAATGGGAGATGTGCTCAACAAAATTGGTAGCATTGGTTTGAGGTACTAAATAATGGGATTTGAGGGTTTGTTGTCCCCAATGCTCACCATGTCAGTGCCCAGGTCGATACAGAGGATGGTGACCGTTCCCAGTGGAAGAGGAACGTTAGCGATGATGAAGAAGAGGAAGGGCGAGATCTCAGGGATGTTGCTGGTCAGTGTGTACGCAATGGACTTCTTCAAGTTGTCAAAGATCAGACGACCTGCAGTGATCAGAAACAAGGGTTCTAAATAGAGCTGGGGGGATGTGAATATATTGATATATTATTAGTGTGACATATGAGAAGTTATTGGGTGTGACATTGGTTATCATAATATTGTGGTGCAGTTTGAATTCTCTCTTTTCCTGGTGTTACAGGCTCAAGGTCGAGGTGACTTTTCCAGACTTGTTGAAGTAAAAAATGACAGACTCCGCCAGCATATCCACATTAGTCATGTTTTTCCTCAGATCATATCAGCCGCCCTTACTTTAGATTAAATACCAGTCATCTTGTGGTGAGTCTAAAGTAAAATTTCAGGTCTTTCAGAGCATTTCTCTGAGGACAAATTCATATCAATTCACAATCCATTATAAGATAATTGTAGGTCAAAATCAAGTCTTTCGGGTGTCTGAGCATTTCCCTTTCTAAGCTGTTAATGGCTGTTAAAAATGCTAACAGCTAACTATGCAAGCTCTTTGTCCATGTGAGGCCTGCTTGTTGCTATTTTGTAATTTTTTTTTATTGATCAAGGATTTTACCAGTTAAAAACTCAAGTGATTCAAATTTAACAAGTCTCAAGTTGTTGTGAACAAGATCTCACTTGTCCAAGTCCAACTGTAAGAAATCATTGACAGTCATACCCAAATTATAATCACATTATCAACATCCAATTCATTAATAATACTGTGATATTTTCTTTTTATCAGTATTGTAAGTCTCTGGTGTTACATGACATGTTTTTTAGTACCCCTATCCTTCTGTCTACCTGCCTCACTTTCTTTTCTACCTTTATTTTCTTCATCTTGTCCTCCATTCTGTCACTCTGTCTTTCTTTCTCTCTCTCATTCCCCCTCCTCTACACACTCACCCTCCTCCACTCCTGTGACGATGGAGGCGAAGTTGTCGTCCAGCAGGATCATGTCAGCCGCCTGCTTGGACACATCAGAGCCAGCGATCCCCATGGCAACGCCGATGTCGGCTTTCTTCAGGGCAGGAGAGTCGTTCACTCCGTCGCCCGTCACAGCCACGATGGCCCCCTGCACCCACGAGGACCAACGAACAAAAAGTGTCAAGAAAAGAAAGATAAGTACCATGATTTAAGCTATTCTCTCCCCACTTCCTTCTCTCCCCCTCCCCTTCTGTCTTAATAATGTCTTTTCAAAGCAGCTCTGGGGAGATTAAATGAAAAATGAAATTGAGTTGCAATCATTCAGTCACACAGAGTGCGAGTGAGTGAGTCAGGGTGAATTGTAGCATGACCTCAATATATGGGGGTGTATGCAGATGCATACACACATCTATTTCTGACATTTCTCATAAAAGCTTAGAACACACATTAAGGCCTATATATACAGGGTTTAATATATTAAAATTACATATAAGCCATAGTTAATCATGTACTTAACGGAAACACACTTGTATTCAACTATGTGCTTGCAAATGGGCCTCCATAGCACGCGTAAACACACCACAAACATACACAAAGCCCCGCATTCATCCATTCAACCACCTGCTTTAACAAATGGCACAAACACACACAAGAAAAAACTGCATTCAGCTTTAAATGGCAGGGACACACACACACACACACACACACACACGCACAGACAACCTGTATTCAACCATACCTCCACACTTAGACACATTCAAGCATTCATCCAGACTTAATCACAAACACACACGTCTCTATTCAGCTGTATGCTCTTGAAAAGGCACAAACACACACACAATCACACACTCTCTCTCACGCATACACACACTCCTGTCCATTGACCTGTCTCTGGCAGCCCTCTACTATGATGAGTTTCTGCTGAGGTGAGGTACGAGCGAACACTATCTCCGTGTGGTTCCTCAGCAGGTCGTCCAGGTACTCCGAGCTCATGTCCTTTAGGTCCGAACCGTGCACCACGCAAGCCTTGGCATCCCTGGAAAACACACACACACACACACACACACATACACAGTAAGGACTCGGTGATATTGGGGACAATTATGCAAAGGAGCACGATGACATTTTCTTGCTTTCACCTTAAGTTTGTCTCTCGCTGCTTCACAAACACACTGCCACTGCCTTGTGCACTTTTCATGCTCTCCTTCTCCAGTTAACACACATCACTGCCCACATACTCTCTCTCTCTCACACACACACACACACACACAATCACTCAGAAAGTCTCTCTTGGACGCTTGAGCACACAGTCTAAACCTCCCCTGACATACACGCACACACCTGGGGTTAACTTGGCTCAGAGGGATGTTCAGTCTCTCAGCGATGTCCTCAACCGTCTCGTTGCCCTCAGAGATGATGCCCACACCTTTAGCAATGGCCTTGGCTGTGATTGGGTGGTCCCCAGTTACCATGATCACCTGACCACACACAGAAGGTCACATAAATCACAGAATATTATGACTTTACACCCCTGTGTATCTCATCTGTATGTCATGTGCCACAGCATGCTTGAGCTATAGTACAGTATGGGCCTCAAGGGTCTATAAGTCATCCAGATGTGCTGTGTAGTTACACTGGAAAAGAATGGCACTATTAGGGGTTAGAGGTTCAACTCCAGCAGAATACTCTAAAGAAAAATGAGTTTGGTGTGGTCTCACCGGAAAAATGTATTTTGTCCGAAAACGAGCCCTGCATTTACAACAGGCCCCCAGTACACCTGCAACAGGTCAAGAATAACACACGACTGGTTTCAGGCAGTGTATTTTCAATTCACCTCAACGAAGTTATACTAGTTTCAGTGTTTAGTTTTAGTGTGACTTGCGAGCTGCTTCATGTCCTGAAGGAGCTTTTCTGACACAATCTTTTATAATAATCTAAATGAAAGAAAGCGGCGGTATGAGGTTTTACTGAAAACCTCACCTCTCATTTCACCACATAAGTGACAATGGAACATGTTGTATAATGGGTTTCATTCTCAATTTCTACAGAATCACACAGCATAAAAAATCTGTCCACCTCTGCAACAGTATTGAATTTACCTTTTTCTATCACTGTGGGCAGAAGCAAAGAAATAAAGCTTAACTGGGAAAGTGAGATCTTTGTCTTTTGGCTTTTGGGTAGTAGTTAGTAAAACGTGATTCTGATATATAGACATATGAGACATATAAGGACAATATGTCCATAGTTTAGGTTTATAACAGTAATCCATATAGCACCAAAAATAACTGCAAGATCATTTCTGAAACCTTTTATGAAATCTCCAGTACCACCATAATCTACAGTGGAACATACACAGGCTTAATAGAGGTGCAATAAACACAGAGCACCAGATGATTGCACTAAAGCCATTGGACTAATGCTTTGGACTAAAGATGAAACATTAGTCCTTGCAAAAAAAAAAAAAAGCAATTAAAGCAACAGAGCCATATGCTCTAGTTTTCTCCTGGGCTTAGCAACAAGGAAACACACCAGATTTGTACAGGTGTTTACAGCAGTATGTGCAAATTTGTGTTCAGTCAGACAATACACTCCATTTCTGACACTATTCAGCGTTTGTATGAAGCATGTTCACACAGTTTGTCACAGCTTGTAAAATTATACCATCTGTATAGAATACAATTCTAACAATCATGTCAACCACTTTAAAGCCCACTTTAGTTTAAGTATTTAGTTTTATATATAAGTGACACAAGAGAGCCCATCTATATGTTTAACTAAAACATATGTGGGAAGCCATCCTATTTCAAATTAACTTGCATAATGGCAACAGCTGATGTACATACAACTGTATGGTAGCATGTCCTTTTTCATTTGCCTCCTAGGTCTTAGTCTCTATTTACCATCAAAATCTTTCTAAAAAGCTCGATTCAGCTTGATAAAATCTTGGGTAACACTATATTTTACAGGTACTTCAATTTCATGCTAAATTCCTGTAAATTTTCGGAGTAATTTGCAGATATTTCATGATTAATTTTTAGGACATTTCACAGGTGGTGCAGTTTGGCACAAATTGTAAGAAAAAAGTTTTCATGTGTCAAACTACAATATTAGCATATTAGGTTGTTTATTAAAAACTCTATAATGACCACATTTCCTGAATACTGCCAAATTAAATAACCTTTTTAAAGAAACATCTTAAGAATAAACAGTTACGCAGCAGCTACTTTTAGGGAATTATTGAAAACACTTAATATGCTAATATATCATTTGGCACACAAAACTACACCCTGAACACTAAGTATTTTCTGTCATTTTTGCTAATTTATTATATTTGCAAATTAACAGTTGTGTATGAACCCAAATGTAATGAGTGGGCACTTATTAACTAAACCAAATTAACACTATTTTCAGTTTTTTTTATTAGAATTTGTACCAAACTGCACCAGCCTCCCTGTAAAATGTACTAAAAATTAACCATTAAATACCCGCAAATTACTTAGAAAATTTCAAAGAAATGATGGTCCTGTGACATAAAGTGTTAAGAAGTCTTGCTTGGGCATAATGATGTGTATTATAGCCTATATGATACCAATATTTTGCTTTTCATAACCAATTTGCTCATCATCAAACAAGCATATAGTGCAAGGCTATTTGAAAAACAGCGTCAATGAAAAGAGCTGCATCTCGGCCCACACTCAGAAATATGAATTTATTTCCATCTCATCAAATCTTTGACAGGTTAAAAAAAATGGCATATGTTAGAGTTTGAGTTTATACCACAATACTCCAGTCAAAACAGAGCTTGTATAATTGCAACTAAAACTCTCAGGAAAACTTGACTTAACTTTTAATCAAACACATCATCAGTTTTGTAGCCTTTTTTAGCATAAACTCCTCAGCCAATTACTACACTTAAGAAATAGTTATACTTTCACACACTTCTGCCTCTGGTTTCTTCTTTAAGCCAATTACAGCGTGTCTTTCAAAAAGTCATTATCAAAGGAAGCACGATAACTACTGTACCTGAAATTAAATGTGCAAAATCCCTTTCCCGTATTTGTAATACTTCCCCTGAATTAGAATGACTCATTCCACTCATTATCCATTTTAATCTCTGTTGGAAGTTGTTTAACCTTCCTGCGGCCTGGGTAATTACTTTTCAGACAAAACATTTGCTCTGTGTGTATTTGCTCAGCATATAATAAAAAATTGTAAGAATTCTACTGAATCTGCATTTTACTAAATGGAATGTTTTATTAAAATTCATATTGGAATATAATGAGTCCATCCTCTATCTTTGCTTTTCCTTTTCACACAAGAAAATACTTTTTTTGCTGTCCTTAAGATTGAGCCATCCCTGATCCCAAAACTGTTAAATATATATTTATTTCTGTTACTCATTGCTTCCACAAAAAAATGATAATTCTCGTTTTCAAGCTCAGGCCTTGGAGAGAGTTCGCCATGCTTCTGTTACTTAGAATGGTCTCTTTTTTTTTTTGTAGAGTGTATGTGCTGAATATGTTATCAGCAGCTTCTTGAAGAGGAAAAAAAAAAAACTTCATTTGTATATCGATTTTCAGCTATCAGTGCCCCTTGAGGTGATCGGCTGTCGTTTGGACTCCATATTGTGTTTTGAAAAGGAATTTGACATGCCAGTTCCTTCTCTCAAGAGCTTGATAAATGAAGCCACAGGAAAAGGCTTTTCAGGAACTACAATGAAGGGTGAATACGTGGAACCAATTACCTTGATGCCAGCAGAGCGGCATTTACCCACTGCGTCAGGCACAGCGGCACGCGGTGGATCAATCATGGAGATGAGACCCAGGAAGCAGAGGTTCTCGGTGGGGAAGTTCGTGTCGTCGCAGTCGAAGGTGTATCCTCGAGGGAACTGAGATGAAGACAGATTCAAGTGGCAGAAGCCTGCAAGAGAAGAGGGATCAGTGAGGTGATTGTTCATAACCGACTGAAATGACATCTCAAAATCTACTGAGCTGCTGAAAAAAAATGAACACTTCCCTGGCACTTTAAAAAGTAGTCCCATTTTTCATGACCCTAAGGATGATTTAAGTCCAAAACATCCTATAAACAATAAGGCTGCTCCAGAGTATTTTCCCTGTCGCTACTTTCAGCAAGGTAGAACAAATTAATGTAAATATGAAACTAGACTGAAGGCTCCGAATGACACCTTCAAAAAATACATTGTCCTCTGGCAGCAATGATCCTTTACCTTACAGTGTGCATATAAATCATTTTTAATTTTAGATTTAGGTTCCAAGTCTGAAATACAAATTGAATCAGCTACTTTTATTAATTTATGACCCACAACCTCTAAAATATGCATCTAGTAAATCCCTATAGAGCAAAGCAAAATAAAATGCTGCTGATGAAAAACCGAGCTCTGTCTAAATGCGGAGAAAACCTTCTTTGTCTCAAAACACACGCAACCCATCATCATCATTACCCAAGGCATAACTGAGATTTAATAATTTACATGATTTCAGGAGTTTCGCTCCAAAAATGGCACTATTTCACATTCAGTGTTTGAAAAAAAAGTGACACCTACTCCAAGAAAATGATGATTACACATAATTATTACTTGTGGCACTTTTTAAAAAAGATGCTAGGTAACTTTTTTTTTTCTTTTCTTGTTTTTCAAAATGATGACATTTACAAAGTCTGGATGCTCAACACTTGCAAGATATTGAAAGCTGAACTTCAGGTAATTACTTATTTTTTACCCAAAACTGAATTTTTATAAGGAAATGTGTAACAGAGGTGCAAATGATGTTTAGTTTCATGCAGCATTTAGCCTGAATTAAATCACCAGCTCATCATCCGTTCAATAGCACATACTACTATTCACACCATTGAAAAACCATAGCTCTAACGTTTTGTGTAACAATGGTCATTTCAGCTTTCAGGTCTGTTGCTGTGCCAAAAGCCTCTTCTTTCTTTGTGCACTTTTATAGGGACATTTGGCTAAACTACTCTCTTTACCAAGGGGATTTAAAAAAAAAAAAAAAAAAGTAAGGGCCTGTTTTCAATTGTCTCTCCCCCACTATCTATTCACAGACAAGCTCGATAACACTCGGTGCAACCAAACATACCGAGCACTCTCTCTCCCAGTCCTCCCAGCTCCATGTAAGCATTCTGGAAAGCATCTTGCCAGTTTTCATCAAGTGAATGCTCCTGGCCATGGATCATGATGGTGTTGCACCTGTAAAACAGCCATTTACAAATAATACTATTACCACCACTAATAATTATATTATCTACCTGAAAAGCAATTCTGTTCATAAAAAGTGCAGATTAATAAAAGTGAAAATAATACTGTAATGGTAGATGCAGTTGTAAAACACAAGCTGGATAAACTATGACCTCCAGCTGATTAAAAATCATCATCAGAAAACCATTTTCTGAGCTTTTGCCATAACATATTGATTCTACTAATATAAACCACTACAAGTTATATTCTGAATTAATTATACATTAAATATTTATGTTTAAGGTGGGTGAACATTATTCTGAGAGAGTGGCACCCACACACTCTCTAACTTTATTGCGGTAACCTTATGATGTATGTGTAGTTTAAGTGTCATAAAAAATAAAAAAAATCTTGAATATAGACTGCATGAAGATTAGCTGTTGCCAAGGTAACAACTAAAGGAGATCCAAATAAATAATACACCATTGACCTGGGTTGACCATGTGACAATATGACCAAAATAACCATATTAGTAGTCCATTTGGGCACTTCCACACCCACGAGCCATTACGTATAGTATTACTTCCTTTATTACATCTTGACTACATCATTAAGGCAGTACTATCACTAACACACAAATATACAGTACATATTGGTATGGTAGAATTCTTATTAATATTGTTCTTAGTATTATTAAATCACTGTAAATATGTGCAGAGCTAAATGTAGCTGAAATTAGGTAAAAAAAAAAAAATTATGTGTCTCCAGTTGTGAGCTGTACAATTGATCCATTATTGATTAACCAACCTGTCCAGTATTCTCTCCGGCGCTCCCTTCATGACCAGAATATGACCAGAGGGATTGTCCTCCACTTCATGGATAGAGAGCTTGAAGAAGCAGGAGGAGGAAGAGGAGGAGGAGGAGGAGGATAGGAGAACCGGTGAACAAAACGTGACAGGATTCAGAACAAAATGTATTCAACTGCATTTACTCTGGAATAAGATGCAACATGTACTGCAGGTTTTTGCTTTTGGAAGACAGTAGTACTCAACAAGTCATATGTATTCCCTGAAGAAGGATCATTCATTCATGCTCTCACATGTATTCCTGTGGTGTTACACCTTGCACTACCCTTTCCCCCGACACAAACACACACAGACCCACACACTCACCCAGGTAATTTGTATCTGAGTCACAGCATATCTAATCTCAGGGAACCAGAGCAAAATTGCTTTTTTTTCCCACAACACAGACGTTCCTATTTTAAGTCGGGGAACAGGTGCACAAAATGCATGCAGGAAGTCCTTTGTTTGCTCCAACATCACTGTTGTGTTATTCATATGCTGGTTCAAATCTCCAGACAGGCTGGGAAAGAACTGGGTGTGGAAAGCGAGGCAGAAACACTCCCCCTGCCTTAATTGCCGCAGTGCCCTTGAGCAAGGTGTAAATGCACTATGTGATGACTTTTTCATAGCTCAATATTAACTTTAAATATAGCCGCAAGCAGCAATGAACGGGGTCCAAGCACAAAGGGCAGTCTTTGACTTAATATGACCTCCAAAAGAATTTGAAAACATGCCACATGTATAAATAGCCTCATCGTTGGCAAGTTTAAATTGGTCACTTGGGTATTTGAACCCTGGACTTTTGTATCCCAAGAGAAGGTCACTCACTGGCTGTGTTACAAGGGAAGATGTCATTTCCACACACAACTCAAGGTAATGACATCATATGTATAAAAGTGGGGTATTTTTGTTTGTCTAAAGAAAACCTATTATGCCCATTTCCAGCTTGTCCAGCATTTTCTTTTGGACTCCACTTGGGTATCCTCACATGATTCATAGTTTAAAAAAACTTGTTTATCTTATACTTGCCCTTTATGCAGCCCCTCAGTTCAGCCAAGGGGCAGCACGTGTCAGAGTTGTGTTAAGTTACCACCAATGCAAACCCAACAGTTCCTGCCTCTGTAGGACGCAAGGGTGATTTATCTTGATTTTTTTGAAGGTTAGAATATGAAATGTCTAGAAATCTAGATTTGTTGTAACGAACCCCTCCCTCTTTAATCAATCATTACTAAATTTTATACATGACTGAGCCATCACTCTAGATTGTGCTAACTGAATTTCATACAAATCCATGTTACCAATTATGAGGAATAAACTTTTCACATTTGAAGAAGACAAAGAAGAATGAGAAGAGGAACAAGAACAAGAAGAACAACAAATACAATAAATATTTGCCAGTGGTGACTCCCACAGGATGTAACAAAGCAGGCTACTTAACTTTCAAAAGAGCTTCCAGAAGTGCCTGTTCTAATCTACTGTGTAGTGTACAATACAATAGCGCAGGAGGTGATTGTTTTGGCTGGACTTCAACAGAGATGTCCGCAGTGCATTTAGATTTTTTTAACTGCACTTATACCAGGATGCAAGCTTTTTTTTTATTTCTCTGATGTTCTCACATCACAAACGATGAACGACGGCATTAAATCACACATCTCGCAGGTAAAAAAATGCAACTGAAAAGCTGTTATATCAGTTCAATGTGGGGCATCCATACATCCGTGGGGGCAGCTGCTCTGCACGTACACTTGATTTGACAGTAGCTGCAGTAACTGGGTGGAGATAAGCCTCCTGAATTTGCACCCAAAATGCTGTCAAAACTTTCTCACTGCAGCCTCTTTAACTGGGAAGAAGGCAGGAGGAAAAAAAAAAGGCGCATAGAGGCATGAGAGAGTTAGAACACAATTAAAGCACCCCAAATAATCACTGTGACAAAACACTCAATACAGAGTGAAAAATGAGAGACATCCACCGAGTAAAACAGATGAAAGAGCAGGGGGACTTAATAATAATTAGAATAGTTATAATTAAATAAAATAATTTCTCTTTCAAATCAAACATCCCAGGGTATGAGTGGAAAGTATTGTTCTTGCAACTGCATTTATAAGCTTTTTTTTTTTTTTTTTTTTTTTGCTCAAACAGAGCTTAACCATGTCATGTGATATGCTGCTTCAGTATACTTTAACAAGATTGCAGATGAGCATTTAATATCCAGGAATTCACATTATAGACGTTAATGACTATCCCTGTAACAGACTGGCCACAATTTCACACATTAACCGTACACGTTTGGTCCATTTACAAGGTTTTGACCTTGTCTTGTTTGTATAAATATAACTATTCGACAAGTGTCATCAGAAAGAGAGCATACTGTCACACAGATAGCATCGTCCATTTATATAGCACTCGCAGAATTGTAAAGGTTAAAAAAGGATCAACAAAAACATAGATGCGAAGAAAAAAATAAATTAAAAAATGCAAAATATCTGAAGTTATGAATGGTCTGTAAATGTCTGGATTTTAATGTCGACCTGTGTCAGCAGCAGTTCCCGCTCAAAGCCGTGATCAAACGTTATTCGCATGCAGTACCTGGTACTTGTTGGTGGAGTTGAAGGGGATCTCTGCCACTTTGGTGTTTCTGGCTCTCATGTCACGAACACTCCCACAGCACAGCTCGATGCATTTAAACAGAGCTGACTCTGATGCGTCCCCCACTGTATCCCTCTGGGGAAACAACACACACAGCCACACACATTAGCACAGTCACTCACATATGCATATTAAAAAATGAGTGTCTCACTGCCTGTGTTTATCACACTGCAGTGGAAGGGAGCTTTTGGATTTTGTGTGTTATTTAACTGATTAAAGCTATACCTGAGAGGACATTCTTTACTTCCATTATGGTTCTCATTAATGATGCAGGTAGCTAAGTATTATCCGCGATAACTATAATGTTTTAAAGGTTATATTTAATGTAAAAGTAATGATAGTACAAAATGTAATTTTCTGGCTAAAGGATTAAGAATCATTTGGTTGATGGCAGCTTAATTTCTGCTGGAGAAATTCAGCTGATTACTTTGCCATGTATGCAATTTGCAATGTTTCTTAAGGGCTTTTTTTGAAGAAAACTCCAGATAGAGAAAGTTCACATCATGTTGGAGGAACACATTGCCTATCGGCAGTAATCGATAGCAATGTCATTGCCAAGGTTGTAGCTTAAAGGTAAATGATTGCTCTGAAGAATTACAACTTCTTAATATATTCTACAGTATGCGGTCCAGTTTTGTTTACAGTTGTGTGTAGAGATCTTATAATGGCATCAGATCTTTAAAGGATCTACATGTAACAACAAAACCACATGTAATCTGTATATTTAGAGCAATTAAACAAAGACAACACATGAAAATATTTGACATACATTCAAACATTTTTTTGTTTTGGAAATGTGTACACTATTTGCACATGTAGATATCCACACACAAAGGATAAGAATAGCTATTTTTTATGAGGCTCAGAATTGATTACCCTCTGTGCACATGCACATTGCTTGATATTTGTTTTTGTGGTTTTTGCAGGTTTATCGGCTTGTGACAATGTTGCTTGCATGTTGCTTGAATAATATCAGAGAAAATTCTCTTCTGATACCCTGTATAATCCCCCTCAGTGGACATTCTGCAATGATCAGTGCAAATAATCCCACTCTTGGAGCCAATTTATTAAAATCAATGCTGAACTGATTGACCTGACACCCAATATACCAACAGGGGCCGAACCAAGACAAGAGATTTCTCTTTGTTCCTGTTTATTCATTCATGAACAGCCGCAAAACAAGGACACACGCTCTGCAAGATTTGTCCTTGTTTGTGCCTTTTCATGAATGAATAAATAGATCAAGGAAATTCCATTTCTCTGTTTTTGCGGGTGCAGACGGGGACTTGTTCATGTAATGGTAGTGCAGCCTGGGCCCTGACTGCTGTGTTTGAGTGCTGTCAGAAGACACAGCTGTTACTTAATGCAGGGAGGATGCGCGGGCATCTCGAGGGGCGGAGAGGCTGCGGTGGCAGGGTCTGCTCCCACCGGAGTCAAGAAGCTGTAATCCCAGTCGCTGAGAGCCAACTGAGAATTCCTTCAGGTCAGTGTAGCACAGGTTGGAGGATAGCAGGATATTATTGACTTACTCACCTAGCAGTGTGTTTGTGCATCAGTGTGGGGGAGTTATTTCCTGGGGGTGCATTGAATTATCCTCTGTGTGTGTGCGTGTTTATATGTGACAGGGAAGCTGTGAGCGTGTGTAGAGTGCACCTGTGTCAAATGGTACTGACAGATTATTTTTATTCCCTGTGAGTGCCATGTGGGCGAGGCTTGGCCGGCCACACCAGAGAAAACAGTTAATATATTCATTGTACTCTACTTAAGTAAAATTGTGAGACACTTGGACTTCACTATACTTCTACTTTACTATATTTCAGAGGAAAAAAATATATTTCATTACATGAAATATATAAAACATTACACATTTGTATAGATTAAAAAACCCCTAAGTATGCAAAGTAGTTAAAATCAGCTCCACCTCGATTAGGCACAACATTAAAATGCTGCTTACATAATATAATAATATAACGCTAATACATTAATTATAATAATATAATAGTCTGAAAGGGGCTACTATGCATAGTGAGCACTTAAAACCCGTGTCTACTTTGCTGCTAATACCGCTGTTCTTTTGTATTTAGCGGTACACCAGAGGAATAAGGCTGGTATTATGTTTTTTTTTCTTTTTATTATTATCAACGAGTTCCTAAAGAGACCAAAACTAACAATGGATTTATCCGACTAATAAGGTATGCTTCTCTAGTCTGATCATTACACTAAAGGAATGTGTCAACTGAGTGTAAAAAGTATGGCTCTTTAATTTGGTTTTAATTGGTTTTGGACAGCAGTGGAACTCCATGCCATGGCACAAAAAGATAATACTTGCAGGATGAATTAATTCTTAGTTTTCATTCTTGTAGTAATATGTGTTGACAAAAATAGAAAGGTCGACTAAAGCCAGCCTTTATCCTTTAAGTAAGTGTTGCAGGATCTTTACCTGTAATGGAGTATTTTTACATCACAGTATTGCTACTTTAACTTAAACAAAAGGATATGAATACTTCCTCTACAGCTGCTTGTTTCTGAATGACAGCTCTCCCGACACTGTGCTGATGTTGTTAACTTCACCCTACTGGCAAAGCATGTAGGCAAAATCTTGTCTTATGAATAATGTGCATGCATTATTTGATTCAAATCTAAGAAAGACCTGCTTATTATGTCCTTGGATTAAACTAGACCTGTTACACCCCACTGACTCAGAGATAATTTATGAGACTTAACGCATTGATGTAAAGGATGTTGTCTCTGTGTGTGTAGTGAAGGTTTATACCATCAAGATGGGAAGATGCTCCTGTCCAGCTTTGAAATCAGCTCTGTTGCACAGTCCAGCCACGCGAGACAGAGCAGCCCAAGTAGTAGAGCTCTTATCAAAACCTGAACCTGGAAGAATAGCAGTGGGAGCTGTGTTAGACTTTTTTTAAGTAGGGCTCATGCAGTATTTATGCTACTGACTTAACACTCGGTTCACAGAGTAGCATGGGATATAGTAGCTAAATAACAGAATCAGGGTCAGTTAAGTTGAGCAATCACTTTTTCCTTGACAAAAGTGATTTTTCAATTCCCCAGTCGAGAAAATGGCATTCATTTTTAAATAGAATGTCTTGAAAAAATACAAGCTGTTTGGAAGATTTCTCGTATCAAAATTTCATCCCTCCCATCCATTGGAACTGCACCTGACCTTCACTCTGCTGTTGGCGCCTGCATTCATTTTTCATTTTAGCCTGGGCTCTAGAGTGGTCACTGTCACTGATATTGTGAGAAGAGAACATGATAGTGTCATGCAACATGCAGTACACAGTGGCAAACTGTGACTGGAGTTGTTAAACTTGGCAAAGCGTGGTGCAAAAGGCTCAAAACAGCTGCAAAAATAGCCTGTACTCTTGAATACTGTATTTTTTTTCTTCAGCACTTGCACAGTTTCAGTTTATTCAAAAATCAGCTAAAATACAAGTACAATTGAGACATATTGGAGATATGTGAAACCTAAGAATAGGGGCCCAGACACTAAGCAGATAGTATTTAAAATATATGTTTACTAACAAGTTGTTTAGATTTTAATAAATGCATGTTTTATACAGTAACATTTACAACTTACAATTGCAATTACTTATATCTAAGATTAACCTTAAAAAATACTACTAAATGTTGACATTTAAAGACATTTTTTCCATCAGTCTTAACATTGATTAAATAGGTTACTATATATATATATACATAAGATACAATAAATAAAAACATATGGCAAGTGGAAATAACAGTACAATTTAAATAGATTCCAGAGTAGATTAACTAGTTTGAAAGTCCTCAGCCATTCAGGGTATTCAAGCTTAAACATATTTTAGTAGCAACTGCTGCCTTAAGCTCTTTTTGAAAACAGACACTGATAATTACATTTTTATAGTGTTATCAAGTTCATTCCACACCTGCACCTCTGGACTTCTGCAAACCACACTAAAGCTTGTAGATTTAAGTTTATTTTTCTTACCCTTTATAAGACGCTTTTTCTAGTGTTATGCAAAGGAAAGTAAGTTGGACTAAAGTCACAAAGTCTGTTGTTGAGCATATATACAACATTATATAAGAATTGTGAAAGATATTACACTAAGTGAGCTTCAGAAGACTGTAACTGTGGAAAAGGGGCAGGAACAAAAGGAGCATTTACCTTGGACCATGATATGGCACATTTAGCTTTTCTTCAGTAAAATCTAGTTTCTCAAGATAACTAGGAAAAGTATTGCACCATATATCATTACAATAATTTATATAAGGCTCAAATAAAGACTGATATAAAGTTTAAAGTGCTCCAAGTGGAAGAAAAAGCCTCAAATTGAAAAATAAACCAACATAGTTGGACATTTTTTTCATCAGTTCATCAATATCGTCCTTAATCAATATGAACCCCCAAGAAATTTGGTGTACTTCACTCTCTTAATAACCCAACTGTTTATTTTGATACAAACATGTTTAACAATTGTTTTGATTTCAATTGTAGTGAAAAACAATTTTGTTTTGCTTATATTCAAGGATAATTTGTTGCATTTTACCCATGTATCCAACTAGTCCCTTATTTAGATTATTTTGCAGATCATTTAGATTTTTGTCAGCAAATAATACTTGAAAAGGAATGAAGAGGAGTGGCCCTAAAATGGATCCCTGGGGGACCCCATATGTGATTAAATTTGTGACCATTTACATATGCATATTGTGTCCTCCCATACATACAACTTCTGAACCAACTGAGCGCTGTGCCTATAACACCATCTGACACCACCCGTGTCTCTTCCTAGAAGAATTTCAAAGTCAATAGTGTCAAATGCTTTTGATAAATCAAGGAAAATACCAATGCCACAGTTGTCTTTATCAATAGCGTAATTGATTTTATTCCATGAGATCAAGACTCACCATATAAGTGGTGCTCTTTTTCTAAAGCCATTCAGTGATAGGACAAGAATATTTGATTTATCAAAGTATTTGCTAAGCCTATTCTATGCAATTCTGTTCAAAACTTTGGAAAGAGTAAGCAATATAGATACAGGTCAGTTATTGTGCATCATTCATCAATCATTTTTATCACCAGACTTTAAGACTGGTAGAAAATTACTAAGCTTTGTCATTTTAGGCACAACTCCACAAAGTAGAGAGATGCTGATGGAGTAAACAAGTAGCTCCACAACTTCATTCACAATAGCTTTAAAAATGTTTCTACAGATTTCATCTGTGCCAGCTGTATGGGAGCTTTTCATATTCAAAATGATTTTAGAGACTTCATTTCTGTCAGTTGTCATCAAAAAGAATTAATTCAAATAATTTCCTTGGAAAAATCTGTTATCTGAAGGTAGTACTGTCAGGTTGGCTAATTTTGTTAGAAAGGTTTTCACATGTGGAGATAAAATAACTGTTGAAACTGTTAGCAAGGTCAGCATTGTCAAAATCATTGCCGGCTACCCTTGATTTTGGTGTCAGGAAGCACAGTGGTTTTGTGACCCTGGCTGAGGACTTCATTGAGCACCTTTCAGGATTTCTTTTGATCACCTTGAGAAGCTTTAATAAGCTCATCGTATTGTCTTCACTTACTTATATATGTGTGAGCTCTCTATTTTGGATATGATTCTTTATTTGCATCATTTGGGTTGTTGATATAGTGCTTATAAAGTTTTTTTCTTTTTAGTAGTCCATAATTTCAGATCTACAGCACCACATTTAATAAGTATGAGTAATTAGAACATTATATGCAGTGTCTGGATCTTTACAGTTATAGACTGTATGGACTGTTATAACTGTTAGTTATAGAGTTTGGCTCACAGGTTTTCACATAGTTGTTGCAAAGTATTTTCCATTTAGAACTTTTGTTTTAGCAAGATCATTGAAAAGTGCAATAGGAAATTGGTCTGTTATGTCAGTCTTACACCGGAGTCGATACAAGCATTGTGAATATCTGTAATGATGTTATCAATAACTGACTTGCTGGATTTCGTTTGTCTAGTAAATGTATTTATTTTGGAGAAAACCGATGAAGAATGTTAAGTGTTAATAAAATTGATTTTAGCATCATATTTACAAATATTAATGTTAAAATCCCAAAGAATTTAAAAAATATATTATTTTATTTTTATTTATGCAATATAAAAGTTCACCCAGTTTAATATTGAAAATGTCAGAGTGAGAGTCTGGATGCCCTACATTGCTCCAACAATGAGGTTTTTACCATTGTTTACATTTGAATATTACATTTGAATAGAGAATCTGAGTGACCATCTTCAGTAATGAGATCATCACCAAATATTTACGGAGGGTCCCAAATATATACACACTCCACCATCTGGTCTGCCAAGTCTATTTCTGTTGTATAATTTGTATCCACAAGGTTAAGAATATCCACATATGATCTATTATTAAGAGGTTTCACTGCAGCCAATTACATCAAAACTACAGTCTATACCGGCCAAAAGGGAGACTAGACTTATTCACACTTATAATTTAGCTTCCCATTGATGTTAATGCAATGCTGTTCAGATAATTCATAATTTTCATTACAGCCTATATCATCAAGGCTCATACAAAGTGTGATGGTGATACGGAGAGTGTTGAGTGACTGATGTAAAACTGATTTAAGACCATACTAAAAATACCTCACATCTAAAGGTCCTAACACCTGAAAGCTTAGAAATAGAAAGACAAAAGATAAAAATCCAATTCATTGTCCAATGTAAACAAAGAGGGCCAAAAAACAACTACATCAAGATCTAAACCACAATTGTATATAGCAGGTAGATGCATCTATCCTGAGTGTGGCCAGCCGCAAGCTTATCCTTGTGTTCTTTATGCAAGGTTTCAAGCAGTTTCATTGTCTTGGCTGTTAGATTCACCAGAATGTGCATCTTTGGTGTAGATCACTTGAGTCTTTTCTTTGCTTTGAAAACCTTGTCCCTGACGCTGTATTGAGCAAACACAATGGGACAATAATTACCATTAGTTTGGCATTTTTACTGTTGGGGTTTGGTACATTGGTACATTTCTGTCTAGAGTACTGCTCTTGTTCATCTAAGGAGTCCTCCAGATCATCATACTTCTTTTGTAATTCATCAAGTTTTCCGATCATGTTTTTGAATTCATATTTTAGGGATTCCTTTACCGATTGCGTGATGAAGTGGGTGATAGCCTTCTTGACTGGTTTGATAAGCACTCCTGTTTCAACTGCTGATTTTGCGGTTGAAATAGGAGTGCTGAAATAGAATATCAATCTGCTTGATTATTACCTTCGATATCAGCTTTTGGCTCAATTAATCTTTTTTCAGATTCCTCTGACATGTCTGTCCTTTTTGATAACCTGTGCAATCTTGAACTGATTCTTGGTCGACAGTTTCACAGTGGAAATCACAGTTTCCAACCGTTAAAACTGATACTATCATTGCTGACAGCAGCCAAATAAGATGATATACGGTAGGTGTTCAAGATAATAGAGTTACAAACAGATGCAAGCATAAGTGGAGCATCACAATAGAAATCATATTATTTGTTGGTCAATTGGAGCTCGGTTTCAATTGCAACTTATCCTCGGTGCTGTGAGACCCCAGACCCTGTTGCCTTGGTCCTGTGTATTGTGTGTACTGTGTGTGCTTTGTGTGTCTTGCAGGTCTTTGGTTGGGTGGAGTCGAGGTGCCATTGAGCTAACTGGGAACACCTGGCCGGTGTTTCCAAGTTACTTAAACCTGCCTGTCCAGACGCCAATGTGTCGGTCCCTTCACCCTTCGCCAAGCTCAGGATGCTAATTTTGTGTTGCTTCCTTCTGTTTTAACACTGACAACATGCACTTTATATCAGCCACTGCATTCATGCTCTCTCAGACACCACTGATCCTGACTTTCACACTCCATTTCAGTTATTATTGTTATTTACTTCATGCATCTCCCTCTTTTGTTGTGGCTGGCGAGCCAGACATAACAGCGCCACTTTGTCTGTTCATTGTATGACTGCAAATACGTCTGACTTAATACTCATCGGTATGTATAGAAGACCTGTTTTTTTTGTTTTTTTTGTCTTCCAAACCTTTTGGTTATTGCTAAAAGCTTCTTTGAAATTTGGCTCGATTTGTTGCTGTTTGGTAGGAGACAGGAATCCAATTGGTTCTGCAGCAGCAGTCTTGCCAAGGAACTCTGGGAAAAGACATGTTTGTAGCTGAGGGCCACCCACTGTGTACCGCTGCTCAATTAATCCAAGCGACAGTGCATACTGCAATGTCAGTTGGCGGTGTGAACATTGGACAGATGAATTTCGACAGGTAGTCACACTCCCCCTCTGCATTCCCACACACACTCTATCTCCCCTTCATCTTTCCTCCAAGCTTTACCCTTCCTTCACTTTCTTTTCCCCTTCTGTCTTTCTTTTCATCTCTCCCTCTCTCTCTGTCTTACCAGTCTGGTCCTCGGTGGTGTCCGCCTCATGGATCTGGTTGTCGAACCACATGTGGGCCACGGTCATGCGGTTCTGGGTCAGTGTGCCCGTCTTGTCGGAACAGATGGTGGAGGTGGAGCCGAGTGTCTCTACGGCCTCCAGGTTCTTCACCAGGCAGTTCTTCTTGGCCATTCGCTTGGCAGTGAGAGTCAGACACACCTGGGAGAACGGCGGGAGGCGAGGAGGGAGGAGGAGGAAAAGAGTTGGGGGTAGTGAAAGAGGGGAGAGAAGAGGATGAGGGAGGGAGGGAGGACAAGGAAAGGCGAGGATGGATGATTGTTAGTCGGCGAGGGGAGAGAGCATGTGTACGCACTGGTGCATTCAAGTGTTTGTGGATGTGAAACCATGCGTGGTCCAGGTGCCTTACAGCTTATATGTGTGTATGTCTGCGTGTGCGTGTGTGTGTCTGTGTGTGTGTGTGCGTGTGTGTGTTTGTATGTGTGTATACTTGGTTGGCTGGTTAACAGCAGGTGCACAAGGACATAAAAATACGATGAATGCACACATTCCATATGTTGTAAGAAACACATCACCGCATATTAATTCAAGCTGACCACATTACTCACATAGCAACAAATGCAGCACAAACGCACACACAAACATTTCCACACACAACTCATGGTGTGTTTAAACCAAAAGAAACTAAAGAAACCAGTCACTGGAAGTTAATTTATTTTTTTTGGAACCAGTGAAATGTCGACTGATGGCATTTCAAATGCCAGCTGGCATCCACCTCAGCTCACACTTTGTTTATTGTTGCGGAAAAAGTTAGATGCACTTCGACATTTGAGCAACTTCAACATTCAGCAATAAATCACCTGCTTTGCTGTGTTCTGTAGCGTCATTAGAAATACAACGAACATTCACTGTGGGTAAATTAGTGTGAAGAAAAGCACAGGTGTAACTAATAACATTGATGATGGCTCCTTTCCATTTAGCTTTGCCAGTAAACCATGTTAGTGAGCCAGAAGGAAAAATATCTGAGCCCAGGAGCTGGCACACTTAAAGTTGTGCCAATCAATATTTTTACATTACCAATGGATCAAATGGCTTACCCTAATGTGAAAGGTGTTACTTATAATAATGAACTACTGTGAATGATCACTCAGCTCTGCAGTTATACTTATCTCCTCTGACCTTTTCAGCCTCATAGCTGTTTTATTTTTCAGGCCCTCAAACTTGAACAGAGTGGAACATTTAATAACTGGGAAGCCAGATATTTTTCTCAAAGGTTGGTGGTGACCAAAACGGAGATAAAAAGAGAGTGAGTATTGGACTTCCATTGTTTAGTTGGAAAAAAACATGACTTCAAATGAATGATAATGCTTGTCAAAGTCTGAGGGATGAATAAATAGGTAACTCATGTTCGCCATAACAATTTAAACATCTGATAATATGTCAGATGTTGTAGTTTCAGCATGTTCCCATACCCATTTAAATGTAATGCAGCCATTAATGATGTTGTTAGTTACACCTGAGTTTGAAAAGTCAAAACAGCCATCACACATAGGTCTATAGGTCTACCCCATACTTGCACAAATCATACTATTGTATATAAGCATACAAACAAAATGCTACCAGGCTATGAACCAAACCATGCATACAAATAAGCAAATAAATAAACAATCAACCCCATCTTCACATGACTTTTTTTCATGGCTCAATAATTTTGGTTTATTTTGGAGAAAAAAAAATAAATGCACCATCATAGTAAAAATCCAACCAAAAATTAAATAATACAAAAAAATCATCATAAGATTAACATTTGCAGTGCAAACACTCAATCATTTTAATTCATTCTAACTTATCTTGAGGGTTTTACCCATGTCCTTTTTACAAATGAGCCTCATTTGCGTTGATAATAATTTCACTGAGGTAAATATTGACTTCTTGAAGCAAAAATACAACAAGCTTTGGGTGTGTGGGGACTTTTTTTTAATCAGTAAATAATTCAAACAATGAGTCATGCTCATAAAAAAAGAAAAAAAAAGCACTCTACCACACTACTCACAGTGACAGTAGCCAGCAGTCCTTCAGGCACATTTGCCACGATGATGCCAATGAGGAAGATGACAGCCTCCAGCCAAGTGTAGCCCAGGATGAGTGACAGGATGAAGAAGGTGACACCGAGGAAGACCGCCACGCCTGTGATGATGTGGATGAAATGTTCGATTTCTATGTTGATGGGAGTCTGACGGACCTCCAGCTCAGACGCCAGGGTGGCAATACGACCCATCACTGTTCGGTCTCCGGTGGCTATTACGATGCCGCGGGCAGTACCTGGAGGAAGGGTTGACACATACACTTATTTTATCTTGGTATCTCTCTAGATAGACACCAGTAAAATATATTGTATTAAAAATATATAAAATCTTAATAAGTGGTTTCAGAACACATCATTCTATCTATATTATATCATTAATATAATCAGTCTGTCAGAGCAGGTAGCTGAGTAGATGTTATTTCTTTCAAATTATAGCTTTTTTTGGCTTTTTTTTTGAAGGGCAGTTTTGAAATTTGATGTAATGAGACTTCAGATGAGATGGTGAAAGGTGAGGCCTCTCAGCTGGGTGACCCCAATGCCCCTCACTGCTTTGGTGAAATGTGTATGTGAGACACAGAGTGATGCGTAAAAAGACAAATGGCTGCTAACAATGTGGAAGATACTGTAGGAGTTGAAGTGCTGTATTTTATAAACAGGAAGGAGGGTTGATGTGGAGGTGATGGCTGGTGACGAGTGGTGATGGATGAAGGTGAATTACACATGTTGGCCAGATTGATGGTTGGGTGGACAGAGCAGTTGCCAGACTGAGTGAGTGAGTAAAGTATCTGAATCATTTAAAATACAAACTATGTAATCTTCAGACCTCGCTGTCAGCAGCTTTTACAGATACTATTTCTTCAGTAGAAAGTAGTTCCAGTGAAAACTTTTCATAGTGAGCTCTGTGGATCATTATTATTATTATGTGGAGTAACCAAGACTTTTTCTGGAAAGGGCTATTTAATTTTGTGATTTTTCACATTTGGTGAATGTCCTTTTCCATAGCTATGATCACCATAAACAAGACTGAGACGGATCTCAAAACTTGGGCACATAAAACTAAAAACTACCTCTTCCTCCTGTGGTCTCTAGCCACCTTTTTTATATGAGCTATACTTTCAATGCAACCTATGGAGAGGGAGCAAGAGCATTGAATAATAGACTATAAGACAGCAGAATAAACATGGTGCTCTTCTGATAGTTTTCATGACTTTTTTATTACGTTTTACTTATTTACCTTTTCAAAAAGAAATAGCACATTCATTTCTAAAAGTGATCTAAATATTACATTTTGGTATTATGTTTTTTTTAAAACCAGGATGCATTTATAACCACATATAGAAGAAAGGTCCCTAAAGTGCTCAAACAAATGGAAATTTGAACTTCTACAATCCCATGACAACTGGGCAAACTCCATCTGCTAATGAGGATCATCCGATATGATTGAAAGCTCCAGAGCAGCAACTAAATTGACTTTGTCAGGTTTTTGTTTTTTTTTCCTCAACTGCTGTTTGAATGCTGCTGTGTCAAGAATGAATGCCAAACCTCAACCAAATCATTGGGTGAAAACTTATTGGATTTACAGACTGAATTCTTCATATTAAAAGTACTATAAGACTTAAAATCATTATTCCAAAATAAACATAATAGTTCTTCAGATATGAACAGCTCACTTTATATACAGCCTACATTTGAATTAGGATGTAAGTTGTGATGAAGTTGCAGATTCTAATATAAAAATCCCATTGAAATGCCGACTGTATCACCATTACATGATTGATAGCAACTGAAATACCAAGTAAAATCCCTATCGGTTTAATCTCAAATGAAAGCTCTCATTAATATTCTTTATACATTCAAAATTCAATAACTATACTCTGTAGGATGGAGGGATGTGCTCTGATGAATGCTGCTCTGAAACACACTCATGGATGGGCGTAAAGCATAACTATGTTGATCTCTAGATGGCTTAAAAAAAAGAGACATTTAAGGCAATAAGAGACAATCTTGGCCATATGTGGCCTACTGACCCTCAACACAGTTGGTGGAAAAGAAACAGATGTTGCGGGTCTCCAGAGGATTGTCATGGGTGAACTCTGGGGAGCGAGTCTGAGGCTCCGATTCTCCTGTCAGAGAGGAGTTGTCCACCTTCACGGAGAGGGACACGGGAAGAGAGAACAGAATTATTCAGTGAGACATACAGGGACAGAAAACAGGAGAGAGTCAAGAAGTGAGACGGACAAGGTGGAAATGAAAGAAGGACCACCTATCAGCAGCAAGTGCAGTGATACTCTTGTCATGTCAAAACCTTGTTCTGGTGTTTCTGATTTTCATGCTTCAACTTCAAAATCACCAACTTCTTTAACAGGTGAATAAATGTGTGTATATATATATATGAATGATCACCACAGTCTTATTACACTGCTTCAAACTAAGTGGGATAAACTTAATGATTGGCAGCTAAACTCAAATGGTGATATTGGATGTTCTGCAACAATGAGAACATAGAAAGTCTTTTCGGATGTTGTAAATGATATTGTAAAAGACATTATGGGATATTCCATTTTCAACAATGGTTCCTTAGGATACATTGAAGAGACAGCTACCTGTTTAAGTAGTTATAAAGTTAATCCCACAAAGAATTACCAACCAACCATTTGAGATCAAGAGAAAATGAAAGGAAAAAATTACATTTCCATGAACTGAGATGCTAAAAAATAAACCCATTTAAATATAGAATTAAAGAACATTGGAGTGCATATAAATATCTGATTACCTTTTGGTCCAGAATAAAATATCTCTACAATTTTCACATAGATTGTCATGAAATTTGGCACAAATATCTTGATCCCCAGAAGATGAAGCCTTATGACTTTGGTGATCCCCCGACTTTTCATTTAGCACCACCAGCAGGTCAAAATGTTCAAATATCCAGTGAAATAGTTCACTCAATGGATAGACCTTTTTCACAGCAGACATTTTGAATTTTCAAAGCACGAAATGTTATTTTGCAGCTTTGCTTTTCCTACTTTGAGAAGCCAAGATATCTGCTGTGAGAAGACAATCTATCCTAATGACTTTCTTGATCCTCTGACTTTTCATCTTTCACTATGATCAGGTCATATTTCAGTTTGTCCAGTACTTTGATCTATGACCAAATATCTGCAAAAACTAATTCCTATGTATTCCCATCAACCTTAGCTGTACTATTTTGTGTTTAGCACTAGCAAATGTTAGCATGCTAACACACTAAACTAAGAAGGTGACCTTAGTAAACTTTACCTGCTAAATATTAGCAGATCTGCCTCACAAAGGTGCTTGAGTTGCTGTAGACACTTAGTCTTTGTGTTACTGTCACATGTTACTAGTGAAAAGTGAAAACTTGATCAAATGCAATAATTAAAGAAAGAAAGAAAAAAATGGAAGAGGAAAAGTAAAATAGCAACACCAAAGTCAGCTGAACTGCTGTAATCCCACTGAGACCTCAGGGTCCCCCAGGGCTGAGCCCAGCACCCCTCCCCTACCTTGCATCCGCTGGAGGAGATCACTCGAAGGTCAGCTGGGATGCGGTCTCCCCCTTTGATCTCCACCAGATCTCCCTGCACCACAAGCTCAGCATCTATCTGCATCTTCTCCCCCTCCCGGATCACCATCGCTTGCTGGCATGGAGAAAAAGGAAGAGAGAGAGAGAAGAAGGGAGAGGGAGTGTAAGGAAGAGAGAGAGAGAGAGTTTGGGAACAGAGAGAGGATTTAGTCAGAGGAAAAGAGAGAAGAGCGATAAAAAAACAGGAGCCAGAGGGGAAAGAGGTATGTGAAAGTCAGAGATAGAGAAAAAGAGAGAGAGAGAAAGGAAGAAGAGAGAGAAAAGACAGGTAGGGGAAAAGAGGCACAAGGAGGGAGTGAAAAGAGCCTAAATAGATTAAAGAATTAGGCAATCGAAGTGCTAGAGGTGGATAACACAGGGGGAGTTTTTATGCAAACACACTCACAATCCGAAGTTGGCTCAAACATTTATTCTTCCTTTGTGCAAGCTTATTAGGTTTCCACTCAAGTGAGTGTGTAAGCCCTACTTTAGGGACAGCTTATTGATTCAGAAAGCTCTGAGACTACACCAAACAGCAAATGCATCAACTCACCTGTGGCACCATTTTCTTGAAGGAGTCCATGATTCGGGAGCTCTTGGCCTCTTGGAAGTAGGAGAAACAACCAGTGATGATCACCACGGCTGCCAGCACCACGCCCAGATACAACTGAAACGGGAGCAGAGTTGAGCCACAGGGGGAGTCAGTGTCATTATCGACTTAGTTTGGTTAAGGCGTTTTTAAAGCGTTGGAAAAGGGGATTTACAAACCTCAAACTGGTTTTAAAACAGCAAAACCTTAAATGCAGAGTGCAAAAGAACAGTTAAGAGTAAAAAGAAAACGGGGAAGCTCTCTCTTAGCAGGAGATTTAAAAAGGAAAAAGGCATCCTAGAGTGTGCTATTCCTGCCATCTTGGATGGTTCATTCAACGTTAGTCCAAGTGAACATCTGTCTCCCTAAAACCCAGAAAACCAAGAACTGAGACTGTGATCTGTGAGGCCACCAAGACACACTTTCTGAGCTGGAGCCTGGCTTTGTAGACTCACAGTGTGTGTGTGAAAACACATTTATGCTGGCATGTCTTTATTTTATTATTGGTTAATATTTTCAACTCTGCATGTACACGGTGCCAGTGCAAGAGACTGTTATGAGTTCAGCTCTGACTAGGGATGAAAGTATCTGCCAGCTGGTGTACTGTATGTCCTGAAGTCCTGGAAAATAAAATTCCCAAAAATCTGAAAAGCATGCTTTGGGAGGTTCTGCTTACGTTTGACAACAACAACAGAATGTGTTGCTCTTTTATACTTGAGTGACCTTTTTATTTTTATTTTTTTATTGTAGCAGTGCAAAATCTTCTGAACCACACTGTGGTGTGCCCTGGTAGCCTACTGGTTAGGATGCATGCCATATAACCACAACGTCCACGGTTTAAAATCTGGCTGCAGACTTTGTTGTATGTCACCCTCCATCACTCTCTCCCTTTAATTCCTGTCATCTCCTTGACTCTATATTAAAGGCATAAATTCCCCACCCAAAATATACATATATAAAAAAAGAAATAAACACATCTGTATCCTCAGAAAATCACTTGTCAGCATTCATAACATTTGCCCCCCAATTCAGCTTTGAGTTTGCAGTTTCTGGCTTTGTCTCCACATGGTTTTTGGAGATTTAAGTCTTGGCTCTTTTGCCTCCCCTCGCTTTGGGAGACACTTGTTCTTCTTCACCAGCTGTACGTAACATCTGTCTAGACAGGTGACACATTTGAATCCACTAACGTTTTGAGAATTGAGAGGATAAATGCCTCATTTCCAGCTTGCAAACATAAATTTTGAAAATTGTGCAGTTTACAATTACACAATAAATTGTTTAATTTCAGCAGCGCTTGTAGAAGCCCGAGGACGCGAAAACGTTTTTCTCAAATAACAGAAGACAATGTAATCTGTCAACTCAATAAACACATCACAATAATGAAAATTAAGTTTTAATCTGACAACAGAAGATGCGTAAAGTCCTGTTAGGGTGGATTTTCATCTTAAATAAGTGCTTGTACATTATGCAAAAGCTCAAAGTGCCAAAGCTGCAGGCAGTTGGGGCTTTGAAGTAGCTCACCAGAGCATCCAGCTGTACATACTCGGTACTGAATACAGAGATTAAATCGTGGGGAGATTAAAGTTATCACATGTGTGCATGTGCGTGTGTCTATCTACTGTATATTACTGTATATTATGCAAGCCTTTAATGCTGTCTGGGGTATGGGGAGTGCTGAATGATGATTGCATAATGACTCAAAGCCATAAAAGTGCAGTATGGATGGCTGCTTGGCTCTATTTGCTCAGCGGTTGGTCTGAATATTTATCCATAATGCCAGGACCGATGCCAGTATCAGCAGTAGTTTCTACGTCACCCTCTCCGAGCGGAAGAAAGGACTCTGTGTGACACTTTGTGTCTTGTATTTCTGCACTTATAAGGATCAAATCCTGGTGTTTTAATTGCCGTTTACATTTTCCCACCTTTTCTTTAGTTTTATGTAGTTTACCTCCTTTCTTTTCCCCCCTCCTTCCTCATTCTTATTCCTTCAGTGAATGCAGCTCTGTGTTGGTTAATGTGACCTAATTGTGTTGCCATTTTGGCCAGGGCTCTCAGAAAAGAGATTTAAATCTCAAGAGGCCATCCTAGGTCAAAAAAAAGAAAAAGGAGGGGTAAAGAAAGTCTTTTGAATGATTTTTCACTTAAGGTTAAGATGTTTATTTTGTTTAAGTACACATTTGCATTTGAGTCTATGTTTCTTTGATTTTCAATCATACTATGATATTGTCATATCGATGATATGATCATGCTGTGATGTCATTTGAAATGATTGAGCCAAGTAAGATTTGTTTTACTAAGAAGATTTGACTTTCTTACAAGAAATTCTTGTAATGGTCTAAGGATAGAGGATGTTTTATTGCTGCGCCCTGAGGCAAATATGTGATTTGTGATTTTGAGCTATACAAATAAGATAGACTTGATTTGACTTGACTGACACAACCAATGCCACAACCACACAGGCTTCATTATATACATCAGTATTCAGAGGCTTAAACTCTCCTCAATTTATGAACTGTAAATCAGAAGTTGGTACATATATTCTGTTAATATACAAAGACAGTAGTTTTGGACACGACTGAAAGATGAAGCCGTCACATTGTCTGAATATGATATAAAGTTTTCACCCCTTCATTGTATAAAAACAGCTATGGTGGACAGTACAATAGAGAAAATGCGATACTAATTGGAATATTGTTATATGTAGTTTGAAAGATCCTTAAATTTTGTATTTTTAAAGATGATCCCTCAGTGTATCTGTATTACAACCGTACCTACACTATCTTAGCATACCCACATCTCTCCCTGTGTGTGTAATTAATATGTAAGGCACGTTTTTCTATATATACGTGCATGTTTTACAAGCAGTTTCTTACATTATCATTGGCCGGCTCATCCTCTGTGGCCGCCTGGATGCTGTAGGCCAGGAAACAGAGGACGGCACCGGTCCAGAGCAGGATGGAGAAGCCTCCGAACAGCTGACGGCAGAACTTGACCCACTCCGGGGTGGTGGGGGGAGGGGTCAGGGCGTTGGGTCCATCTCTGGCCAGAATCTCTGCAGCCCTAGCGATGGTCAGGCCCTGAGGGAGGACAATTTTTCAGGAATGAATGTCTTTCTGCCTATGCTGGGAATCTTATTACAACACAACGGCCCCATTTTCACTGTGGCTTAAAAACTTATTTTACTGCTACAGTTGCAGTTTCAAGTATTCTTGCCTGACCTATTTAACACCACAAGTATAATAAACTGGGTGACTTTTCTCATCTAAGGTGCTGGGCCGCAAAACCCCTGGATGTAACTTTACTGAACATTTTTTCATGCCTAGTCATGTCACGGTCTAATTTACAGAAAATCCATGTAAATACCAAGAATAATACCGTCCCATTATATTGGATAAACATAGAAACTGGCTTTCTTTCCAGCTTTAGCAAGTTGTTGACATTTTTACAGCATGTGATATTTCCTGAGCAGCCCAGCAATCTTTTTTTTTTTTTTCTTAATACTAATCTTAAAAAAGATTAAATCAGTTTCTTTACACCTGCAATGTCACATTTAAAGAAAACAGCAAAGGGCAGCTATGGCGAAAAAAAAGACCTTTGTGATTGGTTCATCTGTGTTTCGTATCTGCCTGAGTTTTTACAAGTAGTTTTGTCAAAGTGTGTATGCCTGTGTGTGTGTGTGTGTGTGTGTGTGCGTGTGTGTGTGTGTGTGATTGAGGGATTAAAGATGAAGAAGGCTCACCTTGGGGATGCAGTGGTGGATCTAACTTGACCAAAGTAATGCTTGGTCTCAGTTTGGATGTTTCTTTCCAATACAGGCAAGCAGAGATTACATGTCCCTAGGGGATACTGAAGCAAATGTTGTGTGCTTGTGTGTGAATGTGCATGTGTAAATGAGTGTGTGTGTGTGTGTGTTGTTACCTGTGAGAGGTCTAGTCCATAGCGTTTTCCCAGATCATCTATAGATATTTTGTGGTCATCCTGCAGGGATAAAATGTAGTACATTTATTTTTATGAGAATTTTACTGTATAATGGAAACATATTATTCCACAAAAAAAACATTCAGTGTTTTACTGTGTGAACTGGAAAACCGTGGCTAAAAACAGAGCAGGGTAATGGTAATCATGGAGAAGATGTTATACTGATAAAAAAAAATGAGAATTTTCACACATCTCCACCTTCTTGAAAAATACTTTACTCTGACTCTAACATGGATCCAGGAGCTGGATATATATGATTCATTCCTCATGACAGATCAAAGAGGTCAAAGAATGATGTCCACTCCTGCTGCATCTGCAAGAAGTGCTGAACTGGTTACTAGAGAATGCTGTCTGTTCTCAAGTCATAAAAAAAAAGTGCCCCAATGAAAAACTGCAGGTTTGCACATGGAAACACTTTGAAAACTGTTCAAAGAGCTTGATAATGTACTGTATTTTATGTTTTGTTGTTTTTGGTGGCATATTGGTTATTATTTCTGTGGATAACTGGCCAAAAGCCACTTCATAATATTTCCACTGAAACTAAAATATCGTTTGGCACTGTAGCAATAAGAATTTCAGCTACCAGCTGTCAGAATGGTGTCAGTCCCTCACAATAAAGAGCTATTTTTTCTTTTTTTTTTTTTTCCACCTAACGATAAGACAGAGAGAAATGTGCCAATTTCTTCACCAACCAGCAAGCCACAGTGGACCAGAATGAAATGTAGCTGCAAGTGATGTGGCCACAGCGCACAACATGCTCCAGTGTTCACAAAACAGTTTGCTAAGCTTTATTTATATGCCCCTACACCCAGTGTGGATCAACCATTGTCTGCTGGTTGTTTACAGGAATTCTGGTGGGAAAAAAGTGTAGGAAATCACAAACATGAGGCAGACTGATGAAAGTAAAACGCAACACTTAGTCGCAACAACACTCCTGGAAGTGCTGACAGTATCCAATGAATCATTTTCTTTAATCAGTCACAGGCCAACTTGATAATTGACAAGAGCTGCTTTATCAGAGAGTGTGCGAGCAGCGAAACTTACCCCAGTTTTCATGGGCATCGCTTGGCTGCGTTTTGACAGCACCTCAAAGAGTTACAGCTCTGCACAAGACAAAAACTCTGCAATACACTGCTGGTGGCCCACAAATTATTTAGTATCTTTCTGAGTACAAAGAAGAGAAGCCAGAGGGTGGTACAAGAGATAGGAGAAGACAGACTGGCTTCGAATACATCTACAACTGACTACACTAAGCAGGTTGGATTGCTTTTTTGTTTACGGGCCACTGTTTTCATTTATAGCCTTGGTGTCTTTTGGCGTAATGCTATGTGGAGGATCGTTTGGGTGCAGCGGCAATGGAATCAATCACTATGCAGAGTGAGTGTGGGTTAGAGCAGTGACAGCTTGTTTTTCTTACCAAGGACACCTCCTTCTTCAGCTCATCCAAGTCCCTGTCCTTCTTCTTCCTCTTCTCGGCACCACACTGAAAGGGAAAAAAAAAAAGAGAGATTACCATACACAAGGCCCGTAGGCTATCATCCCAAACCTCCACAGACAGTAAGTGGGAAAAGTCACATGCTTGTAGCCACATTGTGCCCAGCCATTTACATTCATAGCCACGTATTACAAGCATCAGTGTGAGCACAATGGACTTTGTGTACGCTGGTTCATTTCAATCTCCCGGCACTATTTGCAAACCATTCACTGAATATGGAGGAGAAAATTTTTTTTTTTTTTTTTTTTAAACATAGTGTGAGTTCCTCATTTACGAGAGTGAGAGTGTGAATGTGTGTGTGTGTATGTGTGTGTGTGCGTGTGTGTGTCATGAACAGTTGGAAGAATGGTGCATCATGGAAATCATCTGCTGCTGTCAGTCTCCTCTTAGTAGCACGTGTGCATGTCAGTGAAGGAGGGATATACAGAGAGAATGAGAGGAGAGTGTGAGCGAGTGACACAGTGAAAAAGTAATCAAAAAGAACCAAAGAGGGAGCACATAGCCGGTGGAGTGCCTGAAATGTGTCTGGCATAGCAATTTTCCCCTACTGTGTATGAGGAAGATTACCAGCCTGTCCTCCCATAAAGCTAAATGGAATGGGCCTGATAGAGAGAATAAAAACTAAATTACGTAATTACCCAAATAAACAGCAAGCCGGGAACAATACTTATGGAGGAGAAAACCCATCATCCTGAGATGTTACTGTATTAAAAAAAAGCAGCATTCTGATGCCTAGGAATATCAAGCCCCACAGATGCAAACTCAGTATTTTTCCATGATGCATGTCCATGCCATATGGCATCACTGTACACAGGGCTGCGGTAAAAACACAGAAACTAAGTCATGTTCAGTCAGTTAAGACAGTGAGCAATGACTTAAGTGTAATAAACAACCCCAGAGAAAAGAGACAATTTCTATATAAAAAAACTATATCTGTTAATTTTGAGAAAATCAAAAGAACTCACCCCTCTGCCCATGTTGGATGTCCAGACGTCGGCAGGTTATAATGTGAAGGGCAGCGCTCAGGGGCCCCGCCACAGCTGAGACCTCCCGCCCCCCACGTGTGGAAGAAACACTGGTGGCTTTTTTTGGGCCTGGCACCCCCACACCAAACATCCCATTCCTTCCCTCCACTCAGGGTAACCTGAGACATACACCCACCACCCCTCTACCCTCCCCAATCACTTCTCCACACCAAGTAGATACCCCCACCACCACCCTCAACCACCACACAACAGTCACAGAGGAGTTTTCTGTGTGTGTGTACCTGCACCTGCTCAATATTCCCCCACCCCTCTCACAACACATACAGCCCATCAATCACTGCTGTCAGCACAACAAATGAAACCTTGCACTCTACTTAACATAATGTGTTTATAACAAAAGTGATAATGGTAGACCGTTATTGGCCCTGAAATTTTGAGAATGAAAAAGGAAATGGAGTATTTTTGTTGTTTGGATGCTGAGCACAGACCATACTGAATCCTCAGGCCTTTACTGCAAATAAGTCCAGCGACATATTGTTCCATCATTTGTTGACTGATCTTCTAAGATGAACTATTGACATCATTTTAATGTTTGTCGTCTGTCAGAATTCAAAGTGGCTTGAACTCAATTCAAGGCTGCAATTAGCGTAAAGTCCAACATATTTGGAACATACGGAGGGTTATCGCCACTGTGCCCACACAACAGATGCAGCAAATGATCCTGTGATAAATACCAAAGAACTTCTCTCTGGTTGCCAATTAGTTGTTGATTTTAAGTTTGGCTCTTTCCTACATTGTAGAGCTACTAATCCTGTATGAGCTGCGTACTTCCATGTACGTGCCCCTGCTCAAGGCTTCTTGAGTCTTGAGTTTTTCTTTGCCCACTTGCTGGGGTTATCACTTTGTGGGCATGTCGACATATCAGGGAAAAAAAAAAAAAGCTCCGTATGAATAAAAAATTCTTGACATTGATGCTCAAATAAAAATTTTAGTCATAATATGAGTCGGAGAAGTAATAAAACAGGTCAGTTTAAAAGGCAGTGGGTCAAGAGGTAGGAGAAAGCTACATTCAAGCTTATGCTCTTGACTCTAACTTAAAGCAAGACTGTGAAGCTTTTGAAAGAATATAATCCTCTTAAAAAGGAAAAAATTAATAAAAAAAACCAATAAAGCATAGTCTTACTCAGTTGAGTACACTCTTATGGTGGCTAATATTTGCTAACTGAATCAGTTCAGACTCCATGACTCTTCTCTATTTCTCTCCGCTACTTTATTTTAACGTGACAGATAAACATTTATCGCACAAGTAAATAAAGCAACTGACTCAAAAGAATCTTGGAAAGTGAAAGGAAATGCAGTTTGTCGTTCTGTAACTGCCACTTGTGGCCACGGCAGCAGGTGTTCAGCAAAAGTTTCATATTCTGTAAGCTCCTACATAGGATTTGAATATTTCTTATCATGATGCCATCCGATGGTTATCGACCATGCCAATGGTTGAAAACTTAGCCATTTAAATACTTTAGAGAAAGAGTTTTGAGAAGTACACTTATTAGCTTTCCTGTTGAGAGAAGAGAACATTGACGCCCTCTTGGGTTAAGGAGCTGGAGCATGGAGGCGATTAGCTTAGCTTAGCTTAAAGACCGGAGACAGTGGGAAACAGAAAGCCACACTCTTTCCAAAGTTCAAAAATACACTTACCAACACTTCTAACACCTAATTATTAACATGTTAAATCTTGTTTGTTTAATCCATAAACAAGCAGAAAGTGTAAAAAACATTTCACTACCTCCCTGAGTCTTGACAACTGGCAAAGATATTGAGAAAGCTACACCCCAAAAGTATCCTTCTCAAACCACAAATTGTTGTTTTTACATTTCTGTTTGTGTAGGCAACATGCATATGCATATTAACTGGTGAGCTTTAGAGATGATACTAGGCATATTTTTGAACTTTGGAGTGAGCCAGGCTAGCTAGATCCCCCTGCTTTCAGTCTTTATGCTAAACTAAGCTAAGCTAATCACCTCCAGGCCCTAGCTCGCTATTTAATGAACATATATGAGTAGTATTGATCATCTCATCTCATCTCATCTCATCTCCCTCTTGGCAAGAAAGTGAATAGGCGTATCTTCTAAAATGTAAAACCATTCCTTAACAAGTAGGAAATTTTATAGTACCATTAAAAAATTTACATCAACTGCAAAGCCCCTATGTGTAGGATTACAAAACTTCTGACTTTGGAAACTTGTAGTGGTGGTATTAAAAAAACAACAAAAAAAAAACCAAAACAAAACAAAAAAAACATTCTGACAGAAATATAAGCTTCACCTCCTCCAGCCAGGTTTTCAGGAGCTGCTGCTGAGCAGGTCAGTGGGCATCGCTTTAAGACTGTGGCTGTATGCTGTGTGTAACTGAATATGAAGCAGAACATCTCTGAAAAGGTCATGTGTGATCACTGAACCCGACCCGCACGTTAAATCCGAAAAAATTAAGTCTCTCAGAAAAATATACCTCATTTTGTCACCCTGTAAAATGTGAAAAGGTTGTAAATGGTCACTGATCATTTATTTGCGGTTCATTTCCTCTACCTTTTGGTAGCTGGGTAACATCGGACATGAAGAGGTGAAATCATTTTACTCATCACCTGCCTCCATGGATCAGAGGAGTTTCAAAGTTTAATTCCATAACCAAATTCCTTTTGTACTTAAAAGAGAAATCACTTGGTGGTCATTGTTCAGCGTTTAAAACCTGCAGATTACATCCTCTGAAATGTTCTTAATTTGTATGCATATCTTCGGATGGCTAATAAAGCAATAATGAGTTTTACTTTCATGCCATCATCAGAGGATTCTAATATTCAAATGGTGGATATCTCATTTTGGAAGGACTCTCTTCTTTTGAAAAGTTCATGAAAGTACGTCTTGGCAGAGACGTTTGTGATAGATTAACACAATACTTTGGACTTTGGAACAGAAAGAAGGAAGACCATAGACATTTTCAACTGAGTTTACTTTCTCTTCTTTTGACAACACCTGCGCGTGGGGCTTTAATTTTTTATTTACGTTCTCTTTACAACATATTATACAGAGTCATCAAAAGTCATTAGTGCTATGGAATTATCACAAGCATTAAAATAAATGTAAAAAAATGTAAGAAGCTCCAGTCATTTCAAATAAAGGAATGTTATTTTTGCGACTATTTCTAATACAGTTCATAATACATACAAACAAAACATTTTTAAAAGGCATTTTAATGCTGTTTGTTTTATGTCAGGTGTCTGTGTGGCTTTTTGCTGAAAAAGAAGAAAACATTCCCACTAATCCATTTGACTGGATAGTTAAACAGCAACTAGTCAAACAGATCTCCAGTTATAAAGATGTGGATTTTAGCACCTCCATTCCTGTTATGAATTTTAAAGGAACATTCAAGTCTACACCATCCACCCTGCATATCAAGCGCACAGATCGCAATCCATCTTTGGCTCAGGGTTGGGGAAGGAGCACCTTTAAAAGAAAGCTCTGGGGGAAGAGCAGGTCTATCTGTAGTGATACATATGGATTTTTGGCTTGGCTTAACACACAGATAAGTCTTCTTTCTCCAAGGCTTTCTCCCACAGCAAGCACCTTCCTCCCCTTTTTTTCTCCCCTGCCACATCGCGCTGAATCTGAGGCTATCCGAACTCTTATCCACCCCTCATCCTCTCTCTGTCACCACAAGACAACCTCGATTTCCCTTCATCTCGGAATAAAAACGTGCACCAAAGAAACAGCCACACAGTACCATCCATAATACACAAGGTCAGAAATATAATGGCATATTCCATCGAATATAATTACATTCCCTCCCTGCCTTGATAAACATGTTCTCCATGTGTTTTCTTGTACACATGTAAAAAATGTCTCAGAAAACATTATTTTGCTTTGCTTAGGGTGACATACCGTTGGGTTTTTTTTTTGTTTGTTTTATATCAAATCTCATTTTTAACACTCTTTAAATAGACACACATATACATAAAACACGCTTCGTATTTGTGACCGGAAGAGAGCTAGCTAGATTATAAGTTTCTGTTTGGCGTCTTCAGTGAGAACTAAAGGCCGATTTCTGCCCGTGTGTTCACTTCCTTTGCCAGGAGGGGGCAAAGGAGAGCGTTTTGGCAGTCGAACCAGCAGAAAAAAAAAGACAGTAAGGGGTCAGAGGAAGGAGAGCGGGCCGGCAGGGGACATGCCTTTTGGGGGAGGGGGGGGCATTTGAAGGGCAAGCGAATGGCCTTTTCGTCGATCATTGGGCAAGACGGAGGAAGGGGAAGAAAGATGTCCGTCACCGGGTGTGAAGAAGAGGAGAAAGAGGAGGACGGAGGAGTAGGAGGAAGGGCAGAAGAGAGAGGAGCAGAGCATTGAGCTGTAGGCCTGGCAGTCAGATAAGGAGAGGCTTAAGAAGTGGAGTGGATTGTGTATAGGCCTTTTTCTGTGGGGGGAATAATGCAGTGCAGAATCACTAGACGACAGGAAGAGGAAGAGATAAAGGGAAAGCCAAAGACGTAAGGACAGAGAGAATGAAACGGGGTTTGGAGCGAAGAGATGAATCCCAAGATGGGAGCAGAGATGAAGAGCGAATAGAGGAGTGAAGACAGCAGAGGCGGCAGCGAGGGAGGGAGGGAGGGAGAGAGAGAGAGAGAGAGAGAGATGTGGAGAGAGATATCTCGTTACCAGCACGCGCTAAAATAATTAGCCCTGGGTTGGCAAGGAGAAACGTGTGAGCGGATTAACTGGACCTAAAATAACTCTGAGAGCACGGAGGCTGCACCCCTTCCTGGTAAACCCTTTTGTCAGACTCCTGAGAGCGTCCGCCAGCCCTCGGGGGCCGTGACGTCATTCCAGGTTGTCGGTCGCCGGCCTTCGAGTCAACAGTGGACTGTCTCACGCACTCAGGCACAAACAAGTAAACCCCTCTCCTGCCCCCGTCCGTCCCGCTCGCCTCTTTCTCTTTCTTTTTCTCACCGCCTCCCCCCCCTCCCTCCCTCCCTCCTCTCCGCCCCACTACCCTGTTGGCTGAAAAATGTGCAGCTGTTACAGTAAGCCTGTACACTCTTATAGGGCCAGAAATAGCCCCCTTTAGCCAGGGCAGGGACACAGCGACAACCTCCATTAGCTCAAATGTGAGAGGATTGAATCACCTCGAGCTCGAGGGCTTGAACCTCTATCTACACTGGCAGAGAGCAGGAATCATATTTCTCTCCCCGCTATCACTCTCCTCTCTCGCTCTGCCTCTCTTTTTCTCGATCCGAAGTCAAGAGTGCACTCACAGCTCCACTCAGTGTTTGTGATTGAATCGTAAACATTAAGGGGGATTCGGGGGGACTCTAAACACAGAGGGGACGTCTTTTGGGGTTCCTCTTAAGGAAGTTATGTGCGAAGTTAGGCCTTAAAACAGTTTTACAGTTTGCCCAATGAATGCATACAGGCTCTCCGATGAGGCATTGTAAAAAAATTATTTGATACCATTGCCACTGATATAGTTGGGACTATTCTTACAGCCAGTGCTGTCTTGAAAGAGTAGAGATAATGTGAAATAATGGGGGTTGCATCAGGCTGGGCAGAAAAGGAGGGAGCAGACTAGAAGAGTGGAGGCAGTCATGGAGAAGTCAGACCTTTATCTACGAGAGAAAGAAAAGGAAGAAAGGAGGGAAGGGAAGTGAGAGAGGAAGAGAGAGAAACAGGATAGAGCAGTTAGCATATAAATCACTTTTGTAATTTGAATGAACAAGAAAGTCAGGAAATTCACAGTGAAAGAGGAAGAAACAGGGATAGGAAAAAGGGGGGGGAGAAGAAACGAAGAGCAGTGTGAGGAAAGAAAGTTAGAAGTTTGACACGTCGCCTCCGAGAGAAAAAAGCAAATTGGCTTGTCCCCATAGCTTGGGATTTGCGATGCGTATCGGACGCACTTGGAGAAAGCTTTTTTTTTTTTTTTCGCAGCGGATAGTATCACAATGAAAGGAACCGGAAAGGCAAAAAACTGGGGAGCGGCTTTTTAGATTTTGTTATCAAACCCAGCCATCTCAGGGTCTCGCTTCAAATGGCATATCTTATGACCTGACAAAAGTACTCGGGGTGCCGGCTGGTGTAAGAGATTATCACGACATCTCAGATCTCAGCCCATAAACCTACTGCATCTACAGTCATCAGCCTGTGACAAGAGCTGATATGATATGAGTCATTTGTTCCAGGACTCAGGTTGGCATTGTGGTGGATGTAAAGTAGGTTTGTGGTTTTAACTCTCCTCATGTTTCCACTTGCTTATCCTCCAACGGCACCCTCCCCCTCCCTCTCAGCCTCCACCTCCCCCTCCCCGCCCCCCGCCACCCTAAATTCGCCTGTTATTTGAAGGTGAGCTGGTTGGCGAGGTGCGTGAGGAGGTCAAGCGGTCTGGACCTCCACATCCCTCTCTCACCGCCGGGCCCCCCCTCCCCGTTTTTGCGGGTCATCTCCAGCTCGATGGTCATCAGCACCCGATCGGAACCCTCGCCCCCTCTCCCCCCCACCCTCTCTGTCTTTCTGACTACGGTTCGCTGCTGCTGCTTCGGCTGGGCCTTCGCCACCGCCTGGCGCACGGGCTGGAGCAGCCGGCTGGTGAGCCCGCCCCAGCCCCTCCCCGAATCCTATTTCTTATCCTTGCGTGACTCCTGCTTCTTCTTTTCCGAGGCGGCCGCCTTCACCTTGGAGGGGTCAGCGGGAGGCACGGGGCCCTGTGGGGGAGCAGGGAGAGGGGGTCGGGGGGAGAACAGGGGAGGAGAGTCACTTCAGGAGGAAAGGAGCGTGAGGGAGATAAAGAGAGAGATAGAGAGGAAGAGAGAGAGAGAGAAGAAAAAAGGCAGGCCGGGAGGGAGGTAAGGAGGGAGGGACGAAGGGAGGGAGTGAGGGAGGGGTGAGATGTTAGAGGTGAGAGAATGAAAAATGGGGTTAGCAGGACAAGTGGAGCTGTGTGAAGAGGAGAGAAAAACACATTTAGGAGGAGGAGAGAGATAAAAGAAAGAGGGGTGAGGAAGTAGAAAGAGAGTCCTTTTAGGGGAGGGGGTAGCAAGTGAGGGCGGGTGGTGTCCAGAGCTGTAAGGGGGTGACAAAACAGGTAACCATGCGTTAGGATGGGACACAGTGACAGGCAGGCTCCATACACCTGTGACACCTGAGTGACAATTGATGCAAATGCACACACTCATACACACAATGTACACCAGCCAGTTTGTGTCATTCTTATGAATGCAAAAAAAAAAAGTACATATTAATCAGCTATAAATTAGTTCAAGAGTGACATCTAGATTATATTAAACTGCTGCTTAAACACTTATTTCAGAGACTATATTTCAATGTGTAGTTAGGACATGCAACACAATGAAATGCAGTCAGAACAATGGTGATACAGTATGTCCTCAACCCTTATTTTAATAAATCAAAAAGAGCCTTTTTCATCTCTGAAATCAAGTCACTCTCAATTGAAGTTATTATTACTGTTATTGTTTAAGTTATTTAAAATGTTGTTTTCTTTCCTTATTGTGTTTTTGTGCATAAATTGTCCACAGTAATGGAACAATTTGTTCAATTTAATGTCTACCGAGCGAGACGATGCATCTCAAGGGACAGAAATTCGATGCAGAACTTTTCACTTCTCGACCGAGCTGAGGTCGTTTCTAACTTATACACTTACTGTAAATGCTGTTTGACCCGTGAATCAACATATCCGCGCTCGCTAAGGTCTCTAAAACATCATTTGAACTATCGTAGTACATTAAAAAAAACTCTTACTTAAACAGAAAAATAATATTCTTTCAGGGTCGCTGCTCTTTAAGTGCCCTACCTAGATGCGGGAAACTTTCTCTTCAACTTAAAATCAAAAGATTTGTTTATAAAAAGCCTATAACTGAACTAAAATGAATAATTAATGTGCACAGAAGAAAAAAAAAAAACCTTGTAGATGGTATAGACGGTTTTGCTGTAGATGGGGTCAGGGTCGGACCTGTTTGACTGCCGATCCAGTATTTAAAAAAAAAAAAAAAAAAAACACCAGCTTCATATATTAATCCAACTACTTCTTATATAATTCACCCATTCACTCCCACTCATTCTTTACATTGTCTGGACAATGTCTATAAACATCTCTATAAAGAAATCTATAAAAAGGAAGAGGAGGAAGGCGGAAAAGGGAAGTGAGGCTTCACTTGAACACGACAGATCCATCAGGAAAGGGACCGGACAGAGAGGAGATAAGGTCAAGGTAACACTTAACTTTACATTAGCCGTATTCCAGTGCATTAACCTGCGAGTTAACCTATCGAAAAGTATCACAAGTGCACAATAACGCTCTGACGGAGCTTAAAAGAATTACATATAATTACTCTCACGACGCTGTGTGCTTTTAATGATAGTGCGCGGGTTCAAACTTTCAGGCTAGTGCACTGTTAAGTGTGACAGGACAGACAGAGTGAACAGGAAGCGTGCTGGATCTGAGGTTTGGAGACTGCGAATACTTTTGCTCTGATACATCAGGTTAGTCAGCGCACTAGAGGCTGCTTCTACCCACTGAAGCCTCGACTAATAATACCCCACTGATTGCATTACAAAATTTATCAGCTTTAATTATGCACTCTGCAAGAGCAGCACCCGGCTCTGATAAGACAGCCATTGAGGCGTGCGCTGCGGCTAACATGCAGCTGGACCGTGCAGCCCATCCGGTGTCGTTACCTTCGGTCATACTTACAGTCCCCTCATACATCATTGTATTGTTTACCATTATGCATCCCACTGTAGGCTCTCAGTCTGTGCTGCAATGTGATGCAGAGCTCCCACGCTAACGATGGGGGCTGCCTTGTAAACACACACACACACCCACCCACCCACCGCCCCCACCCCCAGCCAGAAATGCAGAAGCACCCTTGTTACAGGGGCTGGCTGCCACACACTTCAAAGGAAATGTGGGTACAGTGGCGAAATAGGAGGGACCGGTGGAAAGGTGGATAGGTAAGTGGCTGCGTCCCCCTGCTGCATACTAAAAAGAGACGGTGACAGGTGAAGAGGGAGATTGAGAGGTGGATGGAGAGTGAGGGGTAGTGATTTTCTGTCTAGAATCGAAGCTGATCAGAACCCAGAAGACCTGAGGAGGGAGAGGAGAGAAACTGGGAAGGGAGTGTGATGGTGGGGAGGAGGAGGGTGAGGAGGGATCAACAGAAAGAGAGAGAGAGAGGGAGTAGAAAGGGAAGGAGAGAAAAGGGGAGGGGGGGGGGGATTACAGACAGATAGATGCTTCTGATGGTCAGCGAGGAAGTCAAAGGCACGGAGAGGTTGGGAGAAGGGGAGAGGAGGAGAGGAGGAGGAGGAGGAGGATGCGACTGAGGGGAGGGAGACAGGGGACCGGATAAAAAGGAATGTGAATGAGAGAGTGAGGGGAGGAAGGTAGTGAAGTGAAGTAGAGGGGGCGAGGGAGGCAATTGGGGGATGGAAAAAAAAAGAATGGTGGTGCGTGCGTGCATGCGTGCATGAGCTCAGATCGATACCGAGTGCACTCAATTATCATTCCAGTAGAGTGTGTGTATGTGTGTTCAATCCTGTGAGCTTTTTTTTATGTGTGTGTGTATGTGTGTGTGTGTGGCTGCAGGGTAAACTCCTCTCCCACAACTCCACCTTACAGGGGGGGAGTAGCACACACCACGGGATTCCTTTGTCTCTCTGTCTCGCTCGCTCACCCAGTTTCTCTCTCTCTCTCCCTCACCAGCAGTCTTTTTGGAGATTTGTAGTGCAAGCCCAGCAAACAGAAAGTAACAAAGATGGTGAGGCTGATACAAAATTGTGTTGTGTCAGCAGAGTCTCCTAATAAGGGCTATTTGATCAAACAACCACTTATGAGCGCACTATAAAAATCCCACGAGTCCTGTCTGTGTGTGGCGTGGCTACAAGAGAAGAATCAGTTCTGAGAAAAAAAAAGGAAGAAGAAAAAAAAAAAAAGAAAAAAGAAAAATAAAGGAGTTGGCAGATGGAATAGCTGTTTTACGCTGTATATTTTTCTCCCGAGCCGAGACTTGCAGGAGAGTAACTGTAAATGACAACGTTGTCAAATACTTCAGTGTCCTTTTGGCGGCGGAGTTATTTATTAATATATGCACTGTCACCCGCCGCAGGCACTTGAGAGCAACTGACTACAGCTCAAGAGTAACCTGACAATCATACGACAGTAGAAAGAAGACAAGAAGACAGAGGGAGGAAGGAGGGCTCCCAGGAGACGAGAACGAGCGCGGTTGTTTGAGGTAGGAGGAAGGGAGTTGGCCCCTTTGCTGGTGTCGCCCCCTAGGTTTGAGCCAGTAGGAAGGAGGGGGGGGGGGGCAAGATGGCGTTCTCCTATCCACCAGCGGGGGAAAGCCCATCACTTCATCTTTCGATTAGTTTATACCCGCGGCTAAATGATTTGCCGTCACAATAAAAACCTTTGATCTTCCACCTCTGATATCTTTTGTGTATCTCTTCATTTCAAAGTTGATTTTTTTTTTGATTTAGGAAAACACCTTGAACACAAATCCCTTGACTTCTCTTCCTCCTCCCCCCCCTCACACCCCACCACCCTCCACCCCATTATCAGCATGCAAGGCGTACAGTCGATTACAACAAACCCCTGCAACCATCCACAACCCACCCGCCCGCCCGCCCACCCCCAACATTACCACAAAGTAATCAAACAGAACTCGCCCCGGTGCCTTGTATTCACAAAAGAATACAAGGCACCAAAAAATGTCTGATTAATCCACCACTTGAGGCTATCACACTCCCATGAGGGTGGGGTGGGGTGGGGTGGGGTGGTGGGGTGAGTGGAGGAAAAAAAAAAAAAAAACACCCCAAATCCTTTGCGTGCAGCGGCGTAAAAGGCACTGATAACAGCCCGGACCATAATAGACCCGGTGAAATTTTCATTTGACTCCCAGTGAGCAAAATCAGCAGCTCCTGTCCACCCCCCCCCCCCCCCACTGCGAGCAAATCACAGCTCCATTCAATTCAGCAACAGCATTAGCGCCGTGACCTGGCCTCAGCCATTTTCACAGACGCTGGTTTGATTTTTGCCCCGTGGCTGTTTACTTTCGCTGTACTGTTTGCCCCACCCCCGAGGGGAAATGAAGGAGGGGGGGGGGGAGGGGGGGGTGAAGACCCATAAGTGTGAGAGAGGAGGGACAGTACGGGCTTGAAAGCACTTTGAATGCTGAGACAGCATTAGAATCTCAACAGCTTGAAACACTATTATTAGTGTTTGCCGGGGCCGAGGTTTGAATGACATGTTATTTTGTTGTTGATATGTTGCTGCGAGGAGGAGCCGGCTAAGTGTGTGGACATATTAGAGCTGCTTGGACTGGCATCGGGGGAATGCGATTATGAAACTGTGGCGTTATGCACTGTCATGTTGGATGTGTGCCATTGTGTGGCCGCGCCGCAAGAGAATAGATGAATATCCCTTCTGACGCCGCGTTTTTTCTATGAGCCCGACAAATATTCACAAAACACTGAAAGCTATTGTAAGCTTTCCAAAAGGGACGTAAATTTGCTATCCGGCGCCCGAAAGTGACGGCAAACCGAGCTGTTGCGTTTGATGTTGTCGACTGGATGTGCGTGCGTGTGTGGATTTAGTGTCTGTGAGGAGAGGAGGAAGAGGCGGAAGAGGAGGAGGAGAAGGAGGAGGATGTAGAAGAAGAGGGGATTTTTGGAGGAAGGAGAGAAGGGAACTTGCCTGTCTCTGCTGTGATCCCTCTTTCTTTTTCTTGCCATGTTTGCTGGAGGGGACAAAAGAAAGACAATGTCAGGATGTCGAATCTATCTCTCCCTCCAGTGGTCACAGGGCAGCATTGCCTGGCAGCCATCATGAAGAGAACATCAACTTAATCTACAGGCCCTGTCTCACAACACAGCCCCCCCAGGAGCTAAATGCATTAAGATCTCATAAGATTGGCGGTATAAGCAAGATGATGGATCAACCGTCTTCATGATCCAGTGGATTATCCACTCTTAACCTCCGCTTCACCACTTTTAATCATCTTGCTTAGGACCTACGCTGTACTGTCTTCAGATTAAAATCTAAATGAGAGATCACTATCTGTCTCTCTCCAGCTGACTGACTTCAAAAATCTAAACCTCGCACACGTAAAAACCAAAGCAATCCGTGGCACAGCGGCTATGCCAGCTTGGCCACACAGGTGTCAATGCCAGGGATGGGTTCTGGCTTCACTTCCAGTCCCTGGCACAGACCCGACTGGCAGAGCGCCGCCGGCCACAGGCCGGGCACTGACCTGACACTGAGGCTGAAGACGCGGCGCGCCACCAGGAACCTCATCAGGTAGTAGATGACCACGATGAGCACCAGCAGGCCCAGCACCACCCCGATGATGGCACCTGTGATCACGCCAGCCTGGATGGGCACTGCGGGTGGAGGAGAGGAGGAGGGCAGTGTTAGCATGTAGACAAGAGGAGAGGAGGAGTGTTGTAGATAATAATAATAATAGAAAAAAAAAACAGGAGGAAAAGAGGTGACAGAGAGTTGTTGGAGGAGGATGCCAATAAAAAAAAGAAAGGAAATGTGTGAAGAAACAGAAAAAGGAAAATGTGTTTTTCAGAAGAGGGAGGGAGTAAGGGAACAAATCTAACAGAAAAGGGAATGAGAGATGAAAGAGACTAGAAAAGGAATGTGAAGTGAAGGTAAAGTAAAGGTTGAATGAAAGATAAAAGTGCAGTACAGGCAGAAGGAGATGAAGGGAGGAAAAGATAAGGTAGGATAAAGGTGAGAGTAGGGATAGAGTAATGGAGGGAGAAGGTGGGGGGGGGGGGGGGGGGATAAGACAGTGCGAGACGATGGGAAGAGAGGGAAGAAATGAGAGATCGGGAGGGGAGAAGATGCGAGCGAGGGGGGAGTGAAAGGGAGGCACGGCGATAGCAATCTCAAATGGAAAAAAGAGATAAAATTGTAATTGATTTCATTTAACGGGAGGTGCGAGGAATTCCAACAAGGCGACGCGACCACTAGTGTGAACGCGGTATTTGCTTTTTCGCCTGATGCACGGTGCAAATTGAGATTAATTTCGGAGTTTGGATGATTATAATAACAATTGACAACAGTTGGCTGCTGACAGAATAAAATCACCAAAATATGCCATATGGGCTCAGTGGAAAGCTAATGAGCAGACACAGATGTAAGACAATAAAAAGCATTTTACTCTACATACTGGGGGAATTTGATTTTCCTGAGCAACCCCTTCCTACTCCCCACACACAGAGGACTCATTGTAACCCCTCCCGTCTCACCCTTCTCGAACACCAGCAGGCGGACGCTGGAGGGTCTTCCCACTATGTCAGGGGGGTTCTTGGCGTCACAGGTGAAGGTGCCGTTGTCGCTGAACTCCAGGTTCTTGATCAGGATGGAGCCGTCACGGCGGCCCGGGTTCCCCACGAACTCCAGTCGGTCCCTGAACGGCCCCTTGTTGTCGAGGTAGGCGGCGCCACCGGTGTAGTGGAAGATCTGAGAGGACAGAAGATGATGTGGTGACACCATAATGACATAATGAGTCTTTAGAAATAACAAGTTTCCATCTAAAAAGGTGGAGTCAGCGATTCTGGAGAATTCTGATCAACACACTTTTTTGTCAAATTCGGTATTTATGTCCTCTGCTAGCTGTCTGTTCTTTGTGTGTACTGAAAAAAAACCCATAAATGTAAATGTGAAACAAAGTGGCTCGGACCAAGCCACACAACACTATTCCAGCCAATCAGCAACAAGGCGTGTTCGCGCTTGTGCACAGGACAGGGTGGGAAGTCATCAGAGTAGCTGTCTGTGATGACATGACAATTTCCTGTCTCCAGCACCTGTTGAATGATGGGTGAGGGCTGGAGAGAGAGAGAGAGAGAGAGAGAGAGAGAGAGAGGCCATGGCCAATTCACATGGAAAGCCTCTCACTGGGGCGTCTCACGGAAGAGATACACTTCCATTTTATTCAAGGTATCACTCCACACTGAATCCTAGATACATGTGAGTGACGTCCGTCTGACGAAGATCACTCTGAGTCGTTTTCTGCCGCATTTAGTGAAGCATAATCTGAGTAAAAAAGCTTTAAATCACACAAGTATCCCACTGTAGATATGTTTTGAGCTTATTAACTGTATCTACGGTGATTGATCAAGGCTGTCTGTCTGTGAGCTCGCCTCTTTCACTACAGGCAGATTCCCCTCAGTCGTCGCTGCGATGGGCGGGGAAACAAGATCAATGAATAAATAAATACTAACACTGTTTCGTTTCTTCTTGTGAAGCCGAGCCGGAAACTGTTTTAGTTCAGTAAATTCCTGCTGTCAGTCAGGCCCCCGGTGAGGGCGGTCCGTCTGGCTGCTGTGCTCTCAGCGCCTCAGGAGCTGCAGCTGACAGACGGCTGCTCCTGTGGACAGAGACGCTGAACGCAGGTCGAGTGAGAAGCCGAGGGAGGGCCGAGAGAGAGGCGGAGGGGTGTGGATGGACTGTTGTGCTCACAGGAGCTCGTGATAATGTGCGAGAGCAACAGAAGTGACCCTGCAGCTGACAAATCGCTCTAGAGTCTGTCATATTTCTCTCTTGGTCAGCTAGCCCAGTTGTTAGTGTTGTTGTCTTGGCGATGGATGTCTATGAACTTTCTGGGAGGGGGGGGCGGAGCTTCTGAGGGAGCATGAAAGCAGGGATATGTTTGTTTGGGTATTTTGTTCAAATATCAACAATCTTTCTCCAGAATCACTCAATCTTTAAGTTTTTTTTGTTTTTTGTGTCTACAGATACCAAAAAACTGAAATTAACTTTATTATTCTTAAATCAGACTGTTCCTGGTTTAAATAATTGATTTTTTTTCTTTTTTGGGGGCCAGTTGGGTGCAGCAGAAGCGAGCTGTAAACACCTGTGTGTGTGGTAAACAATCAGGAAACACTTGATCATTCACACCTGGCGAATTTAAGGCTTTCAGCTCCGGTCTCCTGAGGGACCTCATTCATTCTTTAGCTGCAGAATCCGTCCACAAGCTAGTCACGTTTTTTCCGTCGTCAAAACAAAACGCTGAAGGGCGCTAAACTGCTCCACAGAGCTGAGCGGAGCCGCGGAGTCGGGCGGCGATTTGATATGTTAAACTTTTTAGCAAACAGTCGCTTGTTCCACCTCCGACAGTTACGGAGCCACATTTAACATTCATTTGGAGCCGTGTTTTCTGTCCACCTGGTTAATTTAAACCCAATATTCACTTTCTGTTTTTGATCTCTATCGACTCCCGAGGGAAATATCCGGCTCTTTAGCTGCTAAATGCTCCGCTAGGTTCATCAGCTAGTCCCTGTGTTTGTTTGCCGTTTGATGCTGCTGAGCAGGTAGTGTACAGCGGGATTTTAGAGCTTTTTTTTTTTTTTTCTCTCTCCTGAAAACATCTGCCTACAGTGGCTGAAAAAGACACTATTTAGAGCAATGAGAGTCAACCAAAACAGTTGCAGCCAGACAGCTAAACAATGAGCTGAAAATCGCTAAGAAGCTCTGTAAAGCCGAGGGGAGCTGCAGAGTCGCTGATAGATCCCTGTGGGTTCATCACTACAAGCGACACCTCTGAATCGCACACATTGTTATTTGATTTACTTTAAGTCAAAACGGTGCCAATTTCAGACTATTTTTTCATTTATAGTCTTGTGGGGCTGCTTGTGTTTAATTCAATATTTTAGGATTTTCTTCTAAAGGGGAAAAAAAGAGAGATTTTTGTGGAAAAAACTTGTTTATCCATGTACAGTATCTTTTAAAGTGGGGTATTATAAAAAAAAAAGACTGGGCTGTGAGGTACAACCGAGGTAAGGATGGTTAAGTGGTAATGCCCCTGGTGCCACAAGGTCATATTTGGTTGAAATTTTGACAAACTATCGGTTTGAATTTAAAGCCTGTGAGACACATAAGCCGGTTTCGGTGGATTACGCGCCGCCTTTCACGTGACACCAACATGTCAGATATCAAATACGACATTTCAAAAAAGGACAAATGCGCCGTGAAAAAACAGAAAGATGTATGAAACTGTAAATCTATCCGGGCAGGTAAAGAAATGAGCGACAGAAGATAAGGTGACAAAAAAGAGCAAGGAAAACAACTTTCAAAGCGCGCCGCGGGAGACGGATGAAGGCGGACGAGGTGAGGGGGAGGAGATAATGAGAGAGGAGGGGTGGCACAAAAAAAAAAAAGAAAAAGGCAGGGCTGGAGAGGAGGAGATTAAGGGAGGTGGACGGAGGGAGGCGCAGTCAGGACGGGGAGATAGAGAGATTAGAGAGATGGGAGGATGATAAAGGCAGGGAGAGTCAAATTAAAGAGCGGGAGGCAGGTGAGGCAGGGAGAGCAACGTGGAAGATTAGGAGAGAAAGTTCCTGTACGCTTGTTATTTCCTGTTCTAGGTTAATACATGCACACTGTACCTGTGTGTTAAAATAAATTGACTATTGTTTGTGTGCCTTTTTTTTTTTATTGATATTCACACGGTGTCGTATTTGTCAGATTAAACCACAGATCCCTTTTTGTTTGTTTGCATGCATCCTGCTCTCTGAGCATGCTCTACAAATTACTCGAAATTTATGATTTTGGCTTGATTTTTTTTGGTCCCTCTTTGTGCCTGGCGGAGGCGGAGATGATGAAAACAAACTGTTTGAAAACAAGTCTGTTTTTTTTCGCAGCAGACGCAGCTATTGTTGGCGAGTCATACATTTCTGTCGCCGCAAAAGACGTCTTTGTGTTTCCTTTTTAAGTAGCTCTTTGTAGCTTCTTGCATGTGAAAAAGGTCAACTAACTCAAGTAGGAATACACAACATCAGAATTACATTTAGGCCAATGAGGAGGAAAGAGGAGGAGGGGGATGCTCCTCTGCTGCAGCCACACTCAGTCTTTTCAAGTGCAGCTTGAATGTGTACGTGTCACTAATTTTGTAGAGATTTACAGTATCAAACTTCTCAATATGTAACATAATAATCATCATGTGCAGAGCGTGTGTATGTCTTACAGAGATGCTGTCCCGGGAGCCATCGGGCCTGTACGTCCAGGAGAAGGTGACGTCATCTGAGGTCCAGCGCCAGGAGAAGAAAGAACAGGAGAGTCGGATGTCGGAGCCCACCAAGGCATGGCGTTCCCAGCCGGTGTAAATCACTATGGCCTGGGACTGCTCGGGCACTGGGAGCCACAAATGACAGATTCAAATATCTCAGTTTAGTTTAACAATGATTTTAGCCTTTTCATGCACAATCTGACCAACTTTTCACTACAGAAAATCAGAGGAATTGCAACCTGTGAGTATTAGAGAACAAGTTTAGAGTATTAGAGAACACAAAAACAAGATTATGCAAACATGAGGATCCTTTTTGCAACACTGTGATTGACTTTTATCCTCGTTTTGTTACACTTTTGATCTGTATGGACTCCCATCTTCAACTTCCCTTCAATCCTCAATATTTTTCAGACCCTGATGTACTCACGAGACGCTAATCAGTTCACACGTCAAATCGTTTGTTTCCTTCTTCTGATCTATAAAATGCATCCCAGATACTCAGATATGCATCCAGACACTCCACAATTAAACTGCACACGTATCTGTGTCAGATCCACTATTGATTCAGACATGCACTCGGTAAATATATGGATTATAACTGGAATATTGTTGCTAGTTTCGAAGAGTCAAAGGGGAACATCATTCTCCCCAATTAATATGGATTATGTTGGCTTAATCGTGTGCACTGTTTATATTCGAATAATATTTAATGATCAATGTTAATTTGGTTTTGGCTGCAAAAAATCAATATTTTACTTCCCTAGAAAAAACGCATTCAGTATCTCAAACAAACACCAAAGCCCCACAGGAAGCTGCACGCCCCTGCCCAAACAGCATCTTTTCTTTTGAATTGTCCCGTTTCACTTAAAACGAGTGAATGGGCCACCACTGGTCAGACTATTCTCACAGCTACATTAACTTCTAATGTCCCCCCCTGACTCTTAAGTGTTCTGCCTCTTTTAACACCAGGAGAATAAAGTTCACGGCTTTCACCGCGAGCACCCTTGAGCGATCATCTTTAGTGCGGCCAGCCAACGCGAAGCTTGTCAATGAGATCACGCTTGACATCTTTAATTAAAATCCTGACAATAACTGAAAACATCTTGACAGGAGGGCGAGTGGAGAAAGACGTCTGGCTTCGGAGCAAAAAAGCTCAGTTTAACAGTCATAACATTAGCGCTCTTTAACTTCGCAAACTAAGAGACACCTGCTTTATGAGAGGAGCACAGATGGAGAGAGTGCTGTGCTATTTACAATGAAGCACCTGAAGATGAACTATATCCCTCTGCAGGCGCCCTAATGGCCTTTTTTTTTTAATTAAACCAATACAGCAAATACCAAGATATCAATTAAAGTGCTTTAATTTCGTGTTAAGCCAGCGTAGAGAGAGAGGCATTACTTTTCAGTGAAAGATCAATTAATTCATCACTAAGCCTATTGACCCTTTTTATTATCAAGTCCATCAGTTTTCAGATAAGCACTGAAGGGGAAAAAAAAAACACAAAAAAAGCCCTTCTTCATCATATCCACATTTAACCTTTAACCCCACATCTGTAGAAAGATAATTTTTACATTTTCACTATCAACAGCAAGAATCCAGCTTAGGTTTTCCTCTCTTTAACTTAAATAAAACTTAATAAAAGTTCAAAGAAGATTTCTTCTTCTTCTTTTTTTTTTTTTTTTTTTTTTACCTATTCCCAGGAGGACAACCGACGCCAGCGCCAAAAACGTCAGCATGGTTTCTGGCTTCTACGGAGCTCCCAAAAGGACTGATGCGGCGGCGGACCTGGACAGGAGTCTGTCGAGGAAGTCGAGTCCCACTCTAGAAGGAGTGTGAGTGTGACAGGAGGAGAGGAGAGAAAGAAAGGAGAAGAAGAAGAAGAAGAAGAAGTGTGGAGCGGAGGGGCGCGGGATGCCGGGACAGAGGGCTTCAAAACAGGACAACAACAGAAAACCCACTGTCCCCTTGTTTATACCCAACCACACCCCTCACCCAGGCTCGGCCCAGCCCATTCCTCCTCTCCTCTCCTCTCCACCACCACCATCCCTCCATCCCCCCATCCCCCCCCTCCCAGCCCCCCCCTCCATCCATCCACCACCCACCCTCACTCACTCCTCCTGCCATTTCTCTCCATTTCGTCCCTCATTGAAACAAATTACACACATTAACTTTCAAAGTGGAGGGAAAAAAAAACAAAACAGAACAAAAAAAAAAAAAAAGGCATTGGAGAGGCACCTGCGCCGTGGCTGTAACAGTAGCTGGTAGATTAATTGGGGAAACAATGGGCAACTTGGGGAGAATTTTGCAAATTCTGTGCAGCATTACGCCATGATGAATGTAATGTATTAGATTACACTCTCTCACTGTGATATGATTGAGTTGAGAGGGAATGCTAATCAACGCTTATCGTGAAGGTGCGAGGCGAGGGTGTGTGACGGGAATCACGACCATCTGCGGCCGCTTTGCATGTGATCACTGTGTTCATATATAAATATTACATGGGGATTGGTGGGCGTTCTGTGTTTACAGTTAGGGGTCCGGGAAGGGGAGGGAGGGTGCGGAGGGGGGGGGATCCTACAGCGAGGTCAGCCCAGTGCTCTCTCCTCTCTCCTCCATCCCTCCCCTCCCATCCCTTCATTCCCCTCTCCCTGCACTTTCACTGGGTCTGAAGCCAGTGGTCCGAACAAAGCCCCGACTCTTCTCTCCCCTCTTTTCTCTCTGTCCTCCCTCTCTCCGGATTCCTGTCGTTTGCTGACGTCTAGCACTTGGAGACAATGGAGAGAGAGGGGGACAGGGGCTGACTACCCGTCTGTCAATGGCGCTTTCTTCCTCTCCGGCCTCTCCCCTCTTTCTTTTCTCCCTCCCCGGGGCCTGGTTTTCTGCCGCTGGCCCAGACAAAGCTGCGTATTCACTGCGCAGCGCCCACTCCTCGTTTTTTCCAGTAACACACAGACAGCGACGGGAGCGGGGAGAGACCTGCTATATATAGATGGGTTGATATGAGGACAGGGCGAGATGCACAGCCTCGAGAGCAAGACAACGGCAGATAGAGTGGCAGTGCAGTGCAGTGGGGTGGGGGTGGGGGGGGGAATGAGAAAGCGGTGTGAACGAGCGGACACGCTGGAGTGGAATTTCTGCAAAGCCTCGTTTTCTTGGGGCCTCATTCCATCATTTTGTCACACGTCATAAATATGCATTCGTTTGGCCGCTGGCATAGTAGTAGTGAATACATGCACAAATTAATGGTTCTGCGGCACTCCTCTAGCTCCAGCAAGCTGGATTCAGTTATCCTCAACATGAAGTGCAAGCCATATCAATCACGATTTGACTTCTTCTCCCCTCCTTAGGAACGTGTATATATATGACGCGGAAGAAGGGGAGAGGAGACACTCGACAAGGATGTCCACTTCATCCACTTCACTTTATTTCATCGAGCCCTCTCATCTGGGGGGTTTTTCTGTGCTAAAAAAAAAAAAAAAAAATATCAAGGATCTCCTTTCCAAGGGGCTCTTGGCCCGAGACGGAAGCGGGAGCGTTTAGCGAGAGATCGACTTTTGCTTACATTCGAGACAAACAGCCTAAACTCTCGCCACTTGTGACAAATCGCTACCACTCATTCATCTTAACACCTCAAATACCCCCGCTGACGGATCAGCTGAACAAAACGGACCATCTGCCAACTTGTTGGCGCCAATCAACTGTCTAAGCTTTGGCTTGAACGTCTAAATCGCGACATCCTTAACAATTATGGCAGATCCTGCCTTCAGGCCCCAGAGAAACAGGGGGATTCTTTATGAGCCTGGCAGGTGCAGAACGTGGCAGGCGCCCAAACTTGTCAGAGCCGAGTGACGGTGGCAGCGGCAGGGGCTGAGCTTGGCAGGCAGAAACTGTATCACATATAGAGTGAAGGCCTCATCCACCCCCCTCCCCCCCCCCCCCCCCCCCTCCCAGTCCTTTAGCTGGCAGTGATATAGCACACTAATGTAGGAGAGGGCGAGCTTATCTAGTGCTAAATTATACAGAGAGGAGAGGTAGAGGAGACAGGAGAACGAGGAGAGAGTTAGCAGCGAGAAACAGAAAGAGAAAAACTCGATCTGTAGAGCCATTTACTGTAGAGATCTTTTTTTTTTTTTTTTTTGCGAAATTATACATGAGTCCTCAGCTGCACTCCAGTGATATTGAGGTGGACAAGGCTTCATATCAATTGGTGTTATTAGAGATGACTGAATACGCAAAGTACCCCGGGCTTTAGCCACCGTGTGAATGAAACCATCTCGACTGTCTGCCTGCATAACTCATCAAGCTTGTTTTCACGCGTTTGAAACAGTAGCCTCCGTCGCATCTGGCGAGGGCATGTCATTAGACACCCGTAAAAATTTACAGAGCATGTTCTCTTGTGATATTGTAATTTTCTTTGATGTCGAATTATTTGCAACGGGATGGGGAGGAAGCACAAAAAAAACCAACAAAAAATACCAGCAAAGTGTGCATTCAAAAGACCAGGGATAATCACAGTCTGGGAAATCAGGGGCTCTTGTCAACTCTATCCGTGTCTAATTTTTTTTTTTTTTTTTTTTTGCAGTGTTGAATATGTTTGTCACAGCTCTTGAGTGCAGCGCTGATCACAAGGTAGGCTGGCAGATGTGCAGAAGGGGGAATGTCTCTTTTGAAAGGGCTTCTATGAATGAGAGAGAGAGAGAGCAGACCGGGGCTGGAGGGTTTCTTGTCGGTCAAGACGCCGGCAAGCGAGGGGAAAGAGGAGACAAGAAGAGACACAAACCGCAGAAGAAGCTGGTTCACACAAAGGTCGCGAGACTTAACGACCGCCAACAATGATCCAATGGAGTGCACTGCAATCTTAGCTCCCCGAAGCACAAGCCTCTCAGTGTGGGCCAAAGTGAAGCACTGACAAGTGGGGGGAACAACAACCACTGCCATCATAAACCAATCATAAAAGTGGCCTCATAAATGACTCGGCCGGCTCACAGTTTTGCTGCAGGGGTTGAATAATCAAGCGAAATATTTCCATAACCAAATAAAGCAAATGAGCCGTGGCAAGCAATTGGCCTGAAAACTGTCAAAAGTTGAGGCTAGAAGGCAGGATTAAATATAAATACATACAGGACGCAGGTTAACAGCCCGCTGACTTCAAAACAAAGCACAAAAGATGTTGAAAGGGAACGAAAGGGGCCACGACGTTTACAGCTGAAAAAGAATCGGTACATGATTATGTTCGGCGTTTGGAGGAGAGAGTCATCCACGGTAGCTCTCTGATGTTTTAAGAGGTTTGTTGTTGATGGAAACACGGCAGATTGTGTGCACGGTTATGTTCGAGTGACAAAAGACTGACAACCACTAGAGTTCAGAAGTCTTGTCTGTGGGGAGCAATCGGAGGAAAATAGCGTCATGTAAGAGCCACAAAGTCTGTAGAGAGAGAGAGAGAGAGAGAGAGAGAGGAGGGCCAACGAAATGTTAGACTTTGACGCAGGAGGCCGCTGTTTGCTTCCTGTTTCCAACCGGTCAACTTTGGTGTCTTTGAACCATGATGGCTCCAACTCTTAACCCAGTTGTTATGTTATCCTACACCTACAATCAAACCTTAACCTGGCAGTGTCTGATTACAGAAAGTTTTTTTATTTTTGCTACAGTGAAAAATGGTTTTCGAAAAGCTCCGCCGAACAAAAAGCTCATACGTCTCGCTTTAAAAGGGGCATTGAAAAAGCATTTTGTTTGTCTAATTGGAGGACTTGTTGGCACGGCCCGAACGCAACTCGTACTAGTTAAACCGAGCCGATGAAGTGCTGCGATGAATCACACGGCCGCACAACAATCCCGTAACTGTCTCTCGCCGCTACCCAGTCAGAGTGGACGACCGGAGGACGAGGAGGGGGGGGGGGGAATCATATAAAAAGGGCCCAAAAAAAGAGGAGCCCTGACATCATCAAATCCAAAAGGTTACTTGGCCAACGCTTGGCGCTCCTCCTCAAGAAAAACACTATTGATATTCCGTGGGTTCGGCCCGGGGACAATGGCAGGGCCTGTCCCTCCCTCTCTCCCTCTCTCCCTCATGGCCTGGCATGGCAGAGATGTCACAGAGAGCACCAAACAAATGGATGGAGGGATAGAAAGGGATGGAGAAGAGGAGGAGGTGGATGAGAACAAACGCATTGTTCTCGGGGTGGAGAAAAGGGGTATTGTGAACAAGAAAGATAGCTTATGTGGGAGAATGGGTTGAGGGAAGAGAGAGGGACACAAAAGGACAGGGAAAGGTGAAACCTGGCTTTTTTTTTATATATAGATGCCCCTCTTTTTTTTTTCTTCTTTGTCGTTGGAGGTAATCCATAACCCTGCTTTAGGGGACACTTCCTTAAACTTTAAAGAGGAAAAACAGCGGGGACAGTTTCAGCTCAGAGGAGCCATCTTCAGCTTGCCTTTCATCTGTCACAACACCAGAGATCAGTTCTGGGGCTTTTTCTTTTTTTTTTTTTTTTTTTTTTTTTAAAAATCATACTGCACACCCCAAAGCGCCCAGCTGCTTCTTAAAATTTGGCAGGAGGGCCCCACAGTAGCCGAATGGTTACTGCACATGCCACATAACACAAGGTCCCCGGTTCAACAGCAGCCAGGAACCTTTGTTGCATGTCATATGCATCTCTCTCTCTCTCTCCACTTGTTTCCTGTCTGCCTTTTCGCAGCCCACTGTCCAATAAAGACAAAAAAATGCCAAAAAAAATAATCTAAAAGCAAACAAACGGATAAGAAAAAAAAAAAAAAAACCCATGTAGCAAAGCACAGTTCAGCAGGGGCAGCGAGCAGGTAGGTCTGCGACGGTAACTTCCCCTGAGGGACCCGGTCTGAACGGGTGACTTGATGTGAACTAACAGCACAGCTGTTTGAACAGAGGCGAGGACCTCGGTGGAGATGGAGGCAGCTGCCCCCCTCGGTAAACATCAGTGACACATATACACACACACATATACACACACACACAGGCAGTTAAACAGGCACACTCACATTTTTATTTATTTCTTTTTTTTTGCACAGAGATGATAAAAAACAACTTCACTCACTCATGCACAAAAGAGGAAACAAATACAGAAACGCCTCAGCATGCAGACACTCATGCTGAACACAAAAAGGTACACAGACACTCGCAGATTTTCACGCTCCTTCACTTATACAATCACACGTACACAAATTAGGTAGAGAACAACGCTTGCCGCAGTCAACCTTCAGAGTCATTCACAACAAAAGCCGGAATCATACAGCACACACACACACACAATATGGAATTGAATTCATTACATATTTGCATTTTCAATATTTCATGCTCTGTTGCCTGTTTGATTTCCATTAGGGCTTTTTTTTCTCTTCTTCTTCTTCTATTCCTCATATTCACTGTTTCAAGCTAAGTTCTAAAGCAACAGTGCAGCTGACATCTCCTATTTGAAATTCAGATTGTAGTAACACCAGCAAATCCCTTGTTTCTATTCAAAAAAAAAAAAAAAAACGTGATGATGATATTCAAGATTGAATGTCAGATGGACCCTGAAGTAGTCTGCGGGAAGAGAGACGAATGCAACACCTTTAAAATCTTCATGGAGGTGAAGGTAGTGAATAAAAAAATGAAAGAAAAGCTGTTTGGTAAACAACAGTGGCAAAAAAAGGGGAAAGGGCACTCCAATCTGAATTTGGACTTTCCATCATTATTCTACCACAATGGTGTCCTTCTCAAAACTCCCCTTCAGCAGACTCACAGGACACAGCCCACACACTTATAAACAGCCGCACACACACACATGCACACAAATAAGCAATCCGTGCAGTATGCATATAGTTGCATACCCAGATAGCATAACATAGAAATCTCACATGCACTTGAGTATACAAACCGCTCTCTGCATGTGAGGAAAAACACAAGACAATATTAGGCCACATTCAGGGTGAGTCACCACAGAACTGGCAAAAAAATTTGATATGCAAATATCCTGCATACAAAACCAACGCCTGTAAAACTGGATGAATGGATGCAGCCGCAGGAATGCTAGCCCACCAACGCATGATATTTATTTCCTGCATCTCATTTTTTTTCTCCTGCACGGCTTTCCTGCTGCAGGTATGCTAACATGTCGCACCACGCTAACGTGCTTAAACTGAACACAGCGCGTTAGCCGAGGCTGATGGGAACGTTCTGTGGGTCCTCAATCATAATGACATGATTGTGGTGCTAAATGAAGAAGTCAAGGGGTCACTAGTTATTACGCTTCATCCTGATAGAACATTTCATATCAATGCATGCAGCGGCTTTCTGGATATTTCACTCAAAATGATGCATTTGAGTCTCACGGTGAGTCTAGAGAGAAAGTGGGAAGCACTAAAGTTGTCTGAGAACCACAAATTTTGTGGCAGATGTTGAGATATTTCGCAAGATAAATGGAAACTGGTGCAACAGTAAACATCTGGGGATCAACCAGTCATCTGTAACATCTGGGGAACATGAAGGTTTGTACAAAACTTAATGATTATCCGTCCGATAATTGAGATATTTCAGTCTGAACCAAACAGGACCCAAGCATCATTTCCACCCCCTGAATCCCACTGTTAACATACAGAGCATGTCTATAAATCCTCTGGTGATCCTGGTGGTGATGTGTGCATTTCGCAGTTCCAACATCTCTATTATGCTTTTGATGCATGATCTCTATACACGTGCAAAAAGCAAAACTGTCGTAGCCGTCTTTGCCAGTCAACAAAATATGTCCTGCACATTCATTCTCTCCTCTGCGCGTTTAATGTTAATTCTCAGCTGCTTGAGGTTCTCACAGACAAAAGCACCAAAAAAAAAAAAAAAAAAACACTAAGTGGTTCAGTCTGTGTCACAAACCCACTCACATAGCATCGCTATGCAGAAAACTCTCACAATCCTCTTTGCTTTGCTTCTCTATGCAATAACTGTCCGTCCTTGGCTCTCAGACTGACCCCTCCCCTCCCTCCCTCCTACCACCACCACCAAACACACACACACACACACACACACACACACACAAATCTCCAACAGGATTCAGATTGATTCAGGTTGGACAGTTAGTGGATTTCCATCATCTTATGCAAGCTGTGAGTGCTTCTCTTTTGTCCTGCTGTTTGAGCAACTGTCTGCTCCCGTGTCTTTTTCTACTACTAACAACATCTCAGGCAGCCAGCAATCTCCTTGGCATGTCCCTCTTATTACCACACACACACACACACACACACACACACACACACACACACACACGCGCTGAATGCACCTCGCTGCTGCCTTTTAGAGTGCTCAAGCAGAAATCAGGCCAGCTGAAATTATTGGTATGCCGCCCTTACATTTCATATTTTGCACACTGAATTTTTGATAGGGATCTATTACCGGCAGGTATGCCTTAAGTGCTGAGTCGATTCTGCTTTTGAGAATTTATGTGCAGCGTATGCAGCGAGGTGTTTACGCAATTTGGGCTCTGAAAGGGGAAAAAAAAATGGTCGTCAATAAAAGGAGCGACTTCAATGAATCAATAACACAAAACGACAGGATGCTTAAAACTGGCAAACGCCTTTATTCTCATTCAACATTACAAAAAGAGGAAGAAGAAGCTATTTACAATTACATTGAATTTTGCCATTTATTTATTATTCTTTACTGATCACTTCAGCTGATCAGTAGTAGTCCTCCGGGTCAGCTTTCTCTCCCTGATTCTGAATCTGCTGCTGCTTCTTGTACAAATCAGCAATCTGCAGAGAAGAAGAAGAAGAAGAGATGGACAGAGATTAAGAGGAAAGGGGGAGGACGGGGGGGGGGGGGGGGGGGGGGGGGGGGGGGCAGGGTTGGCATGAGAGAGCATGCATGAAAGAGAGAAGAGAGGAGGCAGGAGGGGAAGGGGAGGGGAAGGGGAGAACATCATGAAGTCAGGTCAGTAACATGAAGAGAAAAAGCTAAAAATAACAGTTTGATTATTCATATCCGAAGCTTTGAAGTCGCGGTGACTCCCAGCTGCTGACTGGGAGACGGAGGTTATGTTCGCTCGAGCTCATCGGGGTTTTTTTTTTTTCTTTTTTTCGGGGGGTTGAGGGGTTGAAGGCGGGACGGTGAATAATGTGCGAACAGCAGGACCACCCAGAATCAGCTGTATTAGTTCAGGTACAGCAGGGTGGCACAGTGAGGAGGAAAACACTGAAACATTACATTTTCTTCAACAGAGAATCAAGGTTAAGCTTTGATTCTCCGCCTCAAACTGACTGAGTTTCAATTAAATTGTTTGCTAAGTCACACACACACACACACTATGTGCTAACAAGTGTGTGTGTGTGTGTGTGTGTTCTGACAGAAAATAATTGACAGAAGTATCATTTAAATGCAGCTGCATCTTTCACTTGATGTTCCAACCTGACTCCTAACTCTAAATGACTCGAGAGTTAACAGACGGCTGTTAATTAAAGTCAGTGAATATAACCTGAGAGGAAAAAAAAAAAAAAAAAAACACTCCAGGCTTCAGCTGACATTTTTTTAGGGGGGTGTCATCAAAACACTCTACATTTGTGTGTGACTGTTAATTAATCACTAAAGTTAATATGCAACTATTCCCATTATTGATCGTCATTAATGCCAAACATTTTCTCACTCGTGCTTTTAAATTGTGATTATGTGTTTTTCTTCTTCTTCTCATGTTTGTCAGACAAAAACAATCTGGAGACGTCACCTCCGGGATATGATTTTTTTAAATGTTTTTATACAACATAATAATGAATCAAACTAACACTTACAGATAGTGATAATAATCATTGGATGCGGTGCTAATTATTATTCTGTTGATTGACTTTTATATACAAAGAGCTTAGACTGGAGTCATTTAAGAAAACTGGAAAAAGGTGGCTCAGGTTATGCCAGTTAGTCAGTATAAAAGGTGTTTCATATAATAATAAAGACACATGGGTTGACTTGCAATGTGCTGAGGTGGGTTATAAAAAAAAAATGATGTGCTGGTGGGTCAGACAGAAGCAAGTAAACATGTTCGAATAAATAAAAACATCCTGACAAACGGCTGAAACTTTTATGTGTTGGAGAAAACTTGCTGTCATTGAGCCGAGTGTCTTTTCTTTACACACACACACAGCTGAATGTATCTGTATCCCCACCACTGATTAAGAAGTAATGGTTTCATGTTGTATACACACAGATGAGTGTGTGTGTGTGTAGATTCGGGTGAAGTTAAGAGCCGACCTGCAAAATTTCTACTGTACGACATAACTCAGCGTTTACTGCCTCGCAATATATCACCCGGATTCCAACAAAGCTTTACCTGACTGTTATACAACGTTGTCCTTGCAGCGTTGTTCACCCTTGAAATCTTTTTTTTTTTTTTTTTTTTACAGAGCATCTCTTGTGAAGTGACCGCGGTGACGCACCGTCTCTGTACAGCGCTTCGAATAACACGGCGCAATATCTCGCCAAACAAACATGATTGGATTTTTAATGGCTTACGCTCATTATTTTATTGCACAAGGTTGACCTGTTTGACTTCCTGCGCAAAAACGTCTACAGAGAGTGTTTTGATGCTGGAAGTGTGTTTCACTTGCGCTCGCCGTTTCCAGAACAGATGAACTTTGTGATGTACCTGAGCTCCGGTCGTGGCGTCCTCGGGCTTCTTGTCATCTCTGATCCGAAGGAAACGGGGGGAACCTCAGAGAAATGCCCTTTTCTGAATCCACCTATATATAAAAAAATAAAAAGACAGTTAAACAGGACCCACAGTCAGCTTTTATAATCAATCAGCTAATTACATGTGTGAATCTGTCCTCCTAGAAATATATTGAATTAATTCTTTCACTGAAAATATCAAACATAAGAGTGAATTTTAAACCCTTTGAGCTCCAGGGCAAAAAAAAAAAATCAGTTTTTTTTTTTGCCCTACTTCCATTAGATAGCCTCTAAAAAACTCTCAGTATTACCTTTAAAAACATGGAACATTGAATAAACCAGCAATATTTTAAATGCTGGATGCTTTAATGGATTAAACACACATGTAAAATTTAGTTTTGCCATGAAAAATTCAGGTGTAAAAACGCTTTTTACCAAAAATTTAGGGTGTCAAATATGACGAGAGAATAACAGAAAAGCATCCCGATTGATAAACAACAGGAACAACTATTAAGTGAACTTGTTACCCCGCCCCTCCTCCTCCCATTAAGCAGAATGGGACACACAACATGTTGCTTGCATCATTACAGAAGAAGGACGGCTCGTGTTGCTCTTAAGGACCCGTGTTATCCACGTGTCGACTGATAACTAGACACCTCGCGTCTCGCAGGCGTCGCTCACGCTGCGGGCACGGAGCCCAGCGTCACGCAGAGTTCGACAAATTGTGATTAATTGTGAGTTTATCGGTGTAGTTACGGCAATAATCTGAGAAAAACGGTGGAGATGATATGTAGCCGATATCTTACAAGTGTTTGCTGTCATGATAAGATTTCCAATAAACCACATCGAGTCCTCTGGAGTAATTTATTTTCTGGACTTCCACCAATTGTTCCACCAGCAAGTGAAGCTGTAGATACGTCGTGTTTGAAGTCATAACTAGAAATATAATATTTTAAAAGGTTTAACGATAAGGAAAAGCAACAAGTAGAAACTTTTAAATTTAGATTTGAGTGACAAAATAAAAGTAAAAATTAATATTCTGAACATATTTCAGTGACATCACCACTGTAAACACACTACTGTGTCCAACATGCAGCTAAAGCTCTGGAAATAAACAGCTATCCAATTCCATAAAACGCAGCATCTTTTTACAACATCTTTAATAACTCAATAAACAAGCCCGCTTAATTGTGACTTCTCCTCGCGGGCAACAGACCATAACAAAAAATTTAACAGGCCGAACTGACCAATCCCATGGCGGCCTTGTAGATGGGCGACAGCGACAGGTCGGCGCACTTCACTTCCCACACCTGCACGGCGTCCAGCCACACGTCGGGCTCCGCTGATTGGTCAATGCGGTAGTAGGCACGTGGCTTGGGCAGAATGTGCTCCTAGAGAAGATAAAAAAAAAGTAAAAAAGGATGTTTCTCATTATTAATTATTAGTTTAGTAAGTAAAATATTAAAAAAAGATGCCAGTTGTAAGTTTCCAGAACTCAAGGAAACTCAGAGATATTGAATTTACAGTTTAATAAAAGACATAAAGTATAGAGTGTAGATATGTAGAGACATACATAATGCTAAAAAAAATAGGGCGAGGCATTTATGAAGAGCCTGAAAAAGAGACAGTGACAGAGTGGCTCTGGTTGCCCTGCTGGATCCTGCTGCTGCCGCTGCCTCACAATCACATCCCGAGAGACGCCACCGGTTTTGAACACCCTCTTATTCAAATGATACCTACTCGGCTGAAGGACGACATAAGAGGGTGATTTTCAGACCATATTAAAACGCCCACCTGAAAGATTTCATTCAGAAACACATATATATATATATATATAGATATAACATGATTGTGTTAACTGATGTTCACAAACCCTAACCCAAAAAAACCAAAACCTAGCAGCTGAGCTAGGACCTGAATGTTCCTGTTCTGCGAGCAAACAAGAGAAAAAAAAAACAACTGTCAACTTCTAAAATATTTAATAGCGCCTTTTTAACTTTGACACAAGCAATCATTCTGTCAGTGTAGGTGTCACGCCTCTACAAGAAAAAAAAAAAAATAGACACCCGTCTCGTTTTTCCCGACGTGAAACGAGCATTTCGGCGAACGACTGTGGCTCTGAAACAGTATGATAGTTAACTAGACTGCCGCAGTGTCCACAGAACTGGGTCATAGTTAAGTAACGCGGGGGGGAAAAGAAGGCTCCAGCAGCAGTAGAGGTGGTGTCGGTGGTTTTCTTGCACATATTATTTATACTGAAGGCATTCCAGTGACACTCTTATACAGAGTGAGAGCTGGTAGGCGTGTAGAGTCTTAGAAAAACATCGCCGCAGATAGACGTGGGTCCTGCCGGGGGTCAAACCTGTTACACGTATCAATGCGACGACGACACCTAACCGCGCTGTAGACGGGTCAGGCATCAGTTTCTTTGCATTCACGGTTATAAAATGCAGCAACACCGTTTTACAGATCCTCTAGATCATTATAAATAGAAACACAATATACTTTAAGTCGGAAAAAACGCTGTTGTATGAACATGTGGGAGCCATTCTATGTAAATATTTGTGTTGATTTGTATGCGTTAACGCCTCCGAGCACCGGGTGAAAGCATTCACCTTGAGGGCATAAGAACAGATACTTAAGGAGGGTAATTAACATTAAACACTAGTGTTTTTGCTGGAGGAGACATACAGTATTTGTGCTTGTTGGTTTATTTGAAATTAAAACGGATCAGTGGGACTAAGCAGCAACAACCATAAGCTAAAAGGTGAACTTGACTCACTGTTTAGTGGAAAAATTGTAGATTTTTATGTCCCTCGGTGGCCGTTTGAGTAAAGCAAACGGTCACGACAGAATATCTTGTTCCAGCTTCTTAAATGTGATTTTTTTTAGTCCTTTATGATATAAAACTATAAATTTGGGTTGTGAACTGACAGACGGGACAAAGCAGGACATTTCAGGTTGCATCTTTGGACATTTTTAACCATTTTATAGACCAATTAACTGCAAAAAAATACTCGACAGGTTAACCGATGATGAAACTAACGGTTAGTTGCAGCCGTTTTTTTCCAGTTTAGCACAAACTGGGTCTGTGCTCATCATCCCTCATAAAATCTGTTATTCAAATGGTGGCAAAGTGTGGAATAAGAGCCCTCCGGCTCCTCACACAGCATAATCTCTCATGTTCTTATTAGACGTTTACATGTGGTAACATCTGTGCAGGAAGTGCTGAGTTTCACTGGCGGCAACGTGGCGGGGTTCAAAAATAAATAGGGAGATAATTTTGGAATAAAATCTTTTTGTGCTGATAGGATATATGTTGGAATCGATTTATCAAAAGACTCTGCTGGAGAATTTACAGTAGTTTGGTGATGACATCATTTCTAGCGGTAATAACGGTCTTGTGCTCACACCAAGTGAATTACTGACATCTGGGAGAAATGAGAACATCGCTTCACACGAGCAGCCGGGAGAGGAGGAGGAGACGAATGGTGAAAACACACACTGCTGGTCGTAAACACTTTACAAACAGCACTTTTTTCTTATCTCGTTTTACCTCCAAATAAATCAGTCTATGATAATAATTTAGCTCATCTACAACCTTTTTGATCATCTTCTTGCCAGACTCGGTCGTGTTGATGTCGTCGTCGTGTCCTTAGCAACGTAATGATCAGCAGAACTACACAATAAGACTCGAGCTACACGACTCTCCTTTCAAACGGTGTTTTTTTTTTTTTACAGCTTCAACGTCTACACAGTGAGTTATGTAGGGTCTCCACTGAAAAAAGAAGGAGCAGTGGTGTCAGATTTGTGCTGGCCAGAGCAACAGAATATCAAGACAGGGGAAGGAAAAAAAAATAAAAAATTGGGATCAGTGCGTCCCTCATTATAGCTCAGCACCTCTCCTTCTAGAGGAGTGTGAACAGAGCCAATCATCTTCCTGTCTGGAGTCCCATCGGCCTGCAGCTCTCTGCAACCAAAGCAACACGGCCACACCGCCGGTTTGCCTTAATTCACCATCCATCACCTTCACATGGAGGGCTTCATTACAGAGCACTACAGTACAGGCTGTATTGGTCTGAGAGAGCGGGGGAAAAAAAAAAAAAAAAAAAAGGTTACGCCGCCTTCTCAATCACTGTTTCGCTGTGATTCTGCAGCGAGCAGCAGTTTGTACCGCTGAGTCCAAACCCTTAACCTTTAAAATATTACTTTAATAAAAAGCAGCACGGTGTGTACTACGTTTTGTACAGTCAAGCGTAATCTCACAATTAGTCTCTTTGATAAACAAATGATTGTTTTTTTTCAAAAGCCTCTCTGTTCTTATTTTCTGTAAAAAGCAGGTCTAAATATAGCCGATAAAACACTTGTATGAACTCTGACTCTCATATTCAGAGAGCGGTTTGTCAATTTCTTCAAAAACGCTGCTGCTGCTCTGGAACAAAACCTCTTCAAAAGTAAATTGAAAAAAAAAAAAAAAAAAAAAAGCAATTCATTAGCGAACGTCAGAGCGCTGCTTAACAGTCGCACATTTTTATTGGTGAAACAGAAGTAGTTGATGGTCACTGGCCAATATTTCCCCACGTAGAGGACTAAATCCACACATTTGCACAGCAAATTGATGCGTTGAGGAGAAAAAAAAAAAAAGTATTTATATTTCTGTAATTCGTTTTTGGTGATTCATAGCACGTTTAAAATTATGTGGACAAACGTGGAGGGAAAAAAAAGAAAAAAGAAACATATTTTCTTGTGATACTTGAGTTTCTTTCCATTACTTGTCTCATTCCCGGCGAGGTAATAGTACCTGAAGGCATCGTTTACAAAATGGTTGCAGTGTTTGAATTTTATTTCAGGGGTGTATTTGCACAATGGCGATCTCATTTCACTGTGAATATCTCCATTTATATCTGAATAGATGGAATGAGTGAAGAACTAAATTAGGGGATGATTATTTCTGAAATGAATGGTCTCCAAAGACCTCGGCGATACTCAATCTGGCTCTTTTAACCTCAAAAAAAAAAAAGAAAAAAGACAATGATTCAGGAAATGAAGTACCTGTGGTGGCAGAATATTAAAAGGTTCTGATTTGTTTTTTTTTTAAACAAATGAAGACAAACAAGTGTTGATTATGGGATGTTTTTGCCATGCGACTAAGTGCAACAGTTACCAGTGTGCCACTTTACCTTTAGGAACTTGTAATGCTGCTCCAGATCTTCATCCTTGAAGCCTGTCCCGATCTGGAAGAGACAAAAAGGAGATAAGACACACACACACGCAGATATACACATACACGTATTCCCTCATGGTGAGACAGCAGACATTTGGCAGCAAGCAGCAGAACACAGAACAGCAAGCAAATCCCCCCCCCCACCACCATCACCACCCACCATCCCCCCTCCACCCCTCCATGACACCACAAGCGTCTTGTCTGCCTGCTTCGCCTGGAGCGTCATGTCACCTCTCAAAAGACCTGAACCCGCTGAGACATAAGAATCACCTAACGGGCTGACATGTACAGAAAGGGAAAGGGAAGAAAAAAAAAAAAGAAAAAAAGCTGGTGTATCATGCAAATATAGCATTTTCCAGCTCACAGATGTCTCCTAAAAAGGTTTATTCTGCAGGTGTCCACAAAAAGCTTTATGTTTCTGAGGCTGCATTCGCCACGAGGGTGTTTAGAGGCGTTTCATTCAAACTGTGGCACCTTTATGGTTTTTTTCGTTTTATCCGTCTGGCCAGAGCGAGGCCTCCTCCGAGCCAACAGTGCGGTTTGATAGGAATGAGCACGTAATATGAAACGACTAATCCGAAACAAAATACAGGAGCAGAGCAGCCCTGTGTAGGAGCAGGTGTTTGTTAGTTAAGAAAATTTAAAACATTTTATTGTTTTGTTTGATGTAAATCACACAGGTGTGTACGGATTAAAAACATTCTGCTCGTTTTGAGTCATTTTATGGAAAAATGTCTGATTCCAGCTTCTCATATTTTTGGTTTATTAGATCTACAATGACAGTAAGTTAAATATCTTTAGGTTGTGGACTGTTAGTCGGGACAAAAGTGACCAAAACAACCAATCAACTGACGACAGATGGATCAATAAAACAATTTGACGTAGAATATCCTAAAAAAATTGCATTTAGTATTTGTATGTTTTGGATTTATGGATTATATTCTCATGTCTTGGATGTAGAACAGCATCAGAAGGATTTAAAAAAAAAAAAAAAAAAAAAAGATGTTTTGCATCTATAAATCACGACTGATGAATAACACCAAGGCTGCATGTGACAAAGAAAAGTATCAAAACCTCACATTTGAGAAGGAGAAAGCCCGAACATTTGACCCTTTGTGCTTGAAAAATGAAAAGAAATGTTTAAGTGATTAACAAAATAGTTTCTGATGATTTATTCCGACAAAAAAAAAAAAAAAAAATCAAGTCATTGTCGCATCTTTACAAAACAAATCTCAGAAATCAGAAGTCAAGAAATGAAGGCAAGAGAGATGAAAATGTTGAAAATGAATAAATCACAGCGTTATAAAACTATGATTTAGATCAAGCTAAGAATCTGACACTGACACACTTTTAATTATACAACATGAAGATATTTTGGACATGATTCAACAGGCTGAGGTTTTAACTCAGGAGGACCACTGAGGAGCAGCTTTTAACAGCTGTTTAGTTTTTACTATCTTAGTTTCTAAGTCAAACGGTTTTGTTTTTTTTTGAATGTCCTTCTTGAGTTTTCTTTTTTTTTTTTGACACACAATAGCCAGTCACTCCAAGTCATTCCTGCATCCAATGCAATCAAGCTACAGACCTTTCATTAAAACTCCATCAAAGGAAGTGAGTGCATTCAGCTAGCAGGAGAACAAAAGTCTGTTCAGAGGCATCCAACTGGGCTTAATTTGCCTGAAGCTCGAACACAAAGCACCAAAACATTTAGGGAGATTGGTGTTGACAAACATCCAATACTCATGCTAGGAAAATATTAAAAAAAAAAAAAGATCTTTTATGCTCAAAGAACATTTTACAATAAGCCAAAAAGCACCAATAAGTGCATTATGTTTATCTCAAGTTACACAGATTTGAATGAGATGTTTCAGCTTCTTTTCCACTGACAAAACTCTTTTACAAACCTTTAATGGACGAGTCTGTGTCATTTTTATGATTCCTGGATCATTTTTTCATCGTTTATGAGACACTTAAACATACAGAATACAGTACGCGCCTGTAAACACTCAGGCCGAGTGTTTTTCACACCGCCTAAGCTGAATGAATAGAAAAAAAAGAAAGCTATGCTGAGAGTCTCTACCGCGTTTTTGCTGTCATTTATGGTCACACTAGCTTCTCTGTTTTTCTCCTCTGCTCTCTTTGACCTTGTTTGAACAAGAGCAGGGCTCAGCTGCCACCCCTACACACACACACACACACACACACACACACACACACACACACACAAGCACACACACAGTGGACAGCAGAGCAGAGAGGTCATGTCGGAGCACGACCGCAGCAGTGCTGGTTAAGTTAATGATGAATTGTTACAAACAAACAAGCTGAAGCTGTGTGTATGTAAACTGCTTGAGTTTAGTTTGTGACGCTCTAGCAGCGGTACCTGCAGGCCGCAGAGGGACGGGGACAGAGGACACGATGAATGACTGATACCGACTGATGTCTGTGTTCTTCTTTCTCTCTGAACTTCACTCGCTATTTTGATGTCAGGAATATTATTTATTTTACTGACATGTTAGATTTGTTTCCAGCGAGTTCGCCGTTGTAAACATTGCTGTTGCTTCTTGTTGTTTTGTCATATTTACAATATAAATTATTTTCATGCTGCTCTGGAGAGTACTGAAATAACCAGACTGATGAGAGTATTGATAAAATAAAAGATAAAATTTTAAAGTCATACTCTTCCTTACAGCTGGTTAGCGGCTACAGCTTGACTATGGGATGATGAGAAAATACCCAGTTCAAATCCTTTCACTGTAAGTCTTGTTTTACAGATGTTTTCTTACTTTTTTAACAAATATCAGTGTTAAAAAAAAAAAAAAAAATCACTTCATAGCGGCGCAGCTCTACTGCAGAATTATGAGCGCCGCTGCCGAAACTTCACATGATCATTAATATCAATGGGCTACTAATGATTTTCACTCGCACACACCGCGCAGGCACAATAACACCCGAGTTACTGTGCAGATTGTTCTGAGTCATCGTCCCTCTCCTCATTCTTCATAGAACATCTACATAAAAAAAAAAAAAAGGTACACTTACACATAAGAGCGGCCCCCCATTAAAGGAAAAGTGTAGAGTGTAATCTGTGAGCATTGTGAGGGGCGGAAAAGTGACGGAGAATGCGAGCGGAGCAGAAGAAAATTAGCCTAATCAGACTGGGTTCAACTTAAGATGGACTGACCTTTAAGGTGGACCAGCTATTCTCATTTTAGTATGAATCTAAGCTCATTAACGGAGAACGAAAAAAATATCTGGCTGCTACATTTAAGTTTTTTTTTTTTTTTTACTCTCAGTGAAAGGCGCGTGTGGGGAGGGGTGTATATTTGTATTTGTGTAAATTAATTGACTATGTGTACTTCTGTTTGAAAACTCGCTTGCCTCCAAATTGCCCCTTGAGGGACTAATAAAGTATTTTGAATTGAATACTCCTGTTTTGTGTTACTTTCTCTCTCTCTAGCGCGGCTCAGCAAGGAAACACTGTCCAGGGAACTAAATCATACTGCTAAAGCCTCATTATCTTCAGCTGAGCTTCAGGATGCTTTGTTATACAGAACAGGGCCTGTGGGTTTTGTCCCACCCCCCCCCTCCATCACTTAGGTTGAAATTACTTTAGGGAAGGGATCTCTCTGCAGCAAATGTGGGCAGGACGAATAATTACAGCTGCCAAATATACTTTCAATGTACATATGAGCCTGGAAGTATTGTTTTAGCTTTCTCTAACTGTTGTAACAAAAGTCGGCAACACTTTACTTCAGAGTTTCTTTCTCGTTTACTATTTGTGCACATCAAAGAGGAAGGGCCTGATAAATAAATGACACCACTTGCAAATTGTGGTATACTTCATGTCCAGCAATATTTAAAAAAAAAAACAAAAAACAAAAAAAGGACATGGCAGCCCACCAAATGCTGAAAGCTGAATGCCAAATGCTGAAAAAGACGTCAGCCCACCAATTAATTATGAAATAAAATGATGTTGGCTCTGTTTTTTTTTTTTTTGTTTTTTTTTTTTAAAGGCCTACACAGGCCTCGATGTGCTACTTCACTTTTCTGGTGCACCGACAGAACTTTAAGAAAGCGCAAGGTGTAAACTGAGATCAGATGGGAATGCCAAGCCAGCACACCTCAGGGTGTTATTCACACTTTTAAAGCTCAGATCTTGGCCACATAAAGACCAGGTTTCAAAGTCCCTGGAGTTGATAAAACCTACTGTGATTGGACAGGTGATATTGACTGACAGGTATGACTGAGTACTTTTTATTTTTTGTCTTTTAGCAGATGCTTTTATCCAAAGCGACTTACAAGCAAGACAATCCAGCGTTAGAGGACAGTGAGTCAGAAAGAGCACATGTGCAATGAGAGAGTGGTGGAAAAAAGTTATTATTTAAATATATATTTCCACAGAGGGGTGATAAATTAAAGGAGAAATCTGAATAAATGATTGGAGACACGTAACGAATGCAGCTATTTCCACACAGGTGCGCTGCATGGCACCATTAAGCAATTAAAATCCAATCATGCTCTCTGGCATGCATTAAAAATCTTGAGTAGGCCAAGATGATTCTCATTTTATAACAAGATGGCAAGAGGAAAATATCTAATAACTTTGAAAAAAAGAGGGTTCATTGTTGGGGCAACGGATGACAGGAGCTTCAGTCACAACCGGCTCGACCGGCTGGTGTTTCAATGAGAGCGTCGACTAAAGTGACGCGTGCGCTTAGATCTATGGGACATCGTTAAAAATCTCTGGGGGATTTTGGACTTAAGTGTTAGACAGCGCTCCGCACGACCACCAAATGAGGGAATATCTTTTGGAGGAATGATGCTCATCTGTCCGGTAGAGTGTCACAGACTTGTAGAATCGACGCCAAGGCGCATTGAAGCTCTGTCGGCACCTGACTAAGACGCTTTATGACGGGTTTTTCCTTTAATTTGTCACCTGTCTGCAGTAAATAGTGAAAGTAAAAGTAAATAACAACTGGAACTTCCACTCTGCAGCTCAATCAGCGCTTGTTTAGAGCTGGAGAGCTGAACATGTTTTTGACAAATGTAAAGAAAACTTTTAAATAATATCTGAAAACTGAAAATATACCGCAGCTTAAAGCTATTCAAGCGGGAAAGAAGATTAATATGAAAATCAACAACAGACAAAAAGACAGGAGCTCTTCTGACATTTTAACACAGCAAGTGGTATCTTCTGTTGTGTAATCTCGACTCAACATCCGGCCTCGGTTCACTTATCCAGTACAGTTATCTCATGTCTGAAAAACGTTCTCCGAAGAGATTTTATTTATAGAAGAAATATTATGAACAGAGAAAAACCAATACCGCTGCATGACAAGTTCAATCTGACGGATGCTTTCACCTCCGTTGGCACCGGTGAGGATGCTCGGTGGCCGACAGCAGAACTCCGCCGTTATACCAGCAAGCTGCCAGGTGTGAATGTGCGAAGGTATGTGAAAGTGACGAAAGTGGTGCTTGGAAAAAGAAAGTGCGTGTGTGTGTGTGTGTGTTCACAGCTCACTAAATCCCTTTACCATGGATAAAGACATAAAAGTTACAGACAGGAAGGGGGAAAAAAAATTGGAGATGGAAGGTTTGTTCAGGACAGAGAAGAGACAGAATTGATGCTGTGTGGTGAAGTCATACTCCGGCTTGTTCACGCTCTTATTATCTCAAACACACACACACACACACACACACAGTAGTCACGCATGCTCCAATACATGCTTACAACTTATCTTAAGACACTCCCAGTCAAGCCTCCACACACACACACACACTTGTAGACGCATAAAGATTTTTCTCCAACTCAGATTTGAGGGGAAAAGTGACAGTTCAAAAGCACATACACACACACACACAAAGCCAAAGCAACCACACACACACACTAAATACAACAGACACAATTCAAAACACACTCGGCACAAACATAACAAGACTAGGTCAAAACAGAGTATACGACTGGACCGTGAATGGCTAATGTGCGAAATTGTGGCCAATTTGTTACAGGGATAGTCGGTGGTAGTGTCTATAATGTGAATTCCTGGATAGTAAATATTCATCTGCAATTTTCTGTAGTGGTCCCAGTAATATTTGTTGTTGAAGTGTACTTGAAGTAGCGTATCACATATGTAAAAAAAAAAAAAAGGTAGAAATGCAGTTACTCTTGGGATGTTTGATTTGACAGAGAACCTATTTCAATTTGAACTATTATAATTATCTGTAAACTCCTGCTGCTCTTTCAACATCTGTTTCTAAACATATAGTCTCATCCATATGTTTAAACAGGATTAGCATGCTGTGTTAGTCTGTCAGCTGTGTGACTATATATCCGCGCTGTGACATCTTTCACAGCACATAAACACCGTAAACACACCTGTCACCTACCCAGCACGGTGCTGTTAAACCGGAAACACCGCGGCTATACATTATTTTTATACAGTCTATTGACTAGCACAGCTATGCTAATAATGCTAGCCGTGCAGGCTGGTGAAATGGATCCGTCGCGTCTCTGTGTATCCATGGTTTGGTGCTCCTGTCAGTGTCGGAGCCTCTGTGTGAGACACTGAGGTCAGTTAATGTTTGTTTTTAAAAACTTATTTTGGGACTGTGTCAGGGCTCTGCTGTAAATGCCCCCTGTACGCCGCCTGACAAGTGTAGTTGTCGTCAACTTGAATACTTGGTTCATTGTCTCTCCTCTGCTCCGCTGTGCGTCCAGCACACACACACACACACACACACACACACACACACACACACACACACACACAAAGGGCTCAAAGAGCAGAGGAGAGTAGTGTGACCATAAACAACAGCAAAACACAGTTGAGACTGAAGAGAGTGCACATAAATTAGGTAAACAACATAAATAAACAGTGTTTCTACTATGTATACTCTCCTCTGCTCTCTGTGTTTCAGCGAGGGCGGGGCTGTGTGTGCGCACAGAGCAGAGCAGAGCAGAGACAGTGAACCAAGTGAAGTACTCGAGTTGACGACAACTACACTTGTTATGTTACTGTAAGTGTAATATAAGTTTTGCGGGTAAAAAGCCAAGAAGAGTAATTCATTAATTTCATCTGTGCAGAAGATTGAAAAAGACAAAACGAGGAGCCCGTACCTAAAAGCCGGGCTACTCCTATCACATGGACGTGGTTTGAGTAAAAGTCTTACAGAGACCAGAAAATATTTATTCATTGCTACATCGTGATATGTATCGTTATCTAGATATGAAATAACTTATATCGGGATATGAGATTTTGGTCATATCGAACAGCCATAGTACAAGTAATCTAGAGCTGCAACAATAAATTGATTAGTCAGAAAATTAAGCAGCAACTATTTTGATAATCGATCATTCTCTGGCTCCAACTTCTCAACTGAGAATATTTTCTGGTTTCTTTAGTCTTCTAGGGCAGTAAACACAATATCTTTGACATTTGACATCTGACATCTGAGGACATCGGCTTTGGGAAACTGATCAACATTTTCTACAATTTTATAGACATTTTACAGACCAAACTGATTCATCTAGAAAATAAACATATTAATTGATAATGAATATAATCGTTAGTTGCAGCCCTGGAGTAATCCTTCCACTGAAAAACATGACATCACACACACATAGGTCTTGTTGTTTTCAGAGACCGTTAGTCCAATCCAATTTTCTCATAATGAACAGTTATTTATTCCATCGTTAAGGTTTAAGTAAATAAGAAACTGTTGGTAAAAAAAAGCTGATTAATTTGATCATTTTAGAGATTGCATTATGTGAATTTTGCAAAGTAAGAAAAGGTTAAACTTGGAAACCCTGTTTGCGAATTTATGCCTGAGGAGGAATAAATAAATAATTGTTTTCATCTGTTTTTATTCAAATTTTTTGGGAGAATAATACCAGTGAGACAAACCATGAGCCCTGTATCATACTGAATCAGGTGCTGGACGTAGAGCTTCACCTATTAAAACATGGACTGTGATGACACGCACCTTGCAGACGGACTGGAACTCCTCGTTCTCGTCGTCGTAGCAGGCCAGCAGGAAGCCTCCATATGTTCCCGTCCTCTTCCCTTTTCCGAGGTAGGCGCCGATCACACACAGGTCCATTGTGTCGCCCACACCCTCCAGGTAGTCCTTTTTCAGCTGTGAGGAAGGCCGCGATGTGTGAGAGGAAATGCAGTACATATCATGATTGGGGGTGTAACAACATATGGCATGATATATGCATGTTGTCAACATGAATGGTTGAGCCCCCCCCAAAAAAACAGAATCCCAGCATTCATTATGACTCCCAAAAGTTACTCATTTTCTTTGCATGAATTAAATGCCAGAAGGCACAATTAAAATCTAATTTATAAAAAATGTGAACTGTCAAGAGTTCTTAACTGCAGCTTGACAATCAATGTCCAGAAACCTAAAAATCAATGTGTGTAGAAATATTAAAACTGAGAATTATGACCAACTGAGGCGTTTGGAAAATGTTACTGTAACACAGTTTGCATACTTTTTCTACTGTTGAGTCATCGCCATCTTTCCAGCTGAAAACTGGCCATTTTCAAATCTGTGGCTGATCGATTAGTGCGTCACTACAAACGGCTTTATTGCGGGCACCAAAAATATAAAAATCGGTGGCTATCAAGGACCACAAAGCCTCCAAATGCCACAAAGAGGTGATCTGCATCATAGAAAGAAAGTCAGCACCAGAGAAAACAGCTGCAATGAGTCTGTGTGTGTAATAACGTGTGGTAGATTGTTAAAGTTCTGATTTAAAATTGATCTGCAGTGCACCACTGTTTGGGTGTTACACAAAAGTTAATTACACACACACACACACACACACACACACACACACACACACACAACAGTGTGATTACAAAATGGTAGCTGGTAAAAAAAAAGACAAATAAAAAACAAAACAAAAAAATGAGTAGCTGCTGGTGGAAGAAAAAGTTAACTTCCAACACTGGGTCAGTGCATCCATGTTTATGATGGGTGTTAAATTTGTGTGAGTTATTGCTGTGTCACATTACCGACTCCCGCCACAACGCGCACACACACATACACACCTTGAGCCAGTTATGAGAGCGTTTGGCAATTTCATAGGTGGCATCCTTCTCCAGAGTCTTCACCATCAAGCCTTCGCAGGAGTCTACACACACACACACAAACACACACATATTTTAAAACGCCAACACACGATTCTAGTCGTCCAGAAAGGAAATTAACAGATTATCTTTCAGATATATGGAAGGTCTTTGTCTCTTTCAGAGAGAGAGAGACACACACACACACAGAGAGAGAGGTTCAGGACACAAACACAGTAGACAAGAACACAGGGATATAACTCACTTACACACATAATACACATGGGGGAAACACATTTCTATCTTCTCTCTCATATACAGAGTCAGACACAAACACATACACACAGAAAAAAACTCAATTACACAACTCACAGACTCTGCACACGCAGGCAAACACAATAACACAAGCAACATAGGAAAGGAAGGTTCAGGCCAGACAAAGAGACAGCAGGAAGGGGAGAGAGAAAAAAGTACACAACTACTACCCTCACACAATTTACACATGAAGGCAGCAGGCAAAGGCACAAATGAAATGAAACTCGCATGCAACACACCCACACACACACACACACACAAAAAAAAGGTTCAAGACACACAGGTGCAGCAGGCGAGGAGACACTGTTAGCACACAAACACACAAAAAGTTCAGGACACAAATAGATACAGCAGGAAAGAAAACAATTAAAGTCTGTCTCACACACACACAGACAAACACACACACACACAGACACACACCTCGGACAGACTGCTCCAGGAACTCGGCGATGGTGTCGGTGTTGTCTGAGTCGATGGATCGGGCGAACACGAACTCTCCCTCCACCTCTGAGAAGCTTTCTCTCAGCAGAGCCCGACGCCGACACAACGGCTGTCTCACCAGGGACTGTGCACACACACACACGCGAATACACACATCATTACAAATGGCAAAAACTGTATCATTACAACCATCTCTTCTTCATAGCTTGGGGGCCCTTGCAATGACAAGGATGAAATGCCATCTCAACCTGCTACCCACACATACACACACACACACATGCACAAACACACATAAGCCTCAGAGTATACTCACAGATACACAGTGGACACACATGAAACACCCCCAAACACACACTTACAGTCTCAAACCACCAGAAAACACACACGCTATCATTATGAGCATGTTTCAAAAATACCTACAGTAGCTTTAGGGGCATTTTAGAGTTGTGCATTTAAAAATAATAAATCAAATGGACACAAATTCATATAAATATCCCAAAAAACACCCTTTACCACCTGGCTTGAGTGGAAAAGAAGTCACATCTTGGAGGTGATTTTAAAGTGCAGGTTATTCCAGTTTATGACGCTGCTTCAACCTTTCCTTCTTACTGAATTCCCAGCAGTATAGCAACAGCATCTGCATACTGCTGCCAGTAAAACACAAAGTCATGCTTCCCATTAACACAACTGACCATATGTGGGGAAACTAATGAGGGATAACACCCTTGACGGTGCACTAGCAGACATGGTCATAGCAACGATTTTTTTTTTTTTGAAAAGGTCATAAATCCAAATTCTCCTGGTGCAAACCCTTTTTTTTTCCCTCCCCACCTTTTACAATGACATTTATTGTACACTGAATCTCAAAGTGTGATAAAAATTGCTACTTTTCTGGAGAGATGATGCATGTCAATGTTAGGAAATGGAACAGTCGGGGATCCTGATGCAATGACATGCATCGAGACACCAACTGTTGTGCAGGCTTGCGTAGGAAACAAAAAAGGTGTGTGTGTGTGTTTTTGATACGTATCATAAGCTGCCGCTGTGTTGCCTTTTAAATCATCGAGCAGTTTATAAAGACTTCTTCACAATGCCACAAAAAAAACCTTTTATTCTATTTAATTTCTTTATTTTTTTGCCTAAAAACAGATGAATGAAAAACGCCTCAATCTAACACAGCCTTAAAAACATATATATAAAAGTGGACACTGTGTAATCATAGACAGTTATTATCCTCCACTGGTTTTTAAACCTGTTAAATTCCCAGAAATATAACCAACAGACATGACCTTGGTGTCCTCAGTGGTTGCTACTCTCCTGCTGGTTTGGTTGCGTGTTGGCACAGATGGTTTTAGGGGAGGAATGAAAAAAAAAAAAAAACTCTCCCTAGGCTAACAACAAAGTTAGTAGTGACAAGGACTGCAGAGCACTGGGAATAGGACATTCCACAATGGTAGAAAAAAAGGGGGAGTAAAACAAAAATAATAAAGGGCAGTAGTAGCAAATAAATTCATAAATTTTACATACAACTATCTGCAAAAGTTTGGGCACCTCTTGACAGATAATATATTTAGCTGATTTTTCAATTGAAAATATATAAACAGACTCTCTTGGATATGGAAAAAATATAGATTTTCAGTAAAAACTAATGCATAGTTACTTTTTATGTTGTAAATTGAACAATAAATAAATAAATAAATAACGTCATAGTGGCGTCTGCAAAAAGTTCAGGCACCCTAGTCGTCTTTTTACGAGGTCTCACAACTTAATCAGCTCGTTAGACCTCAGGCATGTCAACAATTGTCAGGAAATGTCAGCTGGTGCCACTTTTCAAAGCTTTAACAAATACTCCTGACTCTTCAAGTTCTTGTGCGAACGAACGCTCGGCAGCGACGGCTTCCTCTAAAGCGGTTGTGTAAGACTCCGAAAATGAAAGTTGTTGAAGTCCACAATGCAGGGGGAAAAGCTACAAGAAGATAGCAAAGTGTTGTCAGCTTGCAGTTTCCACAGTGCGAAATGTAATTAAGAGATGGCACTTTAGGGGAGGAAACTGTGGAGGTGGAGAAGATGAGATCTGGAAGATCAAGAAAGAAAGAAAAAAAAAAAAACTCTCAGAGGGAACCGCTCGTATGCCGGCCAGAAAAGGCAAATCAAAACCCTCCATTTGACTGCGGGAAGATTTAGCAGACTCAGAAGTGGCGGCGCACCGTTTCCTTGTTGTGCAGCGATACTTGCACAAACAAGACCTTCATGGAAGAGTCAGTAGAAGAAAACCTTACCAGCATTTCTCATCATAAAATCCAACGTCAGAAGTGTGCAACGGAAGTATCTACAGAAGCCCGATGTGTTTCGGAAACATGTGCTGTGGACTGATGGGGTAAAAATAGAACACTTTGGCCACAATCAGCAAAGGTATGGTTGGAGGGGAAAAAAAAAAAAAAAAAAAGAAATGGAGCAGCATTTGATGAAAAGAACACCTTGCCAACTGTTAAGCATGGGGGGGGAGGGTGGATCTATCATGCTTTGGGGGTTGTGTTGCAGCAGGTGGCACAGGAAACGCTGCAACTGGCTAGAGAGGCTGGACTCCACTAAACACCAGTAAACATCACACTGTCTGTAAAACTTCAACTTCTACAACAGGATAATGATCCTAAACATACCTCCAAACCCACCGCCGACTACCTCGAGAGTCGCGAGCTGAAGGATTTTTTTTGGAATTGTGATCACTGACTTAAACATAACTGGGGAGAAAAAAAAAAAAAAAAATCTGTGGGTGGATCTTAAAAGAACTGTGCATGCGAGACGGCCCAAGAATATTGCAAGGAAGAACGGGAGAAAATCCAAAATACAAGAATTGAAAGACTGTTAGCTGGCTACAAAAAGCGTCTGCAAGCTGTGATATCTGCCAGAGGGGCTGTTACTAAGTACTCTGTAGACTCTGTTGGGCGCCTCAACTTTTACATATGCCACAATGTTTTTATATTTTTGTTCAATTTATGACATAAAAAAAAAAACTACTGCCTTTAATGTTTGCTGAAAATATTGTGTTTTAGGTTTTATATCCTAGAGAGACTGTGTTTACATCTTTTCAAGTTAAAAAAAAAAAAGAGGGGTGCCCAGATTTTTTTTTTTTTGTGCATACAATCGTAAATGCCATATTGTGTTGGAAACGGCACAACTTAAGACTCGCTGGTGTTCTTTTAATTATGTAATTTTATTTGTCCACTTGGGGAAAACTTGGGTTCCACTAGCTGGTGGAAACACTGACTGATTTGCATTGTTTGTTCTTCTGTTGACTTTCAGGAAACTAAAAAAAAAAAAGTGCATTATTTGGATGGAAACAGTTTTTTTTTTTTTAAAGAGAGTCTACGCACAAGCACACACTCACAGTCCCTTGAGTCACGATTATCATCTACCACACACAGTCTCAAAAAGGCTCTCTCACCCTCTCTCTCAGACAGACACACACACACACACACACAGACACACTCTACTGGAATTACATTGAGCATTACAATCATTATCTAGTTACGGGCTCCAGTAGCACCATCATTGGTATTCAGGGACATCGTTGGCATCTTGGCAGGGCGGCGAGCATGCAGGCACGCTTACAAACAATAAACACACGCGCACACGCACACACACACACATGCGCGCGCCGGTTTAAAATGATGACGGCAGCGCTGAGAGAGATGTCAGGGTTATATTTGCCTCATCATCACTAGGCCTTACCTCGCCGTTGAGATAGAGGAGGTCAAAGGCGTATACACACACTTGGACTTTGATCTCTGAGGCATCCACATCCTGCAGGGGAGGCATCAAGACAGACACACACACACATACATTTTAATGTTTTTCCCCTTGACAAAAATATGCAAATAAACACATCTTATTCACAAATCGCTACATCCAACCTTGGGACATGTTACAAAGAGCGCTTTGATTTCTCTCCCGTTCATCTTGAGAGTTAACCAACACGACTTCCCCTCTACGTTTTAACAGCATCAGACCCCCCTCGCTGTGTTCACCCCCCCCCCTCCCCTCCCCCTCTTTCAGCCTATTACTTCCTGCACTTCACTTCACTCACCTCTTCTGCTTCTCTCTCTCCTGTTTTCACCTCTCTTGTACCTCATACTGTTTATTCTGAATTTGTTTACTTCTGCCAGTTTCTACACCGTCTATTCTGCCTTATTATAAGAGTTCTGCCGCCGTCCCGGTGTTACACGAGCTCTACGTAAATCACTAAAGTTTGTGAGTAAAGTCCTTCCTTCCAAACTAAAAGTTTCAAACCAGTGATTTAAGTAAATCAGGTTGCATCACAGAGAATTAAAAGCTACCCTGCGGAGGTTTTTGCTGGTGACGCAATACACCGGCGCTGCAATGATTAATCAATCAACGGGAAATTAATTGGCAACTATCAAATAATCAACTTAATCTTTTTTTTTAAAAAGCAAAAATACCAAACATTTCCTAAAATATATCTCAAATGTGAGAATATTTTAACCTTTTCTGTGTCGTACATGATAGTTTAACTTAGTATCTTTGGATTTTGGAGCGTTTTCCAACATTTAACATTTTATAGACAAAACGATTAATCATCGGCAAGTTAAAATGAATGAAAATAATCAGTTGCTGCCCTACAATACACACTCCCGCCAATGGTTTTACACTTTCACACTGATCTACAGGTGGCGTTACGCGCCAAAAAAGAAAACGCGGCAACGCACCATGAACAGAAAATATCAGATTATTCTAAACTTGTTAATTTTATAACCTAATTTAGTTATTGGCATTAGATTTTCAGAAATATAATGTGATTTATGTGAAATGTGAGTAAAAATATTCAGTTTAAAACGTTAATTACAGCATTTTATCAAGCGCCGAAGATATGTCGACTATATTTCTCATAATCAGAGCTGCACGACTAATCAATAAGTATCAACAGAAATGTATCGATTTGTAACCAACTTCTCAAATATTTGTGATTTAATGCTTTTTCTGTCATGTGTACAAGATATTAAATTGAATATCTTTGGGTTTTGGACTGTCGGTGGGACAAACTGACGACGTCACACTTTGTAACCAAGCGATTCATTGAGTTATCAGCGGATGAATCGATAATGAGAATAATCGTTAGCTGCAGCCCCATGCATGGTATTTTTAATCTTTACCCTAAAGTAAAGGATCATGTATGCGATTTTATTAACAGCTTCTGAAAAAAAAAAAAAAAAAGTCTCTGACCAGTAGCCGGTGGTAAACGGATGTTATCAGAGACACAAAATGAAATTGCAGCATCTCCAATAAAACATCCCTGATTTGATCCCTCTTCTCCTTTTCACTCTCTCATTACTTTCCCCTCCGCTCATTAATGATGTTTAATTAGTCCATATATTAGTTTAATCTACTCATCTTGGAAAAAAAAAATCATTTCAGCGACACTACTTCTGGTTGTAAAACAGTGAAGATATTGTTAGAAAATGCCAGAAGGGCGGTACAATCAGTTTGTGCATCAAACCATCATTACAAACAGTCATGATTTCATCGTGGCGGTAACACTATCCAGCGAAATATCATCAGGATAATCATTTTCACCCATTTTCATCATCGTGTTCTCTGTATTTGCACACTAATTTTATCCTTCCCTAATTTTCAGGGGTGTCATCATGCATACAAAAAGACAAGGTAAAGGCAGCACTTTCATTCTAAATGTGATTGGTGTGGTGGGAAAGAGGCCGTTAACTCTGATCAAAACTGAAAAAAAACACCTTGCTGACATTTGCAATCTCACCCCCTCCCCCCCTTTTACCTCACTACCTCTCTTCTCCTCGATCCATTTGACTCCTCTGTCTCCTACTCGTCAGTCTCCCCCCCTCTTCTGTCTGCTCTTTCTCCGTCCATCTCTCTCCATCCGCTGGATCATTTCACTCCATTATCCACCTCTCCTCTACCGTCTTGTTTTCTCCCTTCAACCTTTTCCCCTTCATATTTTTTTTCTCCCCCTGATCCTTCCTCTCATCTTCTCCAACGCTCTACCTTTTTGACACCTGGAGTATTTCCTTTCATTTTTCTGCCCGCTTCTCCAATCCGTTACCTTTCTCTTCCGCGTGGTGAGGACCTGGAAGGGCTGGATCTGTTTCTTCTCACGGTCCCAAGCCACCGCCTCGGTGTCCAGGACGCAAGACACCACCGAGTCCTTCTTCATCTGTGGAGGAAAATGATGAAGATGCAGCGAAACGGGTTATGTTTGCCAAAAAAAAAAGGCATATAAGCAAACATCAGAGGAGCGTCTGGGAAATGTTTTAACAAACTTAAAGAGATTTTAAACTGAGGACGAGACTCAACTTGGTGCTTCTCAACAAGCATGAATGCAGGCAATCCATCTGAAAACATGTTCAGGCTGTTTCAGGACCTGCAGTTGCCCTCAATTTATCGCCAGATACTTCAAAAGCCAACACATTAACATTCTTCGCCCCCCGCCCCCCCTTCCTACATTTATCGCTTCTCTTGAGTAGCCGTATCTGTTGCCGCCGTCTCTTCTTCTGTATTTTTACCAGTAGCCAAATTGTTAAACACACCCCCTCTTTTGGTCGGATGCCCACTTTGTGCCAAAAGCCAAATGCTTCACAAGAGACACTTAGCAGTTTGTTTCTCAGCTTTTTTTTTTTTTCCTTCCAAGCATTAAGTAAAAAGGCTCTGACAGCTGATAGTTATTTCCCTGTGCAGAGAGGGAGAAAAAAAAAAGAAGGACTGTGATAGGGGTTTAGGCTGGGAAATAAACCATCTAGCTCATGGGCAGATTGCTTTGACCATCAAGATCAAGACTGAAGTGTCTGCTAATTATCTGCCACCAAATCCTGTGTGTGAGGCTTAAGGATGGTTAATCTCTTGCTTCCTGGTCGATTTGGGGCCGCCAGGATTCTTTAAAATTTACAACCTGACCCAGAAAGAGAGCTGATCAGCCAGTCAAGACTAAAAAAAGGGATCAGTGCAATCCAATCAGATGCATTTAGAGGTAACAGGTTGTTTGGAAAACAGTCTCACCGCATACATGTATATAATCACACACACAACCAGTTAGCGGGTCATTAGGCTAAGTAGGGCATTAATGAACAATTAATGTATTTGTATTAATATTAATGCATTACTATTAATTCATAACTTACAGCATTAAAGCCCCCATAGTAGCTTGAGGAAAATTACTTTTCCCCTCATTAATATGCAAAATAATGCAGCAAGGTGCTGTAAAATCTAATCAGACCATCTCCTCTGTGCAGGCGATGTGTGTTAGTGTGAAGTTTTCACTCCGTTCGTTCATTCGCCGCGTTCACAAGGATGTGTCGACACTCGCGGAGGAGACGCTGCCATGACAACCTAATGCGGAGGACAAGGGATGCAAATTTGGGAGCAATTTCTTTAATCAATCGTCGGCCGAGTTAACGATCGGCGATCGATTTGCCTCGATGAGAGGTTGATTCAAAAACAGGCGTGGGGGTGTTTTGACAGCGCGGATGAATTAAGCGTCATAAATTGAGTCAACAGGAGGAAGTTGTTCTTAAAAAAAACGATGCGCTTGTGCTCACAAACGAAGCCCAGATTTTGTCACTCCGTTTCTGGGTTTTTTGGGTCCAAAACCTGCAGAGTTTAGGTAGAAGTAATGATGAGAAAGAAAGGCGAAAGATTGGGAGGAAGAAAAAAAAAATGGTTATAGAGAATGAGGAGAAGCAAGACAATCAGGAGAGAAAAGACTGAGGGGGGAAAAAAAGTGAAAGAAAAAGGTTTCAAAAGGGAGTGGGGTGTGTAGAAAGAGTGTGAAAGACAAATGGTGAGGGGAGATGGGGATAAAAAGGGAATGAAAGCAAAATCAAAAAAAGGTGAGAGAAGACGGCAGTCGGGAGCAACGATAGGCAATGAAGGAAAAAGAACAGGAGAGAATATGTAAGGCTGTAAAGGAGCTAGAGAGAGAGAGAGAGAGAGAGAAGAGGGGTGAGAGCAGAAGGGTTATATTATAAAGAGGCAGAGAGACAGAGCAAAAAAAGAAAAGGTGAAATTACAGACAGGCTCGAATCAAAGCACTGAAAAGAGATGAGGGGGAAGAAGAGAGAGACACAAGAACGAATAAGAAAAGAGCGAGAAGAGAAACGGGAGGTGAAAACGAGAGCAGGGAGTAGTGAGGGAAGGAACAGGTGTCATCAAGAAGTAATGAAGAAGAGAAGAAGAAGAAAAAGGAAAGGAGAGAGAGAGAATTGATTAGACGGAGAGACAGGTGGACGGAGAAGGGTGAGAGCGGGAGACAAAGAGCCACGTAGCTTTTTTTTTTTTTTTTTTAAAGTTATGAGAAGAAAAGGAGCAATAACCAGAGTAATGAAAATCAGTGTGAGAGGAACGTGAGAGGGCAGATGTTATGTGAAACGATGAGATACAGGGTGTGAGAGAGAAAGACGAGATAAACTGAGGAGGAGGAGGAGAGGAGGAGAGGAGGGTGACGTTTGAAAAGTGAACTTTTCCTGATGCAATTACCTAATGTGTTGTTTTTTTTTTGGACAGATGGAGGTTAAGTCACTGAAGTCATGCTGGCACGGCGTGATTGGCTTTCGACACAAAAAGAAATTGTTTACCCTTTATTGATGTGATGGAAGTGTGCGGCGTTAAGAGCCTTTATTTCCTTATAATGTCTTGTATAGACCCGTTTTAAAAAAAAAAAAAAAACCAATGACACTGACAAATTCATCACATTTCCTCCAGCTGCTTCACAGCCAGCCATTTTTTTTTTCTTCTTCTTCTTCTTCTCTAGTACATTTATTAGTGAGTCGACTGTAGGGAGATGACAGGAAATCAAAGGAGATAAAGATGGGAAACGACATGCAACATGGGTCCCCGGGTAGACTAGACCCCGGGATTGTTCTGGTTCATGGTCAGTGCCCTGAAACTAAAAGACGACAGAGGCCTGTGAAGAGCTTTTAATATGAAGCGATAGGAAAAAAAAAGTTCAGCGTGTTGTTTCCGTTCCGTTTAAAAACAGCTGTGATAGAGCTACGAGTAAACAATAAAAATGAGGCTGATATATGAAGAGAAGAAGAAGAACACAGGACTGAAACTAAACGTTCAACCAGGTTTTTCTCTTTAGTCTGCAGCACACAGGTTGAGTCCTGATCAGTTTATCACAATAAACATCTTGGTTAGGAGGAGGAGACATGAGTGACCACATGGTCCAAACTATGCTTAACCGAGTCTGTGATTTAATTCATGACAACCATGACGATACCCCTTCCAGTGAGAAGGAGCATTTGGCCCAAAAATCCAATATTGTTCTCAACGCATGCCGACCGATGTGCGATCAGAAGACGTTAAGCCGGACAAGTGTGTGATTAAACTCTCCGCATCAATTTTTTATCCGTTCCATGTTTGTATTACGGCTCAGAAACGTTTCCAAAAGTGGTAGAGAGCCCTGAATTCTACTACGGATGGGGGAAAAAAAAAACGCAGTGTAGAAAAATGGAATAAGACTCACTTCGTACAGACAAGACAGGAATTTCTTTTAACGTTATTGATGTTTCAATATCAGCTGTGTGCTCCACAAAGTCAACAGAGGAGGAGAGAGAGAGAGAGCGAACAGATGTAAGCTTTATTTGGTACTACGTTGCAGTTCCTTACTAAAGCAGGAAAATAAATAAATAAAAAAATAAAACATACTCAGCAGGCGTCTCGGTAGTGAGCATGCTCAGATAACCTCAGGCCAACTGCCAGAGCTTCAGGTCTTGGTGATCTCTCTCTTTCTCTTCCCACGCAAGCAGAACCTCGCTAATTTGGCAAGTCTACCCACTTCTCTGATTTTAGCTAAAAAATGAGGAGTGTTTTTGACATCTATTAGGGTGACAACAGTATCTGCATGACTAGAAAATTATCCAGCCTGAATTAGAAAAAAAAATAAAATTCGATGAGTAGTAGCATCTCTCGGTGAGTGAAGGTTGAAGAGGACAAGAAAAGGAACAAATAAACTTTGAAAAAAAGGGGGGTTTCAATACGAGACAGGATGAGGCAGAGAGGAGGAGGAGGAGGAGCGGGACTCATGGAAACCAGACATATGAGAGATAGTTAGAGGATGAGGGAAAAAAAAAAAGGGAAAAATGAAAGACAGTGAGTGAGATAAATGTGTGCAGTTGTTATCCGCACAGCTATAAAAGCCCTCATTTGACAATCACGGCTCAGACTGACTTCTCCCGCCTCCCAGGGGCTGAGCTGCACCGCTTTCTGTGTGTGTGTTCAAGTTGTTTTACCTTGGGAATGCGAGAGATGATATCAGGGTATTTGCTGGTGTTGTCTTCTTGGTTGCGGCTGAATATTCTAACCTCGCCGCTCTCCAAAATGTGAATCTGTAGGGAGGAAAAACAAAAACAAAAACACGATGAATAAAATACAGGAAGTGTTTTAGTCGTATTTCGGCTCAGTAAGTAAAAAAAAAAAACATGTTGAAATGTTAATAGTACAAACGGAAGCTAGGTTATGATTTAGCTTGATAGGTGTTGGTGGGTTTAAACAGTTTACTCTTAAAACGGCCACTGTGTCAGATAAGGCGATTATAGACTCCGATGCTCGCTGGCGGATAATAATCACAGCTTGCCGTCTGCCATGACTTGCATGATATACGCAGGTTGATACACTCAGAGAACAACTTCACCTGTTTACTTATTTAATGAGGGTTTTATGAAGGAAAGTGAAGCGTTCATGGTCACCCAGCTGTCAATGTGGACTCTGACTTTTTCCCCCCATTTCAAGTGAGTAGACAGAGGATTTGTTTGTGGACATACCCAACAAGGGCGACACTACGACCAACTGAAATAAAACAAACATTTCTCTTTCACTTCACCATGTGTGCGTTATAGAGCACTCGGCGCTTTCAATGGACCAACATCACAGAACAACGCTGTAGAAGTCTTCGTCCTTCTGGAGGCATCAATGACATCACACAGGATAAAAAACGAGCACCTATCGCTCTGTTGGGTTAAACCATCACTGCGCTGGTGTCTCTCTGTCTCTACTTCTGAATGAATGTTATCTTTGAGTTAAGCATCACGTGTGTGTGTGTGTGGGTGAAGTCTGTTCCTCTTTCCAGGGCGACACACGTTCTAACCAGCTTTGGCAGCAGCTACAAGTTGTGAATCCTGCGACTCGTATACTTTTGCAATCCAAGCGCCTAAAAATTATCACTCTGTTTTCTCCATACTGTGATTTCACTATTGTTATTTCTGTCCACTGTGTATACTCTGGAGACATCCCACCTCTGTTTATAATTTGCTCGTTTTGTCGGGGTGATTTTCTTCTCGTTTGAACTGACAGTCTAAAGATAAGAGGGTGCCATATGCTCTACAGATTGTAAAGCCCTTTAAGGCAAATACATACATATACATATACAACTGATTTGACGAGTAGGAACCTGGCATGAGGGGACTCAATAGTTTTTTTTCCTACTGGCTAAAAAGTTGAAGCTGTGGGTCATTAATAATCAAGCATGTGAACATTATGACACTAGTTTTCTTCTCTGGGTTCCTCTTGTAATCTGTCCTCTTCTATTCTTTTCTTTACATGCTTTTATTTTCTTTTTTTTTGTTGTATCATTTGTCCTGGCTTAATGAGGCCAAACACCATTACATCGGCATTAAAAATCATGTTTGTACTATAACGTATTGCCTTGTGCGAAATTCTTATTATGTTTCTACTTTGTATACATAAATTTACATGAAACGTTGATTTAAGTCTATTGTTACGACGCTGTTTTAACATGTGGACAGGACGACAGATGACACTGGCTCAATTACATTTTTTTTTTTATTTCCTTCTATTGATCAATGAGCCTTGTCTCTGACAAATAAACTCATAAAAAAAAAAGAAAGAAAAGAAAATGAAATACACAGACAATCACTTACTTGGCTGATTTGATGGGACACACACACACACACTTATCTGCATGCATACACAGTTATTTTGATTCATCAGATGCCACACACGCAGATACACACTTACTTATGGCTATTCACAAAATCTGACACACAACCACACACACACACACTCACAGAGGCAGAGGAGGGAGTGTTTTACTGAGTGGTGTATCAAGAGTCCCTCTGCTGGCTGTTTGAGGAAGTGTCCACTGCAGTGAGACCAGTGTGAGAGAGAGAGAGAGAGAGAGAGAGAGAGAGAGAGAGAGAGAGAGAGGTGGAAAGGAAAGGAGGACGTCATAGGTCTCACTCGTTCTGTCTCCATCCTCTCTCTCTCTCTCTCTCTCTGTGTTTCTGTTTCTCTCTCTCTCTGCTCATCTCTCTTCTTCTCAATTCAACTCAGTTCAAAGGCACTTTATTGGCATGACTGTCCAAAATTAACAATACAGCTGGAGGGGTTTACATTACAATCTCTCTCTTGCTGTGTCTCTTTATGTGTCTCTGTCTCGAAAAATTTCCCTTCAGCCCGACTGCTGTCTCCCTGTTGTGTCTTCATGTTGGTCTCCGTCTCCTTGTTTATGTGTCTTGCCTTCACTGTCTCTAGCCTCTTTCCTCACCTCTCTCTCTCCCCTCCCCCTCATTCTCCTTCTCTCTAGTCCATAATGGCAGAAGTAGCTTGCTCTGCCTACGGGGCCCAGGGCAAAAGCAGCGCTACTGTTTATCTTAAAAGAATAGGCACAGGCACTCTCTCACACACACTCACACACACACTATGCATGTGTGTGTGCACGCAGCCAAGTGAACACACAGCGAGAAAGGGGGGGGGGGGGGGGGATAACTCGCAGAACAGCAATACCTCACACTCAAAGAACACAGCCGAGAGGTATATGCATACAAAATTCAGCAGGCATATGTTCGGTGCCAAACGTAAGGAAAAAAAAAAACAAACAGTTGTGCTCTGTCCCTTTGCCACCTACTGTATATCCACACACACACACACACAGAGAGACACACACACCTGTGCACGCTCTCCGTCGTATTTGTACTCGCAGGTGAACGCCGCCTCGTCGAACCTCTTCATCACCTCTCCGACCCCCTTGGTAGGGTGAGCCAGCATAGGTCTCAGCGGGACACCTGGGAGAGGACAGGTGAGGATTGGAGGAAGTAAACAGTTTAAAAAAAAAACAACAACAACAGTGGGACACTAAAACTACCTAAACACACACAAAAAAAAGTCAGTCATGCATTTTTCATAAATCATAAATAGTTCAGAATCTAATCGTGAGTTAGCCCAGGAGAACTTTTCTTCATTTGCTACTTTCTTATATGAGGAGGAGGAAGAGGAGGAGGAGGAGGAGGAGGAGGAGGAGGACGGGGAGGGGCTAACAACAACAGGCCTCCAAGGTTTCGACGGAGAGGCAGATTCTCGGATCCATTTTTGCCAGACGCGAGGAACCCAGAAGCTGTGAAATTAGCTCCGCTGACACATTCCCCACATGACACAACAGCATCACACCCACAACTGTTTTCTGTGACAGAAACCACAGTTGAAATTAGTTTGTTTTTGTATTCTAATTTGGCCCTAATATGAAAGTTCTCTGACTCACATCGCTTTAGGCTGCGCTGCTAAGTTAAGCTTCAAAAAAAAAAAAGCAGCAGAGGAGTGACAGAATGTAAAAAATGTACCAAAACAAACTTACTTTAATTGCGGCTTATGGAGCGCCGAGCCAGATACGACAGGACAGTAACGTTTTTGTCCAAGCTGGCTGCTGCTATCTGAAATATTCACCAGCTCCTTTAACTATATTGCATTTTTTTTATTTTTTTAGACCAGAAGAGCCTTCTGAATAACAATTGTTCAACTGCCAAAATAGCTGGTAGATCCATCTACCTGACCAACCACGGCCAATTTGGTTTCCCAATTTAGCAGCGTTCAGATGGCGGCTGGTATTAATTTCCTGCCTCGGTGTCAAGGCTTCTTATCACAAATAGCTTGACAACAGCGTAATTGGGAGCTAATCCTTAGTTTACGGGTATCTTTTATCTTTCCGTGATAAATGACTCAACTAAAATAACTGACTCGCCGCCACCGAACGGATCGATAAGCGCGCACCAGTCGCCGTATTTGAATCGTCCCTTTCGCCCCCCACGGATTGGCTGCTTACCTGGAGTGAGCTTGCAGTGATTGGGCAGCTCGTCTATGCCCTCTTTTAGCAGAACGGGGATAAGGACATCGTAATTGGGCATCTCGCTGGATGGGGAGGGGGGAGCAGGAGACGAGGCGGGGTGTTTGGGAAAAGAAAAACAAAAAGGAGAGAGAGAGAAAAAAATCAATATCATCCAAAATGAAAGAGCTGAATGAGTGAGGGAGAATGAGGGACAGGGCTTAAGGGAGGATGATGCATTGTAGCGAGGGGGCTGAGGAGAGACTCCAAAGTGAAAACGAGGGGAGTTCGCTTAGGCTTCAGTTACCAGTAAGTCTGTTTGAGAACGAGACTCTTTTGTTCGATCCAAGCCCGCCTGCTCTCGGCGCTCATCCCCTTCCCTGCGTCGATCACAGCGGGAGGGAAACCTATAAGGAAGGAGGGAGGGGAAGGAGGGGAAAAAAAAAAAGAAGAAGATGCATTTATAAAACAGATCAGTGTAAGCGTTTGAACATTTGTATGGGCCCAACATTTGTCGGATGAAAGTTCAGAGGCACTTCAAAAGGCCAGGAAATAACAAAAGACACTCACAACAGTGCAATTACTCATGTACAGCTGCACTTTCCCACCATACTCGCATGCACTCCTTTTCACTGCCAATGTGGTCAGGTGGTTGTAAGACGGAGGGGACTAATGAATTATTTTGTTTTTCTAGCTTAACATGAATAATTACGATATATTTAAAAATTTTTTTTTAAAAAAATACGACTGAATACTGAATCATTCAAATACATTATTCATCGTAATGATCCACTTTAGCCCGACAAAGAATTTGCTCTTGGTTGACCTGCCTGATTAAATAATGGTTAAATAAATAAATAAAAATGTTACGAAAAACATTTCCAGACCAGATCAATGCAAATTTCCCCACCAAGCCTCTGGTCTAATTGACTCTTATTAAAGCATACCTCCAGTCGTGAATAAGCCAGGAATACTAATAAGTGGGGAATGAATTTATTTAATTTGGTGTCTGTGGTGTTTGGTAATAACGGGGTCGGATCATTGAAAAAAAAAAAAAAAAAAAAAGACGAGAGAAAAGCTGTCAAAAGAAGAAAAACTTCATCCTGATGATTTTTTGCTGACACTGTGGTGAAAAGATGTGTTGATTTCATATTTCAATGATCTGACTCAAGGTTTCTGTGTTTGTTGATTTCCTTTTTTTAAAAAAAAAGGGTAACCATGATTTGGTGGTCACCGATTGGTCGTGTGCAGGCTTGGTTAACAAAATAAAAGTTTTCCAGTTTCCATCTATGACAGTTCTCATGACTGTAAAGAATAATTTAACACTGTTTCTATAAGTATTCTATAAATAAAATGAATTATTACTTGCTGTAACACCCCACCATCCCTCTCTTTTTAAGTGTTACCTCTCAGGTGGGTTTAATTTAAATACCACAAGGGGGGGAATTCAGTCAGACGACATATAGCAGCATCTCTTTATGAATTAAACTGCTTTTACAGAACCTCACAGTGGGGACGAGCGCTTGATGATTTGAAACATTAACAAATACCTTGACCGGGTGGCGTCAGGCACACAGCTTGGCTTAATGCTGAAAGGACACTCTGCTCAGCCAGACCTATCCTCAGCTTCCCAGCCAGGGACCTGTCAATCAAAAAAAACACAAAAAAAACGCAAGACCAACAGTATTCAGTGTTGACGTCTGTTTGCACCCGCTACCCACGACAACAGCTACATGCATGAGCTTACACGCAGAGAGGTAAGAAGGCATTTGTGTGTCTATGTGATGCAGATATATGTGTGTGTATGTGTGTGTGTGTGCCTGTGGTCACACACGCAGCCGAGCTTGTCTGTGAATGTGTTTGAGAGAGAGAGAAAGAGAGAGAGAGAGAGTGTTATTTTACCTGACTATATAGCGGGCCTCGGAAAAGCGGCATGCCACAAAGAGGCCTTTGATGATGTCGATTTTCTTATTCATGGCCTGAGGCAGACGGGAGGAAATTGAGATTCACAGAAGAAGAGCGAGAAGAGACAGAATGTAAAAAGACTGAGGTCACTAGCGAGTACAAACTCCATGTTCAGTCTAGAGTAAAAGGAAGGGGTTGGAAAAAAAAATAAAATAAAAAAAAAAAAAGACCCAGCAGCAACAAGGAGGGGAAGGAACTAATTGCTTGCGAGATTCCAGCCAGGTGACGACTCATTCAAAAAAGGCTGAGAAACTACCTTCTTCCCTCTGAAGTAGACAAATAAACTAATAATTACTTGTTCAAAAAACACAAACACATTAGCATTTCCTCTTTCCATGACCCCAATACTGAAAGGCAAATAGTGTGAAAACAATATTTTCCCAAGTCTGCTTTCCCTTAATGAAAATGTTATTCCGTGGCTCACCGAGTTCCCACTCATGCTGGCAATTTCCTTCAATTTCCTGAACACACCCCCCGCTGTCAGACTGGCCGGTTGGAACATCATGCGCTGGTTGCTACGGGAACTCTCAGCCACTAGGCCCAAATCTCCTTTCTCTTGTGCCTCTGCCTTGATTTTGTCCAATTGTCGCCCTGGAAACAAGAGCGAGACGGTAAATAGCAGCCACATCGCCAGCTGATGAGCAAGAGAAGGGGTGGCATTAGCGGTTAGGCTGGGAATGCAAAAGCAAGTGTTTGGGTGCAACAAAGTGATTACGTGTGTGTGTGTGTGCGTGTGCCTATTACCAGTTGCTTGAGCAACAGCTTTCATCAGCACCGTCTCTCCGACGCCAAGCTCCATCCCTAGGTAGGCAGGACCCAGCTGGTTCAAACACAGGTACACGCAGCACAGCAGGTCGTCTGGAGAGCAAACACACACACGCATTTTATTACACTTAACACACAATCATGTGCAGATACCCCAACAGAAAAACACAGACACACAAGTCCACAAAGTGAAGCACACACACACACATATAAACAGACGGCACACAGGAGTCAACACCGATACACAAACTCAAGGACACATGGACAGATACGCTCTCAGACACAGCTACACACACACAAACACACACTCATGCACAAACTAACGGGCACAGAGACACAGAAACAAACTCTCAGACTCCACCAAACACACACAAAAACACACTCAAACAGGAAAAACAGAAGCTCAAAAAACACACACACACACACACACAACACAGCATCAGAATCCCACAGGTACATGCTCATACACACATCAATGAACTGACTCATCCTCCCACTTTTATGTACAACCTGGCTTCATCATCATCTCCTTGATAGAGTGGCTGGCAGCCAGCTGCCTGTGTAGCTACATCAGCATGCATTATGGGAGAGATAAAATACCATTTACCTGGTGAGAGCAGCAGCACGGAGCGAAATAGGTTCGACAGCGTCTCGATGTTTCTCAGTCTAGGAAATGACAACAGGATTGCTTTGAGACAAGGAAGACAACTTAAATTAATTTTAAAGCAATCCTGTAAATACCGAAAAAGAGGGAGAGGAGGGAGGGAGGAGGGGGAGGAGGGGGATGGGATTTGTCTGGAGGTTTTAATCGGAAATGGAAGCTGGGGAGGCAGATGAAGAGGTCATTTATGAAATGCTATACATCACTTACGAGTGGGTGGGAAAAAAACAAGACATTAGTTCTAGCGGGACATTTGTTATTCAGTATCCTCAAAAAAAATACTAAGAGAGTCTGTAAAGGCGTTTTCAATTTGTTGGCAAGAGACTTTTCTTTTAAAAAATGTATGATCTGGATTCCTACAGTCGCCTGAAAACACTAAGAGTTCCTCCACAAGGAAAAAAGAAAGAAAAAAATCACAAACACTTCCCTTTATGAAAGAGTTTAGTTCTTGCTATTTGTCATTTTTAACTTAATGGTTGCAAAAGACGGCGAGAGTAGTCATCAGCCAGGTTTCCAAGACAGCTGCAGAGAATAACTGCTGAAAAACAACATTAAATTTAATCAAAAATGAAAAAAAAAGCACAAAAAAAAAGCATTCTTGAAGATTCCTAGAGGGTGACTTACAGGGTCTGACATAACCGATGGCCCGGGGCCAGTAAAACTTTATGTGAGGCTAGTTGATTGGCAAGTCGCCGGCCTGTGACAGCCAATCAGAGTCATGGCGCACACAAATAAATTGAGGTCAGTGGCAAGGTGGATGATAAATAATTTGTGCCCACAGTGTAGGGCCAGGTTTACATCTCTCTGTGTGTGGTGCAGAGCTAAATGACGAACGCCGCCGCCGCTGCTGAAATTTCGCATTGTGCATAATAATCACGACAGACGTGAAACCGAGCACGCTTTTCTCCACCTTGAGCAGCTGACTGGAGTCGGTGGGAAAGAGAACGAGGTGTTCGAGCTCCACATACACACAAAGTCCACAACGGACAGGATGAAACGGACTTCAGGTTTTACTTTACGAGAGAGTCGACTACGACTGCTCGTAAGCGCAACAAAGTCCAGCAGTAAGGGAACTCCTCTCTCTCATCCACAGCTGCTATATTTTACAGCTATACAGAGCTCATTATGCTAATAGCGAACCGCTCATGTATGCAACAATTGAGTCTAATTAATTACAGTATCTTAAAATTAGTTGGATTCTTGTAGACTTAAGGCTGAAACCAGCGTGTCCCTCCTCTCTACCAGCAGCAGCAGCAGCACCTACAGCGATCCAATATGTGCCTGATTTTTGCATATTTGTGTAATATATCAACATTACTTATCCATAACTAAAGGAAAACAACCAAATCTAAAAAAGGGAACTTCACTTTTGTATGCATTATGTTTATAATTAATAAATTATGGAGGAAAAAAAAGGTTTATTTGAATGTTTTGGCTGCTGGGCCAGTGAAAATATATAAGGGGCCAGTAACTACTGAACTACAGGCCAAGTGAGCCCATGGGGGGGAAAAAACGTTACATTGGACACTGACCTATTTGTAAAATTTCTTCAAGTTCCCTGTCCTCCCCAGAAAATTAATCCAATTTCCTCACTTTCCCTGGCTGGAACACACTTCTCTAATTATATCCCAGAAATCCCCAGCAGGAAGCTCGAACGGTAATTCTGTAAAAATGTATATCCTTTGAATGGAGGAAGCGATCGTTTTCTCCCAAATGGTGTTTTACCTCATTCTGGAATAAAAAGCCTTTCCTCCCATATGGAGCTCTTACCTGCCAGAGTCCTCTTCAATCTTCTCAAAGGTGCGAGCCACCGCCAAGTACGGCACTCTGGAGAGTGATGAGCGGGTAGTTAGCAGGCAAAGCATTCACACTGACAAGATTTTTCACATTCACAGCATGTAGCTGACTAAGCTGTTCAGAGCAACTAGCTATTAGTGCAACAGTGGAGAAAGCTTTGATTCTGGGTTATCAAAATTCATTGAAAGTAACAAAAGAGGAGGACAAAGGTCAGAGCTGCCACGGTTTGCAAACGGTGTCCTTATAATAAAGTTTGACACACTAAAAAAAAATCTATTAAGGGGGGATAAACTGGAGAGGAGTGCATCTTTTCATAACTAAAACTTCCAAAAAAAGCTTTTCTATAGAGCTTTGTTCAGATAAACCATGGGATTTAAATGCTTTTTAAATATTCTGAACACTACAGTCTTAGAAATAAAATCAAATAACTATTAACATTTGTTATTTTTTTATCTCTTTAGGATAGCAGATGGGTTTTGTTTGTAATATGAGACAATCTGAGAGCGAAAATATTCATTTGATCACAGAAAAAAAAAAGCATTTAAAAGTCGATTTAGTAACTTTTCTGTGACTGCGGCAACTGTCCGGAAGTAATAAGCGTCACCCATCTGGTAGTCAGCGTCAAATTAATACAAAAACACCACTGGAGACGGTATTGGACTAGAGTCTAAGTCAGTTACAAGCAGCATGACTCGGACCATGTCCTCAACATGATGTTTCCACAACTTTCCATTAAGTCAGAAGTCAGAGAGCGTCCCTGGTCTGAGGATTTGATTCCTAAGTCTTTATTCTAAATGTTTAATTCAGGAAGGTTGCACAGAGAAAACCAGGCTGCTTTCCACAACAGTTTGGCTCACAGGTAAGATTAAAAAAAAAAAAAAAACAACAGTTATTCAACAACTGTCGTCAGTGTTGGGTGAAAACCAACAGTTAAATATCAAAGCCTGTTAACTGTATCGGGTGGAGATTAGTCGTGCACCTTTTTGCCTTTATTTCACAGTCAGAGGTGGAGGGGAAAAAAATAAATAAATAATTGTCAGAGAAAAAGATGAGGATGACATGCAACAATCGTTCATGTCCAGAGACTCAGCCAAAATTTGAAAATTACACTGGCAACATTCATGATATTAAAAAGGACCAGAGTGTAAGAGTTAGTGGCATCTAGCAGCGAGGTTGCAACCGACTGAAAACACAACAATTCTTATTTTCAGATGATTATCCACTAATTAAAAAGATACTTATGAATATTATATCCCATTACTGCCAAGTCCTTTCTGCTAGATGCTACTAAAATTCTACCTCTCTCTTCTATTGCACCTTTAAATCACAGAGGTTTCTGTTGACATAACAGTCTGGCTTTTGTATTTACTTTAGGATCACAGTCTTCTCTACGGGATGGCAAGGTCCCAAGAAAGTCACACTTTCAGAGACAGATCATCGATAAGAACAGATCAAGCAGTCCATCAATTGCTCAGTCCTGGTTCTTTCTTTCTTTGTGTTATGTGTCTTCAGACAAATCAAGCAATCAAAAGACTTGACAGGATGCATGTTTATTTTCTCATATTTTAAGACCAATTCATCAATTAAAACTGATCGTTGCAGCCCTAGAAACAACTAAGAAATACATATGGATCATTTCTGTAAAGTAGCATCAGATTCAGTGATATTTCAACATTTAAGTCTTTGTGTTTCCATTTATGCAAAAGTTAGTTACGATAAGAAGTGTATAAGATAAGGGGGAGACTTACTTCTGGCCCTGCTTCCAACAGGCGTGGTCCACAGGATGGTAGCCAGACCTGGATGGATCGTAGTCTGTCTGTCCTGACGATGACTCACTGAGGAAAAATGCGGCAAACAAAAAAGGCAAATGAATGTCTTCAATGAATGATGGTGACAGCTGTTGCACTCACTGATGCTGATTCAGATTTCTTTGAAGACTTAAAGTCAAGCACTATCACACTACTATCAGAACAATGAGGTACTTTGAAATATGATGAGTGCTTTGGAAGATATTTTGAAAGTTTAAAAGCTACTTCACACTGGAAGCAAAGTTCATCTCATAAGAAAAATACCAGTACTTATTTAGAAAAGGTTCAACACATTAAACCTAACACGCAGAGGTCGACAGCTTAATCTGTTTGGCCGACTAATCAGCACTGATATGACATTTCACAAACTATCGGTATTGGCGGAACTTGAGTTCTGGTAGTGGTCTCCGCCGGTCACGCACGGATGTGCATCACTGTTTTTCATGGAGGCTCCATACACAAAGTCAAGTAGTCAGGGTTTTTATCATCCAGAACAACACTTAGGTGAAATATACAGCCAAATGAAAAGAAAAAAATATATATGCTAAGACTTTTCTACCGCATTTTACTGTTGTTATGGTCGTGCTGCTTCTCTGTCCTCTCCTCTGCTCTCTGTGTTTTATTGAGGGCGGGGCTCAACTCCTTACACATGCGAGTGCACACACACAAGACACAGAGCGGAGCGGAGTAGACACAGAGCGGAGCAGAGCGGAGCGGAGCAGACACAGAGCGGAGCAGACACAGAGCGGAGCAGACACAGACAGAGCGGAGCAGACACAGAGCGGAGCAGACACAGAGCGGAGCAGACACAGACAGAGCGGAGCAGACACAGAGCGGAGCAGACACAGAGCGGAGCGGGGGTCACAGTGAAGTGAACCGGGTGAATATAACTCAAAGATTACTAGTTGACAACAACTACGCTCGCTACTGTAAGTGCACTAAAACCTTTGCAAGTAAAACGCCAATAAGTAATGTATCAAACCACCTGTTGAACAAGCATGAGTACGTAGAAAATCGAGATTTCCACCTGCTTTGTCTCCTGCTATGTTTTACACAACACGCTATTAGCTTGTTAAGCTAATAGCGAATTGTTACGAACAAGTTAAAACTAAAGCTGTTAGTTTGTAGCCTAGCTGTTTATCTTAGTTTGCCACGAATCTTAAAATTTGGCAAATTCTTACTAAACGGCTGAGACGGCAGCCTCTCTGTTCTCTCTAGCAGCGGTACCTGCAGGCGGTGAATCAGCAGCAGAGGGACGAGGACAGAGGACAGGATGAATGATACCGACTGATGTCTGTTTTCTTCTTTCTCTCTAAACTTCACTCAGTATTTTTATGTGAGAAATATTATTTATTTTACTGACATTTTAGATTTGTCTCAAGTGAGATATTGAATTTTTATAGTGACTTTGCTGTTGTAAACATTACTGCTGTTGCTCTGAAAACAATATTTAGTTGTATGTAAAATATAAAAATCAATTCTAATCCTGTTCTGAATTTCTTCTTTTTTTTTTAAATGATAATAAAAGTCAGTTCTTTAGTTATGAAAAAGAATTGGTAAGAGTATTGATGAAGAACGAGGCCGACAAGAGTACGGCTAAGAGTTCAAGTTCCTTCACAATAACCTTTGTTTAATGTTATTTTGTGTATTGTAGAAGGATTAAATCATTTTCCCCACATGTTATAGTGCAACTTAAATCATTCATACAGATGTATATCATTCACGTTCAGGTATTTATTATTTTGAGTCTGATGTTCAGTTCGGATATCGGCCAATTAGCTATCAGCTTTTTCCGTCTTCAAACTATCGTCATTATATCTCCCTTTATAAATCCATCAGTCGATCTCTAAAAGAATCTTTCCCACACAATGTTTTAAAATAATTTACGCTTGCAAAACAAAAAAGAACAACAAAAAAAAAAGTTGAAGTTGCTGATCTGTACTGAAGCTGCATATGAGATGTGTTGTGTGTTTGTCATCCTCACACACTGGAAGGTGCAAACAAGACATCATTAACACTGGCTTCATCACACGGAGAGGTACCATAAGCGATGACTTTTTATAAGCAACACCCATCACTTCTACAGTGTCGCACACAAGGCAGTGATAAAAAATAATAAGTAGTTAGCAAGGATGGAGAAAAAAAAACATCTCTTCTCCTCTACAGCTAAAAATAGTTTGTGGCCAGAATAGTTAACATGACCTCAAAATGACAAAGTACTAATATGCTGCTGCTTCTGCTGGATTATCTAACGTAATTAAAACACTGCTTTATGTAAGAGATAGATAATGAAGTTATAGTAATAATAAAAAATGATTGCCTTAAAGCACTTTAAGAATACCTCTGCTGAGGCTACAATAGCCCTCTTTTTTTTGAAAGGAGACATATGATGCACATTTCCAGGTCTTTATTGAACTGTAAATCATGCAAAGATGTTTCAGTAAAGCCCCAGAATATAAATAAACTCCTTGTTTATCTTATACTGGCCTGTTATACAGCCCTTCAGTTCAGCCTCTGTCTGGCGCTCCTGACTCTTTAAAAGACCCCCTCCTGACAAGCCTACTCTGTTCTGATTGGCTCGCTCCCGGCAGACATCCGCCGGCTCCCGTATACAATAATAGTGGGATTTCACTCCTTTTTCTCTTCTCGTTCTTTATGAAATGGAAACTTTAACCGTTAATGTTCGAGCCCAAATGTGATCCGAAATATGCAAGTGGAGTTTTCTATACATTCATTTATTTGTGGCCTAGCACAATATCAACATTGTCCGCCAGATATTTTTCTTTTTTTGGTGCTGCGCGCCCCACTATTGCTCTCTCTCTCTCACACAAACTCATGACAACAGACCCGTCGGTAAATAGCAAGATATGTCACACACTCCGGTACAGTAGGTGGTGGCATGCACCTTAAACTTCGGTTTCTAGTCCGCCAGTAAGACCGAAGAAGAAGAAGAAGAGGAGGAGGAGGGAGGACGCAGGAGCGATGCAAAGACAGATGAATTTGATTCAACAAACGGGACATCCCCGCTCGATCTAGCGTCATTTTGAAGTCAGCTATCAATATGTAGAAATTATTAACTAACAGTTTAAACGATAAAGTTTACAAAACTTAAACTTAAAATTCATTTTCAATTAATTAACGCTTTAAACTGTTACTTTCCCACTTAGTGATAGCTGAAAGGAAAAACACCTGATACCTGCTCCATTTTTTTTTTTATAACTGTATTGTGTGTAGCAGCGTCTGGCTGTCACACAATAAGATACAAACTGACAATTTAAATCCGTTAATTACTGAAAAGAAAAGAACCGACGAAAAGCAGCCATAACAACCGCAGCCTGCAGAACATGTCTAAATGAAATATTGCTTCTTTAGTTTGTGGAAGTCTGACGTCCCTTTCATGCTCAGGATGTTATTATAAGAGACACGCAGCTGTGCAGTGTCATATTTTCCTAAAGGAGCTGAGGCGTACCTGAAATGGAAAAGAAGAAAGGAGAAGCTTTTTTGGCTTCAGAAGAGAAATAATAAAGTTACAAAAGTGATTTTTGTGATTTTGTTCATGATTCAGTCATTTTTTTTTATTTGATAAATTAATATGAACAGCTGCTGTTTGCGCCGTCATTTCTGTTCCACAGGTAGTTTTACTGATCTGCTGTATCACAATCACGTAAATTAATATTAGCGCCTCTAAATTAAAACAGTTTTCACAAAAGCCCGACTGTGTAATGTCTCATCAGATCAGCTGACCAATCAATAAACACTTGATCAAAAGGGGGAGCCCTAATTATGCTGGAAACGCTGTTAGCAATAAAACGACGAACAAGCTGATGTCATCATGAGTTGGAAGTAGAGGTCACATTGTAAACGAAGCGTTCAGAGCAGACTTTTGACTTTCAGGGAGCTTTTTACACATGTTCATCTCAAGTTTTGGACCTTCGACCATAGACAGCTAACATTATAACAATAAAAACAACTTCAAATCACAAAACAACATGTCCCTTTTAAGAAATGTATAGTCTAATTCAGACTACACAATATCAGCCTGACTTTACCTGATAAACATGGGATGTTGGGAACAAAAATTAGCGTTGACCAGCTCGTCTTAACCACACATCTATTGCATATCTGTTCGTTCTGGGAGAGGGATCCATCCTCTGTTACTCCTGCTGAGGTTTCTTTTTCCCCATAAAAGTTTTTTTTAAAAGGAACTTTTTCCCTTATTTTAATTGTGGGTTTTAAGACAGAAGATGCTATAGAAATTGTAAATCTCCCTGAGGCAGATTTGTGATATTGCGCTATATAAATAAAACTGACTCGACTCGACTGTCCTGTGTAGCGTGTCTCGAGACCGAACCCGCTACCATAAAAAAAGGACCACCGAGTCCAGACAGGTGAACAGGAAGACGGACAAACTTCCTTCCAAACTTTTTCTTACCCTTTTGTGTCTTTGCTCTCCTCCGCTGAACTTTTTCTCTCTGCGCTCGTCTTTTTCTCTCCTTCATCCTTTTCTGGTTTCTCTGTCTTCACTGCGGCTTTTCTAGGAGCTATTTAAAAAAGAAAAAAAAAAAAAAAAAGGAAATAAATAACAAGGAAGGTGAGGGTGGAGCAGAGGTTGGAGAAGTGCAATATTTTTGCAGGCTTTTTCCCCAACTGATAAAAGCATAGCACATTTACGGACATGTTTTTTTTGTGCAAGCACAGAACTATGCAAATTCCTCCCTCACCAAAGAAACTGCTGATGGGGGCTTTCTTGGCCGGCTCCTTATCTTTCTGCTCTTTTGCTTCTTTCTGCTTCTTTGCCGTTTGACTTTTTGGGCTCCCTTCTTCTTCTCCTCCTTCTTCTTCTTCCTTTCGCGTGTCCTTTTCAACCACCTCCTCCTTGGAAATGGCAGGGCCTTTTTCATCATCCGTCTCCTCTTCTGCTTCGTTTTTCTTTTCCGCCCCCTCAGCTTTCTCTCCTTTCTCATCAGAGCTCTTTCTCTCCTCCTTGTTGGCCTTCTCTCCTTCTTCCTCTTTCTTCTTGTTCTCCACCTCCTCATCTGGGCTGCTCGCCTCGGTCACCGCCTTATCAACCCTTTCTTCCTTTGCTCCCACCTCCATGGGTTCATCGGCATCCCCTAAAACAGGGTGAGACAGAAGAAAAAGAAAAAAAAAGGGGAGGTGATGGGGTGGTCATTGAAGAGATAAATGCCAGCAGGGTTGTTGAGGGCGACCCGTTTTTTTTTTTTTTTTTTTTTTTTTTTGTGGTGAGCCCGTGTTTGAAGCTTTCTTCAATAAATGCCGCCAAGTTTCAAGGCTTTCTTTTTTCACCTGAGAAAGTCAGGTAAGAGAGAGAAACTACTATTAACAAACAAACAGAAGCAACTCCCGGCAGACGGAGCTGAGGTCATGATACTGGCTGGGTGAGGAGCCAGACATGAAACCTTAAATTTTTCTCATCCATGACTTAAATTACTCGCGGACTGGACTGTGAGAATCCAACTCTTAGTATTTTACCAGCCAATTTTTAGAAAAGAGAGTAGATTTCTCCGTCTGTTGTCATGGGTACACTTGCTGCCCGTTTTTCTCCCCAAAAACAAACAACAACAAGAAAGAAACTAACCAGTATTGGAGGTGCTGACTGTGAGGAGGAGGGGGGGGGGGGGAGATGATGCTGCCTGCTTCTGCATACTCATTACTTTCAATAATTTGCCCTGAATAAGACATCATGTCAAACTGTAGACAAAGAGATCAGGCAAAGCCAAAAAACAGCTTTGGAGCATGGTGTAAATTTCACAGATTGGTTCTCACAGATGGTAAAAAAAAAAAAAAAAGTTGTTAAGGATAAAGACGCCAAACAAATGACGCGGAAAGGAACCCTTGTCAGACAGCGGGGGTTCCTGCGGTTTGCTCGGAAATTCGACTTTTTTTCTCCATCCACTACTACATTTCTTAAAAATCATATTGCGAGCAATGACTGAAGACTGACTTTCTTTAATCCTTTTGAGCATCAGGCTGTTCTTGCTCAGTTTTAAATCCCTTTATTTGCAGGCCTCTGGCGGCGTCGCTACATGTCCTTGGTGGTCATGCCGTGTAAGTTATTTTCTGGGGAAGTGAAGTGCAGCGCAAAACAAAGTCATGTTAGGATCTGCAACTAGCGATTACTAGTTTATTCAATATTAATTATTTCTCCCATTAATTGTTTTAGAGATGCAACAAATCAGTCAATTAACTGATTAGCTGCCAAATTGTCAGCTATTTTGATAAACTATTAAATGTTTTGAGTCAAGTTTTAAGAAGAGTAAAGTCCAAATTTTCTGGTTTCAGCTTCTCAAATGTGAACATTTTGTGCTTCTTTTAGTCTTCTGACAGTAAACTGAATATCTTTGAGTTGTGAACTGTTGGTTGGGACAAAAAAAAAAAAAAAAAAGACAGTTGAGGACGTCAACTTGGGCTTTGGGAAACACTGATCGACAATTTTCTAACATTTTATGGCCCAAACAACTAATCGATTAATTGAGAAAATAATCAAACAGTTTACTCAATAATGTTTATAATCATTCAGTTTATAAGAGTAGTGAAAAATACCTGTTGCAATTTTGCAGAGCCAAAGACGACATTAAAGTTGCTTGTTTTGTCCAACTAACAGTCCACGTCTTTTAAATGTACAACTCCATCAAGAGAAAAGCAACAAATCCTCAAACTCACTCAGAAACTCATTAAAAAAAAGTTTTCACACTTCATCTTCAGGATGAGTTCGGCTACTCACACACACCATCATCTGGCATGTAATTACTACTTTATTTCTTTTAAAAATCACAATGTTACAATAGTTGAGGCTCAGTGGTCGATGTCGGTCGTCCGTCGGCCCGGCGCTACGACGCTCTGTGATGCATTTTGAAATGTTTCTGTTGTGGAGTTAGTATGGTGTTAATATATTTTCATGTGAGTACATAAACACTATAGAGTTAGACCCATCACATGCAGCTAATGGCTCTGTTCAGCTAGAGGAGGTCATCAATGTTGCGAAGTGATCAGGAACTATGTTGATGGTACGTTTAACGCCTTCCTACTGGCAAGAACTGGATTTATAGTGTAAAACCTTTTTCACATCCCCCCCCCCCATTTGAAAATAAAAGGTGCTAAATAAACAGATCTTTATCATAATGACTAATAATTTATCATTGGTTGTTAATGAAAAGCTTAATTATTTGTTGCTTTTTTTCTTTGTATGTGTTCGTGCAGGTGTTTGTGCAACTTCCCAACTTTGCAAATCCTGGAAAGACTCCAGTTCCTTTAAAAAGCTGTTCTCACGAGGACGTTCCAGACCAGCGTAGATTAAGAGCTCTCTACTCTTATCAGACTGGTAGCCGAGGTGAAGCCTTACCTGCAGCGTCGGCGCCGGTCTCCACACGGGGTCGTTTGTTTTGCTGACCCCGCTCCTCTTTGGCCTCGGTCTCCTCTTTCTGACTCTCGCTGCCGCTCCTGCTCTCGTCGAGCTTCCTCTTGGGGAACATCTTCCTCGCTGCACACATCAGGACAGGCATAAAATTAAATGAAGGGATGTGGAGGGAGGAGAGGAGGGAGGTGGAGGGAGATGAAGAAAAAAAAATAAAAGTGGGAGGCATCCCAGCCGAAATCATGCCATGATCAAACAGAAAGAGAATGTGGAGATGAAAACAAGACGAGTCTGTTCTCTTACTGAAGATGTAGGGCAACGAAAAAAAAAAAAAAAAGAGAGAATCACAGATACGTACTTTGCTAATGAAAACACTAATTCCATCCTGAAAGATATTATGCAGCCCAGCAGCTTAGGGTTCCAGTGTAATTTCCTCTGTAATTTTATGCAGCAGTGGTGCTCGAGGGTAATTTTGGTTTCGGTTCCACATCCGCCTCTGTTTGGGTCCTTGTTAAGGTTCTCGTGCAGGTAGCACTACTGCTGCTGCTGCTGTAGTGTTTTTTTTTTTTTATCTTCCAGATATTATAATGAAAGCATTAAGCCAGGACATTAAGAATGCAATTTCTGGTCAAATTAGAGCGTTGCTTTAATGTGATGTTTTCTCCAGTGATGATGATGATGATGATGATGACAATGATGGTGGCAGGGATATTATTGTGGCGACGCACCACTGCTGAAAGCGAACGCGGGCGCCCCGTCACAAACACAAAAGACAACGGGGATGATGAAAAGAGAAGGAGCCGCTTTTTCCTGCTGCAAAAAAGTAGGATGAAGGAAACAAAGTGTGAGAGAGAGAGAGAGAGAGAGAGAGAGAGAGAGAGAGAGAGAGAGAGAGAGAGAGAGAGAGAGAGAGAGAGAGAGAGAGAGAGAGAGAGGTGCTTCCCAAAACAAAAACAAAGCTGTGATACTAGAAAACTGTAGCTGTAAGTAGCTTATAGTCTCCATTTGAAATTCTACATTTCTGAAAAAACACACATCGACTACAAAGCTCCAATTACAATCCCTCGTCCGTTCTTTTTTTTTTATTTTATGTTAAACGTGGATCGTTAGACACTTGCATCTGTCTTAGAAGTTACAGATAATGAACATGTATGGCAGGAAAAACAGCAGCGGCGGCGGCGGCTCTTTCACTCTTATACTCACTTTGCATATTTGAAATGTTGAAGCGTTAACGCACGGACTGCAGCTATAAAAAAAATTATAATCTACATATGTTCACGCTTTTTTTTTTTTTTTTTTTTATTTAAAAGAAAGCTACTAAAGCCTCCAAATATATATAAATACTGACAATCATCTGCAATAAGGCGATTTGCTCCGCTGGTTCCATTAAAGCCCAGTCAGTAGAAACGACACATGGCAAGACAATGTAATAATAATAATAATAATAATACTACTACTAATAATAATAATAATATTATCATAATAATGCAAATACACACAGAGATATAATATAGAGTGTATTTGTGGTTCAGCAGACAACATAAATGACAAATAGAGCGACATAATCAAGTCCAGCTGTTGTCAGTTTAAGGACGGAGACCCTTCAAGACAATTAAGAGATTAAAAGTGCACTTTTCTATTTCTAGTGATCAAACATCTGATGCATTCAGTTTGTGATAAATGTCTTGTTTTTCCCCCCTCGTTGTAAAATAATGAGAATTTGGAGCCATTAGGCTCCTGCTAGCAAGTAATCAACTAAAATAACTGGAGGCTTAAAAACCATCAATCCTCAGCTGATGTCAAAGTTCAAAAATTCTGCAACTTTGGGAGAAAAAGTTGAGAACCGCAGATCTGGTTGAAGCCTGGAGTGAAATGTTTTTTTTATGCATTATTGAAATGATAAAGAATGAATCAGATGGGATCAGATACTAACCGGTCTTGCGTTTGACGATTCCAGAGGGGGAGATGGAGTTGGGGGTCCCGGGGGTCCCAGGTGAAGCCGAAGAGGCCGGGGTGGCCGGAGTGGCCGGGGTCACAGGGGTGGCCGGGGCGGGTGGAGGAGACAGCGGGGTGGGAACCGCCTTAAACACGTCATCCTGTTGGAAAAAAAGAGGAGAGTGGTGGCCGTTCAGATGAGAGGAAGCATAAACTAAAGCTGATGATTCGCATTACTGCTGATTATAGATGTGATTTTTAGATGCGACTCTGCTCTTTTATTTTTTTTATTACTTCAAAGCTAAAGCAGATATTCAAAATGCACAAACTGACAGTAACAGTTGCTCAGCCGAGCGGAAAAAAAAACAACGATCCGAATCACTGCGGACTGTTTGTTTCATTCATCCTAAATGAAGAATCTTCTGAGAGGACATAATGAGAACATACGCTGATTTAATTTGTTGTAAACGGTAAAAAAAAAAAAAAAACATCACAAATTAGTTTATGGAATTAGTCAAACAATGACCTGTGAATAAAAGACAACTGAAAATGAGAGAAAAGCAGAAACCTCGACAAAGTCTATGAGGCCAAAGTACCAAAAAAAAAAAAGAAAGAAAAAGGAAACAAAGTGTTAGAAAACAACACTGCAAACCCTGAGCGACAAACACTTCCATCAGTGAGGAAACAAGTTTGCTGTTCAATGAAGCGCATCGTTTTGAGAAGGCGGCTTTAAAAAAAAAAAAAGAAAAAAAACAGATGTGGCAGAAAACACTACAGCAGGCAGGCTGCCATCCACTTGGGGCCTAAACATGAAACGTCTCAATACTCCCAATTAACAAACGCTGTAGGGTTGTTATTGCCTGAACTAAATGATCTAAAATCCTACTTTATTAAGTGTTAGTAACTGCAAAGCTCAAAACACTCTGCACTGAGAGAAGAAAAAAGGTGAAGTAAAAGATTTAAAATCGTAAAATTCAACGGCAGAATAAGGTTTGTGTGTTCACGTTTGTGATTTGGACACAAAACTAAACTCTTATATAATGTTTATATTCTCATCCTTCACTGTATCTCCTCATTATGAGTCTCTATATCAAACTACTGAGACACAAATCTATTTATTATTCATAAATACCTTATTATTCATTCATTTTATAGAGCCTAGAGAGTAATCTTTAGGTTTTACGCTGTTTATGTTGAATAAAATATTCACAATGACATTATATTACACTCTTATGTTGCAGAACTTAACAGCTACAATGATTTCAATGTATTTTGTTGAATATAAAGAATGAAAATTTGGGATTTTGGAACAAATACAGGTCAAATTTACAAAGGAACACCCTCTATGTACAAAAAAATGTGTATCAGCTGCTCAAAAAAGTTGAAATATTTCCATTTTTAGCTGTTTTTAGCTGCTATCAAGTGTAAAAATGGGTCAAATTTGACATAAACAGCATGTAAGCAGTTAAACAATTTAGTCGATCAATGAATCAATTCAATTTTCAATCAAAAATGTTGCCAGCTTCTGTTCTCAGGTTTGTTTACATTTTATGAAATACAAATTAAATCACAATGAAAATAATTATTAGATGCAGCCCTATATTTATCTCTGGCGGAGCTGCGCTGTGACCAAAAAAAGCACAACAGCTCCAAATCACAAGTCCAAAAAAAAAAACAACAACAAACAAACAAACAATTTCATAATTATGATCCTATCGAAGTGACGCGGGGGTGGCTCATATTGACGAATCGCACCGCTGTGTCACAGACTCTTCGCTCAATAAAAACAAAAATAATGAATAATTCCCAGGATATCACAAACTAAATGAACGAGGCAGTTAAGAGAGAGTATTTATCAAACAGGTGTTTGAGCAACAGCCAGAACCGATAATCAGGTCTTTTCATTACGCCGCTCATTGACAAACGCGTTCAATATTGTGATTCACTGTACAATGCTGTGCTATTGTGTAATAGTGTTTTTTTTTTTTCTTCTCCCCCCCCCCACCCACCACCACCATTGAAGAAACAATAGGCACTGATACGCCTACAGGAGCTCTAAACAGTCTTATTAGATTCAGCTTGTGCAGCTTGCAGTGTGGATTTAGAGCATGTAATAGGTGACGCTTATTCACTGATGTTTTCACTGCGCTATGAAAAAAAAGAAAAGGGGTAATTCATCTTTATACTGTGACGATTCCAAATCAAAACTACACTATATAAGAAGTATGTCTGCCTTTTTCAACAACAACAACCCCATCACACTTACTTTTCCCCCCTCTACAAACGCCACTTGTGTGTGTGTGTTTCAAATCGACTCTCTCCAAGTCTCAATTAAGAAGTGTAAGGTGCCTCTCTACCTTTTCTTTTTTACTGGGAGCGTCTTTATCTCCTTGTCCCTTGGTAGCGACTTGCTCTTTAACGACCGGTGCCTCATCATCATCGCTGTCCAGGATTTGACGGCTGCGCTTGGCGACCTTTTTGATGGGCGAATCGGCTTCCCGGACGCCGTTCTGCACCTTGAGAGGGCTTTTGACCGGCCTGGAGAATGAGAGCGGACAAGGCGGTTATGGCACCATGCAGCGCAAATAAATAATATAAAAAAAAAAAAGCCATAATTTTCTTTTATATGGTTGCTGCTCGGGAAGCAAAAGCCACAAGGTGCTATATTAAGTATTCAAAAAGGGATTAAAGTCAATAGCAAGTGCAATAAAAAAAAAAAACAGCGATGACATAAAAATTCAAGGCAAGAGTCATAAAAGAGAGGTCAGAGCAGTGATGAAAAGATCGTTACATAAAGACAAGCCTATTAAAAGGGAGTTTAAGACGTACTTTAAAAGATGATATAGTCTAGAAATGATGAACTCCATCATCAAAGCGGCTCAGAGATCAGAAACAAAAGTTGTTAGCTCTTTTGGGATAATAACTACTGGCCACAAAACGTTTTGCTCAGCAACAGAGAGCCGAAACCTCAGTGTGATATAAAGATAATTGCACATACTCAAGACTGTCAGCGGGGTTCCAGTGCAAAAAAAAAAAAAAAAAAAAAGATGTTACAAGATTATCTGATGCACTGGTCTAGTACCTGAACCAATATATCTATGACTACTTTTGTAAAACAAATGCAGGTACAAGACTTTTCAGACATGCCTGCTTAACGGAGTGTTTTAAAAAGACATCGATCGACTTTATTCTGTCGTAGGAAGTAGAATAACCTTAGAAAAAAAAAAAAAAAAGGACTACAGATTTCTCAGTTCTTCAAAAACAGACCGTGCCCACCGCCAATGAGTTTAGTCATGCCTTTTTAACTTCTTAAGTGCCAGCAGCTGCCACTTCAACACAAACAGACAAGGTTTTCTCCTTCACACCCTCTTCATAAGATGTTTTTTTTTTGTACAAAGCACCTCTCCATCAGACATGTATAATAAAAACTACTGAATGGCACCGACCTCTTTTGTGTGCATGTGTGAAAGGGAAAAAAATCTTACTTCTTCACAGGTTCGCCACTGTTTTTCTTCTGAATATCCTTGTCCTTGCTCTTGGGCTGGAAAAAGGATCTAATGGGAGAAGAAGAGAAGCGGTTAAAGACGGATAACGTTGACCTGGTGGGCAGCGGACGAGCTTGACATCTGCAGCAAAAAAAAGAAATAGTCTTTACAACTGTATCGAGTGTTGAGACAACAGTCAGGAGATCAAATGAACATTGAAACAGGTTTTTTTTTCTTGCTATAATCATTCCTCCTGTTCATATTGATCTTTACAAGATCCCTTCATAATGTGCTTACAATGTAAAGTGATGGGGGGGGCAGAACCCTCAGTAATATGAGGTTTCAGGCGTTCAAATGAGCCAAATCAAGTAGATATCTTTCATCATTACAGTCTTTTTAGTGCCAAATTCCTTCTTTTTTGTTAGTATACTTACTTATAAAAAGGGGAATTTTATACTCAAAGTGTATCTGAAGCTTATATGAGGCCTTAGCAGTCTGAGTGAGTTATATCAGGTGGATTTCTGCCACATTTACAGTTTTTTTAGCATAAAAATTCCCTCTTTGCATTTCCTCGTACCAGGGTCGGAAATTAATGGGCCCTTGGATTTGGGATGACGGGGAGGTGGGGGGGGGGGGGCTTTTAAATGCCCTTGTAAAATAAACCATTAGACTTAACACGTTTTGCAGAGTGTAGTGTTTCCTCTATATACTTTCACCGGCGGTGCGGCGCTACTGCTAAATGATGAAGCCTGCTGTTAAAATTTCATATAATGCTACAGAATAATCACGATGAAAGCGAACCACACGCACTCGCTCCGCTTCGAGCAGCTGACCGGAGCTTGTGGGGAGAGAAGAGGAGTTTTGCTTCTCTCTGTCTCTGTCTCTGTCGCTCCCTCCTCTGCTCTGCGCCTGTACGCACGGGGGGTGGGGCGGAGCTTAACACACACACGCACACAGAGCAGAGAAGAGAGGCCGCAGCAGACGGGATGAAACTGACTTTAGGCTTTACTTTTACGAGAGTCGACTACAACTGCTCGCTGCCGTTAAGTGCGACGAAATCCGGCAGTTAGGAAGACAGTACGAGCAATTTATCAAACAACTGTCGGAAAAGCAGAACATAAACTTAAAATAGCACGTCTTTGACTTGCAGCAGTCAACTCCCGCCCCCCCCTCTCATCCACAGGCCCTGGATTTTACAGACAGCTTGTTATGTTAACAGCGATCCGTTACGAACGAGCTCAAAACGGACATTCATTATATGTAACGACTGAGTCTAATGAGCTAAATATGTGAAAATGAGTTGAATTCTTGCAGACTTGAGGCTAACACAGGCCTGCCCCTCCTCTCTACCATCACAGTATCTACAGCAGCGAGTCTGACCAGCAGCAGCAGCAGCAGCAGCAGAGGGGGGAAGACAGAGGAGAGGATGAATGATACCACACAGCTGATTATTAAAGACCTGCAGCGTTTCTAAAACACTGGAGTCTGAGGGCTTCAACTATTAAACAGCTCAACAGCACGAAAGGTTATTGTAAGGGTCTTCCCAATAAAGAGATAAGGTCTGATGTTAATTAGTCTACATATTAAAAAGATAAACTAGTTTACAGTAAATAAATATATTCTTATAAATATCAAGGGTCATCTTCACATCTTGTTCGCAACTCGAGTACTTGACCTGGTTCACTCCTGTATGTGCAGCACAGACGCGGTGAACCACAGAGGGCAGAGCAGCGCGACCATAAAATGACAGCAAAACGCAGCAGAGACTCTAACACTGACCTGAAACTAAACGAGTGCACATAAATTTTGGTAGATAACATAAACAAAGACAGTCTCTGCTGCGTTTTGCTGTCGTTCATAGTAACTGTTTCTCTCCTCCCCCTTCTGCTCCTTCTCAGTGCGGGCGGGGCTGAGAGCTCCGTGTGTACGCGGCGCAGCGCAGCAGAGGAGAGACAGAGAGCGATGGAGAGTTGATGACAACTACACTTGTTGCGTTACTGTAAGTGCAATAAAAGCTTTGAGAGTAAAAAGCCAAAATGAGTAATTTGTCAATGCGCAGAAGATGGACTCCAAATGACGACAAATATTGTTGTAAATACGGTGATTTGCATCACAATGATCTATCATCACATGATATGCATCGTCATATCACATAGCACTAGTTATGTCATATCAGCCACGAAAAACATTTTGTTTTGAACTTTAATAACTTAAGTCTATAATTATCCTTATCAGCCTGTAATTCCAAATCAGTGCATCTCTAAAAGTGTACATATTCTGTGTTGAAGCATTTTAGACATTTCTTTTCTAAATATGACATTTATTCGACAGCTATCTGGGCCTCCAGAGCTTTCTGTGCTGTAAGTCAACACACTCTTGACTTTGACAGATATCTGGAGCAAATCGATGGTAGTTTTAAGTTGCTCCACTGCCGGTGTACACAGATGTGGGTCCTGGTATTTTGGGCTCCGTGCATGTGCACAGCTACCACAGCTGTCAAAGAGCATTTTCCCCCCACAGACCACCACTGTCTGTAAAACTGTTGAGGACACCTCGAACTGCAAACAAGCTGAATTATGACTCTCTTTTATGAATATTTGACTCATGGAGGTTTTATAGATGTAGAACTTTCTTCATGCCAAGAAAAATTATTTAAAAATGAGATGTGATGTCATCACAATGTAAAGTCTAAAGGCCAAGCATTAACTCACAGGCGGGGCCAGCGGGAGACACAATACTGTGCATATCCAATGGGCCACGCAACATGGAAGCAGACACGGATGTTAGAAACTTTTTTGCTGTACGCGCCAGCCGAGCAGTTCTTATCGGACTGAATGGGCGCCATTTCGGTCAAGTGTCCAGCTTTTACAATACAACCATGTTACTGACGGGGGGGGGGGGGGGGGGGGGGGGGGGCAACAGTAGACCATCAGCAGCAAGAAAACACTGAAGACGTATACTGCTGAACAACAAGGATGATCAGCAGCGTAGTTCGCATGTTGAACTGTGACGTTGTTACGTAACTTTATGTTTATTCTTTACACTTTTGAAGATAAAATATGCATTAAATGGGTAAAAAAAATACTCAGTGATACCTGTAATTGGGATTATAAGTCAGTGTGAGTATTTCTACTCATTAAATGTTCCAGCATTATAAGTTCAGCTGCGACCTGCACTTTTTTATTCAAATAAGAGCCACTGAATAATGGTTTGTCATGCAACATTAAACTACAGTACAAGCCATCATTTGAGAGAAAAAATGCCCTTGAAATACCCCCAAAACATCTTTAAAGAGGTGGAAAAAAGTGAATTTCCTTCCCTGCCGGTGACAGTGTTTCCCTGTTGAGCTGCAGATATAGTCACAAAAAAGACTGCAAGATTGAAAGATACCTGCTTGATTTGACTCATTTGGATGACTGAAGCTGCATATTAGATTCAGATAAACTTTTTAAGCACATTATTGCACTGAAGATCCCTCCATGCATCATGAAGGGATCTTCAGTATGAACAGGAGGCATGATTATAACAAGAAAAACCGGTTTCTGTGTTCAGCTGGACACATGACTGTTGGAAAAACTGTAAACTCGCCCTTTAAGCTGACTTGTGTGTGTAACTTCAGGTTAGTGTGCTGGTAGCTTGGTGATAAGTCAGTAGCTGAACCGAGTGGGGGAGAGTTATGGCGTTTGTCTCCAGTGTTTAGTGGAGAGTGAAACCTCTTATATCAAACGCTGCAATATTATCTATACAATGCTAATGCTAACGTCCAAGCAACGCAGTTAACCCTGATATCCAGCTATAGGTTATAGGGTAAACCCCCTTTAAGAGCGCTTTAAGGCCCCTAAACAGAACTTACAATACAGATAACCGGGTTAGTTAAAGGCTAATGTAACTTATACCCAGACGTCACCAAGCTAACACTGCTCCCTCACTAGCAAGATAAACAGAAACATTTCCTCGTTACTCACGCGATGCTCCGCTGCATGTTGTCGTCAAACTCTTTCCTTCACCTGACAACTGAACTGAGACTGGAGATATGTTAAATTACAAGGATAAGATCCAACATCCACACACACTCACACACACTAAAGGAAAAAAACAGCAACTCCCGCGCTGCAGAATGACAAAACACTTGGAATATTCGGCGCCAAAATGACATCTCACTCAAAGATCGTCAAAAGAGAAGAGGAGTCACTCGTTTGACAAAAACCGGACCCGTTTTTCCCCGGTGACATCTAAAATACACGTGTGCTGCTCGTGGAGGATTGTTAAAAGGTTGGCAGGTCAAAGATAGATTCCCAATATTTCAAGTTTGTTTAAAGATGGTAATGCTACACATTAGTTTCGGATAAACTTTTAAATACATGTTTGGTCCCGCATCATTGACATTATGAGTGCATTATGAATGGACAGGAGGAATGATTATGGCAAGAAAAAAACTAATATAATGTTCATTTGTGCTCCTGAATATTGTTTTAAGACATACTTGAAAAACTGTGAAGCTGTCCTTTTTAGTCTACTGTTGATTGATTGAGTTTGTATGATGATAAAGGGCAACAGTTAATATGTTAATAATGAAAAACAGTGTTAAATACCACACAACATTTTTTGTTCCATCTATGTAAAAAGAGCAACTTTAAGTTATGTATGTTTCTATTATGGTATTACTAATAAATAGCATAATGACATTAAAAATGTGGTTAGCTATATGACAATTAAGTAACATTAAAATCACAAAAAAAAAGGCTAATACACAGATATTAAGTCTAAAGTAAGTTAAGAAAAAAACATAGAATAATGTCATAAGATAATGTATATAAGATACAAGAGATATTATAAGGTTTCTTCTTCTATAAATATATAGTGTGATATGTTTTCATTTAAGTAAACTGCTAGCAATATGTAGGATGATGATACCTGAAAAAATCGACAGAGTGGCATCTCTGTACTTTTTCACCTCTCAGCTCTGACTTTCTCCCGGGGAAACTGCTTCTCTAAAGGCTTTTTGTCGGACGTCAAACTCGCTAGCGCCACCTGCTGTGTCGGAGTGGCAGCTGCTAAACTGGTGGCGGCTGGTCCTGATGCTGCTAAGAAGACGTGAAGGCTCCTTTCATGAAAATTTCACAGTGTCTGTTTAAATGCATCATTTATGCGGCTCTTATTTTTTTCATGCGGGCTGAAGTAGGCGGGAGAATGCATGACAAACAGCTGAATAATACAACTTGAGTGCACTGCTTTATTCACCCAAACACAAGTGCCATGTTGTTAATTGTTTACAAGTGCAATTCCCCTACTGTGGCATAAAGAGCTGACAGAAGAAAGGCAGATTCCTCAGTACTTCTATCCAAAAATAAAACATAACGTGGTCCCACTCAATAAATACAAAGTCTGTGTATTTTTTGAATCACAGGCGAGGAATAATAAACTATTGTACAATGAGCTACAAAAACACACACACACACACACAAAGAGAGTGAATGTTTGAGGGATTTGTGGAGGGAAAACAGTCCATCTGTTGTGGTTTGTTCCTATTCTTCACTCTCTCTCTTCACCATGTGTTCATCATTCCCCTCTCTCCTCTCCTCTCTCTCTTTCAGTCTGCTTCACTCCGCCGAACAGGCTTCGACTGATGCGGTTCAGATCCCACTCTGTGGGGCTTTTGTGCGGCCAGGCGACGTGGAGGGCCGATGCGAGAGGCGGGAGGCCTGACTCCAGCTCCCTCAGGTTGGCCCCCGGACGTGCAGGGGAGGAGATGAACGGGAAGGGGCCCTGGAGGAGCCTCGGCGTCGGGATCGGCTTAGGGAGGCAGCACGGAAGCAAGAGGGGGTGAGGCACAGGCTGGACCGCTGAAACAAGAGTGAAAGTCACGTCAAGTACAAAGGAACTTCTTCATGATGTTTGATTATGCCCTCCGAGATAGGAGCAGACAACGGGAGCTCGGATACATATTGATTTATCAATATTCATACATTAATATAAGAAAACAATTTCCCAGAATGAACCTGGAACATTGATTGACCTCATATGAAGTCACCTTGTTAGCCGATGCTGCCTTGTATAACTTTCACATATTTGATATTATGATGAAAAAAAAAGTGATTCAATAAAAAAGAAAAGAAAATTCTTGATCTTGGAACAAGCAGGATGACCAAAACTTCTTAACTCAAAATTCACTTACTAGCCTTCTGAGCTTTAAACTGAGATATTTTCTAACAAGCTCTTCTGAGACAGGAATATTTGAGTTAAAGGACACGTTCACAGTTTTTCAAGTCCATCCTAAAACAGTAATCAGAGTGCCCAAATGAACACTGACATGTTTTTTTCTTGCTGTAATCATTCATCCTGTTCATACTAACTATTAAAAGATCCCTTCATAACGCACGCAGTCCTCCTTCCATTGCAAGAAAATGTATTAAGATGTTTATTTTAAGCTAATATGAACCTTCAGCTTTGGTTAAAGTCTGTTTAGTGCCAAATTTTCCCTCTTTTTTGTTATGATCCTTCCGCTGCAGCTGAGCAGGGGAAAAAAAACTGTCCGTCAAGACACAAAGAGGGAATCTTATGCTAAAAAAAGACTGTAACTGTGTAAGATATCCTCTTTATTTGACTAACTCAGATGGCTGACGCTTCATATTAACTTCAGATAAACTTTGAAATACACTTCTGCAGGCTGTGGATTTTGCCCCCCCTTCACTTATACATCAGTAAGCACATTATGAAGGGATCATCTAATGACGGGTATGAACAGGAGGAATCATCACAGCAAGAAAAAAAAAAAACAGCTTCAGCGTTCATTTGGGTACCTGACTGTTGTTTTAAGACACACTTGGAAAAACTGTGAACCCGTCCTTTAAGATTTTTTTTTGTCACAAGACGTATTATATCATGGATCAAAAACTCCTTTTCACAATTTTAAGAAAACCCCCAAAAATTTGCCTTCAAGGTCAAGATTGAACTGTATATTTGCATTATTCGCCACCGCCGAGATCCTGCTTCACCTTGAAAGACGGGAAGTTATTTAAAATAGCTTTCTCGTGACTTGAACTACAAGAAACTTCAACAGTTTGGAAATATGTGACATCCATGCATATGAGCGAGGGTTATGTAATGATGTCAAACTGAATGAATATGAGGAAAATGGAGAAATGGTTGGCTCTCACTCAGTGTTTCCCTGATATTTTCACAGCAAGAGCAGTCTTACTACAATTAATGCTTTAATTAGACACATAACTAAGAGTTGTATCTCCTAAAATCCCATTGTGATGGCTGACTGAGAGACTATTTATGAGCTGGACCCCCTGCAGATGGACCTGCTGTATGGGGGAAATCACTCACACTCACACACTGAGTGTATGTCCTTACCTCTGTCCATCACTGACCCTGCTCCTCCACACAGAGGGAGTCCACTCTCAGCGGGGAGGAGAGGGAAGGGAAGAGGGCCGCTCTGGACCAGCTGGATGGATGGATGGATGGATGGATGGATGGAGGATGAGATTGGAGGATGATTGAAATGGGAACATGTACTTTTTTTTTTTTTACGAGACAATGTGTGCACAAAACATTAAGAACACTGAGCGAAGGCTTGGATCCATACAGGAAGATGACAGGAAGTGATAGTGATATAAGGATCGTGGGACGATTAAGACAGACAGCAAGGTGTTCTTGATATTTTGTACACTGGTGGTTTCGATTTAAATTGAAATACACTAGCTTTATGATAACATACTGAATCTTATTAAGAGTTTCATTCCAAACAGGGATTTCCTTTTGCAAAACCTTAATCCCAACTCTCACAAAATATAAGTCATATTATTAAATTATGGTCCTTTCTAGAGGAACATAAGTAACCTAAGCCCTCGGTTTGGCTGTGAATGTGCTAAACTTTAACCCTCTGTATTAAATGATAACATTTAAGCAATGATTTTTATTCAACTCGGCCAGTAATTGGCTCTAAATGAGTCAGACCTTTTTCTTTTTTTAAATGTTACATAATACAGTTAAGGTAATTATGTTTTTCTCACAGTGTTTTGGAATAAAACTCTTCTTAAACGACTCTATCTGAGTTTTTTGGAAACAGGCCAAATTACAGTTTATGTGATAACAAAACATGATAAAGTCATTTCCCAAACAGTGAAGTCCTATAAGTTGTGACATGAGATGTAAAGACGTGGTGATGACCTGATGGCTGGGTGGTGCTGGTGGTACTGGTGGTGCTGGTGGTGCTGGGTATCCTGGATAGTTGACCAGGATGAGTTTGCTGAAGTTGAACTTGTAGGTGAACCTTTTCCCTTTGGTCTTGTGCAGGATGCGTTTGTTGTAATAGTATCTGGAAGTAAAAATGTATTTTCTGTGTCAGGCTACACTCCCACTGTGTCTGTTTGCACTGGATGTATGCTTTTATGTCGAGCTGTAAGTGTGTGTGTGTGTGTGTCTGTCTACGGTATGCGCTCATTCTCCTGTAGGGCACTTTAGATAAAAAGTGCCTCCCAAATGGCATCTGTTGCATCTGTGGGCATTTTAAATGTTAAAAATTTAATTCGACAACATATGTTGGCGAGGAGTACATTTTATTTACAGCATGAGCCTGAGGGGAAAGCAGCACAGAGAGGGAGGGCTGCTCATACTTAAGAGAGCTGCAGCCAGTAGGTGTCTACGTGTGCAGGTCTGAATACGTCGACTTGACTCGTGCATTTTGCATTACCTGAGCGCCCGGCTGAGCTTGTCGTAATTCATGTGCGGTTTGCCCTTCCTCTCCCCCCACAGCCTGGCCAACCTCTCCGGGTCCCGGATGACGAACTCGCCCCACTCCCCTCCCCAGCCGATGGCTCCGCCCTCACCTCGCCCCAGCAGCTCCAGCAGGAAGTGCCACAGCTGGACCTGTCTGGAACCTGGAGACCAGGCCGGCTTGTAGGCCCAGTCAGGGAACAACACTGCTGGAGAGACGAGAGGAAGAGGAAGTGTAGTGAAAAGAAAGGAGGTGGCTTTTAAAGCGGCTATCATTGATATTTTTTATATTACCAATGAATCAAATGACAGTGTGTAATGTGAGAGGTGTGACCCGTATTGATGAAACTACAGAGAATTATCAACAACTCTGCAGCTCCCCTTGGCTTTATGGAGCTTTATGGTGAGTTTCAGATCATTGTTTAACTCTCTGGCTGTAACTTTACAGTTTTGGTTCACTCTCAGTGCTCTCATAGTGTCGTTTTTGGCCTCAGCAGGCAGCTATTTTCAAGTAAAAAGCTTTAAAAACCCCACTGTACACTATCTGCTCAGCGCCAAACAACAAACAGACACAGTTAGCAACTAGCTGGTGAACATAGTGGAGCATTTGGCAGCGAAACAGACAGATATTTCCCCCAGGAGTCGGTAGAGAGCAAAAACAGAAGCTAAAAGAGAGTGAATATTGGATTAGATTCATCAGGTGGACAGAAACACAACTCCAAATGAATGATAATGTTGCTCTGTAACTGCTGGATGTGGAAATAAACAACTGTTTGCCAACAAGTTAAACATATAAAATTAAAAGGTGGCGATATATCATGTTCACAGCTTGTTACCACCACCAAAAGTCGCCAAAACAATCAGACTAGATCAGGTTTAAGTTTATTTATTCATTTATTTGTCTGTATGCTTTGTCAGGGGAACCACACATTGAAGTTTAATGATGTTTTGGGTAATTATGTATCTGTTTGATTTGTGGCAGTTTTTAAAGCACTTTTGGGGAATTTTATCCTTGAGTCAATATGAAATGAGAAGGGAGAGAGGGAAACAACATGCAACAAATATTAAGTCTTCTGTTTGTGCAGTTGTTAGATGGTTTGTTGGTTCATTTTGACAGCACACAATATTTTGGAAAGTATTTGGATTTTGACAAATCGTTGGGGAAATTCCTCTATCTCTCAGTAACGTAATTGCAATTTTTTTAACTACAGACACATTGCCCCGAGAGCAGATACTGAATAATTTGTTGTAGTATTTGTATTCCACTGTTGCAATATTAGTATTCCTCATACAATGTTAAATTTGGTTGTACAACCATTCGTGGTATGTGACTATTTTTCAGATTTTGACCACCCGTCTTTCCAAAAAAAAAAATTTTATTGGATGAGTTGCTACAGTAATAAATAGTTTGTTCAACAAGACATGTCATGCAAAACATTATTATGAGCTGGACGGGACTCAGTATGAGTGATAATTTCTCATGTTTGTTTTCTTGATCACAAAATAATTCTCTCAAGATAAAAAGCCTTGTTTTCAATCCCTGATTATAAGAAAACAATTTCAAGCTTAATGAAGCTTAGCTTATTGAATTGAGACCACAAAATGATTACACTGTATGTTACAGAGGATCAAGTTTGTCTCTGCGCATTGTGTCTAGAAATTATTCTTCATTTAGACATGAGATTAAAAAACAATTAGAGTGTAGAATTTACTTTACATCCTTCATTTTTGTGTTTGCTCATCAAACAAACCTGAAATTCGGGGTGCACATATTCAATCTCATGTCTAAATAGAGAATGGTTTCTAGAAATTCAGTGTGTGGTGATACGAGATGCTTTGCAACAGTGATTGGCTCCACAGTGATTAGTGAGTACCCCATAGAAAATGTTCTGCATGAGTAAAAAGTACATAACAACATGATAATTAATAATAAAAGAGATAAGTAACAGGAGTGCTGCTGGTGTCCCTCAAACCATGAGGGGCTGTTCAAAAAGAGCGGAAGAATTATGACCAAAAATATGGCATAAAAAAAACACTCAAGGTAGGTTTTAAAAATAAATTTCAGTGGGCTAGAGTCATTAAAAAAACACGCCAATGTGTGTCAGCTTGTGCCTTCTTCGAATAATTAATAATGTTCAAAAAACTATTTTATTTTGTGATCATGAGAAATACACAAAACTTGTCCTCTTTGATCCTCCGTACGACCTGCACCACTCCTACAATTTAAGTGAAATTGACTTGATTGTGCCAACAGGAGCGCTAAAATCACAGGTCAAAATAGGGAAACACTGGTCAAAAGGGCTTCTGCATTTGTGTGGGATCTTAACTTTATTTTTCATTATCTTTTCTTTTTTTTTTTATCACGTCGCTGCTCATACAGATTCACTCTGCAAAGGGCAAATAAATACATAGAAATTGTTGCATAAACATGCAGGATTTCCCTCATGAATGACAACCCACACACTCAAACACACACACACACACACACACACACACACACACAACAAATACAGTAGATGAATTCTCATACACTCACACACACACACACACACTTACTTCTACTCCAGTAAGGTAATGAAAGGTGTCCGACTGAAGAGCTACAGCTGCACTGCATCTGATAACAAACCACAAAATAAAAACAGATAAAACTCTTCAGTATCTTCATTACTGTGATCATCATCACACGGATATTTAAGGGGACCACAAAACCCTGCTTGAAATAAATATTAATTAGCTGTCATGTGGCGTTAAATTAGCCATCACAACAAAGCTCAGATTTAACTGATTACACCATCTTCTGCTCTCAATATCACTTATACAATTAAATAATCTTCCCACAGATTAATTTAATGACACTTTATTTGTACCCAGAATAAAAAAAAACTACATATCCAGGCTGTATTTTGCATCAATATCAGTATAATTGTAAATAAATATAAGGTTGATAAGTCTGTCAGTTCATCATATGCTCAAAATTACATTCATAATTCAATATTTGTAATTAGTAGTAGGATATCAGACTGTTTTACGATACTGTAAATGTGTGACAGCATCATTTTCCCTGCAGGAAGTGTTTAGTATTTTCTGTATTTTCCCATAATTACATCCTGTAAACACACATATCGTCCACTCACAGCCGCAACGACCTTCCCAGACGATTCAGAGCGGCACAGACGCCCACCATCTTCCCTGGAAGGCTGAAAACTCATCTCTTCAAGAAGTGCTTCACATAACCTTTTTTCCCCCACTGAATGATGTCTCCTCTCCTATAAGCCCTCTTCCACAAGCTGTAATATCCTCTTATCTTGGAGCAACAAAAAAACGATGTCTCCCCTCAGCTCATATTTTATTTCCTCACTGGCACTCACACATGATCATTGCAGGGTCACAGGGACATTATCAGGAAACTAGGAGAGCTCAGCTAAAGACATTTTACTTTTGGGAGGGGAGGGGGGTGTTGGGGAGGGGTCGGGAGGCATTTGGACCAAAACATATTCCAAAATGATCTGATTGCTGAGGACATAAAAAGAAAACAATTATGAGACAATAAAATAAAAAAAAAACAATATAATATAATTGCCAGTAGATTGTTTACCTCTATTATTTTGGACATTTTTGTATTTCCTCGTTTTATTGGTTATTTTGTTGGATTAACCACCAATTAAAGCTTCTTCTACTGTATGAGAAAATCAGCTTTTAAGTGCCTGAAGTGCAACACGCAATTCAAAATCCACCATCAATCTGATGATAGTCTGAAAATGACATCACACTGAACACTACAATCAAAAATAACAAGTTCAAATCATCACGCCTCAAGCACAAAAGGTCAACAGAGAGGGAATTTCTCAAAGAAAGACAACTTAAAGATCTAATTGCACTAATCACAAATTCTCCATCACTAATGCGAATGAAAGACCCGTATGTTAGTGTAATAATTCAATTGGTCTTGTTACCTTGCTTGGAGCCGGAGAGGAAAAAGGCGAGCAGCAGAGTTTTGTTGGATGAATAACAATGATTAGTTTGTCTGCGGGGAGACTTCAAGTCTGGGAGGACTGAAGGATGGATGGACTGAATCTTAAACCCTCTATCTCATCTCAACTACCCCCCCTACACACACACACACACACACACACACACACACAAACTACTTTACACACACCCATCCCCTCTCTCCCCTCTACAACATCCCTCCCTCTCTCCCCCTGTCCCAGAATTAGGTAGACTAGGTCAAAACTAAACCATCTAATGCTGATCACCTTGAAATACTCAAAGACGTCAAAACAAGTAGGATTTTAAAAAGTATCTCAGCGCCTCAAAATGACAAATTGTAAAGCGTCAAGAAAAGAAGAAGAAGACAAAGAAAAGTAGTTTCCTTTGAAGTAGCTCTTTAACAATTAGTCAATTAATCAGGGACAATTTTGATAAATTGATGAACCAATCAGTCGTTTTTCTGTTTAAAATGTCAGAAAATTGTGAAAAATGCTCTTCAAATTCCCCGTTTCATCAGCTTACCACCATATGTTGAAGAGAAAATAGCAAATAATCACATTTGAAGCAGAGAAATCCAACAATATTTGGCATTTTTGTTGCTGTTTAATCTTCTCGGTCATCTAAATCAATAATCATCTAGTTGTTTGAGCTCTAGATTTATGATTCATCAGTCATTAATCAAGCAAAAATCTGTCTTAAATGTGACAGTTTGTTTTATATCATTGTAAATTGAATAAATCCTTGCAATTTATAAATGTAATCTATGTCTCTGGGGACACGTGAAGGACCTTTCACACTTTTTCATGACATTTAATAGAGTAAACAACTGCTAAAAACTAGCTGAGATCCATATTTGCAGCCCTACTTAGGATGCTGTAGGAGTTGTTTGTACATGCAAGCCGAAATGAGTGTAGGTCAACCGCTCCGATTACCTGGAGTGAAAAAAGGGGGCAGTAAATTAAGCCGAGATCGCCATCATTACAAGCAGTGAGAGTGTTGGGGTCAGCTCTGAAAAGAGGAGGCATCACAGAAGAAAGAAGCACGAGAGAGAGAGAGAGAGAAAAAAAAGTAATAAGATAGGAGGACATAAGTGAAGGTATTTCTCCTCCACGTCAGGATAGAAGCGTATTATAGTGAGCCAAGAGGGAAGATATGATTGAGCTGAGTGAAGGTGACTGGAGGTTTTCTCCTGCACTGAATCAAATAGGTGATGAACTCAATACGCTTTTTCACTCCACAGGAGTGACTTTGGCCAAGGTCAACAGGCTGTTCAATACTCCACCACACAGGCTCAGGAGGCTGTAAGAGGTGGAGGGAGCGGTGACACATTTTGCTCGAGCACACGTCCTGCTAGTGGTCCCATAAGTACTTGAGTCTCAAGTACTTGTCTCACTTAAGTGAAATTCCGAAAGCCGACGACACTAGCAGTAATAAAAATGGCTTAAAAGCCCTATTATGCTTAAATTCTGCAGATTTAGAGAACATATAATTAGTTTTTCTACCATTTATAGTCGTTTAAATTAACAACTGTGAAAGAGTAAATGCTTCTCTTTATAATTTTGGGTATGGAAGCTCAAAATGGACATTTAAATATTTTTTTTCCAATTCAGAATACTGTAATTCTACTTACTTTAATTATAATTACTCTATAAAAGTAATTGATTTTTTCCATGTGTTCATAAAAGGTGCAAGATTCTTTAAGGAAAACTAAATGTTAAATGAGACAAAATGGATTTAAAAGTACATTTATGAGTATCTAAATTTAAATAACCTTTTAAAAAGTACATTTTAGACACTGGAACAAATATTACTAGTTCAAATAATGTCTTTGTTTCTACAAGGAGATATAAAACCAGAATAATTTCACTTAGTTTCTGAGAGTAAATTAAAATTAGAAAGCATATTAAGCAGAAACAGACCTAGTATGAAAAAAAGGAGTCAAATTCTTTAAAAATACTTGGCCAATAAAGATGATTCTGATCCTGATCTGTTCCTGGTTTTAAATCAAATACTTCTTTTTCTCTCCAGTTTCAGACAATTTTATTTAGGCTTTAAGTTACTGTACTGCTGCTGCTTATGTTCAGACAACATTTACAGAAATTGTTTCACATTATGGGTAATACATTTATTCACTTTCTTGCCGGGACCTCCATACTGCTCACCAGTGGCTGGTTAGCTTAGCTTAGCATAAAGATTGGAAACAGTTGGCCAAGCTCTGTTGACCTAACAACACCTCTAAAATTACTCATTACTTAACACTTTGATCTTTTTTGCTTAATTTGTATTAAAAACAAAAGTGAGCAGTAAAGGCTGATTTATGGAAGGTCACTTGATACTTTCCTTTCATGTTGCACACTTGGATAATTTTGTTATGTTGCAGAGTTATATTTTGTTGCACAATGTGACTGAGTAGTGTTACTAACATCACCATGGAGATTGTACTTTTCACTTGACTTCTTAATTGATATTTTGGTCTGTAACTTTAGATAACTTGTAACATCCTTGTTTAATTAGTACCGGCCAGGATGATGATAATGTAACTAAACAAGCTGGAGGATAGCATCTGGTTACCATGGAGAACACTGAAGCCTTTCCCCGAAGCATGAATTGAAAACATCGCATGACTCTTTAATTTCTGTTGAGCGGCACTTATCAAAAGTGTCGAGTGACCTACAATAAATTAGCCTTAACTTCCTGGAGTCTCAGCTGGTTGCCTAGCAAACTATTCTTTTAACACTTGAGGACTTTGGCTTATTTTTTTGTTGAATTGCTTTCATAGAGTCTCCTGTCTATATCTCTAAAAGTAAGATATCTATGTCATAGAATAACATAAAATAATGTTTAACGAGGTCATTTCAGTGATAAGAGGGTTAAAAAAAGGATAGTTCTTGACTGCTTAACTCAAACAGCGTAATGTGCCGCTGTGTTTGTAGGTGGATTAGCTGTGATTTAGTTTTCTTTGTAGCAGAAAAGGAGACAGAAAGAGAAGCTCAGAGCAGCAATCCATTTAGGCTTACACATATATCCCTATACATCCCACCTTAGCGCACACTCACACACACACACACACACACACACATGCACACACACACACACGCACGCACACTTATCGTCCCTCACATGCGATAGCTGACACCGGAGGCTTTTAATTCCAGTGTAAATACAAATACTCTCCCAGACAGCTATCAATTATGCATGCCGCTAATTGAGTTGAATGTTGTGCTTTTAGCAGCCTGGGGACCCTGGGTCACATGCAAAAAGCCTGAAACCAAACACACACACACACACATACACACACACACAGATACACATACACATGCACTTATATACTTGTGAGGACGTTTGTTGCAAAGACGCATCAACTTTAACCTTAAAAGGCCAAAGATGTAATTTTGCATGTTTAGCACATTTATTACACATCAATGATACTTTATATGACTGGTGATCATTTTGCTGCAGTGTGTCAATGCTGTAAATTTTCCATATGGTGTGAAAATCAATTAGCAGATGCTTGAAATTTATTTGACTACTTAACTACTTGTATAATCCATCAGAGTTAATGTCTGTGTGCGTTCATTTTTTGTCATTTATGTCACCGTAGGGAGGTATCATAATGTAGACAAACTATCTTGCAATGTAACAACCACAGTACTCTGAGGAAAAAAAAAAAAAAACGGATTTAATGTTCACTGAGATTGATTACACAAGTCATACTGTTAAATGAGCCTGCAAATATTTTTAAAAAATACAGCAAGCTTTGGTGAATGGTCAGATAAAACTAACTTAATTCTAACATTAACCTTAAACCCTAGTCTTAAAAGCCCTTAGAGGGCGGGGTCACAATTTTTCAAGTATGTCTTAAAACAACAGTCTGGTGTCCATATGAACAGTAAAAGAGGTTTTCCTCGCTGTAATCGTTCCTCCTGTTCATACTGGCTGTTAAAAGATCAAATGTGCTTTCAATGTAAGTGATGGGGGACAAAATCCAGTCTGTCCACACAGTCATTTTGTGCATAAATGCATTTAAAAGTTTATCTGAGGCTTATATGAGGCTCAAGCAGTCTGAGTTTAGTCATATCAAGTGGATATCTGACACATTTACAGTTTTTTTTAGCATCAAATTCTCCCCTTTGTGTTTCCCTGTTGAGCTGCAGGTGGAAGTAAATTAACAAAAAGAGGGACTTTTACACTAAAAAGACTGTAACGTTGAAAGATATCTACTTGATTTGACTCATTTTGGAGCTTCATATTAGCTTCAGATAAACTTATAAATACATTTTTGCACAGAAGGAGGACTGTGGATTTTGTCCTCCATCACTTTACACTGTAAGAGCATCATGAAGGGATCTTTTCATGGCCAGTATGAACAGGAGGAATGATTACAGCAAGAAAAACCTGTTTCAATGTTCATTTGGACACCTGACTGTTGTTTTAAGACAGACTTCAACATTTTTTAAATCGTCATTTTCAACCTATTTCTTTAAGAAAGTGTTTCAAATCTTCTGAGTTAAGTATAAATCACTTTCTGAGATGATAGGATCAACACCACTCTTGCGTTTGTTCTTTGGGTATGAAGCTAGAGCGAGGACGGTTAGCTTAGCTTAGCTTAGCTTAAAGACAGGAATCAGTGGTCCAAAGATCAAAAATATGTCTATGAATGCCTCTAAATCTCACTAATTAATTAAAACTGAAATGTAAAAATGACAATTAGTCGTTTTAGTGGGAGTGCAGTTACTTTACAGACTCACACAGAGGTTGCTAGGTAACCAGAGGAGAGCTGCTAAGTGTCGAGCAGATGGATAAACTGCTGTTTGTTTGTCAAGCTGTAGTTACAGATGAATTTTTGTGTATAGGTTAAACAAACAAAATGCAGTTGTTGTTTTGGGTTTTTTTTTTTTTTAGCACTGATGAGGACCATGTGATACAGTCAAAAGCCCCAGAATGAGCGAGTAAGTGGACCATGAGTGGAGATCGATTTGTGAACAGTTTTCAGGTGATTCAGCTGTCAAAAACATCCATCTGAAGAAGTGAGGAGTGCGGACAGAATACCATCAGTCTCAAACCTCAAATGAGATAGAAATAGAAGAGCGTACACACACACACACGATGAAAGACACCACTGCTGCCTGTGGATTCACTCAGACGTGTACACACACAACAAAGTAGAGGCCTCACAGTGAGTATAAAAGCTGACAGTTTGGTAATTGAGCCCTCGGACTGATGGAGCCGCCCAGGCAGCATCCAGAAAGCAGATGGCAGAAAGAGAGATTTAAACAAACGGGATGGGTATCTAGGCGAGCGTCGTCGTCGGGGGAATAGTACTGTAAAGATGTAACACAGAATTGTAAGAAGAAAGCCCTCTCCTTTGCCTTATTTACTTCTTCTCCTGTGTTTCTGTGCCAGATATTAGCCCAGTCTATCACCAAACGGAAGCTGTGAAGGAGGGAGGGGGAAAAAAGCAACAAAAAAAAAAAACGAAAACAAATATAATGAAGGATTCTGCCTGGATATAATAAGACTTCACATTCCCTGAGGGGCAATTTAGGTAGCGGCACACAAAACCGGGACGGGAATTTGCTTTCCACTGAGATTGTCATCCTCTTTTTTTTTTCCCTTCTCTCCTCTCCTTCACCGAGCAGCATTATCTCCTCTGTGACGAACTGTGTGTTTGTGTGTGTGTGGATAGAAGATGAGGAGAGAGGAGGAGGAGGAGCGGTGGAGGGGAGGGAAAGGAGGGGAGGAGTGGTGGTGGTGGGGGGGTTAAGTCGGGATTTGATCCCTGCTAAAAGGACTGTTTGTTTTACAGCTGACGACCACAGAGTTTAATCTGGTGCTTAGCTGCCTGCTCAATCTCTCCTCTCCTTCTTCTCCCCGCATCCTCTCATCCTTCTTGCCTCTCTCTTTCCCCCCTTCATCCCTTTCTCACTCACTCAATCATATCATCGTCTTGCAGCGATTTAACCCCCACATCCCTCCCCGCCCTCCTCCTCCTCCTCACCACCACCACCACTGCCAAAACACCAGCTCTCCATCATCCTCCTGTCTCCATCCTCCAACTCTTGTCATCTCCTTATTTCTCTCTCCTCTTTCTTTGTGGCGCCAGGAGCGGTTGTGCGCCATTTACATTGAACTGGATCCATCAGGTTGTGTGTTATGCGTAAAATTAAGCGGTGTTACATCATACAGTACAGTGGGATGCATGTGTGAGTGTGTATATATATATGTGGGAGGATGGGAAGGAGGGTGGTGGTGATGGTTTCAGGCCCTAAAAATGTGTGCATGTGTGTGTGTTTTAAGTGTCATTCTAGGTTTGGGCCCTTAAATATGTGTGTGTGTGTGTGTGTGTGAGACAGGAGGACAATAGTGAGAGTGTATGTTAAACAGGATGATGGTATTGCAGCAGATGAGGGTCATGCTCCAGGTCTTATGGGTCAAATCCTGTTAGAAGTAAGAGGGATCAAGGCTTTAGCAAGGCGCTGCCTCTTTTTTTTTTTTTTTCCCCTGTTGCAATACTCACTGACACTGTGCAAGAGGAGCTCTGCGAGCGTGTACGAGAGACGTGCGGAGAGTGCGTGCGTCTGTGGAGCAGCTGAAAATTGCTTAGTTTGACTGGGTTGAGCTTAGTTATACATATAAGGAGGCAGAGATGGAGGAGAGAAGAAAATGACAGATTGTGCAGGTGGCATCAATAAAAAAAATCTGTAGGTTCCCCTTAAGTAGTTTTAAAAACCATCTTATTCCACTGTGGTAGTATCATTGACTGCATATTGATTCCTCTGAGTGAATTCAAACTCAAGACTTTGTTTTTATGGCTGCATATATTGCACATATTTAGAAATCCTTGGATCTCTGCTAGAATTAAGAAGACTAATCTTGTTTTTTTTTGCCTTTATGATAATAAAAATCAAGCAAATATTTGTTACTGCTGGACTACAGTCGCAGGCTCCTCTTTATTAGTAGTTGGAGCGAGAAAAGTAGACAACTGTAGATTGATGAGCTTCTCTTTGGTCTTAGAAATATCCACTTGTCTGATTGCACCAACTGACAAATTCTGCTCTGTTCCTCATCGCTCGACTATCACAGATCTTTATGATTACTCTGACAGGGGGGAGGGGATACATAGACGGAGAACCGTTCACTTGAACTCTCTGGTTTCTGCTATTACATATTAAAATTAATGTTAGAATTGGACGGCAGCCAATCTGCAAGGACATAGAGATGAATATAGTTTAAAAAAAAGAAAGACTGAGGAGAAGCTGAAGAGGTGTTATTGTAATAAAATTCCACATAATGAAAAAAAGACCTCTACTAGAATTTGAGATTGAATAATGTTTGGACAAACAGCAGGAGTTCAGGTGCATTGTGGCACAACATAGGCAGATTATTGGACTGTTAGAAGCATATTAGCTTTCGTTCAATGTAATCGTGGGACTTAAACATCATTTGAAACAGCTGAAGACCTGAATGAAATACTCTGAGGGTCCAAATAGAGTTACCTGAGTGTCTAATAAAAATGTGAACATAGTTTTCGTGCACAGATTCCATTCATCTTTCTTTTAGCTGCGCCCTGTTGGATATGTGTATCACTGCTGATCTAAAAACATATTAGAAACTAAACACATCTATTTAATGCAGCATCAAGTAATTATCTAATAATCTGTTATGTAATCATAATTATATAGTATTCAGCCCAGGGCTGGGCGAATTAATTGTATTATCCATTGACTTTCTGTGCAACAGAAACAGATATTGTGTTATTATTTCACAATATTCTGTTGCCCAAATTATTGACTCCAGCTGAGAAAATCTAATTAAAAACTAATAATAAACGACAGGGAACACAAGTTTTTGCGTTGAACATCATCATTGTTTTGCTGACATTTGTCATATTGTCACATGCTACAATGGTGGAAAGTAATGTAATGACTCAAGTAAGTATAATTTTTGGGTACTTTATATGAGTATTTCCATTTTTATGCTACTTTACACTTCAGCTCCGCAACATTAATTTGACATCTACAGTCATTTTACACACAGAAAACCAATGATGAGTTTTTAAAGTCATGCATTGTAAAAGTATATAAAGTAGTTAAAATTAGCTCCACTTGAAGCTGCTACAATAATAAAATGCTGTGTACATATTAACACATCAGTAATAATAAGCTGATAATATAATATATGATACAATAATAACACTGCCAGAGGGATTCTCCTATGAGTCTATTCTGCTGCTATGTAATACTTCTGTACTTTTATTAAAATTTTTAGTAAAAATTCTGAATTCATTTCTACATTGTGCTCTTTCTTCTTAAGTAAAATATATTTTTCCACCACAGGACATCCATACAATTCTGAAAAATATTCCTAATATCATGATATGATTTGGGCCAGCTTTAATTCAACCTCGTCACATATTCTGTTTATTAGGCTGCAGTTTCTCTTAATACCGAATTCTCTCTGAGTTTTGGCCTCAAAATGTAATATAGCATCCAAAATGAAAGCGGTGGATGATGCAAAAGCAGTTACTGTTCAGACACTGGATTTGTTTTATTGCTGCATTTTCAAAGAATCCAGTCATGCTGGTAGAAAAATAATTATCCTAATCAGTCAATGCAATGAGCAAAAGGTTTCTCGACTGCTATGATGTATATTAAATTATTTGCAAAAAGCCTTGTCTGTGATAATAATAATATTCAGTTGCAGTACGTACATTGGTTGTTGTACAAGGATCAATGGTGGAATTTAATTAACTATTGTACTTAAGTGCAATTTTAAGGTATTTGCACTTTACTTGACTGTTTTACTCCACTACATTTATTTGACAGCTTTAGTTATGTGTCCTATTAAAATCTTACATTAAAAAAATGACAATAGATTGTTAAAAATTAAACCAGTAGATCCAAAAAAAATTTTGGCTTGGGCACCCTTACCCAAAAATCAGACTGTAATTGTGTCTTCTTGTCATGTTTCAGATGTCTATGAGTTGTCGGTAGTTCAACAAGAGAAGTCTCCTCTCACATGGTTTTAAAAAAAATAACAGTTGGCAGTAAAGCTCTCCAATATTTCACTAAAACACAAAGGTTAAAGTAAAGTTCTGAAAAATGAATGCAAATTTATGTAGCAGAACTTTTGTTTTTTCCTCTTTCCTACCCAATCTATCATCTCTCGACCCCTAAGATTTATCTTGTGACCCTCACAAAGCAGTATGAATAATGTAGTTTGTTAAATTTATTCAACATATCAGTCACAGCCAGGTTTTCTGCAAAACCAGTACTTTTACTCATGTAGGATTTTAAATGCAGGACCTTTACCGGTAGAGAAGTATTTTTATGTTACGGTATTGGTACTTTTGCTTAAGTAAAGGATCTGACATGCAGTGATGATTGTCACAATTAAAGAAAGGCGTAGATAAAAAGGTAAAGATTTATACCAATACAATTTTCTTCCTTATGAGTTCCACATCAGCTGAAAGTATCTCACAAGTGAAAACTATCAAGATGACAAAGATAGAACGAAAGTGGAGAGCAGAGACAACAACGTTCCCAAAGGAGATATAAAGCAGTGTAATATGAATGAAAAATTAAGTCAATAAGACAACAATGGAATAGACCTGAGGCACTTTAGGTTATAATTAAGTTGTGTCCTTGTGAGAAAGAGGCATGTGTGTGTTGTGTTACAGAATGAAAGCAGGCTAATGCCCGCTCACTGAAAACCAGAAGGTTATGGGACCAATTGTCTTCCTCATTGCTTCCCCCCCCCCCCTTCACTCTCTGGTCTCTCAGTCTCCCTGATTCACGCGGCTCTCCGGGGATCTGTGGTTTCTGAAAGGTTTCTCAATGTCCTTAATCCCTCCATCTCTTTGTGTCCAGGCAAAAAATATATCCGCATGAAACTCAAGAGGCCAACAGGGGCCAAGTCGTGTGAGAAAAAGACAAGCTTCTTTCCAGCATTTTGTGTGAACAAAAGTGAAAGTGTGAAAGATAAAAACTAATTTGGCTTCTTTTTAAAGAGAAGCACAAAGCTTTAAATTAGTGATTCTAAAATTGGAGCTCTTCAACTTCAACAAAAAAAAAAAGAAAAGAGGGACGGTTTCATTTCACTCATTTCAGTAAGTGGGAATTATCCCAATTAAGAGTGTGGATGACAACTTTAATCACAGGTTTTAGGCACCACCATTATCTCTTAACTTAGACAGTTGAAGTTCCCATTTTGAAATAAATGAATATACCTGAAAACCCTCACAGATGGGGGTTGTGTCAAGGCTCTGGCAGTGAACACCAAATCAGGGTACTTGTACACTATCAGGGGTTACTATAGTTAACAGGTACACATGGACAGATTGCAAGATATCTGAGCTAAGGAGGATATTAAACACACAAATATGATTACAAATGTGTATGACTGCGATCCTTAGTTAGCTAAAAGTATTAGATAAATGGTTGAAATATTAAGCTAATTGAAATAGCTAGTTAAAATGAATAAACAGCAAAGTAATAGAAGAATGGTTGAAAATAGTTAAAAGTAATAAATGGTTGAAATATTGTAAGATAATAGATAAATGTTTAAAATAAAAAGTAATGGTTGAAATAGTTTAAAGTAAACATATGAAATTTCTAGCTAATAGTAAGGTTAAATAGTTGAAACAGTTAGCTAACAGTCAGCTAGCTAAATGTAATGGATAAATAGTTGAAATAATTAGCTAACAGTTAGCTAGCTAAATGTAATGGATAAATAGTTGAAACAGTTAGCTAACAGTTAGCTAGCTAAATGTAATGAATAAATAGTTGAAATAGTTAGCTAAAAGTAATGGAATAGTCAAAAAATAGCTGAAAGTAATGGTTGAAATAGTCAAGAATCATTTTTATAAACAATTGAAATAGTTAGCTAGAAGTAATGGATATATATGGTTTAAAGAGAGTAATAGACAAATAGTTGAAGCAGTTAGCTAGAAGTAAGATATAAATGATTGACTTATAGATAAATTGTTATTAATGGTAAATTCCTACTGAAATTGTACAAAAACATCAAACAAGGTGTATTTGTCAATGGTATTAAATGTGGGTTTTTGTAAGCCTAGCAGTAGTAAGCCAGGGTGAAAATATATCACCATTGTTGTTTGCATTATTTAACAATGACTTAGAGGACCATCTACTACAGAATGGCTGTCAGCCTATTAATATTGATGACACGGTGATAGGTAGTTATATCCAGCTTATAGTACTGATGCATGCGGATGATACAATGATCATGTCTACAACAACAGAAGCGTTACAGAAAGCGATAGACTATATGGGAGATTTCTGTGAGAATTGGAAATCAAATTAATAGTGATAAAATCTAAAGTCACAGTTTTTGGTTGCAGAAAAGCTGATATTAGTACTAAAGTTTGTATGCAATGCGGAAAATTTAGAGATTGTCCATTTTAAATATCTCGGTGTCGTTATGAATTATAATGGTTCCTTTAAGATTACCAGGAGCTGCACGAGCAAGCCTCCCGTGCAATGTTCGTGTTTTCTGTAAATGTGGAAAATTTGATTTACCTGTACTTATCACACTAGATCTTTTTGACAAGTTAGTTACACCAGTTATGTTGTATGCATGAGAAGTGTGGGAGTGTTGAAAAAACAGATATATTGGAAAAACTACCTCAAATTTCTTCAGTATACCCTGAGAGTTAAAATGACAACCTGCAATAAAATGGTCTATGAGGAGCTGGGAAGGTACCCACTCTCTGTCACAGTTAAAAAGAGAATTATTGACTACTGGAGGAGGCTCATAGAAGGTAGAGAAACTAAACTCAGTCAAATAATGTACAGCTATATGCTCAGCCTGCATAATTCGGGTGTTGCCACGGGTCTTGCAGGTTAAGCAGATACTGGATGACTGTGGTTTTTCTTACTGCTGGCTTACATAAAAATGTAAAACATCAACTGGTTGAAAATAACTATTGAACAGAGGCTGAAAGATCAGTTCATCTAGTGGCAAAGTGAGCTCAGAAGTACATCATGTGATGTAGAATTCAAGAGCTTAAACTGGGAAAGTATCTGTTATATGAAAACCAAAAGTAACATCAGGGTGAACTACACCAGGATTCCCAAATTCATTGGAGGATATTACAGGCTGGATAGAAACCAGAAGATCTACAGTCTTTGTAATGAAAACCATCTGAGAGATGAGTTTATTTTGTTTGAACGTAAGAATGTAAGCATAATGAATTATAGAGAAAGGTATTTGCCCAAGTATTACTCAAACCGCCTATGTTTAAATTAATTTTGCAATCAGCTAAAAGTTATTTATAAATCAGGTGTCTTTTTGAAGTTTGTCCTTCCTTTGTTAAAGTAACATTTGTCGTGCTTTAGTCATAATATGTGTTATTGTTTTGTGTGACGTCCCCTTTGCCTTGGCTTCTTGGCTCGTTGCAACTTTTTGGGTTAAAGTCTAGCTTGAGTGTGACAAAGGAAAATTAGGAATAATATATATATATATATATATATATATATATATATATATTTAGAAACATGTAGTTGAAAATCCCATTCAAAAGAACACGATGAAAACATGAAAACATGACAGTCGTGTTGATGAGGGAGCGTGGGCTACTTGAGCCCGTCTCAGCGTGCTGTGGGGAAATGTCACACAGAGAGGTTTGGTGTAGAGATCCAGACCACAGCTGGATGCAGGTACAGGACAAAAGCAGCATACAAAAGAGGAGAAAGGAGAGGTAGTCTGCACACTGAATACGACTAAATTTTATGATGCAACTGTTTGACCACAGGGGTTTTTAGCCAGGAATGTTTGCTTCACGATGTTGCATCATAAAATGACAGGTTCTGTAACACTGAGAAATCCATACTTTAAGCTTAAATTGGGACAGTTGTTCTTATTTTTACATATGACATCTTTTGAAATGGCGATAAAATAAATGTAAAATGCATCTCACTACCGGACTGACATTCAGGATACATTCACATCCGATGTGGTGGTAAATAAGTAGAATTCAAGTCAATGGTTTTACACATCATGTCTTTATTTGTGTGTAAACAAACTCTGAAAAGAGCATCAGCCAGGTTCTTGATTATTGGCGTTAACATGATTGATTTCTTTTGCAGTCATGGATAAAACATGATCACCACACTGCAAAAAAAACAAAAAAAAGAAAACATCCCTCTTAACAAGTCATTTCATATTAAAATCAGTCTTAAAATCTCCATGTTTCACTTGTTTCCAACACAGTTTTATGTGTTTGGGGGGGGGGGAGGAAATAAAAACAAAAAAGCACTGACCATAATTTGAAACTGGCAAATCACTGTACATAACTGGAAAAAAAAACAAATGCCCTTGGACCAGTCTTGAAGAAAATGAAATAGTACCCCATTTTTTTCATAATTAATAAGATTTTATGACATGATAAATGCTTGACTTGTCAAAACGGCATTTTTTTTTTTTTTGTTTGTTTTTTTTGCAGCGTGTATAATAAATAACATGACACTTCCATAAACCGTTGCTGTCTGCAACCTCAGTTCAGTCTAGCAGGGTAACGTCTTCTCATCTTACTTGGTGTATGCAGTGTTTCTCACTACTGTATAAGGTGCTGGGTGTGAATATTTGTGTGTGTGTGTGTGTGTGTGTGAATGTGTGTGTGCGAGAGATACGACATCCCCTCGGAATGTGATTACCTGTCGAAATGTTTTATTAGTGTGAGTATGTTGTGTGTGTTTGCATCACATATGCGAGTATTTCTCTGTGTGTGTGTGTGTGTGTGTGCGCTGTGGTTAAGAGTCGGACACGACCGGGTGTCCAGAGGCTTATTAGGTTAGTAGTTCAACAAATCATTAAATATGTAACAGGTGAAGAGTTGCAAAAATAACCTTCTTAAAAACGACAAATAAAACTTCTGCAGCAAATCACAGCAGTAGTGTTAAGCTTGGAGTGCAACATAATCCGCTTAGTCACTTCCTTTTACATAAAACAACAAATATATTTACAAACAAAACCAAAATACATAATTCATAACAAAAGCAACGTTAAACCACATTCAGAACCACAGACAAGTCATCATGGGACTTATACTGAGTGAGAATGTAACATGTAGTATGTGTGTGTGTGTGTGTTTCTTATTGTTATATTGTGACTGATATTAGGCTTCACTGAGCAAATATTTCACTGGCCTTAAGGTCGAAGCTCCACCTGCTCACAACAACAAGTGTAACCAACCGAATAAGAAAGCTCAGGACCAGCCTCCTTCTTCACTGACATAAACTGGACATGTTTTAACCATGAATGGTTCCAGTAGGAATTAAAAGCACTGGCAGAGTTGAGAGTGTGATGCTGCTTTTATGCCAATCGTGTTATTTGAGTCCTGCAGCAGTTCACTTCTCCCAAAATCAACCTAGATCCTATTTTCTCATCATTTTGTGTCTTAAGTGACTAATTTTTAAAAAAAATTGGTCTGGTATCGAGCGAGAGCGCTGCAGCCGGCAGCCACGAATCGGGCTGCGATGTAATCCTTTTGGGGGGCGATTGGGCCTCACCAATGTACGTCCACTAAAAGTTGTTGTTTTTAGCACTAGCAGGCTCAGATTGTTATTACAAGTATCTGACAACATTATGGAAAGGATCCCTACCACCATGTGTTTGATTCGGTCGGTTTGTTACGTCTAAGTCTGGCTCTGAAATCACGCAAAAAAAGGTGACTTGTCGCAGGAAGACGACACCGGAAACATGAGTTAGAGTTGGTTTGAGGAGTGTCTGGGAGTACAGGAAGTGTAGCTTAGTGTTTATCTAGAAGATTTTCAAAGTCATGGCTGAATATTTAACCGTCCTCCCGCAACAACTCGATTCTCGCGAGATTTTCGAGCGATACTTTAGACGCAATAACAAACAGATTGGGTCGAGCGAAAGGTAAAGAAAAGAGTTTTATACTTCTGTAGGGATCTTTTCTTTAATGTTGTCAGACACTTAAAATAACAATCTGAGCCTGTCAGTGGTGAAAACAAGCACTTTTAGTGGACGTACATTGATGGGGGCACAATCGCTCCGAAGGATTACACTGCAGTTTCGCCGCTGCAGCAATCTCACTCAATACCGGACCAATTTCAAAAATTGTTGTCCCCATTAGTCACTTAGACACAAAATGATGGGAAAATAGGGTCTAGGTTGAAAAAAAAAAATCCTTAAGTTTGACTTTAAAGACTGAAGTATGGTATTTTTTTCAGCTTAAAGTTTGCACAGATTTAACCTCGGTGGGAAAAAAGTGTTCAGCTTGTAAAGATAAAAAAAAAACAAAAAAACATGCAATCAACTACAGGAAATACTCAAAAGGTCTTATGAGTATAAGAAGGCAAATATTGACGTCTTAAAAACCAATTGTTCTGTTTCAGAAAACAAAATGAAAAAGCATCAAGGTCAAACTATACAGGAAAAAAATGCAATAAAGTCAACATGACTCTGCAACATTAAGTGATATGTTGGTTAGAGATAAAAGAAAGTAAACCTGTTTTCTATATTTGGGATCAATGAAAAAAAAAAAGAGCTGTAGATGTGGTCACACTCTTATCGGACCAGAGCAAAAATATCCAACGTCCACGCAAAGTGGCGCCGCATGTGACTGAAACAAGGAAAGCGGCGTTGAGGAGAACGTCTACATGTCTACTGTCCTTGAAGAAAGAGGCTGGGATGCCTTTGACTAACTGGTTTCTGAGCTGCAACTCTTAAAGAGCAACCTTCTTTTGTTGTGTGCTGGTATGCATTCATATGGCTGTGTATGTATGTATATGTATATGTGTGTGTGTGTGTGTCTGTGTGTGTGTGTGCGTTGAATCCTTCTATCACAACTCCTTTTAAGGCTTTCAAGCTGCTTTGGATCAAAGTCAGTCCCAGGGGATAATTCAGCATAAATACTGAGTTCAGAAACATCATAGCCTACCTTTCACGTACTGCTGAATCCAATTTTTCAGACACATTTCAACACCTACTTGATGTTTTGATTCACAAAAAAAGGGAGGCTGATGTCCCTCTAGCCAATCGTCTTCTACCGGCATCGATTTGTTAGCTTCATCTGACTTCATCGCTGCTTTCACAAAATAATTTGTTGTTTTCTTTTCTTTTCCTTTTTTTTTTCTTTTTCGTCGGTTTAAAAAAATGTGAAATGCTGAGAAAAAAAAAGGGAGGGGAGGGGGGGGGGGGTCCCCTTTAAAACAAAAACAAGGGCACAATTCACATCTACTTAACTTTAAGCCCTCATCTTAGGTGTTGCGGGAGTGCAACAGATGTGCCACAGACTAAAGCTAAACTTTATAAACAGCGCAGGGAGGAGGAGGAGGAGGGGGGGGAGAAAGGAAGAAGAAGAAAGTGTTACAAATGTTAAAATGAACCCACACTGGCCACGAGATTAGAATAGATAAACAGTACATTAGGCTATACGCGTCATCATAATTACCGATAGATATATAGCAGTCGCAGCCACCGCCATCCAGTTTTAGAAACACATTTGACTAAAAGGAAAAAGGGACAGGAGGAGGAGGAGAACCTTTTTTTCTCTCTCAGGAGTTTGGATTTAAATAAATATTCTGTTTTTTGTAGTTTTTTTTTTGTGTTGTTGTTTTTTTTGTTTTTTTTAAAGCCATCTTTCCTCCATCCTGGCGGGTTGAGAAGAAGGGTGCGGCAGGTTGTTGTTTTTTTTTTGGGAGCTGACTTTATGTGAAGTTCTGGAGAGGCTGGCTGACCCTCATGCAGGCCCAGTAGAAGGCTCGCGCCAGGGTGACGAGAACCAGGAGCAGCAACACGGCCCACGAGGCGTAGATCCCCTGGTAGGTCTGAGCCTTCACCCACGTCCCAGCCTAGGGAGAGAGAGAGAGGGAGAGAGAGAGAGAGAGAGAGAGAGAGGGAGAGAGACGCCATAATTCAGCTGTTGCTCATAAAAACCCTTTAAAAAGAAATTGTCAGCACATTCTGGGTGCGTAATGGTGATTATAATGAGTTAGCTCAAGTCCAATCAGGCTAAATGCAAGGAGTGCTGAAGCTACAATTTGGCTTGAAAATGTTTTCTGCATTTATTATGTGGATTAGTTGTGCTTTTCACACATTAGTTTTTTTTCAAATCCAGCCAAATATTCAGCGATTTTTCATGTATTAAAACTGAAAAGAAATGGCGACATTTTTAAATCCAATGCGAATTCACTCGTGGGAGGTTTTTTTCCATCACGTCACACAGACATTAAAAAAACATTTAGGTTACTTTACGTATCTACAGTCGGTGAGAAGGACAACTTAATCCACCTGCACTGACAATAATTTAACAGTTTCAAATGAACAAATTTTCATGGAAGAGTACATATTCAATAATTAAGTGTGACTTGAGGGGTGAGGGAGAAAATAGCTATCCCATCAAGTATTAAGTGTGCAGCTGCTCAGAGGAAAATTATTTAATGAAGATGGCAAGAGTGACTTTGAGAGAACCTACAGGGACACTGTGGAAATATAGAAAGATGAATTCCTATTTCAAAGTCATAACACTTGAGCAGAGCTAATTTGGGTATTAAAAAAAAAAGTCCCAAGAAAAAAAAAAAATGTTTCAGGAAGGATTTGTTCCAGACATGTAATAAATTCCTGTTATAAATGATGTTCTCTCTTGTGCTTGACACCTAGAGATGGATGATACACACTTTTTTTTTTTTTTGGCCACAGAGTATTTTTTTTGCCCCCCCCCCAAGGAATAAAGCCGGATAAGGTTCTGTGTATGTTACAGGTACGCATCAAAACACTGACTAAAGTCAAGCAGGTGCTGTTTATTTTGAAAAACCAGAGATGTGCAGGCGGTTGTATCTCACCGTAAAGTATAAGAACGCTTTATAGCAAGCCAAAAAAAAAAAACCCCATCAAACATGCTCAAAAGAAATGCGTACACCAGCCTCAGATGAGATTCCTCCCCTTTTTTCCAGTAAATGGTGTCTGAAGTTTTAATGATTCGGGCCTGCTCTGAGGACTTAACATTTTAACTGGCTCCCTCTTTAGCTCGTGTTGCAGCTCCCGTCGCTCCGGAAAGTTACGGCAGTTATGGCGATGAATCTTAACTACCTTCGTTTAAAAAAAAAAAAAAAAAATCACTGCTTTCTTATGCCTAATTAACTGGAAACGAAGTTGGGTCTGTTACTCGTCTTGGGTTGTTGCCGATAAAGTTTATCGATACAATGCACACCTCCGCAAATTAAACTGTCAAACCTCGGCTTTTCAACTATTTATTATTATTATTAAAGCCCACCTTTTGTATGAAATATAATCTGATCCCCACGTCGACGTGACATTTAATGCCACCACGCCGGCATTATGTAACGCTGTCACCACAGCATTCAGTATTTATTGCCTGCACTTTGCTTACTGCTCTCCATGCTGGCAGGCACATATTCATCACATGTTCGGTGTGTCTATACTGCCGGCTGCTGTTTGCTGCTCATCTTGCACCCTCTGCTGTTTATGAAGAGGAATGTCTGCTGTTAGTCTGTCTTCATGTTTCCCTTTCCTGCTTTTATAAACTACTGATTATCTAAAAAAACAAAAAAACAAAGAAAAATCAGATCTATAGTTGGAGTTATACTCTTATTGCACCCCTTTTATCAATTAAATCAAATAAATAAAACACCAAAGTAAATATTAATTAAGTGCATGATTGTATTTAAATCAATCTGCAGGGGATAAGAATAATATTTCCTGCTCTTCAGTAGGTTTTCGGGAGCTGCTGTTGTCGACTGTATCCTCCTTCACGGTTAAACTAGGTTGTGTTTGCTCTATATCTTACTGACAAATAGAGGCCTGTCATAGTGTCTGGAGAGCAGGTGCGCGGCGCACACTAGCACGTTCAAGACGGGACAACAGGGACTGTAATTGTATTGCTTCTTCCTGGTTACTTTGTTTGCTGTGCAGGGGGCAAAGGTTTTCACGTTATTAATTATATGCAGAGGGCCGATGAGGAAATTGTTCATTAATGTTTTCATTTCATTTCAAAGGGGTGAACGCCAGCCCTGCGACCTTTTCATGAATCTGTTACTCAAGAAACAGGCCTGTGATTTTACTGGATGATGAGTGAGTATGGCGGATGTCAGGATGTCAGGATGGTGGATGGTGGATGGTGGCGTCCACTACTCACCATCAGCCCGGCGGTCGAGATGCTGAATAGCAAGCAGAGTAGAAAACACCACAAGCTCCGCCTCCTGGGATACCTCTGACCAATGGAGGAGCTGCGGGACCAAAAAATGAATGGTTAATTAACTCTATTAATCATTTTTGTACGTTAACATCACAAAATAAGCCTGTGTCTATCTGAATGATTAAATAGGACGGATGGGAGGGAAATTTGGCAGCCTTTAAAAGAACAATAATAACTACAATCAATATTCTTTAGTTTGCTTGTTTCACTGCGGATAGATAAACCGTTGCTGGAAGTGCGGGGCTGAAATAACACATGAAGAAAAACGATGACACACCTGCACAAATTAAAGCTTCAAGCAGCACCTGCCCAGCTGTCTCAATCCATATCCTTAAGCTATTCTGGATTTGACAAATTGAAGTTTCACGAGTAGAGCTGTTCACAAAGACCGCACCTGTGCACCTCTGTGTATTACAGTTATACAACCGACACGTCTCTTTTCAGCACCGCGCGGATTTAAAACACCGAGCAAGAAGAAAGAAGGAGGCTTGTGTGTTCTTGAAATATTCCTCTGACTGTTCTGATTTAATCACAATACATATTAGCATCTTGAGAATTTGCGTTATATCAGGATACTTTTTTTTCTCCATTCTCTTCCCTACATCATTGCGAGCACTTACAGTATAATCTCCTCCAAGCAAAAGGGACAAACAAAAACAAAACATACGCTATTGTGAAGAACGAATAAACTCCCGTGAACTTTTCTGCGCTGCGTTAAGAAGCTTACGGATCTGGTGATGAAGAATGTAGTTTGTGTTCTAAGAAAAATCCTGAAGGACAAAACATACAAGCCCCACAAGGTCAGAAACCTCATGATATTATGAAAAACACACATTCTGTGGGTGATTCAAACCCAGAGTGTGTGTGTGTGTGTGTTCTGTCCTTGAGGAAAAACCCCTGAACCCAAACCATCTACCTGCTTAGTCTTTGCGAGTGTAATACAAGCATCAAATGTTAAGGACGTAAATTAAAAAAAAAAAAAAAATGGAAAAGTACAGTGAGGGTGAGGCGGTGTGACTGATGAATTGCTTTTAGCTACTTACACTTTCCTGCAGTGTGGGCACCTGGCCAGCGTCCGGTCTGTGAACTCTGTCCACTGAAAGGATAAAAGAGAGAGATTTGAACCGAAGCGCCAGATGACACGACTGCGACCATGTGTATCGTAGACCTCTAATTCTAAAATACAACGCCTGTGAGGATTTTTGCTTGCCGCCTGTCCATGATTTGTTGTGACTAATGTTTATTTCCAAGTAATAGATTGATTATTCGGCAGGAAATAAGTGAAATTTCCCAGAACCCGGCCATCGAAAGCCATAAGATATTCAATTTACAATGATTTCAATCAGAGAAAAGCAGAGAACACATTGGAGAAGCTGAAACCAGAGAACGGTGTCTCCACTCCATCGAGACGGTTGATTTTCTGTGTCTTCATTTAAATGCGCCTGCCTCTTTGGATTGATTATACACGTTCAAAAAAGATCCTGAATACCACCGTCCCAAGTTCTTATCAACAGGTGCTTTGTGCCGGCTGAAACATGAGCAAGAAAAACGATCTCCTCTCAGGGCGCGGGCATTTATTTCCTGACGTCGGGGGCCGTGATGCATCTGTGAACCCTGCGAGCAGAATACGCTCTGCATGCTGTACATTCTTTCTCGTTCTGAAAGAAATATTCTGTATGGGAAGCGCAGAGAACATTATCACTCGATCTGCGACAAAAAGGATCACTGCAACGCCAACCACGGATCTGTATTTTCATTCAGCCACCCTGTCTTTAAGCAGGTAGGGAGGGAAGGTCTCGCTGAATGCTAAACACCTCGTAGCATCTATCTTCCTCCTTTTATACACCTCTATTCTTCTCTGAATCTGTAAGCCTCCTTCTCCTTTTACCACATATCTAAAGCATCTTTACCTGTCTCCTACCCATTGTTAAAAGGCAGTAAGTTCAAGTTAGACTTCCCTCCTTTAACACAGAATGACCAGAATATATCAGCAGAGAGTTGATGGGCTTATTGATCTACACCAGTAACTCAACATTTACTTGGCCTGAAGGAACTTTTTTTTTTTTTTGACTTTTCAATAATTCACTTTTCTGGCTGTGCTACAGTAGATGTCCTCAACAACAAAAACCTCTCATGCTCACTCAAACTGTCACAAGATACTTCGCTTCAAATGATAAAAGCTTCGCTCGAGAAAAAGCCCAAAAAAAAAAAAAGCAAAGCCGAAGCAGTTTTTTTTTACGATTCCGCTGTTTTGCATAGTAATACATCACCTTTTCTAACATTTTTATTGGATCTTGGCACTCCAAAGTGATTTTACTGCTTATGTCTTTCTAAGGTTTATGTCACTCAAGCAGATCGGAGATGTGGGGAGACTTAAACACAAGCAGTTGAACAGTATTGGTATTGATGATACAGGTTCTATTGATTGCCGTTATGGTTGATGAGGGTAATAAATGAAGGGTTTTTGAAATAAATAAACAGTCCTACTGACGCCACTGTTAATCTGAAAGTATGGTTTTTTCACCTACAACAGAGCATAAACATTAAATTTAATCGACACTATAAAATGTTTATGAGTTTGTTTGCAATATAAACCTGGGAAAAAAACAACTTTAAAGAAAAACTTCCAAAATAAAATTATGAAACTAATAAAAAACTGCTACAAATCCAAAAATCCAAAAGTGTATTTCTTCAGAATCATAAAAAAAACACTCTTGCCTATAACTCTAAAGCCTATTCTCTTTAATGCTGAGAGTTATATAAGAAAATTGATATCACTTTCACCTATAGTAGAGAAGAGCTGGAACAATTAGTTGATTAATTGATTAGTTGATTGACAGAAAATTAATTAATGACTGTTTGATAATATATTAGTTGTTCTGAGTCCTTTTTTAAGAAAAAAAAAAGAAAAAAAGTCTTTGGTTCCAGCTTCTTAAATGTGAATATTGTCTGCTTTCTTTGTTCCTCTAAGACAGTAAAGTGAATATCTTTGAGTTGAGGACCGTTGGTCGGGACAAAACATCTTTTCCTGAGACTCTATAGACCAAACGACTGATTGATATCTCAAGAAAATACTCATCAGATTAAACGATAATGGAAATAGTCGTTTATTTGCAGCCCTACAGTGGAGAACAGTCAATATGTAGCTACAGTCAGAAGGCAGTTAGCTTAGCATAAAAACAGTGAAAGCAATTGGAAACTGTTAGCCTGGTTCTGTCCAAAAGGTAACAAAATCTGACAACCAGCACCTCTAAATCTCACAAATTAACATGTTAAATCTTGTTTGTGTGATCTGTATAAAAAAAAAAGAAGCAGCCAACAGGTTTCCAACGTGTTTCCAGTTTTTATGCTACGCTAAGCTAATTGGCTCCTGGCGGTAGCTTCAGTCACACTGAGAAAGCAAATAAGCATAAATGTCAATCTACTGCTGTAAGATCAAAGTCTTTTTAATTGTGTGTGTTTTTTTTTTTTTTTACCAGGAAGGTGTTGCTGCAGTGTCCACAGGAGACCCGGGCCCCGGCTGGCTGGGGGTCAGGACTGGCCGGACCAGGATGAACTGGACCCAGATTGATTATCCTCTTACTAGAAAGAAACCAACAGAGACAGAAACACACAGTCAGCATTCACACATCCACAACTGACTCAAGATATTATCTAGCTAATAATCACAGCTTGGTTTTTTTTTTTTTGTGAGTCGTCGTCTCGCTCGGCTGGTGTAGAAAGGCTGACAGCGGTGTCACTTTTTGAGCTCCATTATTAGCCAACCATCTCATTACTACCAGCACTGCTTTTCTAAACCTTTCTTCCACACAGTAGCTCAGAATCAGTGATCAGACAGTGGCGCAGAAATGTGTCTGGTTTGAATGCTAAACAGCATCTCTGGAGGGAAACTCTCTGGAGTAGTTTAATACAGGCAAATGCAAAGTGGCACATCAGGAATATATAAAACCTTTTGACATCACTTTCATTAAATAAATAACCTTTGGTCAACTGTGGCAACACTGGGAATGTGAACGGTTACATAAGAAACATGCAGAGACGTTTTAGTCAGTTATTAAAGAAGGAAGGTTTGTTGCTTTTACTGCCAACAAATTTTTAGCATCTCTTCTATTTTTAAATAGAAGTAGCAGTAAAAACTTCACAGTTCAGGGATAATATTTCTAAAGAAAGTTAAAAATGAAAATCATTTTAATAGCAAGTGTCCTCCTTTAGCCCTGAGGCATGAAACGTGCAATTCAAAGTCAAAGCAAATGGTTAAATGATAAATTGTGGGATATTTCTGTCAGGGACACTCACAATTCATTTAGCTTGGAAATGAAAAAAAAAAAGAGAAAAATTGCCTACTGCATTCATTACAAACTGCAAAAATATTTAAAACATGCAAACCCAAAATTAGCCTTCAGCCCTACCTCATGATCCGCACCGAAGCCGACAGATGAATTATGTGTTTCAGATCTTTATGACAAGAGATTTTCAGATGTACAGTTTAAAATTATATTCATACACGGGCAGAAAATTAACAAAAAAAAAAAAAAAGAAGCTAAAAATGTTTTTGCACATTTTATGCCTCAAGCATAAACAAGCAATCTTATCTTTCTTAGCAATTACACGAGGCCACGGCGGCGGCATGATGTTCAGAGGAGCTGCCAGAGCCGAGTGTCTGACATGAGCTTTCCGTTTTTTTGTTACAATAAAAAAAATATCCCAAAACACGCCGGCGTCGCTTCGACCTGCAAAAGTGTTTTGTGGCTTTTTGTCTCGTTTATTTCCTGACAAAACGCATTGCAAACTTTTCTTTCCTCAAACTGCATTTTAAGCAAACCTGTAGTGTTTTCTTTATGCACTGGAAAAAAATATAATAAGTCAACAAATCGCCCCATGACACGGTGTGAAAAAGTAACTCAATGAAACTTTTTTTTCCTGTTTATCATCGTCTATTGTTTTCTGCTCCGAAGGAAAGAGGCTTGAGTGTTTGTTCTAGCCTCTGATATTATTATTGTGATTATGAATGAATCTGCTAAGTGTGCGTTTGGTTGGTAGCTAGCCTGCGGTGCTAGTTAGCGCATAATTAAAGCAGCAGAATTTATTGACCTGCTAATTAAAACCCTTTCCTGAGGAAAATCTCTTCTCAAAAATAACACAATACATATATTAGCCGTAGAGACAATCTCTCTCTCTCTCTCTCTCATAATAAGGATAACATGTAGAAGTAAAACACATGATGTAGTTGTTCTAATGAGGCTGTTATTTCCTTATCATCAGGCTCGCTGTGCGCTACATGTATATTGCGCTAGGAGCACAGCCTTAATTGAGGGACTGCTGCTCCCACTGCACCCTGTTTCCTCTGCCTCACTTCTCTACAGTGTTCTTGCAGTCTCACAGTGGTGTCCCCACACACACACTCACACAGGGAGAGAGAGAGAGAGAGAGAGAGGAAGGGAGGGAGAGCCTCGGAAAGAACATCTCACCAATATGGCCGGGGACAGGCAATCCTCTGGGAAGTGACTTTGCAGATGAGCAGACAGTTGCAGGGGCAGCGAACGTACTTCTTCCCTGCTGGGGCATTCTTAATGGGCTGCAGAGGGAGACAGAGACACAGGAGGAAAACAAAATTAAAAAAAAAAAGAAGAAGAAGAAGAAGAAGGAGAGGGTAGAATAACATATTAGAATAGGAGTAGAAAACAAGACAATTATTCCTGACGGACAAGAAAGAAGCAACAGTATGTGTGAGAGAAGTATTCAGAGAGATATCAGGAGAGGATGTACTGCAGGTGCGACTTCACCTTACAGCGATTCTGCTGGTGCTTTATTGTCTCCAACAGATCAGGAACTACTTGTTGCTCTTCAAATGACATAACTTGCACAAGCACGCGGCTCTTGTTTGTCAATGTTTAGACTTGAACTCTTTGCCATCAGGTGTTTTGAGAAGAGAAAGTGCATTAAAAAGGATTTCTGCGTCAGGTTTCTCTCACCTTAACATTACAAACGCAGGTAAAAACGGCAGATAAATGACGCCCAAAGGCTTCTGTTTTATAAAATATTGTGCTATATTTGAAGATTTTTGGAATTGGATTGAGTTTATTTACGCTCAATTATCAGATTGTATTCGTATGAAGCACATAATCAGTCTTTTACTCGACCAGGTTTATGTATTGATGGATTGCGCATCATCTCGCTATCAAATATCAAGCACTTTCTCTGAGCTTTGCACACAGAGAGAGAGAGAGAGAGAGAGACAATGGAAACTTTATTCCTCTTTACGCCTGAGCACCTCTTTACAAATCACACACCTTGCCCTGAGCTCAGAAGAACATCCAGCTGTCACACCGCTGTTCGCCTCGCCGACGTTTCTCTCCGCCGCGTCATTAAACTCTGACTAAACCGGATCAGACGCGCGTCCTGTGTGTTTCCCGCTCCATTATCAACTTTCACTTTATAAGCTGTAAAAAGCTTCACTAGCTGTGGCAGTGAGGTTTGTAAACGGCGCGCGAGTATTGACACTGACAGGTTGTTTTCACATCCATCTGTTTAAAAGTAGAAAGTTTCTCGGAGCTCTTTGACAAAACCCTTTTAAAAAAAGGGGGGCTACGCCGGCCTGTTTGCTGGATTTGAGGCATCACAGCCACTTTGGAGCCAATCTCGGTCCAGTACGTGACTTACATAGGTGATAAGTGATGTTACAACCTGAAGTTTCCAGAGCACAAACACTGAGAAAGGACTTTACAGTGAAGTAGGAGACATCTGGTGTCCACCTGTTAAACTTCTGAAATGAAAAATATCTGCGTATTAATAGATTCTGGAAGTTTTAATGAAGGAGAGGAGAGTAAATATCATTTTAAGGCTTAAGTGGTAATTATATTTTTTTTTGTGGATTATTGTTTGAAGCAGAGTGTTTTTATATGTCTTAACATGTCTGGAGGGGATTTTAAAAAACTAATTTCATTAAAAAAAACACACATTTGTTTTTTAAATCTTGTTTTGGTGTTAAAAAACAAACAATCGAAAAGTTAAAGATCCCCTCCAGACATGTTATTAAGATATAAAATAATACAATACTCTGCTTACTGGAGGTTTCAGGGTTCCACATCACACTTGTATAAATTGCATACTGGACCTGGATTAACCTCCAAGACCTCCAAGCGGTGATGTCACAATCCTGCTCGTAGGCCCAGTGACCCCGCCCCCTTTACATCTGCAAGCATAACATCAGACGTTCTCTGTCCACACCGGGTCCGTTAAAATACACACTTCATGTCACGTCATGTAAACAAAAACAGCTGTGCACTCCAGATCAGACCGGAGGCGAAACTAGCTCGAATAAAAGACGGGTGATTACTTGCCGTCCTACCGACAGAAAACACATGTTTTCCACTGTGATATTTAGATGTTTCTTCACTGTAAAATAACACACAACATATCCAAGAGGGACTTAACCAGAAACTTCCAGCTCTCTGACGACCTCCCTCCAGCCAGCGGCTACCTTATTTAGGTTTTCAGTAGTGAATTGAAGAGGTATAGTCGAGGTAATTCCTCATTTCAACTGAATTGAATCAGCTGCTCCTCAAACGGGTCTTCAGACAAAAGCCTGATGTGTCGCACCGGGACTTTAATCTTGTTTGGTAATTTAAAAAAAAAAAAAAAAAAAAAAATGTAATTAACAGATTATTGAGACATAAACACAACATTTTGGCTCATTTCATAACAAAATCTCCTGAGTTCATGTGCAGTTAAAGGGGACTGTGTCTCTTCACAATGGAGCAGTTTGACGCTCTGTGATTAAATAAGCTAAGTCATGCTTCCAACTATCTCAACTTGTGTCTCAGCCACAGTGTGACAGCAAGAGAAGAAGAGATGATCCGTCTCAAGATTATAACCATTAACTGTGATATAGTTTTTTTTTTGTTTTTTTTTCCCCAATGAATTGTATAAACCTGTGGCAGTGAAACAACCATTAATATTTTTTATAGCAATTAGTCATGTTATGATTTTCTTCCCACCCCTACTGGGCTAGACGAGACTATTATGTCACAATATGTCTAATTTATCAGCCTAATTAACAAGGGGAGTGGGGGGAGGGGGTGTGGGGGGGGATTGACACATAGAAGAGCTCCCTATTAACACTAACACACCCTGCAGATTATACCCTATTACTCACATCAACTACTCACTGTCCACAAATATGGCTGAGATATTTTGCCTCCTGTCCATATCCCTGTGCAAATATTTGGATCTGAGCCCGTATTTATTTCTCTGCACGTCTCTATATGATGCAACTTCCATCTGTAGCGCTTACGAGGCGTATTCGCACATCCAGACAGATTTTCGGTGTAAATACGACTTCATCTTTGCATTTCCTAAAAGGTTAAAACCCACAATCCATCCATATCCGCACACTCTGGACACATTTCCGTGTGTCTACATATGCTCCCTCCATCTGTAAATTGCTTATATTGCCAATTGGTACATCTGGACACATTTCTTCCTTCCATCTGTACAAAGATATGCATAGCTAGTGATGCACACTCGTTTGGCGCTACTCTACAGTCGCCCTGATCATCTAAAAAAAAAGTTCTTTCTCTGTGATTTCGGTTTCCTCAAAGAGATAATTAAAAGTTGGTGATTAAAATGACCGTGACGTGTGGTTCAGCTTTTAAATTAGGAAAGTAAAAGCGCAGCTGTGCATCTGTATGTTTGTTGCGTCTTAGCCACACGTTTCAACGCAAGTAGGGGAAGAGAAAAACTTCAGAACATCGTGTGTAATACAAAGGAAATATATAAATGAGATCATTATCAAGATGACTGGTAGTCTATCTAGTGCCTTAAAGGATAGGTTCACGATTTTTCAAGTGCGAGTCCTCGCTTTGAGCAGAAATGTAATTAAACGTTAATCTGATAAGATAATATGCGGCTTCAGCCATCTGAGTGAATCAAATAAAGCGGTTATCTTCCACAATTTACAGTGTTTTTTTATTCAGAAAGATCCCTCTTTGTGTCTCGGTAGACAGTGTTTTCCTGTTCGGCTGCAGCAGGAGGGAAGGACAGTAACAAAATAGAGAGAATTTTGGCACTGGAAAGATTTTGGAAGATAATGAATGTATTCGACTAATTTGGACGGCTAAAGCTTCATATTAGCTTCAAGTAAACTTTAAAAGGACTTGCGGGAAAGGAGGGCTGTGGATTTCACAATTACACCGAGAGTGCATCATGGAGGGATCTGTTAATGGCTCGGTATAAAAAGGAGGAATGATTATAGCGAAAACAACAAAAAAAAAAGACAATAAAACACACTTCAGTGTTCATTTGGTCACCTGACTGTTGTTTAAGGACAAAGTTGTATTTAAGTATTGGCAGCGTTTCAACTGTTGCACCATGTTTTGCATAAAACCAGTTGATTTTTGTCACAGTAAGAATGATGCCTGCTATTTTCCCATAACTGTAAACATGTCACATGGACTTACCTGCTACCTTTTATGTCATGGGGGAGAAACTTAACATAAAACTTGAACCAGGTGAAGTTCTTAAGCTTTTAAAATCATATGCAATGTGGTTTGTTGAGAATCTGGTTGAAAGAGGACATATCCGACCACCTTTACAGGGACTTTTTCAAGGTTGGTTGTTCAACATGACATTATACTCACCTGACCAAACCAACCAAATTACAGTACAGGACTGGTCAGGTGTGAAAGTGTCCTTGGATGTCCCGGTACACACAACTATTCGCTTTGTGCCTTCAAGCTAACCACTTGATTTTCGGCAAATCCTATTTCAGAGGTCAGTGTTCACGGTGGAAATGGATACAGGCTGCCAAGCTGCTCAGCTATGATCTCTTTAAATCCTACATGTATTATTTTAAAAAGGGCTGGTTCACCCAAATTATAACAGACACAACCAGTTTTTCCATTGGAACTACTTTCTGATGAGAATATAGACTATACAGACTATTAGTGACTCACAGTGAGGTCTGAAAGGAGATGCTGCTGAATTTTGTAAATTTTATTATTCTCTGCTGTGAGCACCACAAATTAAATTTCATTGGCTGAAATAAAATAAAAAAACGGACCAAATAAACCCAAAACTATCTGTGTGGCTAAAACCTACTACAGGTAAGTGAGAAAGTTTTATTTGTAATTTGGGGGAACCAACTCTTAAGATACCGATCAATGTGTGCATGTGTGTGTTGTACAGACTGTGAAAGTGTGTGTGTCTGTGTAACAACTGGATGCATTAACGGGTTATTCTGGAGACCTACCGTGGCTTCATTGCAGACCCCGCACTTCACCACATGCTGGTGGATCTTACCCTCCACAGAGATCAGACTCTGACACACCCTGCAGCTGATAACAGGGGCACTGCCGCTCTCTGGGGAGGTGAGAGGGGAGTAGGGCGGAGGGTCCTCCCCTAGGAGTACCGAGGGCTGAGTGGGACCGGGGAACGGAGGGAAGCCTGAACAGGGAGGGAGACAAGAAGGGGAAAGAATGATTAATACAAAAGTAGTAAGACTGGTGACAAACGAGTGGATTCTCTAAAAAGGACACAGTCACAAGAGTTGCGCAACGGACTGAGGAAAAAAAAAGGCTCAATTCCCATGACAAGTAACCTCTTATGATTAACAAGATAATAAGATTTGGTCTCGAGTTCTGCTGAAAGGAGCTTTAGAAGAAAAACACTCCTGGAATGTTGAGTGGGGTCAGTTTCAACAAATAGGAATCTACGTGTTTGTCCGAGAAAGATTAAAAAAGCAGAGAAAGGCTGACTTAATGAAGGGATAAACTTCTATTTTGAACTCTGATGCAACATGCGGTACCAGGGTCGGAAATGAACGGGGGCTCGGGTCAAAATGCCCCTAAAAAAAAAAAAAAAAAAAAAAAGTAAAATTGCCCTTGAAATTGGGATGACGGGGACCATTTATTTAAAATTCGCAAACCTGTCACACTTCCAGCTGAGTCACAATCACTTTGAAAGTAAAGTACATTAGATATCTTGACGGTCACTGACCATCTCCCTGACCTGTCCCTTAAAAAAAAAAAACTACCAAAGCTGTCAATGTGCATGTTATTTTAAACCTTAGCGTGCCATAATAGAACACGCCAGACAACCAGCAATGTTGTTGAGATGTTAAACTGTAACATTGCGTTTATACTTTTCAAAATAAGATATGCATTAAATGGGTAAAAAGATTTTAACTCAACGTGAGTGTTTTTACCTGTTAAATGTTCTTGCATTATAACTTCAGCTGCTTGATTCACTTTTTAAAATAACAGTATTGAGTATTGGTCTGTCATACAACCTAGAACCAAAGTATTTCTCATCATTTGAAAAAAAAAAAGCCCTGGAAATGATCCAAAATGCCCCAAATCATCTTTCATGAGGGTATAAAAAAGCCCTCATTTCCTCCCCTGTTCACTGCTACTTGCTCTAAACAAGACATTTCTAGCAAGCAGAGTGAATGACTGTGTTTAGAGCAGGTTGTGGGAGCAAAACACAATTAAGAGCCATATTTCACGCCTTTTTTCTAATACTATATGTAGACACAGTCCCTCCCTTACTGAGCCCTCGTTGGTCGCAGCATCCCACAGCAGCCTCAGTAATGGCTTTCTCATGTGTCAATCAAATCAGGTGTTTCTCGGGATGCTAGCTAACTAAGCGGTACAGTTACCGTGAATATTAATAATATTTTACAGTAATTACAAGGGCAAACACACCTCCATCTAACAGTCAAATGGCGTTAAATTAAGCCCAGTGTTCAAGTCTTTCAGGAAACTGCTTCTTGATTTCATTTAAAGGGAGAAAGTTAAAGCTTTATCATGGCTCATTGTAGAAACCACCAGAAATTGCATTAACAGAAAATCTGGGTTGCGAGAACAGTGAGTACCCCTCAGCTGTTGAATCACCTGCAACAATTTGTTTTATGAGCCGTAAATACAATGTAGTTTAGCGGTAATAACGCTGAGCTGCAAACCTGAAGTTAGAGCTAGCTACCAAGCTAATATAACGGTTGCTAGGTTAGCTGGTTTCCCTTCAGTCTCTGCTACATGTTAGGGTTACAAAACCTCATATTTTATTCCCATGAGATGCTTATAGGGCAATAATGTGAAAGCTTACATCATATCTTACACAAACACAGTCACGACACGCCGGTTCTTTGTCAGTGTCACAGCTGAGCTAGCCGGATAAGCAGAATGCCCAGTCAGTGGATGCTAACGCTAGCTAGGCTAACTCAGAGCACCATGGATACTCACTCTGTGGTTTGTTGGGCACGCCGTAAGGCGCTGCACCGGGAGACACCCCGCCGTTACCGCTGCCAAGAGCACCATCTCCCAGATCGGATAGTAACGGGGACCTCTCGCCGTCCGCCATACCGACAGCGAGGCGTGGGGGGAAGAGTGGGAGCGTGAATGTGGACCGATAAGGTGGTGTATTGTTGTGTCGGAAATGCAGGCGTCACATGATCACACCACCACCACCGCTGCTGCCGCTGCCGCTGCTGCGGTAACGGTGCTCGGGGGTGTGGCACCGCACACCGGGGATGCTCCAAATGTGTGTTCATGTCAATTACATGGGAATTAATTTTCCAGCAAGGCTGACATCTACATTACTGTAAGAAAGTGGCAGTATGGAACTTTTAAACGAAGCTTTACCCACAAGGTGATGACAGGAAGTAACTAAATACATTACAATGGTGGAAAGTAACTAAGTACATTTACTCAAGTATTGTACTTAAGTATAATTTTGAGGTACTTGTCCTTCCATTTTGTGCTGCTTTATCCTTCCACTCCACTACATTTCAGAGGGAAATATTGTACTTTCTACTCCTACATTGATTTGACAGCTTTTGTTACTTTTCAGATGAAGATTAGACACACAATAGATAATATAACAAGCTTTTAAAATGTAACACATTGTTAAAGATTAAACCAGTGGTTTCCAATCTTTTATTTTGGCTTTTTGACATCTTACAAAAAGCAGTGTGTAGTCGGGGTCACACTTCAGATGTCTATGAATGTTAACAGCTCCACCAAACAGTGATTTTTCCCTCTAAACTTCTCACAGGCTTTCATTGCTTGCAGCAATCACACTACTGTTATCTTCACTCTTTTTATATATTGCATTCATTTTTACAAACATAGCATATGTCAACTTGTGTCCACAATAAGCACATAATTAGTGCTTTTACTATTGATACTAGTACAATATATCCAACCAAATTGACTCTTTATGTATCCAGTTGTTTTTTTTTCTTTTTGTAGAGACCTTGCTTCATAGTTAGATGCGTATTTTTCACTCCTGCAAGATGTCCAGTATAAACAGGAGAAGTTGGAGGCAAGGATACTTTACTCACAGGGTACAAAAAGACTTACTAAACGATTTCTTCTCTTCCATAGTTGGGGCCTTAAGATTTGAACTGGTGATGTTCCAGTTACGAGTTTACTGACCCTTGCTGCTGCTGACCCAGGAAGCAACTAACATGTGTAACTGTGGCAGCAAAATCAATTAGACTGTAAGAAAAGCATTACTTGGTCCCTTTCCCCATAATGTGTACTATTATCAACACTATCTGGTTTAGACAGGAGTGGAGAGAACAACAACTGTCAGACCCCAGACCACCAAAAGCTCCAGGATCAATGTCTGATAAATTGCAACTTAATGGTTGTATATACACTACTAATATCAACTGACATGACATTACACAACAGTATGACAAGTGCTACACAATTAAAGTTTGATTTGTTTTGATCATAAGTGTCAAAACCTATTTATTATTTGAGCTGATGTTGGTTTACATCATGCATATTCATAAATTAATTTGTGTATAATCAATCTGGCCATGACTGTCAGTATGTGTAATATAGATGTGCCATTATTAATAAAGATATCAGCCTAAGAAAGTGGGGTAAAGCTTAGCTGTGTTTATAAATGCACATCGTTGGTTATCCAATAATAAAGCAGTCAGATAGTAAGTAAGAAATATTTATTAGAAAAACATATTTTAATACTCACAGAATCAATGGTGACACATGCTATAACAGCATGAACTCAACATTTACTGAATATGTATTACAGAAATCATATATACAGATAATTTCCTTTCTTTAACCCAGAAATGAGGCAGTGTGTGTGTGTAATCTCCACTGTACACTGGCGTCAGATCCACTCTGTCTCTGTCATTCTTTCCTACTGCATGTTGATAGAGTCCATGGGACGCTTCATTAGTAGAGTGACCTCTAGTTCCTCCCTCTCGCTGAAGAACTGGGCCTTGCCCTCCTTGTTGTGGATCGGATGTGGGAGGTGGAGACCCAGTTTACTGAAGAAAGGAGAGAAGACAGGTGAAAAGTCGGAGAGGGCACGGGAGGGAGAGGGTGTTTATAGTATATGAGAGAGGAAGATGTGAAGAGTCCTGTGAAACAGCAAAGCTCAGATCAAGATGTGAACCTCTGATTAAAAGGAACTGTGTGGAAATGGGAGCTTTTGGTCTGAGCTGCTGCCGCTACTCTGTCTTGAGGGGATTAAAAGTGAAAGAGAACATTTTCAAAGCATCTCTTACTATTTTGGCGTCCGTAGATCAAGAAACTTTTCTTTCACATCCAGGACCACATCTGTTGCTTTAGTGTCTGGTAGTTTGATTTTTACCTAAGTGTGGGGGGAAAAGGTTGTTATCTTCAATATTGTACACCGAGCACAGAGGAAATTGTGCATGTTTAAGTCTCCACTTAGAAAAGAAAACATTTCCAGTGATGTTGTGTTATCTAAGTAATGAAAAGTAATGATATTTATTACCTGAATCCTGCCGTTGCATAGTAAAAAAGTAAGATTTGTGATGTTATTCTTTATTAAATGTGGCTGATTTTCTTTATTTTCTTTACTCTGCCTTTTCTGTGCTGCTTTACAGTTGGATTTTATATCCTTTAACTAACATTTACACTGTCCGCCATTAGCTTTTACAGCCATAGTCCATCCTGAAATGGAAGAAAATCTCGGAAACTTGCACACTCTTGGAAATGGGACAATCTTGTTATCTTGCCTGATTTTCTGTCCTAATCGCATTTCATTTTTCAGTGTCAAAAAAGTACACAGAGTGGATTATAACAATCTCGCGGCGGTCGATAAATTACCAGCATGGCTTCGCAGCACATGGACGATGGATCCTTTCTGCTCAAACCCAAGAACAGATCCTCTGTCCCCACGCTCTGCTTCAGGATTATTTCATACCTGTACATATACAGCAAGTTTTTACATCCACAAAAACACACATAATCGACACATGTATATCAATGCTTAGTCTCATTAAAATAAAGAAAGAAATCAATAAAACAAAAACAACATAGAGCACAAACAGCCAGGCAGGAGCGAGTGTCAGATGAGGTCAATGGAGAGAGGAAAATATGACAAATAACCCCATTATTCTTCTATAATTACATTTTTATGAAAAGTAGCGTAAGGTGTGACTTCATGCCTCAAATGGAGCAGTTTGTCCTGGTGGTTTTAAGGCTCAAATATACTCAAAAGCTGAAGACCGTGGCTGTTATAAAAAATGATGATTACACTGTGTACATGTGTTACTCTTTTATCTAGAGCATGATGAAATGTTCCTGACTTGTACTGCAATTCTGCAACATCAGCAGACTTATCAGCTAAGGTTAAAGGAAGTTCAGTATTATATTTGTAAAGAGGAAGAGGTAGAAATTAAAAAATTTGTTGGAGACATGTCATCTGGGGGTCAGTTGGGCAGGATTGCTCCTGGACAAGAGAACTGAAAACAAACATGACGATATCTTTAAGTCTGTATTTGATAGATTAAGAAATGAACTGTAACGCCCACTTAAGGTGTATAAAACCCTGCTCAACCTCATCCTGTGTGTTGCACTGCGAAACACTCCTTCTTAATGAATTCTGTTAAATTTTGAGACTCGGCTCCAGTCTCTATTTTTTTTTTTTTTAAGATTATTACGAAGCATTTATTGACCTCAGTGGAAGTTGCAATCTCAACAAGAGAAAGCTGAAGAAGCTGAAAACCGTACAGAGGAGGAGACATCTGCTTTTCCCAGTATTTGACCCTTTGTAGCCTTTTGTTATTTTCCAAGACTGTAGTCTTACTCAGGCTGTGGCCGCAGGTCAGCGAGATCGTCGTACTGGGAGCCCTCAGCAACCTCCTCCTCGCTCCAGATATCTTTGCTATTCTTCTTCACATAGGCAGCTGGCTCTAAATGACAAGCAATAACAATAAACACATGCAAATTCTGTTTCTGTTCTCTTTTCGGGCTCTCTGTGTTACTGTTATGATTTATAATTATGTCCGAGAAAGTTTTACCTTCTTTATCTTTTTTCTGTGGGGGTCCAATCTGTCCAGGACCCAGCCGCGCACAGGCGGTCACATTCTGTAGAGATAAACATTACTGTAAACGAAGGCCAAGTCATTTTGTGCAAAAATGACTTTAAAACTTGATCTGAAGTTTATATGAGGCTTCAGCAGTCTGAGTTAATCATATAAAGTGGATATCTGACACATTTACAAAAAGAGGGACTCTGGGACTAAAAAGATGTAATGTTGAAAGATATCTACTTGATTTGACTCATTTGAACGCTGAAGCTTCATATTAGCTTCAGATAAACTTTTAAGTACATTTTTAGCACAGGAGGACTTTTGTCTCCCCTCACTTATATTGTAAGTACATTACGAAGGGATCTTCTTATGGTCAGTATGAATTGGAGGAATGATTACAATTAGAAAAATTTAAAAGTTCATTTGGGACTGTTGACTGTCATTTTAAGACAGACTTGAAAAACTGTTAACCTGTCCTTTAATAGTTGATTCAAGTAAACACTGATAGCATAATTATAAAGCAGTTAAACTCCACAATTAACTATTATGTTTTCATAAATGCATTGTATTACAGTTTACATAAAAATCAAAAGGTAACAATTTGGGGGCATTCATCTGATCATCAAATGTGGACAGACTGGCTTGAGATCAGTTCAGTGTACAGCATCTTACTTTACAGTCTTCCTCCTCCTCCTCTTCCTGCTGCTTAGTGGATAACAAGTCAGACAGAGCCTGCAGGTTCTGGATAGATGAAACTCCAAGATATTCCATTTAGAAAAGCACAAACTGACGCTTTTCCTCCCGTAAAAAGTAAAAACAACCGGCGTTATCACTTTAATTAAACCCTAATAGCTGAACTCAAACACCCTTTCAATAAAAACTAGCTTGCTGGTTCCATGTATAGTTACACATCCATGAGTTAGATGGACCGTTGCTGTTGACGCTTTCCGTTTCCCTGGAGACCAGGCTGCCATGGAAACCTCACTGACGTCACAGAAGAGGGGAAAAACACTCGAAGAAATGAATGAATAATTTTTAAAACATGTAAAATGATTCACTAATATTACTTGAATATTAATCTGGACCAATTTATTTATTGATTGGTTGATTTTTTCTTTCCTCCTCTGTATTTTTGTGTTTTTTAAAAAATGTAAAAGCTTGTTCTTGTATTGTATTGTAATGTATTTTAATGTTATTTTATTGTCATAATTTGATTCCACTAGCACTTTATTTCCACTTTTTGTTCTTCATATTTTTTAAGTGTTACTATTTTGTTTTGTTTTCTTTTTTATTTGACTGTGTTCAATAAAGTTGAGGGGGAAAATAAATGACTGAATGAATATGGTGGTTTTAGTGCAAAGTCGTTATATTGAGTAGAGGAGGCACACCAACGTTATTAAGAGAAGAAACATAATAGCACAAGTTATTAGAGCTATGAGAAATACAATTAGAAAATTGTCCTTTAACTCCCAGTGGTGCAATTCAAATAGAAGTAAATGCATAATAATGAAAAAACAAAAAACCCAAGATACAATAATGAGCCGATTAAACTATTCATTGAAAATACACATTTAAAGTAAAAGTCCAGCATATTAAAGAAAAAGTACATAGCCTATAAATGTCAAAGCAGGATGCAGAATACCCTCCTTAAGAATGTTATATTATACACTATGGCCTATTATTCTACTGTGATATTATTTTAATGGTGAAGTTGGTGGGGGTTTAACTTCTTTATATAACGTACTGTTGGTAATAGCATTTATAAAAATGATCATAAGTTTAGAATCTGAAGACATCTAGCTGTTAAATAGAGGTAGTGGAGCAGAAACTACAATATTTCTCTGTTAAAAGTGTCCAAGTGGAACAGAAGTACTTACTGTCAAGTTATTTCTGCTCTCTGGTTATATTTAAATACAGCACTTGTATACTGTCAGCTCGTGTTAAAATGTGAGGTCACGGGACATTTGAACATAAGCCGTGCCTCTTGTTCACACTGACATTAGAAAAAGTGCGTTTGAATACTCTGCTGCGTACTAATGAGCTGCAAAAATGTATGACGTTTGTCTCTTATTTCACTTTAACATTTTAAAAGGCACTCGTAATTGCTTTTCGTAATGTGAAAAAATGTCTAATGTGCGTCTGTCTGTGCTTAAACTGTATTATTATTGTACTCTTCAATGAGACTACCTGTTTAAATAAATAAATAAAAAGCACAATAACACTAATTAGCCTATTAATAACCTTACACGTGGAGTAAATATATATTTATTGTTAATTAACTTTTTTAATAAAAACAAATCTAATACACTTTGAAACAGTTTGTTGTGCTTTCAGGCGTTACTTTTGCCAATTTGATTTGACAGGCGGCGTTATTATCGCTTCGAGTTATAGATATGTCCCTCGTTGGACACCGTATTGAATGCATGGCCCGCAGGGAACATGTTGAAGGTGACAGGTAGAGCAATGCCGGCAGCTCTGACTTTATTGCCGGTCACCGTGTTCGCTGCCACCGGTGACGGAGAGAAAGAAGCGGCTCCCAGTCACGGGGAGAAAGAAGCGACCCCCGCAGACGGGCATAAAGAAGCAGCGGCCGCCGGTAACGAACATAAGGAAGCGACCGCTCCATTGATCCGAGACGAGTTGTCTCTGTACACCGCTCCTCCTCCGCTTAAGACCCGGTACGTGGAACATGAAGCCGGTCAGCTGGAGCAGAATGTCGCCACCGTCAGGAGGGCAATAGAGCCATATGCGGCTTGGTGTCAAGGCGCCTACGGCAAAATTAAACCCAAAGTTCAAGGGGTCGTCCAGTACGGGAATGAGGCTTACACCTATCTGAAGAGCCCGCCGAAGGACTTCTACCCGCGGGCAGGAGTCATCGCCTTCAGCGGCGTCTTGGGGCTTTTTCTCGCTAGAGGGTCCAGGATCAAGAAGCTGATCTACCCGACGGGCCTGGTGGCCGTGAGCACCTCCCTCTACTACCCGGATAAGGCTGTGGCCATCGCAAAGTCAACCGGGGACTCCGTCTACGACTCCGCGGTGCAGAGCTTCGCCGCTGTGGAGAAAATGTTCAAGAGCCCACCACCGAGCAAACCCGACAAAGCAGCCGAACCACAAACAAAAGCCTGATGATCAAAAAGTGTGACTCTGCACCAGCTCAGCAATAAGAAATCAGCTTTTTTTCTTCTCCTGATTACTGTAGATTGACATGCAATACCTTCACAGGCTCTATCTCATGTGTGTGACTTTCTCATGCCCACTTTTTGCACTAAGCTTCTAATGTAACTCAGGCCGGGCATGGCCTGTCACTAAGTATTTGCAACTTGAATGATTTACTTCTGCTTCGGATTGGAATGTATATTTATGTAGAGAGAATTAATAAAAAAAAATGACCTTGTCTTATATTAAAGCCTTGAGACATTTGTCTTTTGCAGAGTGTTATAGCCTTAATTCTGTCTTGAGAACTGTCAAAATCATATAAAAGATGAATTCAGATCAACTATAATTGAAATAATTGAGTCCACTGATAGAAATATAGTCTCACTAATTAATTTAAGTTATTTTTTTCAAGCAAATATGTCAAAACAATTGATGGTTCTGGCTTGTCAAAGGAGAATTTGCTGCTCTCCCGTGTCTTATATCATAATAAACTGAGTATTTTTAGCTTTTGCACAGTTGTTCAAACAAAACAAGCATTTCAAAAAGTTGCCTTGACCTCTAGGAAATTTTTAAAGGACACTTTCCCCTCCTTTCTTATGTTTTCTAGACCAAGCAATGAATCACTTAATTGAGAAAATAATACACAGATTAACTGATGAAAATATTTGCAACTCTACAAATCTATATTTTAATAACTCCGAATATCATGTCAAACGCCTTAGAGGCAGCAATTCTTACTTTTATAATGCACACAGTAGTTTGAGTTAAAAACATGTCACATGAAGAGTTAACAGTGGTAAATGGGAGCTGTCTAATGTTTGACTCAGAAGCATTCATTCATCAAAAAAAAAAAAAAAGCCAGATTACATTAGCAATACAACCCTTCCTGTAATGTTCATTATCCAAATTGTGTTAAACTGTAATTACAGTATGACAATGCCTGAAGCCCAAGGGGAATGAACACTGTATGACTGTTTAACATCTTTATTAATCTCAGCCAAAAAAAAAAAAAAAAAAAAGTGTACAAAAATTAAATATGAACCACTTTAAAGAAATTCCCTCAGAGCAGCACCAGCTTCTCATTCAGAGCAATCTGTGCTTGGGTGAGGTTAGCCAGGTAGGTCACCATCAACAGGTCCTGTAACAGCCAAACAAGAGAATTCACATTGTAGTATTATAAAAAAACAGCGACATATATTGAGTCTAAAAGCAAAGAGTTGCTGACACAACAGCATTACAAAGAAACAAAAGTCAAGAACTGTATGTCAGAGAGAGTCGCTACTAAAGATATCACAACTATTCTGGTGCACTTGTGTATGATGGACATGTGGTAAGCAAAGAGCCAGAGGAGCGCTAAAAATAGGAAGCAAAAGGCTAATTCGGTTCCTACTATAATGGATGAGAGTGTGAGAATGTGCTAAAAACAAGCCTGAGTGCAGCAAGTAAAATAAAGGGTCAAATGAGGGGAAACGATTAGAAAAACGACAGTTGTTTATATGAGAAGTTCAGTTTTCTAGCGGGTGAGGAAGACTTACGTTAATGTTGGAATTGAGCATGTTCTCGAAGTCCTCGGCTGAGATGGTGGGCACCTTGTTGACCAGGTCCATCAGGAAACGGCCCACGCTGTTATCTGCTGCCACCTTGCCGGACTGAGACCGATCGAACAGCATTTACATTTACAGCCACGATTGAATTACTCTACAAATGACCTCTAGAGACGGCCCTGATTGATACGGTTGACAGCAGGCATATGAATAATAAGGTGGAAATGTCTTATCAATTGATATATATGTGGAAACAGGCTGGTTCTTTATGGACTCGCACTCATCTATTCAGACAGCTCTAACACTCACCAGCACATCCTCGATGTAGGCCAGCACGGTGGTCAGCATGTCCTGTACTCTGGCTGCGGAGCCAGCCACCTGGGAGAGGTCAGAGGTCAGCCCCTTGGTGCGACTGGGGTTGGCGCGTGTCCTCTGCAGGAGATCCACTGAAACACACAGATGGAGTGTTAAGAGAGTGAAGAGCAGAGTGAGAAAAATATAATGGTTGGAAAATGTATAACAAGCAATTAGTAAGTTTACTTTTCATTGACATGCACAAGTTTTTGTTAGACACTGAAAGTCATCTTTGTGTATTCTTTGTATTCTTACCGCCTATCCTCTCGGTGTCGTAGTAGACATACTTGACAGACAGCGGGGTGAACATCACGCCGACCGTCTTTCCTGGCACACCCATCTGTGCGCTGTGTGGAAGAGACACACAAACACATTCAGACACATACACACTCTCAGTCCATCGCTTGTCACACGAACAAAAGAGTCACAGCTGACCTGACGTAGGCGCGGATGTTCATCTTGCCGCTCTGCAGCGCAGAATCCACGGTCAGGTGGATGGGGTTGGTGGCCTCGCGGCTGTAATACTCGTGAATGAGCACCGAGTGTTCTGTGATGTCAAAACCTGTGGCGTACCTGTCGGGAGGGGGAAAAAAAATGTGTTGAGCATTTCTGCCAAAAACAAAACAAAAATCATTTTTTCAAATGCTAAATATGATCAGAACATCTGACGCACCAGCCGATGATGACCTCGGTGGGTGACACCCTCTTGTGGAGCTCGTACATGTTCTTGGCGAACTCCATGTCCACAGCGACCTGTCGTCAAAGAGGAGAAATTTGACACATGGCAACGATATTTTCACAACATCCCCTCTTTTTCAGAAGGTCTTAATCTTAAGGTCTTAAATCCATTATTTTACCTAATTATTCTCTCTTATTTACTTTTATAACTATCAAGAAATCCCACAGGAATATATTTTAGATGTAAAGAAGTGCTGCAGGTATTATGCAAAAAGTCCTACAGGACACTTTTATTCCACTGGAAATGTATGATTCAGTATCAACAGGGGGGAATTGTTCATATGGACACCTGTTGTTTTAAGACACACTTGAAACATTGCGAACCTGTCCTTTAAATCAGTGTTGGATGAATTGTGTAATAACGTACCTCATCTTCTGACTCATTGTGAGGAACAGAGAAGCAGTTGGTCACCTCAATTGAGTGCTTGTCGATTGTACCTGAGGAGGACAAATGACACATTATTATTTTAGCAAGCCAGCTTCACACTGCTGTCTGATATCAGAGAGGCTCAAAGAAACAAAAAACACAAGCGCAGATGTTTCGGTTCAACTAGTGACCGTGTTAACTGGTGATGTTCAGCAGAATGCATTGTGGTTGCTAGTCTAGTCCTTTTCTAACTTACTTTATATGAATTAAATGGTGTCACCAACAAGGAGCCCTCACATCTCTAAACATGTTTTTTCTGAAATCAACGTCTTTAAATAGCTCGAGAAGAAATGCTGACTCTCGCTGCAGTATCTCACACTGATGAATCACGAGTTAAACAGACGGTAGGCTGGTCAAACCAGGTGGCTACTGGCCGTGTGACAAGTACACGATATGGAGCCACGGACTGAACATATTGTGTGTACACAATGGCAAACAGGTTAATTAGTTGAATATGGGCCATTTTCCTACTGAGGATAACGGTGTAAAATCTCAAGACAGGCTTTAACTGCACTGTTGGTTTATAGGTGACGGTTTGTTTCTCACATTAAGAAACATATGGCGGCAGATAGAATCAAAGGATGTCTGAAATTCAACATAAAACTAATTTTTGTTTGGAATAAACTATAGAAATCTGGCTTTGTGGATATCATGTTTGTCCAGAAGACAACAATTTTTCACTGTTGTTAAGACTCTACATTCAAAAATAAGACCATACTTTCTGTAATAGTGACAAAGACCTCATTCTGCATACTGTGCAATAACAATTAATATCATTATAACTAATATCATTGTATTATTTTTAACCATATATCATTATATACAATAAAAATAATCATTGCATAATAACTATTGTATATCTCACTACTCATTTCATCATATACTACATATATAATTGCTGCACAATGTAATAATAACCCTTTCTGTTTTACACTTTACTCTCTACTGTATAGTTGGACAGGCTGTATATAATGTGCATAACCACCTACTATATGAATACAAAGTAAAAAGCATGAATGTCATAACAACAACATTACCAAAGCGTCAAGAGTCAATGAAACAAAATAGCATTTACATAACATTCATATTGACATATATTAATTATATATATCTATGTGTGCATATATACACAGTATATCCTATGTATGTCTTTGTTTGTGTGTCATTGACTGTCCCTCTGGTTGTGGCACGTTAATACATTTTAGGCAGCATGTTAAGCCCTGTGTTCTTCTCCTAGGAATATTTTTTGACTTTGAGAAGTCATTAAACTCTTTTAAACTGAATCTTCAAGAGTTGAACTTGTAAAAGTTTCTTGTTTTATTGAATGTTGTAGATGATTTATCTCATCATTCTTCACTTCTTTGCCCTCTTTGTATCCTGTTTACAGTTCACAGACACAGTTTCACCTGTATGTAGTCACATACCTTGTTTATATTTCTAAAGACTGCTGTGTTGTTATTTGGTGTGAGTACATTAAGAGCCACTAAAACGGAGTTAAAATCCTCGTATGTGTGAACAAATAAAGATAATTCTCATTGTGTGTTTTTAACATCTGCCGCCACGGACGCATCCGGCTGAAAATGACCAGTTAACACGGTCACTAAATAAACCGTAACACCGATGAGTAACGATGACAACACCACAAACATTCAACCCTAATTGTTAGACTCCAATAAGCCCTAAACAACAACCTAAAGAGTTAAAATGACTCAGCAGTTTGTCATGATTTTCATCTACGTAGTATGTTCAACTGAACCAAGGCAGCACGCGTTAGCAGACAAGCTAACAGCAGCTAGCTACCTTTCACTCGCTTTATTAGGCGGCAATCCGCCAAACTGCGGATAAATACATATTTTTCTTTGCTTACCCAGAAGGGTCCCAATCACACGACTCGCTCCCTCATTTCTCCGCTCGTAGGAGTCGCAGATAGAGGCGAGAACGACGGGGTGAATTTTCACCACTGGCCCGAACACCGACATGTTGGAAAAGGAGGAGTGATGAGCGGCTCCGGTGATCACATATAACGCCGCCTGCAGGCCGGAGGGCGAACAGCGCTGATTAAATATCATTAAATATATTCAATTTACAAGATTCGTGATTCAATATCGCTTTCAACTCAAGTTTTATTTGTCACATACACATTATAAGCACAATGGTAGTGAAATACCCCCCATCTCCCTCCAATTGTGCAAAGAAATGCATACAAAAAAGAAAGAAGATGTAAAATGTACAGTGCAAAATTTATGAAAATGTAAACAAAAGTAGTAAGACACCTTATATATAGCCTACACAATACATCATATTATATTATAATATTCTCAGTGCTCGCATACATTGAAATGAAATTCAGTTTCTTCTGGACCAAAATCTGTGCACTTGTAGAATAAAGGATTTGAACAAACTGAACTACTGAAAATATAAGATTCCTAAAAATGTATTGAGAAAGCATAGAGTATAAATGAAACTTAATTCAAAGGGGATGTACTGGCAAAGCAAATGAAAACAAAAAATCTACATAAACTATAAGAACTATATGAACACTGCAACATTTTTTTAAAAATGAATGTATTTAAAGATTTTTGTCCTGTGTGTGTACAGAAATCATCTCAGTGCAAAGGGTCAGTACAGGAATACACACTGACCATTTAACTTAGTTTATTAAAATCCACTCATGATACAATGTGGGCGCATATGACTGTATTTGATAATGGAAGATGTCATTTAATTAGCGAGTGCATAAAAGCTTTATAAATGATGTTAATCAGGTTTGAAGAGACTTTATGTCCTTGTAGCTGAGAGCTGAGCCAAACACACAAACACACAGATTTACATTAGCCTACACACTAAAAAAACAAAACAACTGTGGCTCAAAAATTTACCAAGTATGGGTCAATAAAGCAACAAAGCTGTCACTAAAACTGTTTCTTTAACATTCAAAAGATAAACAAGTTATTAACAGTCAATAACAAACTGTTACATGTACGTTTAAAAAGAAGAGTAGATCATAAAGCTTTAGTTTGGGTGAGTAAACAAAATTTAAAAAATGGGTCAAAACGACCCCTTGGCTTTCTGAGTAACGTTAACCCACTATAGTAGTTTTGTATTGGTGCAATATTGACCCATTTGAACCCTGTGATTTGTTAGTGTGTATAAGAAAACCATGTTAAGAAAATTTCCACATAAGCAACGTTATTGTGTTAGTCCTCACCCAAACAAAACATTAAACACGAGACACTGGTGCTATTATATTATATTATAACTGCATCATAAACAGGCCTTTGCATCGCTCATCTATGACTGTTTTGCAGATGCTGAAGGTGGAGAGAGAGAGAGAGAGAGAGAGAGAGAGAGAGAGAGAGAGAGAGAGAGAGAGAGTTGTGGGGAGGAGAGGGGGGGTTTGATGACTGTTCCCCTCTGTTGTGGAAATGAGAAGAGGCGAGCAGGGTTGGTAGGGGCTGGGCTGATGACAGCATCCTCCACCGCTCAGTGGCTCCACACCTGACCGACTCCATCAGATGCACAGATGATGGAGCTCTCCGTGCTGCCGGGTTATTATCATGCTGCTGCCACCATTTCGCATGTCCGCTGCCCGACACATGTTCTCCAAAGACGGTAATCAGCCTACGTGAAGATTATTTACCGAGGCTTTGATTATCATTATTATTGTTATTTTCTTTTTATGCTTGGTCATTTTGTGGATGCGGGGCTTCGCAGATTATATATCGTGAATGCTGAGTGGTCGGATCGTGTTGGTGGTGGTCTTTGTTTTCCTGGAGAGAAAAAAAATAAAATAAAGCGAGCAGGACTGGACTGATGCTGCGTCGCTGGTAAACACCAGAAATGGGTGTCATCGAACCAAGACTACAGATCCCGGTTCGTTCTTGGACCAGATCGTCCTCCTTTTTCTTATGATAAAACATCCGCCAAATCCAGGTCTTTAAAGTTGCTGAGCCGAGCAGGTAAGATTTTTTCCTTCATTCTTCCGTCTGTCTTCGCGTTAAGGTCTCTGTAACCTGTTGGTTGGCTAACAGACACCTTGTAATAAGAGTCTATTTCTGATCCATCCGTCAGGCGTAGTGCGTCATCTTGGCTGTCACTAGTCTCCTCTTGCGGCCAATCCGCTAATTGTACAAATGGACGCACAACATCCAGGCTGCAGAAGACTAGGATTCATTTTTTTACTCTGCAAATATTCACCATGTCTCATTGTGCAGATAAATATTTATCTCAGTTTCTTAGACTTACATGGGACTTACGTAAGAAATCTCAGTAGGCCTTTATAATACAAATCTACCATACTGAACATAGCAGAAAGTGCTCTTACACAACACACACATACACACACACACAGAGGCACATACACACACACATACAGCTACCCCAAGGCCCTTTATGAAACATACAAAACAGTGAGAGAGCTCCAGGATTGGCTGCCTTTCAAAGAAATATAGAGAACCCAGATGTATTCCTTCCTTCGTGTCTAATTCCAAGGATTTATAAAACTGTGTAAAATCACTATCAAGTGTTTAGGATTTTCTTCTTCGTTTCAGCTAATTTTTGCCTTTAAACGGGAGAGAAGTGATGAAATAGAGGGAGGTGGAAGCTTTATGGCAAGTAAGACAGAACATGTTAGACCTGGATGAATGAATAAGACAAAAATAAGGGTAAAATATCAGAAACTCAAGACATATTGAAGAGACATAACAGCTGGAGAGCATCAGAAGTAGGGCCTGTTTCTTTAAAAACATCATGTCAGTGAACTATTGTGACAAAATAACAGATAATCAATGCCGTGATTTTATTTGATCATTATCTTCTTCTCCTATATTCCAGGCGTCAGTCAAGCAAACAAATGGTACAATCAATAGCCACTGGAAAGAGTCTGCCATAGGGAGGATATCAATAACACACTAATACATTTGACACACACATACACCCACCTACACACCCACACCTCCACACACACACGCACACTCACACAGAGGCCATGGCTCTGGAGAACTCGGTCTTCCCCTCCCGCCCGGACTCTCTCTCGCTCCCCGTGGAGGAGAAAAGGGAAGGGGAAGAAGACGTGGAGGTGGCCACTGAGGCTACCGCCTCCACCGGAGTCTTCAACCTATCCGAAGAGCTGGGCCACGTCGTCACCACAGAGACGGCACCGTCTCCTCCGCCCTTGGCCAAGGTCAGCAGGTCGTTCCATTCCAAACTTGCTGAGCGCGAGGCCCAAGCCAATCAGCACAGGAAGAAGACCCAAGGGACGGAGAAAGAGAGGGGACGATTCGGGTGGGGTGAGTGACTCCTGAATGTGACTTCCTGTCCTCGACGGCCTTCCGGGTCGATATACTGATGAGATAGATGTTTGTAAAGTGTTACGGCTGCTCTCTATTCATTCATGTCTGGATAAAGCTGAATGAAGGTTGCAAGTACGTCATTATCAGCTTATTTGGCATCTATTTAACTCCTCCAGAGATTGGGGGGTTATTAACTGACCCTAGAGTCTGGATTTTCACACTCTGCACTCCACACACACACACACACACACACACTGTATATCAACTCAACTTCTGCACCTCCTTCTCCTTTCCATCTCTTGTGCAATAGTCGTGATTCTTCTTCTAATTTGGACCGTGCTGCAGCGCTTTCACCCCTCAGCGATTTTGACAGTCTTGCACATCTTTTTTTTATTTAGTCCTCTCCAGTGTAACTCTGCTCTGTGTTCGCTCCAGTTTTCTCTCCATCTTTGCTGTACATCTTTACGAAAGGAAAAAAAACAGCAAGCCTTAAACCTTAAAAACACTGTTAATTAAAAAAAAGTAGGTATGACAGTTTGGTTTTTTGGAGGTTTTTTTCTTTTTTGTTTGGCCATGAATAAACCAAACAACATGATGAGTTTTTACTCTTCAGCTACAGTGGAGCTCGGCAAGAGAAAACCTTTTAAACAGCTAAAAGATTTATGGTGCACATCGTGTTTGGGCGTCCAAAAAGTAGTTCAAGAGAAAGAGATTTTTTTCAATTTACATAAAAAAATATGAACATACAGTAAGAAGTGTATCACAGAAAAGGCAGAGACCGGCTGAACTATTCCTTCACAGCTTTAGCTATGACACAGTTATGGATATATCCATCGTTGTTTACAATCTAAGAGACGACAAGACAAGAATACTTTTGCATCCCGCTTGTGTCATAATCTCAGCTCTGACAGTAAAAACGCTCTCTACAGAGGATAAAAATCATCAGTTGCTATCAGGGTTGCACAGAAACTAAAGTCCAATGTTGTTTCTTTTCTTCTTCGAGCGTTTGATAAAGTCGTCCCATTGTTCTTCATCTGCTCTCCTCTTCTCACCTGTCTGTTTCCTTTTTTTTTTTTCGTTTGTTATCCCTTCTTCAACAGCCTGCTTTTCCTCTGAGCCACCATCCATCTCTCTGAGTAGTTTTGTCCCCCGGCACCTTCCTCTGTTTATCTTCCAATCTCTCTACGAGCCTTCATTCAACTCATATCCTCTGCTGCAGTCAGAGTTGTATCTTCAAAAGGCAAACACCTCTCAGAATTTTAGAGGAGGCCGCCTTGTATGTGTTTTTGAAGTTTACAAAGAGGGCTTAGCAGACTTCAAGCAAGCAAACCTATGAAGAAAATCCTCAAAACTGAAGCTGCAAGTGTTCTCCACAAGAGCAATAGCCCCATTTTTTTTTGCAGTATTACTAGATTTTTAACCCCAACTTCCAATAACCAAACTGTGTCTCTTCTCCTCTGTCTCTCCCATCGCCCTTCGTCTCTTCGCCAGCCCGGACTCGGCGCAAGAGGCAGCGCTATGTGGAGAAGAACGGCCGCTGCAACGTGCAGCACGGCAACATGCGGGAGACTTACCGCTACCTGACCGACATCTTCACCACGCTTGTGGACCTCAACTGGCGCTGCTCGCTGTTTGTCTTCGTCATGGCCTACGCTGTCACATGGCTCTTCTTCGGGGCCATCTGGTACCTCATAGCCTACTGTAGGTAAGCGGAGCGAGGCCTGGACACAAGTTTCTTTATTTGGATCTCTCAAGTCCTGAGAAATAGAGGAGTGTGTAGATTTTTATTCAGACTGAACATTACTGTTGCTAAATTACAACAACACTGAGTTTATAGCCCAAAAATGACCCCAATATTTGATTTGATTTCACAAAATATTGTGATTACTGGGTTTCAAACCTCACTTTCAGACATTGCGCCAAAAATATGAGTACCAAACACTTTGTTCTTTCCTCCCCTTTTCCTGCTAGCTAGTTAAAGGAACACTTTGACATTTTGAGAAAGACACTTGCAGACAGTTAGCTGAGAATATCAAGTCTGCAAGTTAAATATAAAGATACATCCAGACGAGACGGCCAAGAAATAGTCCCACTCATAACTCTCTGTAAAACCGCAACATGTTGTTCGTACACTTTGGTTTTAGTGCAGATTAAACAAATAAGATATAATGTGTTCATTAATGAGCATTAGAAGTGCTGGCTGACAGGTTTTATAGCCTCCGAAAGAGCTAAGCAAGCTGTTTCTGTCCGTTCCCAAGTTTTTATGCTAAGCTAAGCTAACTGTCTCCTGGCTGTGGCTTCATATTTAACAGATAGATATGAGTGTTATCAATCGTCTCATCTAACTCTTGGCAGCAAATCGAATAAGCGTTTCATTGCACTTTTTTTTTTTTTTTTTTTTAACTGCTCAAAGATGGAGGATGACGCCGCGAGCGAGTGACTAGTATCGCATGACATTTCTGCTACGACGGCTAAAAAAGTCCCATTTTTCCAGCCAAAAAAGCAGATGACAAAGCAGTATTAATATTACAGTGTATTTCATCATGATGTGTTACCTCTACAGGAGATGTGTCTGCTGGATCCCCGCTCTAATTAGCTAACGTATTCGTCTCATAAAATTGTGACCTTTTTATATCAATTACAGGCCACCTTAAGCTTGTGCCAGAGAGCTGTCGGTGTTGCTTCAATTCCTTGGTCACCAACACAGGTCAATAAAAGTCATAGATTATATAAATTACTTAACACCACTTTCATTAATTAGCTCTCCCGCTCTGGCTGCAGCTGTGTTAATCAGGGACATTAGCCTGTGTAGTGTGTGGCTGGAGAGGAAATCTGCAGACTTTTATTGGCAGACGACTGAACTCCGAGCTGATGCAGTGAAGATAGAGGATGGGTTGACATACATTGGAAAAAGGTGATTGTTGCTGCATGAAGACAAAGTGAAAGCCTCAATCAGGCTACAACACTGCAGATTCATCAGTATGTGTCAATACGAGAGATTGAATAACTAAAATTTTTGTTAATTAAAGGAATTCGATGAAAGAAAAGGTGAATTTAAAGTGAGAGATGAGACCTCACGCGATACATTGCTGCACCTCCGTTCTAAATATATAAATCTTCTTGTTCTCTGTCTATTTTTTCCTCTTGACACCCACTTTGTCACCCTCCCCCTTCCCTTTCTCACACATTCTCTTTCTTTCCTCTCAAGGGGTGACTTGGACCATCTGGAAGACGAGACGTGGACGCCGTGCGTCAACAATGTCAACGGCTTCATCTCAGCCTTCCTCTTCTCCATCGAGACAGAGACCACCATTGGCTACGGCCACCGCGTGATCACCGACCAGTGTCCAGTGGGCACCATGCTGCTGCTGCTGCAAGCTATACTGGGATCTATGGTTAACGCTTTCATGGTGAGCACCGGGTCTGGTAAAAGACATGATATAGAGGAATCATTAGATATCAATGTTACACAACAGGCTTGAATTATAATCCTGATTGTTTTTGTGATTATTATTATTGATTATTGAGTTTAAATGAGATAATTTGAGGAAAATTAATTAGTTTTTTTCTACAAATGCATCTTATATTATTATTTTTATATTATTAAACTTAAACCTACATGGAGTTGCAGTTTAGCACATTACAACAAGACAGGTCAAGCTAAAGAAAACATTAAAGATTAGCTTTTTGTAAACTTTTGTAAGATTATCAAATCTTCTCACCTCATTTGGGAGAACCCCACTTTCACCCAAGTCTTTGAAAAGCAAATATTATTCAACCCAAGTCTGTTTGTTTAGTTGGGGACCCTGTGTTAGTTCAGCTGAATCAGTTTAATAATATGAATCTACTATTTTTTTTTTTCATGAGCTTCCAGATACGAATGAATGCATGAACGCTTTGCAGAGTAAATGACATTAATTCAGTGCAGATGGTATGCTTCTTAAAAAAAGAATATGTACTTTGAAAGTGCTGATAGAGCTCTTTCTTTTTTTTCTTCTTTTTTTTTTTTTTGCAAGAAGTAAGCACTCTCGACGAGGACGTATCCACACATACACAAGTCCAAGCAGAATCATGTTTATGGATGTTTACAAGCTGGAACGGTGCCATATCAGAAACTGATGGAAATGTGGGATGTTGTACTGAGCACATTAAAAATGACTGAGTCAGAGGTTAATTCCAGAGTCACTACTATTTTAAACATTGAAAACTGGAAATAGCAATATTGTCTATATTCAGCACTCAAATTGGTCTTCATGCGAGAACATTTTCGTATTTTTATCCTAAAACTCTTTACTTTTTTCTGAGATTTGCTTATAGGAGTGTGCCAAGTCAGATTCAACAAACTCTCTTAACTGCCTGAACTTGTTGTAGCCTGATGAATGTCACCTGTTCATGAGTAGGTGATCATTAGTATGCTGCACGCCCCTAAAATTGCCACACAAGGCTCCATGTTTCACTATGATTGTGGGCGAGTTTCATTAAGAATGAATCTGTGGGAAGTTGGTTCTTGCATGGGCCTCAATGAACGTGTTGCAGCTGTTGAGATGTTTAGCTGATGTGTTAATGATGACTACTAAATAATAAAATTTTTCCAGTTATTGCATATATTTCCCTTCTTTTCTCGTCCAGGTGGGCTGCATGTTTGTGAAGATCTCACAGCCCAACAAACGAGCCGAGACGCTGGTGTTCTCCAAACATGCCGTCATCTCTTTGAGGGACGACAAGCTCTGCCTGATGTTCAGGGTTGGCGACCTGCGCAGCTCTCACATTGTAGGGGCCAACATGAGGGCCAAGCTCATCAAGTCCAAACAGACTCAGGAGGGTGAGACTGCCAGAATACACGGTTAATGATAAGATGATAATATGACTACCCTCCTTTGCTCTCCCTCTAACACACCTCCCTTCTCCTCACCTCTTGTTCTTCGTCTCCCTCCAGGTGAGTTCATCCCTCTGGACCAGACAGACATCAGCGTGGGCTTTGAGACGGGCGACGATCGCCTCTTCCTGGTCTCGCCGCTGGTGATCTCACACGAGATCGACGCACATTCAGCTTTCTGGGACATGTCGCAGTCCCAGCTGGAGAAGGAGGATTTTGAGATCGTGGTCATCTTGGAGGGAATGGTGGAAGCCACCGGTGAGGAATGAGTTGTTGAACATAGTTGTAAATTAATGAGAGCGCAAACACCAGAGTCATCCATCTGTCCCTGGTAAATCATTCTCCTTAGTGCTTCATGCTAATAGTTTTGTTTCAAAAGTGAGGTAATGAGAACTTAGGTGCTTAGGTCTGGCAGTTTTTATGCACAAGAGAGATAAAATAACAACATAAAAATGACTGAGAGCCCCTTGTCTGCATATGAAATGAAGATAAAACGAATGAAAAAGTCAAAGAATTAATATCAAGAATTAACATTTTACCACTCAAAGGTCTTTTTTGATTTATTGTGTGAGTTTTTGTACATTAAAAGGATACAAAAACATATAAAATATAACAACTAACAAGACTGTATTGTATGGGAAATAAGACCTTGCAATTTAATTTGACTGTAAAGTTCTAACGGCTTCCACGTTGTAAAATGATGTTTGGCAACTAGAAATGAGCATTAAGAAATTAATCTTGCAGATGCATACGACTGTCTGATATTACAGCAATGGCGTCACTGTTTTACAGAAAGCTTACCCTCTAAAACTGTCCATTAGAAAATGAAATTGTTCTTCCAGGATGTCCAGAGTTTGGATGCACAGTGTGCTTTTATATTGTGATTATATGGGAAATATACATATATTTAAAATGTCAGTGGATATGTTATAAAGCGGGTGGAACGCCGAAGCAAGTGGATGTTTTTGTGGTGTCAGACTGCATGTTCTCATCACTTAATGTGAGTTACGGTGTATGCAGCGAGGCGTCTCAGCAGGCAGAGAGAACATCTAAAACTGTGTGTCTATCCTCACATCGGTTAGCGTGTGTCAGTGAGCACACTTATAAGCTAGCTCACTATTAATCAGTCTTGATAAATCATCAGTTAAATGAGTAAATTGTAAATTTGCATTTTGCTGTAGCTGAGGATTCAAACACATTTCACTCTTTACTTCTGAAGCTCAAACTTTTTTTTTTTTTACCCAAATTTGTTAAAGCTTTATAAGATGTGGATTTATATTGATTGGGACTAATAGACTAGGTGTAGCTGAAAAGGTGAAGCTTTCATGGATACTCTTATCGGTTGCACTTTTCGAGTTTTCAGTGAAGCCAATTTTAACACGCTCCTCACCTCACTGTCTGATAACTGTCTAATCCAAGTATAAAAAGAGTCCAGTCCAGTAGAAATACGCGGTTAGTCGTACCCTGCACAGATTTTGACAAGTTTATCTCTTTTTCTTTACCCCTTTGTCATGTTGCCTTATGTCAAATTCATTCTGAGAGGATAAAATATTCAACTGTTCCTCTCTGCTTGGCAAGAATTTAGTGCATCAGAGCTATTCATGATGTGTCTCCATGAGGTAAAGGTGGCCTCTCTGCCTACTCCAAATATTGATTAGCTTAGTCAGTGAGTGCTGCGGAGGGTTACAAAGAAGAAGCCGACAGTCATAACTCAGAGCTGCAGAGAATATTCATGTAAAGACAGCTTGCCAATAAATTGTTTGTGACTAAACAGATAAATTAATTATCTCTGCATCAGCGTTATGAGTGTGTGGCTATCACTTTATGCTTAGTTTGGCCACAGCTATGTATCTTAATAATCGTGATTACTTCCTTTTATGTTTTACAAGAGTCTGATTGAATGTTGTGAGGAATAGCTGTTAGTGCGTTGTGAATCTATCACTTTAAATTTGTGTGTGTGTGTGTGTGTGTGTGCAGGGATGACGTGCCAGGCGAGGAGCTCCTACCTAGCGGAGGAGGTGTTGTGGGGTCACAGGTTCAGCCCGATGATGTCTCTGGCAGAAGGTTTCTTCGACATTGACTACGGCGCCTTTCATCACACCTTTGAGGTACCGTCTTTCTAGAGGTGAAATGATAAAGGCCAAGAACAGGCTAATATAGGGGTGTTTGATTTGGCAACCTGGGTGAGACACCTGATGTTAAATAGATGGTGCATTCGTCTGAGAAAGAAGCGAAGGACTTTTGGTAATATGTGTTGTTCTGTCTATAAGTGGACAGACATAGACTACGTGACATCATGATCTAATATTTCAAATATATTTGCATTTCAGCCCTGATAGACTTAGCAAAAAAATGCTACAACCATTTCAAAACATCACGTCAAATATCCAGTTGTGGTGTCTCCCCAGAATAAAAATCATCACCGCTATTCATCAAACTATTATGGAAGAAGCGAACATATCAGTTCCTCCACTGACAGTAACCCAAACAGACCAGAGTGCACTTTAACTACAAGATTTTTAAGTAAGAAAAACTGTAACTCTTGCTCTGTTATCCCTATTCCTGTCTCCACCTACATGTGTAACTATCAGCTGAATTCTCACACTTTGCTGTTCCCTTGAGGTCGTTGAACGGTATGCTGGGATATGTATTTATTTCATGTTTATGCTGCAAACCAAAGCATTTCATGTTCCAAACTAGTTTTAGATACCCATCCCTAGATGAACCTTTATACAAATGTGCACAACTCAACAGGAAAACACAAAACAACAAACACATAGTACAGCTGAGGCTGATGGGAATGTCATTCATTTTGTAATAAATCAAAATATTAGACAAAGGGAACTTTTGGCTTGATAATGGGCCAAAGGTTTTTAGAATTTATTCTCTAGGGATCATGAATATATGTAGAAAGTTGAAATTTCACTGCTGATCCAGCCTATAGTTGCCAAGATATTTCACTCAAAACCAAAAATGTCAACCTTGTGGTGATGCTAGAGGGAAATTCAGAGGATCACCAAGGTCAGTAGGATTCATCCTGTGGAAGAACATGAACGTCTCTACAGACTTTCATGGCAATACATCCAAGAGTTGTTGAGATATTTCAATCTGGACCAAAGTGGTGGACCAACCAACCAACCAACATTGCCATCCTTAGAGCTATGCTGCTAGCATGGCTAACAATAAGTCCTTGAATGGGGCTTCCTCTTCCCATTGACAATACTAATAAGTGGACATCCGATGTGATGAAGCGGTGACTTGACCATCTCTTATGTTTCTCTTCCCTAAGGTGGACACCCCTTCCTGTTCGGCACGAGAGCTCTCATTGGCTGCGGCCAGACTTGACGCTCACCTCTACTGGTCCATCTCCAGCAGGCTGGATGAAGAGCCCACCCTGACCAACCAGGCGGCCAAGCAGCCGGACAGCGGCTCGGCCAACAGCAAAGGAGGGGATCCCACGTTCATTGTCGGAGAGATGACTGACATCCAAGAGCAATCAGGACTGGGCGAGCTGAACGGCAGCGTCGCCACCGACCAATCCGAATCAGAGGCCTAGATCAGAGAATGTTTACAAAGACCTTCAGTATATCACCATCACACCATAGTTAGTGTTTGCAGATCTTTTCTTTCGAGGCAAATAAGTAGTGTCATCAGGTATTCTACAGTGTACGCCATATCTTATGTTACCACATGAAGAAGTTTTATTTCTTGATATTTTGTCTTTTATTTCTATGTTGATCTTTGTTACAAGTGTATGTGTGCTATCTTTTTCGGGTTTGTTGTGTTAGCTCCAATCACCCTTGCCTATATCTACATTTAAATGACAATACTATGCTTTAGGTGGTATATCCTAGGGACCAAGGCAGAATGTTTAAGCAGATAGAGGGGGAAAAAAAGATGACACGTTGGTTGTTTGTGCAGACTTAAGTATATGGATTGTTCACATTTAAATAGGTTCAGTGCATAGACGCTTTAATTTCACCTGCGCATGAATATCACTAGATGGTATTAAGATATAGACTTGAATGATAGTGACCTTGGATTTCTTTAGATGCAAAGATTATTTTGCATCATAAGGTGTATTTTGCATCAATCAGGTGTTAACAGGATGGGAACGTAACATGAGTCCATATATGTGGAGTCTGCTAGAAACTTCATGTGGAACCAACCATCATCTGGTGCTAGAAAAAAAAAATCTATTTGGCTGACAAAATAGTTAAAGTGGCCAGTGGACAACAGAGATGGTTTTCCTGCCCTGTAATTTCTTGTCTTCTGGAGGCACAGAGTATTACGTTTGTTAATAACACTGATGTGAATTTGCTGACATTCCTAACTGCACTCAACACAATATGGTGAGTAGGGTATCTATCTAAAACCTTTAATCTATATAGAGACAGGTTAACACTCTGTTGACACTCTGTGTCTGTGGCTTTGTTTCACATTGGACGTGTGTAGCACAAGGATTATCCGTCTTTTGTCCCCAATCAAGTAGAAATTAAAAGCACAACAGTGTCCTGCTCTGTTCAGCCCAAACTCCTGCTTCTGCTGCTGTGTTCATTTTTACTTGATGTTTTTAATAGTAATATAACACATCGATTAGAATTAATAAACGACATTATATTCCAGAGCAACTGCCTCATATTGTTTGGTCTTCTGGATACATAGAAGCATGCTGTATGCACATGAAGTGTATAATGAAGCTGTTCATGAAAACTTTAATTGAGTGTTTTTTCTGCATGTTTGGTAAGAAAATCCGACTGAAACAATTCAAAGATCTGATCTGGCAAATGTGTCATGATGCAGAAAGACGCACTCGGTCCTGAAAACAGTTTTAATCTGAAATTATGTTATAGAACATGGAAAAGAGTTTGTCTTTCTCTTAATATATTCTGCAATTTAACGATTAACAATTAAAGCATAGGTTCATAATTTTTGACAGTCAGGTGTCCATATGAACACTGATAGAGATTTTCCTCACTGTAATCATTCCTCCTGTTCATAGTGGATATTAATTGATCTCCTTCAAATGTGCTTTCAATGTAAGTGATGGGAGTCAAAATCCACATTTTGTGCAAAAAGTTTATCTGAGGCTTATATGAGGCTTCAGCAGTCTGAGTTTAGTCATATCAAGTGGATATCTGACACATTTACAGTGTTTTTAGCATTTAGCATTTTAGCATTCCCTTTTTGTGTTTCCCTGTTGAGCTGCAGTGGACGTAAAGTAACAAAAAGAGGGACTTTTACACTAAAAAGGCTAACGTTGAAAGATATCTACTTGATTTGACTCATTTGGAAGCTGAAGCTTCATATTAGCTTCAGATAAACTTTTAAATAAGTTTTGCCCAGAAGGAGGACTGTGGATTTTGGACCCATCACTTACATTATGTGCATTATGAAGGGATCTTCTTATGGTCAGTATGAACAGGAGGAATGATTACAGCAAGAAAAACTTGGGCTCCTCACTGTTGTTTTAGGACAGACTCGAAAAGTCTTCTTAAGCACTGTAATTAAGTACAATTAGACTTAACTTAAATATTTTAATTTTACACCACTTTATTAAATATAGTGCATTTTTCAGATTTAACTACCCAACAGAATATGAAGTAGTTAAAATGATAACTAATTTATAACAACACTAAATCATTTAAGTGCTGCTCAAGTAGCTGTAATAATTATTAAGCAATGTGATGTATAATATATATTTCTCTGCATAATGAGCACCTTTAGATAAATTACTGATAATATAAAACTTTGAATTCATGACTTTTATTTCTAATGGGGAATTTTTACATTGTGGTATTAATACTTTTACTTACTTGCAACTTTGTTTTAGTTCTCTTTTTGTTGACAAATTGACTAACAGGCGGATGATGGAGTAATCCACTAAATCTAATCAATCTGTGAAATCACAACTACATACTGTTTTGACCCAATGTGAGGATGTTTTAACCTGGATTATTACAGACTCATAGATGAACAGATAGACTTCTCAGTAGACTACTTTCTAGTGTAGGGGGTTACTTTTTTAAAACTCTTTTACGAGGGATCTGCAAGATCCACATTTGAATGTTGAAGCCAATTAATGAAGTTAATGATCCTGATGAAGCTGATCAGATTGTATTTTGTATAGTATTTGGTGCAGAAATATAATAATTGAGGTGTAGAGGTGGAAGAAATATTCATAAAAGTAGCTTCAACACACTGTCATGCAGGGCAGCAACTAATGTTTGTTTTCATATTATTTTCTTGATCCATTGATTAGTTGTTTGGTCTATAAAATGCTAGAAAATGTCGATCACTGTTTCCCAAACCCAAATATTGAGTTTGTGATCAGAGAGGACTAAAGAAATCAGAAAATAATCATATTTAAGAATCTGCAACCAGTGAATATTTGTATTGTTTTCCTTAAAAAATGACTGAAAATGATTCATCGATCATTAAAAATAGTTGACGATTAATTTTCTCTTTCAATTATGAATTAAAATTATAAATTATATTATTAATTATAAATAAAAGTCCTGCATTCACAATTTTCGTGAAGTAAAGTAAAGAAGTTTTAGCAACAAAATGTGTGTGAAGAATCAAAAATTTCAACCTCATTGTTGTATTATCATATTATTAGATAATAATTATTGATGTGATTACGTGTAAAGACCTTTAAAGTTAAAGCTGCCACAAGCTAAAGTCACCTTGCTGCATTAAACACAAAACAAATGATGGTTCTCATTTACTATAACTTATCACTGATTGCCTTGTAGTTTACTATTGAACGGCCCCTTATTAAACTTTTTATCGTTGTCTTCGTGTAAAGCGTCATAATGCCGTGTATGTCATTAGAGATTCAGGGCTGGATCTCAGCACCAGGAGAAGTCAGCATATTGGGTTACTAGGCAGAATCACTGCTTCAAAAAAAAGAAAAAAAAAAGAAATGTCTTTCTCTGTTTTGGCTGATAGATGGCGATATAGATCCCACGCGCCTTCCTCCAGCCAGTCACACAGCCCTATTGGTGTGTAATGAGATGGGGTCCCCGTCTCAGCTGTCTCCTAGGCAACCGGGGCTGGGGACAGGGAGAGGGCAGAGTGTGTGTCTGCGTATGTGTGTGTGTGTGTGTGTGTGTGTTTATGTGCTGTTTGAACTGGACCTTTGCAACTGATAAGAGACTTTACGAGGATTTTCAGAGAGTTAATGTGACGTCTGAGTTTCATATTTGTGTAAGAGCAGATGATAATGAGGAAGATGCACAGCAGTGACCTTCACGTGGGAAAGAACGAACGGCTTTGACATTGAGAAATAAGTCACGATGGGTTTCAAATTGACACATTTTCAATATTTTATTACCTCTCATGAGAAAAGTAACTCCAAAATCTTACAGAACTACAATTTCTAGTGACCAAAAAAGTGCCCTCACCCCCCCAAAAAAGACAAATTTTTGATAGGACAAAATAAAGCAGGAAGTACATTTGAGTTAGTGCAGAAGTGACGATGCCGTTAAGCTTTCGCCTCACGTTGCATAAGTCATAACCGGAATCAGGCACGTTCTGTTTGGGAGCGAGAGGCTAAGTGCAAGTTTAATAGTTTCCAGTGATTTTCAGCTCGCCCTGGAGTTGAACCCCATGTGCCATTCAAGTTCTAATTATGATTTTAATGAGAGGCTGTTTTGCATGATCCCCACTGAGCCGAAATCAATGTTTCTCTTGATGGAGGGAAGTCATGACAGTCTTGTTTCAGTCTGGAGAGAAGAGGAGGAGAAGAGAATTAAAGAGTAGAAAGAGGAAGTAAAATATAATAATAATTAACATTATTTATATAGCACTTTTCTTAACAGTGTCACAAAGTGCTTTACAATAGATTTATATAAGCTGATGAGGGCCAGCAATCAGCTTTTAGATGATCAACTTTTATATTTTTTCTATAATTATCACAGGACCCTATTTCATGTGATGAGCACGTAACCCAATAAACCTGAACATTAGAAGCTGCTTTTGAATCTCATCTTAAATAGAGAAGGGTGACAAATTAAAGGGAAACCTGAATAAATGTGGAGTGGAGAAACATGAGGAATGCTGATGCTTCATTACAGAGTACTGAGAGTCACTGAATGGTTTGATGAGTATAAAAAAAAGAGTGAATCATACAGTATGTGCTATATGTAGCATATGTATGAAAATGTATACATATATATACACACACATTTTCTGTTTTTGCTGACACTGTCGGAGGAGATAATTCAACTTTATGTTTATTCATGATTCAGTAGCCAAATGCCTATAATGTATTTGTGAATACTAAAAAATAATTGTTAGATCTCAGATATAATAATGTGATATTAAGCTGTTATTCACAAGAACAGTAGAAGACACCTGACCAAAACCCTCTATGTAAAACTACATAGGAAATCAGAACGGATACATGAGAAATGTGGAAAGTTGTGCCTGCCAATAACATACAATAAAGTATTTTAAAACATTTTAGCAGGTCTATACTTGTAATTGTTTTTAAAGGACCAGTGTGTACAATTAAGGGGAATAAATTGGCAGAATTGGAATATAATATGTATGTTTTTTATTAGTGTATATAACCTAAAACTATGGGTTGCTGTGTTTTTGTTACCTTACCATGAAGCCTGCTGTGTTGCACTGCCACGTTTCTACAGTAGCTCTAGAGAGGGTCTTTCGTGAGTTTTGCAGTCTTCGTAGGTTCTCCTCCACACTTTGGAAGGGGTGTGGAGGGGTATTCAGTTGGTTGCTAGCTACACCCTCACTGCTAGATACCACTAAATCCTACACACTGGTCCTCTGAATCCAGGTGTGGAAATGATTATGTTTTATTATGTAGGCTACTAGTGATTTATAAAGTCAAAGTGCTGCACTGATCATTTTTCCTGCTGACTGTACATATTCACGACCATTTCCTTTACTGCAAGAACCACAAGGCTCCACTAAAACCCTCTAAAGCCACCGACTTTCATCACGTCTCAAACAACCTAGCCAGATCTTTCTTCCTGCTGTATCGCTGATGGGAAAAACATGCAGCAACACCTCCCGTATGTGTAATGAGTTCAATTTAAAGTGAGATATTCACCTCCGGCTAACAGCTGCTCTAAGAATAAGCACAATTAAAGCACAAAATTCAATTAATGTATGTTTTTTTTTTTAACGGAAAGCCAGTTACTTATGCTCTCGTTTAACAAAATAAAACTTCTAAGGGAACCATTAATCCTATTTTTTTTAAGAAACATTAACAGGATTTCAGGGTACGCTTTTTCTATCTGCACTAGAGGAGGCCTCCTGACTTCTACAGTCTTCTTGTGGCTTCTTTTGTAACATTTCTATGAGCCTTTGGTCAAATTACTTTAAAATCAGTGAGTTAAAAGCAGCATGCCAACTGAAGTAGAGCAGAACTGATGCACTGAAGGTGTTAGACCACCCACTATAGCATGCAGGAGGAAACATAACGGGCTATGGAAATGGCAAAGTAATTCTCTGTCTGCAAAATAACATAATTCTACATCACGTTGCCGCAGCAGGCAGATAGAAACCGCATCCTGCCACGGTTGAGCGTAGAGGAGGTCTAAAGGGGGATCGAGATCAAGTCTTGATCAGAGAAAAGTGCGTCTAAGGTCTACTCAGGATTGAGGCCAGGAGTTATAAGAAACAATGTGTAGCTATTGGCAGAATCTCATCTCAAGGTCCATTTACTGCAGCTCTGGAGCTTTCGTTCGTACTTTCTTTAAAGTACTGAGAAAAAGTGGAAATTTGAGTTGAAAATGTTTTGTCATCTGCTGTTTCCAGGGTCAAGAAGGAACTTTGAAATTCAACGTACGACTCCATTATAAGGCCTAAACTACAATAATATCAACAGAGGCGTATTGCCATAGCTGGGGTTCCTTTTATTTCCATATGTTACTATATACAGTGTACATGAATTTGCTTATCTATACATTTAAGTTAAGGCCCGTCACACCACTATGATTGCACAAGTCAAATCCCTTAACTTTTTAATAGTGATGGGAAGAAACTGTATAAAACATCCTCAAAACATTGACTATTGTTATGGTTTTGTACATGCAGGAAAAACTTGAGACAACATCCAGTCCTGGCGAAGATCAAGGCACATCAGAGTCAAATTCAACATGAGAACCAGACTCTTTAAACCCTTTAATAAGACTGTATTTATCACCATTTCCATTAAGTTGAAAGTAATCCTAAAATTAGCACTAAACATGCAGCAGGTCCATAACTCTGTCTGTCAGGTCTTTAACTCCCTTTGGAAAGTTGCTCTACAAAAGAAGTACTAAAAGGCACACTGGATACTAGGGTCTGCCAAATGGTATCGGTTATGGTAGCCTATCAGTGGCAGTGCCTTGACTGTATGGTAGAAAGCTTTCTATATCATACACATAATAAATAGAGGTCTGCCAATACACTCATTGATTGATTCTACAGGACATGTCATGGTGCATATAGTGAGATAAAGTCAAGTATTTTGTGCAGTGGCCAGAGGAGAGAGAAAGCACATTGTACAGAACATCTCTTACAGCACAGAAAAGTAACTGAAATCCTATTTTAACTACAGGAGAGACAGTAGAGTTGGTGAGTTTTATGCATAACAATGATGAGAAATACAGTCCGTCTAATCAGACCGATTTTAGCAGAGTGTCCGCAGACTTGGTTGTGGAACATGTGTGGCTTCCAGATTCAGCTATAGGTTTTGATAACGTGCGCTTGAATGAACCTGGAATGAAAATCAGCTGCAGTTAGCAACACTCAGGTTAGCTTTGGGGCCAGTGTCAGCCAGGTGCGTCATATATCATCAGCCTGACAGCCGGGTGTCCTAGAATAAGGCCTGTAATGGGTCAAGGCATCTTGGCTACTTGTACTGCGCTCCCTCTGCTCTGAGCAGAGTTTATTTGCTTTGTCAACCACGGCAGCTGCAACCAAATGAGCTGGTCATCATTTCTCAGCGGTGGAGTGTTAAAACGTCTCCCATGAATGCAAGTTTTATGGTTTTATGAGACTCCATCAGACATACGGATGAATCATGTGACAATATTTGATTTATAAAGCATCGTGGCCATTTTTTTAATACTTTCTGAGCAGCTTGGTGTCCAGGAGTATCTTGCCAGCCAGGTATGACCATGAAAAAAGTGCAAATGTCTATTAAAACCCTCAATATATTTTTTAAAAAAGAAGATTTTTGCGACCCCAAAGGTCAGGCTACAACACTTCTTCATCAGTGAGTGGATACGGGACGTGTGCGTCGCCCCGTCACTCCTCCGAACAAGGGATCCCTCAGAGTGCAGCATGTCACAGTTGGCACAGGAAGGCCTGAGCCCAGCACATTTAATTAGCCAAGCTGTCTTGGCATTGGACGGGAGGGGGGACACACACAGTGACGAGTCATCAACATCACCAAGGGCGCGGTGCTGCTCATTGCCATACTGCACATCTAAAACTTAACAGGATGGGAATAGGACACACAGGGCCTTTATATAGACATCTGTCACTAGGAGATGGGAGTCTTCATTTGAGAATTATTTGAGTAATGCAGCAAAAAAAAAAAAAAAAAAAGCCCAAGCAGTGACTGACCTTTCTTGTAGAAATGCATAAGGTGTGTTCCTGTGAGGGGTTTAATGTGCCAAACCTGTGTGTGTGTGTGTGTGTGTTTGAAACAGGATATATATATATATGCACCTCACTGCTCCACATGTCTGTAGTTATCATTCAAGTCAATATGCCAGATTGGATGAAAAAAAAAAAAAAGAAAAAAAGACTGTTGCTATGAAAAAAAAAGCAAAGTTAGGAGAAACAGTTTGGAAGAAACCATTCTGACATCCCTCTCTTGTAGCTGCTGCTTGCATGTGAAGAGCCCACCCCAACCTCAGCTGTAGTGAGGAGAGCCCAGTCCAGGCAGCCAGCAACCAGCGCGTCTCTGCCTACCAATAGGCATGCTCGGCTCAGGCTCTGTGCAGTGCTCTCAGTCTCAGCAGCTGAAGCTGGGCGCAGGGGAACTGCGACGGCCGCGCCAAGCATCTTCCCAGGTATGCGTCTCTCTTCTCTCTCTCTCCCTCTCTCTATCTATCTATCTCTCTGTCGCTACGCCCTTATTCGTTTTTGCAATGTTATGGCATCCTTGCTGCATGATATTCTTCCCTTGCTCTGCCCTACTCTGGTTTATTTCTAGGGAGGGGTTGCTGTGGCTTTCTTTTTTTTTCTTTTTCTGTTTTTCTGTTTTTTATTTTTTTAATTTGTGGGCTCACGTAGCCCTTCATGGTAGCGCAGGGCAGTGGGTCTTGGTAAACACTCACAGTCAGCGAAGACGCATCTGCAAAAAAAAAAAAAAAAAAAAAAAAAATCTCTCTCTCGTTAAACGCGCGTCAACTTGCACACACCTCAAAATGTTCGCCCTTCGACACACCAGCCAGCGCTGAGCCGCCGCCGCCGCTGATGCTGCTGGCTGCTGCTGCTGCTGCTGGTGGTGGTGCTGGTTGTGGTGATGATGAGGCGGGGATGTGCGCTCGTTGCTGTGCTGCATGTATTTCTCGGGGGGTGGAAAAAAAATTGCAACGGGGTTATGATTTGGCCAAGCGGCTTTCGTCAAAACATGACCGCTGACTATATTTTCAACTTACAGTGCGTGCAGGTAGAGGGTTTTTTTTCTTTTTGTTTTTTTTTTTTCCTGGTAGGCGCTGGACTTGCGGCAAGGAGGGGGGGCGGAGAGGGAGGGAGGGGGGCGAAGAAGCAGGTATTGGAAGCTGATTTGAAAAATCATTTCATAGCAGTCAATTTTATGTAGGCTGTGCCATATTGCAGTAGGCTATAGCAAGGCTGTAGTAGGTCATGCTGTATCCATGCATAGACAGTTATACCAACAGTAGTCATATATTATTGATAGCTATGTGTTATGATACAACGGATCTATTTCAAATCATGAATACATTGAGTTATCCAGAGGATAAACAGTGAGGAAGATGTTTTTTCATGGAATCAGATGGACTTAGTTAACGCAAAGTACTCTTAATCATACATATGCTGAACTTGTGATTTAAATGAGTTTGCATAAGCAGTTTTTTCCTTTTTTTTCTTTTTCTTTTTTTATGAATAGGCTGAGCTGTGCTGCTCTGTTTTCTCTGTCACTAGGTAAGATGTAGGTACACTCCCTTAGCAGTTAGGGTGGTGCTGCCTGCTAGTGCTGATGTGTTACAGTGGCCACTACCTGTGCATGCAGACTGCTAGGCCTGGCTGTACATTGGGGAGGGGGGGCTCCCTCCCTACCACCACCCTATCAGCCCCCAGGGAGGGTGGTGGTTGGGTGGGTGATGGTCAGTAAAACTACGTTGTTTTTTTTTTTTTTAAAAAAAGAAAAGTTCAAAGTAAATTTAGACTCAGCCCCTCCTTCACTTTAAGTTATGTTCTTTAGTGCTGCACATGAGAGTTATCACCACAGATTAAAATTGATTCCTGTTTCCAAATGCATAAAAAGGACTCAGCTCTTAATAGCAGCAATTATCAGCTGACGAATGACCTCGAAAACAACTTTTACAGCGGCTGTTATTGTTAGTTCTCCTGACATATAAGCCTCATTGTATTCCTAATAATGGATATCAACGATGTGAATGTAAAAAAAAAAACCTTGTTTCGTTGTAATTTATGATGGCAGTTTTGTTGTTGCTATGCAAAAAAGGCTCATGTGCCATATTCCCACTGCAATCATTTGAAGCTGTGACCTTGTCAAAAAAAAAAAAGGGACTACTGTGTGTATAGTTCACTCTGGTTCCCCCTGATAAAAGTCAGTGTTAAAAGAAGCCACTTTTTGCATAGAATCAATCTTTACTGGTCACGACTGCTCCTGGATTTTGGCTAATTCAAGAAGCCCTTGAGTTGATTTTTGCTGCATTTATCACACTACCTATTCACTCCACTTGAAGAGCCAGGAATAGTTGGAGGACTTATACATCAGAAGCCCCGATTTCAGCATGCTGATTTTTGGATGTTATTTTAGTCTCTCTGCATAAGCCTGTCTAGTCAGTGAAGTTACAATGCCATTCATAAATTGGATAATCCATTTTCACATATGTTGTCCTTGAAAATATGGTTATGCACAGTGTGGTTTTTAAAGTGGAGATTTTCTGCTTAGCTGTATTAGTTATCTGCCGGCTATGGGCTGATATGAAGTGTTACAGTGACTCATATGGTGTGAAATAAGCTCCCAGGCTAGAGGCAACTCCTAACTGCAAAGTGGTCAAAGTTATGGAGTGAGAAATGTTAAGGTCACCTTAAGGTCAAGAGAAGAGGAGAAAGAATTTCTCCAAAATTCATTTGAATGAAACGATCTTGTTTAGAATAGATATTCTTTGCGTTGTTGATGTAGACTGAAAGAGAAAAGAATTGACTTTAAACTTTTTTTTGGGACTCTTTTCGTGTTTGATTGCTGTTACACCCATTTAGCATTGCCTGTTGAGAAGTTACATGTAGAATTTAGCAAAGATGTAATACAAAGTCATTTTATATTATCATATCAATATTTATTGTTTCCAGTTCCTAGTATTTTATTTTATTGCTCACTTTTATTCTATTGATCATTAAAAGTCTGTCACTTACGTCAAAGAAGACATAAGGAAGTATCATATAAGCTGATTTAAATCTATCGATGTTGTCGCTCATGGTAAAGTAACAATATGAAAGCGGTGCGTTTTGTTCGTACACTGGGGAAAACTCGAGACACTGCAACAACAAGTATTTTGTCTTGAGAAACTTCCAGAGGAGTAGCACTGCAGGTGCGGGGCTTACTGTAGCTGTAGTGGGGCTTGTGTCTGTGAAACGTTTGGTGTCACATATTAATCTGTGTATCTTTGGATCACAATATAATACTTCTCCGTTCGGTTTATTGTATGGTCTGTAAATAAACCTAACAGAGAGGGAGTAGAAAAATAAATAAATATGTTTTCTGTGAACAATTTGTCAAAGCATCGCCATAACTTCAAGTGACTAGCGCTATGTTAGTCTAGTCTAACGCTAACGTCTTTGATTCAGCACTGTACTTGTCCTTTAAGTGACACCTTTTCTAATGGAAAATGAATAGTGAGCCACTATTCAAGTCCAAACACGATTAGCCAAAATGCTAATGTGTGCAAAGCCTTTGATCACTGCGTTACTGTTTTATAAGCCATCCACTGTCATCTCCAGGCAGGACAGACTGTTATAGCCGCTAATTAATATATCAGACAAGCAGGGCTGCTTCTGCATTCACATACACACACAAAAGACACACACACACACACACACACACACAAACACACACTCAGTATAGGAACTTAGGAGAACAGACTCTTCACATAAAAAAATAGTTTGTGTCCAAGTATAAAAGTAATGAGTATTGTATACATTAATATTTGTGTATAAATGTTATAATTTTCAAATGAAAGTGTTCCCTAGATTCCACATCTCATTTCTGAGGATGTTGCTGCTTTTCTTTGTATTACATGATTGCAAACATTATCTTTAAGTTTTGGACTGTTGCTTGAACAAAACAGGCTGTTTAATGACTGTATGATGGACCTTTTTCACCATTTTCTGACATTTCACAGACCAAACAATTAATTGATTAAAAATGACAATAGCTGGCAGATTAATCAGTCCGAAAACCTAAAAAATAACTTTGTTGTTGAACTGATTTAGCGATGGCCACGCCTGGTGTGGTGGCCTGGAAAGTTTAAATTTGGTTGGTTTTGTTACAAAGTCTTTGTCATAGAATAAATAAAGAAATAAATACAGTATGATGACAGCTGTGTGATTGCTTGCTTATGTTTCCAGCACTGTCAATCAAATCTGATAAAACCACACCCACGCAGTATATTAGTTGACTTTTTGAGTGTTTAACTTTTAATAAATAACAACTAAGGATATTTATTTATGAGTTTTGATTGTTGAATATTCAGTCATAATCATTTTATGCTGCAGAGAAATATTTGAGATAATTAAAAAGCCACATTCTCAGGGGCTTAAAACTTTATGCTTCACTTTCGTGTTCATTGCAGTTTTTTTTTCGTTAACTCTAATAACACTGACACTGCAAGTTAGACTTGAACCTTGAACTGGATTTTATGAATCGGGAGCTGAATCATTTTAATTACATGTAATAAATGTACCATATTTTTTCCTGATGCCGTTACTACAGAAGAAATACTGGCAACTTATGAACTTACACCATGTATACTGACACACAGCCCAGAGGCAAAGGGTGGTATACATTATGTGCATTAATGCATACGGAGTATTCCATTTTCTCCGTCTGTGGGCATACAGAGCCGTTGCAGTAGGGAGTTACCGGGAGGGGTAAATATATATATAAAGGTTAGTGATTACCTTAAGAGTAGGCTATCTTTACATGTTTTATTTTTAATTAATGTGGAGGAATTTCCTTGCAGTTATTCTTGCTTATTAGAAGTAAAGCATTAAATGTTCACATGCGTATATTAGTCCTCATGCCCAGACGGTGCTCTGAGTTTCTGGTGAGCAGTTATTGTACTGACTGAACCTATCCACTGAGAACCTGCTTGTGCTGAGGTTAATCACATTTTCCGCTGTATTTATACCGGACAAATAGAGAAATTATAGGCAGTGGTTTAATGGATGGGAACAGCTCTCAGTTTAGCACCTCTTATGCGAGACAATGGTTTTAGACACTTTGGAGAGATGATAAAATGTCTTTAGGATGAGCCAAGGGTGTAACTAGTAGATATCACCTGGACTGTACTACAGACTAAGGATGAGTTCTTTAAATTCTGCGATATGCACTGTTAAAAGTTAAAGTTGTACATTGTAGAGTCACCCTTGGCGACACATTAAGACTGTGTTTAATTTAGGACAAGCTTTCAACATAGCTCATGCTGAAAAAGTAGTGCATTAACACATCTTGAAAGGAAACGCAAACGTGTTTTCTGACATCAGCTAGTGCACTGAAGATCACACATCCTCATTTTAGGTGCATGCTGAAATAATCTGTTCACATGTTACCTCTTCCCTCCCCTGTGCTCCCCTCAGTGATGGCCTCTGCTGAGCAACCGTGCTCCAGCTTCCACCAGCAGCACTGCGCATAAGGCAACACACCAACCTTTGCCCTCCTGCCCAGAAGTGAGAGAGACACCACCATGTACAGCGTGGAGGACCTACTCATTTCGCATGGATATAAATTGCCCAAGAGCGGTCCTCCGTCTGCCACGCCTTATGACAAGCGCCCTGCTGATTGCCAGCGTGAACTTGTGGACAACAGGGCTGGCCGGGGGACACTGAACGGGTATGAGGCAGACCGGGGGGCATCTATCACAGGCATCTATGGCAGCAGGCAGGCACTAGTGAAGGGCTACCCCGCCACAGACAACGAGAGCGGGGAAAGGAACCAAAGGAGAAAAGAAGCCGGCATCGGTATCCTAGACGCTCAGCCCTTGGGTGATTCTCTTGCCACAGATAGTGGGTGAGTTTTCTTTTTTTCCCCCCCCTCTCTTTTGTGATCCCCCACACCCTTTACCTTCCTTTTTTTCCCTCTTCCCCTTTCTCACTGGGGCCCTTTGGTATTGCATGCAAAACCGAGTCTGCACTGCGCAGGGTTTTTTTCCTCCTCTTCCCTTTCCCCTCCTTCCTGAGCTGCAGAACACTGTGGCTGCAGCAGCACCGCTGACATATCTTATGCTGGGATATGAGGAATTATGAAAGGTGCCTTTGCACTCATTTAAGTTGTTTGCATGCCTGAACAGAGGGGTAGCTTGTGTCTCTGTGGAGCCCACCCATGCACTGGTATCGTCTCCACAGCGTCTACCAGGCAGGCAGATGTAAACAGCAGCACTAGACAGTGAGCAAACTGAGGAGGACTGAACATGCCTCAAGACAGGCGCGTAATCACTCCACTGTAAACACTGGCACACTGAATCACGCCCAGCACGTGCTCTGTGATGTAAGCATGTTGCTGGGCAAGTGTGCACAGTGCGGCTCCCCTCAGCCATACAGTAGCATATGCTGCTGAGGATGATCCATTGACTTTGCTGCTAAATGAATGAGTACAGTGACTAACACAGTGATTTAGTGCAGTGCAGATATGAGATGGAGCTCTTATAAAGGCTAATTGTTATTCATCCATTTTTCATTCAGTTCTCTTTTATTAATAATTAGACTGGATATTTTACAAACATATAATATGTTTTTATGATATATTTTTCTGCTTTTTATGGAACTGCTTGCTGCAAATCACTGGCCTTATGTGGTTGTTTCATAAATCATGAATCACTTACCTTGAGGAAAATACAGTGATTGATTTATTGTATTTGAAAGATCCAATTGTTACATTTGAATTGCAACAAGGATTTCAAACCACAATCCCTCATTTCATTATAACTAATGGTCATCAGGGTGGCTTAAAACATGCTTGGATGTGACTGATGACCTAGGGATATTCATGGGGTATCACAGTATTTCCTCTGCTTCATTCAGCATTGCTGCTCCACTACAACAAGAAAATTACCACAAGTGCTTGAGAAAATCAGAAAATTAAAATTATTGTGCAATTTAACAAAATGACCCTCTTGCACACAAAGAAGTGCAGCTCTGATTTTTTTTAGACTTAATCTGTTATGATTAACTATGTCATTTCTAAAATGATCGTTTTGGCAGTGAAACATGTATTACAGCTATATCTTGCACTTAAGAGGTAAATATGGAACCATAACTAAAATTATCTTCAGGCGGCACCGCTTTATCACACCAAAGTGGAACCGCTGTTTTGAACATGCCAACAGTAACTCATCATGCAGCTGCCATTTGATGTGGGTTTCTGCAAGCATTTGATAAATTGTAGAAATGCTTGTGATACTACAAATCTTCCCTAGCAACAATCAAAAAGGCTCTCTTCTTGTGATCGTCTCCCAGAGCTGATTGCTTTAAATGTTTATCGTTTATAGGTAGGTTATACTGTATTTCCTATCTTGCTAATTGAATTATATGATCAATTAAACAAGAGGGAAAAAGGTACCCCTGTTTTTTGTGTGAAATCAGGTAATGGGGTGTTTTTGCTTAGACTTTCTTTAAGAACCACTGTCGCTGTCCAGATGACCAGCTTCCAAGATAAGGTCAGCACAATTTAATATGCAGATCATATTGCAGTAGCATCACAATTTCATGGTGTCTTCAAGGGACTTGGGAGCAGCTGACTTAAGCACTTCTGTCTCATACTGTATGTGTTGGCTCTCCTCGATTAAGTTGCGTAGGAAAGCCAATACTGCCAAAGCCAAAACAGAGGCTTCAAACTGGGATGGACATGCAACTTGTAACAATTGTCAAGTCTCTAAAGGATACTGTTGATGTTTTATATTATCATAGAAACTGAGATCATGATCTTTCATTTATTGATTAATTTAGTGTTTTGGGCAATTATTCTAACTACACCCATAAAATTAAGAAAAAGTGTTTGCAAATGCCACCTCACATAGATCTAGAGTCCAACTTCTCTGTACATGGTGGCTGTCTTATTAACACTGAGCTTTTCTGTCTTTATAGGTTCTATGATGTTCCTAGTTTGACTTATTCAGAACCACTAAGCCATGAGGAGAGGGATGTTTCCTACTGGCGGAGGCGAGGCCAGGACTTCAGCATTCTCCTGGACTATGCTGATGGCAGGGAGCTGAGGGCCTCTGCTGGGGCATGGAGGCCACAGGCCCTAATTGCAGCAGAGGAACACAGGGCAGAGCGGCATGCGCAGCAGCTATGGGAGGACATTTCCTGGCTGAGAGACCCAGACGCAGCCCCTTGTCAGCTAAGGGTGACTGGGGAGAGGAAGTGCCAGAGCCTCGGTACAGAGGAGTGGAGGCCTGCTGTGGGCCTGGGAAGGCAGTTGTCGGATGGCGACGGGGAGAGGTGGGCTCAGGACCAGTACCGCCTGAGGACACCTGAGGGTTTTTTTCACCCTAGAACTAAAGCAAAGTCTCAGTCTCTCCCCAGAGTTTTGTCACCTGATGGAAGTGACGGCAGAGAGCTCATTCCATCCAGACCAAGCCTACCTGACAGACAACAGAGGATAAACAGCACTGTCTTCTCTGGACCCTATAGTAGGTATATCTACAGTGCTGTAGGCAGGGACCGATGGGGCAGGAATGCTGGGCCAAGCAGCCATGTTGCACTTTTACCAAAGCCCAGGTTCAGCAGGCCTTTAAAGCCTCCGTCATATGAGATTCACCAGCAGACTAGGGGTAGCGCAGAAATGCTTGCTATAGACCAGGGTGCCAAACAAAAAGACAGGTCTATCTATTATCCAAGGGGTGGGGACCTGAGACAAGACTATTTCGCACAACACTCCCTCTCTGGAATGGAGCCCCCTGGCTACATCCCGCCCCCATCTTATAAAAGAGCCCCACCCCCAAGAGCAGTTTCAATCAATCGCAATGAAATGGCAAACCTAAGATGGAGGGCGGAAGCTCTGCAGATGCCCAGCTCAGATCCTGGAAGGTGGTTTTCCAGACAGGCAAGCAGTTCATGGCTAGAATATTATGGAGACCGTGGAGCGTCCTATCGAAAACTGGTACATTCTGGACATGAAGAACAACCAGGTCATGCACGTCAATTACCTACTGAAGACCCAAGAGGGAAGCAAATCTCAGGAGGGCCTGGCGGAAATTCTCTCATTGACTCAGACAAGATCCGTAACATCAACAAAGAGATTCCGTCCGCTAAGATTTTAGGACAATCTACACATGATAGTGCCTTTCCTCCCCAACAGGGGCCAGCTCTCAATACTGACAGCCGCAAAACAGCTCTCAATGACAATGACAGCAGTAATCGATGGTGCAACAGGGCAATGAACAAAAAAAGTGACAGTGTAGCTTCTGAACAAAACCGTAGTCAGTTTTTTCCTTCATCTATTCTGGGTAAACCACCACCTCCCCCATGCAAGCCGGCTGACCAGGGTGTCTCTGAAACTGTGACAGAAGTAAAAAAGGTAGAACAACCTGAGCAACCAGAGAAAGACAAAACCAAGAATCTAAAAAAGAGACTTAGTGAAACAATTTTTTGTTTGGTGTCTGTCCCTGTTACTCCACAGCTCACTGGGACCATCCGTGATCAGAATAACAACAATGAGAAGTCACCAGACCCATCAGACAGTCCCAGTGACAACAAAACTGGCCATTTAACAAACCAAAGTCTCCAAAGCACATCTTCAGCTGAGGCTGAGCTGCAAGCACTAACTGGTAGCATAGCAAGCAGCAAAACAAGCAGCAGAGCGAGCAGCAAAATGTTTAAAAAAGTACCTTGTAGACCCCCTAAAATAAACCATTACAAGGAGCTGAAACTGTCGGGATCCTGGCCTGCAAACCAGTATCGAGACCAAGAGACACAAACTAGCCCAGAGGCCCGAAAACCTGCCCCTGAAAACAAGGAAGCACAACAAGACCCTGTCCCTTCTGGCACTGAAGTCCCTCCTGATAGCGGCGGTGTAGTGGGCACTGCCTTCAGTTTTCCTATAAAGGGAGTGAAGAGCCTGAAACTGTCAAGCAACAGCGCTTTCTCCCTGACCGCCACCTTCTCCAACCAGCTGAACAAGAGCACAGCTCAGCAGCCAGCAGTACCACCCTCAGGAAACGTGGAGGAGACCAAACCAGCAGCAAACAGTGGGCAGGAGTCATTCGAAGTTCCTGAGTTCTTGCTGAAACCGGTCAGCCAGCGACCTTGGGATGCTGTCAAAGAGCTGGAGACCATCAAAAAAGAAGTCCAGGATCAACAGCAGCAACAGAGCAGCAAACAGCCCAGCAAACAGCCCAGTGTTGACAAGTGCATAGAGGACCTCAATGAGGCCTACAAAGACATCTTGGAGCTAGGCACTGCCAGCAATAAAGTCCCAAATGGTTCTGTTCAAATTCCTGAGCGTATCAAAATCCGATTGACATCAGAACCTCTCAACAAGCCCAGCAGCCTTAGGCGCAGTGCAGTAAGCTGGTCTGTTGATCCAGAATACAGGGAGGTCAAGAGCGCCTTCTCCAGGCCTGCAACAAAGTCCGTAACCTTCAGCAAGCAGCTTAGGGAGGAGCTCCCAGTCCCACCTCGGGAAACAGGCTTTAGAGAATACAGGGTTGTTGCGCATCTTTCGCGCAGACGGAGCAATGATGGCAGAACAGTGAAATTAGACCTGCCGGATGAGCCCATTGAGACGCCACTTTGTGACTTTAGTCCAACAACGCACACCACAGCAGCAGAGGTGCCGTGGGCAGATAGACAGCCAATGCAGGATGCCTCTACACTCACTAGTCCTCCTGATTATGAGGACATATGCCAGGCTTTGCGTCAGTCTAGAGACTCGGATGTCAATAAAGTGTCCGCAGGCAATTCCAAACCTAATGACGCAGAGACTATTCAAGATCTCAGTGCCGAATCAGAAGAGGAGTGTCCCATTTGTAAAAGAGAGCTTGAGAATCAGATGAGACAGGGCCCATTGCCTCCGCTTCATGAGGAGAACAGCTCGGACAGCTCCGCCAATCAAAATGGTAGTCCACCACAGTGTGCTGCATTAGAAAGCCCAGCAGAAGATACAATACAGGAGCCACAAGACTCAAATTTGAATCAGTCAGGGTCTGAACTGTGTGTTGAAACAAGGGATCAGCATTCATTGACAGAGGAAAATGTGGGAGAGGGTGAAAACACAGACAATGTTAAGGCAGAAAATTTGGACAATTCGGGCGCGATTAATCCTTCTGAGAGCATACCAGCGAATGGAGCTACAGAGGACAGCACATCCACGATGTTAGCAACTGATGTGCCTGCAGACCTCCAGGTCACAGAGGAACCGAGTGTTAGTGAAACAGTAACTAAGGAAGTGGAATTGGGAGAGAGAGAAGCCATTACAGGAGAAACACCTGAAGGCAGTGCAGACAAACAGACAGCTGAAGTGAAAAGTGAGTGTGAGGGACAAGACAATACAATGCCTGATGACAAGCAGGAGCAAGAGAAGAAGCCATTTGCTGTCCCAGAGCATAGACTTGGTCTACGGACCCATTTGGGACGAGACCACCCAGGGTTACCAGAGTTTCCACCAGATAGACTGCCACTCTCAGTTCCCCCGAACCTAGACCGCAGGCTGTCTCTAAGTTTGGAGGGAGAGAAGAGGAGCAGGGGCCCCTCCCACCGAATGGAAGCTCTGCAGAACAAGCTGGCTATTTCTCCAGGCCGGGTGGCAGTTGAGCGCATGGCCAGAATGAGGGAGGTGGATGTTATGTATCGTATGAGGCGCCTCAGCATCAGGAGCACTGACTCTGGGGAAGGGGAGGCAGAGGTAGAGGGGGAGGGCAAGGACGAGCAAGTAGAGGAGCCCCTCCCTGCTTCTCAGAGAGACAAGGAGAATGATGAGGAGGTCACCCATTCACAGCAGGTCTCTGAGGAGACAACATTGCAAGATGAGGAGTCATCTCTCTCAGGTAAGATAAGAAAATTAGAAGAAACAAAACTTTGAGGACCATACATACAGTTTAACAAAAAATACCCATGTCTCAAAATTATCCAGGGTAACATTTAGTAAGTAAAACTTTAATTTGCCTTGTGGTTTTATTTCACTATCCCTATCCACAGATGTATTGTGCTTGCTTTGACAGACTATACCACCAGTGAATGTGTTGATTCCATTAAAATGTTTAAATTTCAATGCTTATAGATATTAATTTAAAAAAAGCATATGGTTATATTGTCCAGTTTGACCCAAAATGTGCTTTAGAGTTTGGTTAGTAAAGGAAACAGAAATTGTGTGAGATGGTTGACACCACATTGTAGTTCTTTTTCACACTTTATGGATAATTCTTCACCCCTAATGAAATAAAAAATCATAGGAAAAGTTTTATATAGTCATGGGAGCACAACTATTCACAAAGATACATCTTAAGAATACATTTTTCATTTATCTCTGGTGGTAATGGGTAATCAAAGTTGAAGTAACAATATATAGGCCTTGCTGTTAAAGACACTTCCACAAGATGGTGTCACTGTTTAAAACAGTGCAAGTGCTGACAATTAAACCCACTGACATTTGTTTCACTGGAATAAACACAAAACATTTTTTTAAAACTTTGCAGTCAAAAGTCAGCTATTTTTGGCTGATAAACATTGTAGCTTCTGTCAGTATACAATAACAATACTAGATAAAGATAGAATGCAGTTTTTTGAGTGAATAATTTTCTTCTTTACATCTCAGAACCCCATGATCCCAGCCGAGTGGAAACAGTGTAGAAAGACTGCGTCCGTCATCTCCATCTGAGGTTTAAAGCTTCAACACTGTGACCTGGCTGCCTACTAGAATGCCTTCATCTCATCTTGACACTGAAATGGCCTTCTTGTCCGACAAGAGCATTGTGTACACCCTCACCCTCGGCGCTGCGTTGACTACTAAGAGTGCTGTTCCACTGCCAAAGGGAGGTGCCCCTTTAACTTGTGGGGCAACTTCCACCCCGAAACCCTTCCCCAGCCTTCCCATACTGACTTCCCACTATCCCATCTGTCCTCCATCCTTGAGCCCAACCTCTTTATAGGGTTTCTACTAGTTAGTCTTCTTGTAGCGGCTTGTCCTCTCTATTCTATCCTCCCTATGCTTTTCTCATTGGCAGACATTATGCAATTATTTCATGCATACTAGAACTTCTAAAAATGTCCATTGTGAATACAGTCGAGACATTTTTCGCATACTGAACGAATCTGTTTGTTTACGGGCGAGCTGGATATGAATGTAAGCGTTTATGTTTAACCTAACGTAGGCATAGAAGGGTTATTGTCATAAACCTGTTCCTTTGCATTTAAACTACACCAAAATAAACTGCGTATCTGATTGTCGTGGTGAGGCGACAGCTGTTTTAGAACTGGACATCACTGTCTCTGGCTCAAGAACTGTTTTGATTTTCAGATGAGATCAATCAGCCTTTCTTTTTTAAAATTTAAAATACATCGTGCCCTTTTTTCATTGCTTTTGTACACACTGCGACCATAGCCCATTAAGCTCTTCAATGAAGAGTGACTCTATACCATATGACATGATAGATCAGTTACCTATTATACAATACATTGTTTCTACGCTGGAGAGGGAGAGTTGCCTTCTTTAACCAGATGTGTGTTTCCTGGTTGGATCAGGTGAAGTTGCTGGTTAGTCCCCTGATCAATCCGATGTATAGCTCCCATTTCCAGGTAATTTCAGGAAGCAATAAAGGCACGGATTGAACTAAAGTGGTGGTTGGCAACTTTGATAAACACTCAAGATGGAAATATGGATTATAAAACAAAAAAGATACGTAGAGCAATATTGTTGTACAAACAGCTCAGTGGTGTAGTGGAGCTACCTGTAGGAACCATTGTCAGGAGTTTTAATGTGAACGTGTCATTCAAATCATATTACAGGTATATGGAATCGTGTCAGGGTATTTGGGGCGCTTAACAGGGGGTGGGTGCTTTACTTCATGATATATATCTATGTTCATACATCTGTATCGCAAAGAGACAACATTTCACTGAATATTTATTTTTTTTTATCATCGAATTGTTAATCAGTTTGCATAATGTACAAAATAAAGTATATTTTAAATATTTTAAGAGATATTTTGTATTTAACCATGAAATTTTATTTCTCCACACTTATATCAAACTGAAAGTATCATATGTCTGTAAAGTATCATATTGAGAGTAAACATAATTTTCTAGTGCTTTAAAATCTAACAGAATGATATAAGATGGGATGGCCCTGGGTGTGCCTTGATCACACGATTCGGTTTCAGTGAGCGATAGGGTTCATCATTGCGAGTGTTGACGTGATGGAAACTTTCTGATTGTGCCATGATTTCCTATTTGATAGTGCTTTTTCACATGCTAACAGAGTCGATGTTGGACGCTCCTTGTGATATTTGATACATCACCCCATCTCAGTTGTATTTCCTATGTTGGTGGTCAGTCATGGCCTGTGTCTTGGTTTTGTCTTTGTATGTCTTCCAATTCAGATCATGTACTGTTCTGTTGTTGGTTCCTCGAAACATGTTTAGAAATAAAATTGGGAAATTGTTTGTTTTCTTTCCTTCCTCCATTCCTTCCTTCTTTCCCTCCTCCTCCTTCCCTTCTTTGTTTCTTTAATCTTACAGTGTGTTCATTATGTGTAAATGGTTCTGCTGTCACTAACATTGATTGCACTAAAGGATACAATGCGGTATGCTATGTTTGTCTTAAAACCATGTATTTACAAAAAGGATGAAAAAGATTTTTGAAAAATTACAGGGTTTTTTAAATAAACTTAAAAGCATAATAGTCTTAAAACTAACTCAACATGTATGTAATGATAAAAAAAAATATTTTTGTGGATAAAAACAAGTTTGCATTTACGTGGTTTTTCGACAAAATAGCGCTGCATTGGTGTAATGTATCAACAACAGATCTGTAGGAATCCATCACTGTTTAATCATTAGTCAAGTATCACTTAATTGTTATGTAGCATTTTACAGTTGTAGCATTTTATCAACTCAGAACTTTGTCTTAGTATTTCAAACATTTCTTGTAAATTTTGAATATTCATGTCGCCTTATTATGTGTGCATTACATTATACTCCAGGCAATGCCAAATATTAACGTACTAAGCACTGTTTCATACATTAGGTTTTTACAAACAACTTACTGATCTGCCATTCCTCCAGCTGGAGAGGTACAGTAGCATTGTGGATAGTTTCTGCTCTTCATGCTGTTTATCTGTAGGAACATTGAATCAAAACTGTGAACTCCAAACAATACTAAAAGCATAATTTTAAAAAAGTACAGGATGAGATTCAGTGTTTCAAGGCAACAGTCAGCATCACAGGGAGGACAAGCTGTGTACTGGCATAATTACTAACACATCTCATTTTCAATTCATTTAAAGACTGAAAGGCCTTGCCTCAGTCTTGTGTGTAAACTGCCCCTGACTACATTTAAATAGGCTATTTCAGTACATACGCCCCCCCAATAATTGGCATGTCAGGTACACTTGAACATAGTGTCATTTGACTTTTGTACTGCAGGTTATGTGCAACATGAAGTAATTATGCACACTTGTAATATTTTCTATTTTCATATGAGATTTAAGTGCTTTTTGTACTCACTGACATCTTTTTTTCTTCCTTGCATGAAATGCAAGAGAGAGGAGGAAAAAAAATGTTTTTCATAAAGTATATTTGCATTTGGTACTCCAATAGTAAAACCAGTGGGCAAAACATTATGTTTCATAATTTAATTTACAAAACTATGCCAAGTATTTAAATGCTATTTTTAGAGTAAATCAAAAGAGAACTCATTCATTTTTTTTCCTTTAAGACATGCCTTTATCTTTGTATCTATAAATATGAGCATAATCCATAGTCATATGATTGTGCTACTGTTGTATGATACTGCAGTCTGATTCATAAATAAACTCTTTGCATGAAAGTTGTGTTTGTGATTAATTGCCTAAAAGGGCTACATGAATTATGTCATATATTGTCCTTTGTCGGTATTTGAACCCTCCTCTCACTACCACGTCTGTTGTGAAGGACACAAGGAAACAAATAAACATAAACAATAGTAGTGAGTTCAGCAAGAATGTCAGAATTAGAGTCATATTTTTCAAAGCAGAGATATTTTGTCTTGGAATGAAACTCCAATTATAGTTGACCTCCATTCTTAAAACATTAAAGCAGGAGAAAAAGAGCCTATGTGCACATACACAAATATTGCATGTGTGAAAACATGTAGATACTTTGTACATTGGTGTACCGGCAATTTCAGCCCAATTACCCTGCCAGACTATCAAACTGAGCTCCACTTGCTGGATCAAAGTGTTGGCAAAGACAATACTTGAGCTGAACCTTGTAAAGACCTCCCAGCATGCTCTCTGAGGCTTGGAGGACATCCATCCTCAGACGCTTTTCAAATTCCTCTGTGTGCCATCTTTCTCTAAAAGGAAAGAGAAGTCTGATTAGTTCTTCCTCTTATCTGATACTTTGTTGATCCCTGTATGGGAAAGCTTTCTTTTCATTAGCATCCCGATACTTTGCTCTAAGACACTTTGACGGGTGCTTGAAACAGCAGGAGGACTGATAAAGAGAAGAGGTTATATACAGAGACCAGCTACCATTATAGCTTGTCTCATTATGTACATGCAGTGCTATTAACATTTAGCAAATAATTAGGTCTACATAATAATAAAAAGGCAGTTATTTGTATTTTCACACAAATACTACAAAATATCAACTTCTCAAAAAACAAAAAAATCTTGTTTTAGTTTAAATCATCCCAAATTAGCCAAGTTTCTTTGTCAAATAATTTACTTTGAATGGAGAAGGATTAGATATATAGCCACATAATAATGTAATGTAAAATAAGAATATAGGTGCAGCACAACAGTTTATTCAATATTTATTGTACCTATTCATTTAATATCATATTTGTGACCACATAACTGATTTATTAAACTACAGACACACCCCTGGGCTACATTCATTTAACACCAATGACATAATAATTGGCACCTGTGACCACATGACACTTAATTAATGCTGCTTTTAAAGAATAGCTGTAGCACTATATTACTAGGTGAGGGTGTAATTCTAATAATCAATTTGAAATATATATATTTTTTACTGGTCTATAAATACCAATTTAATATATTAATTGAACACCGTTTTCATTTAGCAGCTTTTAGCCAGAATCAGCTCCAGCAGTCACTTCAAGTGGTGCTATAGGTTAATTAAGTTAATATTGCAATAATTTGGTTTGGCCAGTCTACCAGCTTCAGGTTGATGGATGAAGACTAGAGTCTACAGCCATGCAAGTGGCTCTGTGAGGCTGTACTTTATCGTGTTAGCATGCTGACATTAGTTAATTAGCATTTAGGTTAACACTTAGTACAGCTGAGGCTGATGGGAATGTTATTAGTTTTGGCAGGTATTTTAACCTGACGTGCCAGATGGTTTGTTACACAGAAGCATCTGAGAAGTAATCCATGGAAACTGTTTGGAAAAGGGCAGACACTCTCAAAAAATACTTGGCAGGTGATTGGATGAACTATCTGTGGACACAAGAGCATAACTTAAACCCTGATTTCCTGATGTTGTGATCTCGCAAATCTATCTGCTTCACAAGGTAACAGGTATTTAGTACTAAACCAAATTTAAAATTTGACCTGATGATGACACTAGATTAAAATTTAAGCAATCACCAAGTGATTATACTTCATCCTGAGCAGGACATGAATGTGTGTACCACATGTCATATGAATATATCCAATAGTTGACATTCCCCTCAATACCACAAATGTTAGCCTCATGGTGATGCCAATACTGATACCGATAGCAATAGGGAGACAATCTATGGCCATGAACTTTGTCTCAAACCAAGGCTTCTTACGTCTAAACTATAAGTCTGACCACTTTCAAACCTGTATCAATGGATTCGCAACGAAATTTCCCACTAAAATATGATTTTTAATGTTAGATTTGGCCAAAGTCATATATGAAGATATTTCACAAAAAGCGTACTCTAAAATCCTCCTGTTCTCCAGCTGCTCCTGGTGATGTCACTCCCTCAATGCTGTGAAACATTCCGCAATAGACATTCATTATAAAATCACAGGAGGAGCAAGAAAAGACTTTAAAACTAACACTCTGATTTCTCGAAAACAGCGAAAGATAGAAAAAACATGTAAATTCATGATTTGTAGGGCAAAGTCTCATGAATCATTTAAAGTTCAAATAAAGTTTGTATCTAAAATTATGTGGAAGCAGTAAATGTTTGAAAAAGTGTGGGTTCACTCCAACTCCCATTCAAATAAATGAGTATTTTTCTGTGTCCAGCTAGTGTTACTGTTTGACCTCCTTTGTGGAAACCAAGTTAGGCTTTACCTGTAAATGAGCTTTTATGAATATGAAATTTAGCCAATAAAATCAAAAGATTTGTCATAAATAACTGGCAATTCCATTAAGAGTTGTCTTCTAATATTCCAAACACTATACGTTACCTAAATAATATATCATTTTCATCAGGGGAGCTGCAGCAAAATGTACAGCTGATGTCAATATCCTAGTAGTGGCACTAACTGTTAATACTACAGTTAATATTAAACTTGCTCTAACCTCACTCATGTTACACTATGAAGAGATTCATTCCAAAGTCAAATGTTGACCATTTGAATATTTAATGTTTGCCAATGAAATGAAAACTCATTATAATAGAGGTGATGCAATTGTCTGTGTTATCCAAATACAGTGTCTGGTCTCACACCTTTCCCCACTGTGGATATGTGGCATTCTTGAATTGAAACAGTATGCCACTGTCCTCTGGACCTCGCTGCCATCCATCCCTCCAGCTGTCCCCCCATTGCAGCTGCCTCTGTCTCTGAGCCAGACCACGGCGAATAAACTACATATCTGTTATTACTGTACACCTGTCAATCCTGGTTCCCTCAGTTGCCTGGGGAATAAGTAATTCCAATAATGGCACAGGGACAGTTATCCTCCCTCTCCTCCACTCCTCAGTCATTACACATACATGGCATTCTTGACTGTACCACACCCCAAAAGCGGGTATTAAAATGCTACAGTAAGACTCCCTTTGGAAGTCTTAAAAATATATTGATGGGACAAATAAAATGTGTTAATGAAACAGCTGACAATTTTGCATGACCATCGTCTATGAAACTGCTGTACAAGAATGTGATACCAATTTGCCAATATTGTGATGTCAATTACTATAAATTCATGTAGGTCAATAGCGTGGCACATTGAGACTATGAAATAAAATGAGAAGAAACAGAAGGAACTGCATATCCTGCTGTAAATACTTAAGACCACAAGGTGGAGACAAACAACAAATAAACAGAAATAGGAACCACAACCCATAACTAAACCTGCTCCCTCTGTGTCACCCACAGATTTCACCAGAGGACATGAGGCCAGTAAATGCTTTTATCTTATATATAGCATCCGTCTTGTCACCTGGACACATACTGTAAATGTAAGTAGATTAAGGCAGCAGTGTGTACCAACCTGGATATGCCCACACATAAACACAACAATACAAAATGTTAACAATAACAATTTGACCTATATACACCAGCTACATTGTCTGCAACAGCTGATATTTTGGTAAATGTATTTTGTTGCTATAAAAGAAATGCCAGTATCTAGGTGTGGAGCATGGGAAATCAAACATTTGGTTGACTTCAGTGCCCCCTGTGGTGGCAAATGCATTTTAAAGCATTCTTTGCAATGTTTATATGCCCCATTTCCATTCCCATTTTTGGAGAAAACAAAAGCTGCAAAACTTTTCATAAATATTTACATTGTCCTGTGTGTGTGTGTGTGTGTGTATTTGTGTAGGTGAGCAACCCAACATGACGGACACAAAAGAGATCCTGTTTTGTGCATTTCACAGCTGCTGTGCAGTAAGTGCTTTTGCAAGGATCATAGTCATAACACATTAGATGGTAAGTGGACATTCTGTGGATAAACACTCGATTCTGAAGCTTTAATTTTATTTTGAATTAAACTCCTGCCTGTTGTGGCCCTGAAAACCTTACAATGCAAAGTTTATAACACTGATCTTTTATCCTAATGTTGGATACATTTTTTATTGGTGCAGTTAAATCAATGCAAGCATAAATATCACAAATACAATGTGTAGAAAAACTGCCATACAAGGAGTGCCTGCACACTAAATCAAATTTCCCTTTAACTGTATTTGCATTGTTTCGACCAACTACAGGTCTTCCTCAGGTAATTGAATCAAATTTTGTATCCAGCACCTATCCCACTGAGGTTTTGTGGCTTTGCACATGACTACTCAGCTTTATCTCAATGTGTACATAAACATGCATTACTCAAAGATTTGATTTGGTCCAGCTGTGTGCTGTAAGACTCCGGTGTTGTAGGGCAGAGCTTGGAGCACATTGTGTGGCTGGATTGTAGTTTTAACAGCTGATTCGATCACCCTGTGCTGGAAGCCCGACGCTTCCTGGCTATTTATGGCAGATGCCCCTCTATCGAGGCCGCTCTCTTCAGCCCATACATGGTTGCTGTTGGATAAGGTTACCACGCCGATTTTGGCCCACACTCCCCAAACCCTTTGGAAGCAGTGTTGGGTCGCCTTTTACCGTCAGTCTAAACTAACACACCAGAGTCCCAAACCTGATTTACAAGAATGGACGTTTTAAGAAGCACAAGCTTGACTTTCGGAATAGTTTGAAGAACCACTTAGGACTAGTCTGTTTGAACACCCCTGTTGTGTATTTTTCTCAGCTATTCTTCACCCTTCCTCTCACCTCAGCTGCTGTCTCTCTCCCTCTCTCCCTCTCTCCTTTACCCCTCTCCTGCTTACCCCACTCCCTTTCATTCCCTCTCCCTCTCCCTCCGTCTCTTTCTCCTTTGCTCTGCTGTTCCTGGACTTATTTATTTGGCTGGGTGCAGCAGAGCAAGTGGGAAAGCACCACGCTATATTTGTCGGCTGCTGAGGTTGGACCTGCTTCATGGTGGATGACTTTGGATCCTCTGTTTGTGGTTTACCTGCTCACACACCTGCACCTCCTGCCTCCTCAACATCTGTTCTGCTCTGAATAAGGAACTAGTGAGACCCTTTATTTGGTGGTCTCATAACCCTGAACTTTACCATCAAGATAAATGGACTTCACCAATTTGTGTGTCAAATTGGAGCGAAATCATTGTAAGTAAAGCTTCCTATTTCCTGGTTTTATCGAATGCATGCAATGATATATATATATTAATTCAAGCAAACAGTTATTTTATTATGAATCTGAAAAGCAATCATTTGTGACACTGATGAGTTGCAAATCGTTTATTGTCAGGTATAAAACAGATTGTTTCACCATTGTGACATTTATAGTAATTTGCTTTAATCCTACATTGCCTTTCATATATAGGAAAATCTCCCAAATAACTTATATGTCTTTAGTTTGAACAATGAAATCATCCCTAGCTGTCAAGTCAAGTCAGTTTTATTCATATAGCGCCAAATCACAACAGAACTCATCTCAAGGCGCTTTTCACATAGAGCAAGTCTAGACTGTATTCTTTAATTTACAGAGACCCAGCATTCCCCCATGAGCAGCACTCGGTGACAGCAGCGAGGAAACACTCCCCTTTAACGAGAAGAAACCTCAAGCAGAACCGGGCTCTAGGTGGGCGGCCATCTGTCTTGAATGGTTGGGTTGAGACTGAAAAATAAAAAATGCCCAGAGATTGCATCTGACTTGGCATTATGTGCTTTCGATTAAAAATTTGTTCATGGCTGGTAAATTAGCTTTTTGTCAATTGTTTTTATTTTTTTATTTTTAATCACCTTGGTTCACAATCGGAGACAAAATCAGAATTGCATCTTGTATCATGCCTACAAAAATTTGATTCGTTCACGTTGCTGCAAAAACCTGGATAAATAGTCAAAGTAGAATAACACAGGATAGCAACACAGTAGTATTTTCCACTACATCAGTCATAATACCTAGTGGATTTAAAAGTTTGGCAGCCACTATTATACCTAAAATCTCTTTAGGATTGTGAAAGTCATTCAATGTCACTCATTATCAACTACCCAAAAATAGGGAAACTTTGGTGCCAAAAACAAAACTAAGCAGTGCTTGATTAGTGTCTGGCTTAAATTTTCTTCCTTGGATGACTGAATGTAGTTTCTCCACCAAGCCTCCCTCTTGTGCTTTGCACTGTCTCAAGTAACCACATGGGTATTAGCATTCCAAGCTCCAGATTATGGCTGTATGGCGGTATGTGTGTGCAGCTGATCTATCAGCTATGTGTTGGGCTGGTGTGTTGTTCCAGCATTGGCCCGGCGTCATTTCTTCACAGTTTTGTTTTTATAGCGTGCGTGAGTGTGTGTGACTCCGTATGGCAGTTGCTTAGCGCACTGCACCTGCTGCACTCGTCAAAATCAGCCGACAGGTTTACTGGCTGGCCCCATGTTTCAACCTCTGCCACTGAACTCTACTCATCCACGTACAGACTTGCACAGACCTCCGAATGTTGTAGACATATGTGTATATTGTCACCAAGCTGTGATACGTGCATTCATTTGATGAAAGTTGATTATATATATGAACAAACACGCTATGCTGCATCTTATTGGCATCTTCGTTTGCCAGTGATTGGACTAGACAGCAGGACAAAAAGCTTTTATAGAGAGTTCAAACTAATTCATATTCCTACAAACTGGATGTTATTTAACGTTGACATGTAGCTAATCTCTTTTTTTATGTTTGTAGTGTGAGAGTACCAGCAATGTTGCAGATTGTAGCAGAAAAGTGTGGTAGTTGTAAGAATATTGAACGAATAGGGCAAAGATTTAGTCCAGCAAAGTAGCCTGTTGATAGACGGTTGAAGGCCTGTTGAAGACTTTAAACCTCTACCGTCACCTGCTCCACCATTATAAATGACATTGGTTAAGACCAACCTAAGCTAAATGTTGCGAAAGTGTAATATCAAATTTAACAGCCAACTCATCAGCATCTTCTCTTCCATCCTTTCGTCATTCACCTCCTTGTTAAAAGATAAACCCTCAGAATGTTGTACATACTGTCATGCACCAATCATCCCTGGAGCTTGTATTCAGCACCATCTCTTACTGTCCCCACTGTCTACTGTTACCACCAGAGAGCTGTCCACAGCCTCCTGCTGGCCTGCTAACATGCTGGCCTCTTTCTGGATGTATGACCGCTGTTGGGGTGACATGCACAGTAACATGGAAGATGGATTATGGCCTTTACATACAGTACATGCTCCCAAATGTGGAGCTGTCCATAGTTACTTATGCATTATGTTATTTCTGCGCATAACAAATAATATTTCTATTCTATTCCTGATAGGTTTTATGTCAAATTATGTACTTGTGTAGTTTTGGTCAAGTATATTATTATTAAACTTGTAAGTCTAGCACTCATTTCCCCATTATAAACAATAATTCAAAAATTACTTAAAAAGGTGCAGAATGTCCAAATTTTAGGTGCTAAATGCACAAATGTAATTTTATACTTGTTGGAAAGACAATATCTGTGCAAAATATGGATAAAATGATTATAAATGTGATTAAATGATAGGTGTTGCTGCATTTATATAAAGCTGTTACATACAGATATAACTTACCACAAAGTTTATTTAAATGTTTGTAATGAAATAAGAAGGTGACAGAATTAGGAATATAACTACATTGTAGATTGTGTAGATATACCACACTACCAGTGTAGATTTGTAAATGTGCTTTAGGTAAACTGTTTATTGTATTGGAAACCTTCTGATGTTCTGAGTATTTGATGGTCTACTTGATGTTAACCAAAAATAAACAAGGATAATGACACAGTTTCATACTGTAACATTAATTCTGACAAATTCTGACTTATTGATTAGTGATTTGGTGATTTCTGACTCGACTTGTCCGAGTCAGTCCACTATATTCTTACTTATGGTTGTACATCTGGGCGTCTGAAGGGGTTAAGGCACATACTGTTACATGGGTTATAATCAGAGCAGTGACTTATGTTACATATGATCTTTTCTCTCCCATCCTTATTTTCTGTGAACCATCTATCCAAACTTAGCAGCACAAATAACATTCTGTCCCACTGACTAACAACGTGATGTATCAGATTGAAAAAAAAAAAAATGATGTGGCAGTTTGGCACATGAGTTACTTTAAGTTACCTTATCATGTTACATAATGTGGAGATGTTCTTGGATGATGTACCTTTAAGGAAGGACAGCCAAATCCTCAAGTAACAATTTCTGGCATGAAATCCTCCTCTTTCTCCTTCCTCACTCTCTCTCTCTCTCTCTCATTCTGTCTCTTTTCCTCCCTCTTTCTCGCTCTGCTCAAGAGTTGCAGAACTTCTTAAGTGTCTCTCTGCAGGACTGTGCTCTGTGCTCATCGATATCCTTATAAGAGCAGAGCAGGCAGATTTGTGTGCCGAATGTCAGGCAGAGTTGATGCAAGGCAGCAGAGAGGAACGCAGATCTGGATCTAAACAGGGAATGCCAGAGTAAATGTTTAAGGAAGGAGGCAGAGTGAAGGTCCTAGCTCTGCTGCTCTGGGCTCTCACTTGACCTGTGTGTGTATGTGAGGGAGAGTTTTGATTGTACTTCTACATATGTGTGTGCATGTGTTCACATTAGTGCATGCATGTCTGTGTCTTAGTATAGATTAGTGCGTTTAGCAGCTAGCTAAACCTAAACAGAGAGAGTTTCTCCTAATAAAGGCAGGTCAGCATTGAGCACAGTGTCCGCTGCTGCTTTAAGTGTAAAGAAGCCTTTTAAGTAGTATTTAATATTTTTATAGAAAAATAACCACTGTGCTATTTTGAGCACCAGCATCCAGTGCTCAAACAGTTGCCCGGGAAACACAAATACAACATGAGTTACTGGTGAAAAACGCCTTAATCCAACAAACAGTAACTGGAGAATTTCTCACCACGTGATTTCCCCCAAATCAAAGTGATCATGATTATTTTTCCCTTAACAAATTTCTTCTTACAGTAGCTGGTGAAATATCTGAAAGTACAATAAGTTTTTCAAGTGTTTTGCTGTACCAAGGACGGTCACTGCCCTGAAAGTTGATTACTTATTTTGTGTTTTGAAACCAGGGCTTTAGCTTAGGAGTCTAAAGCAGAAGTCTGGGCTCAACTCCAGCCAGTCATAATGTACATTATATAAAGTATGAAGCTCAGTAAAGCTCAGGCTGTATAAAGATTGGAACAAAGGATCATATGGTATTGGTTTCTATGGGAAAAAAACTCCATCCTTAGTCTAAACCATTTATGCACCAGTGTGCTGCTGAGCTTCACAGCTTAGAGTTTGATTAGCTGAGAGATGCTTTGATGTTGAGTCACACAGGGACTTGTTGAGATACTTTGCCTGGTGGTGTTTACATGGTGTTCTGGCTGTTCAGTTCTATTGAAGTGTTTGACTGGTTTGTACATCCTGTGTTGCATGATGAAATTGTTGAACTGAGTTTCACCCAAGAGATTAAACCCCAGATGTCTCAAATCTTAGATTCTTAATATGCACGAGAGTCAAGCAATAAACCTTTTAACCATTTTTATCTGACCCCACAAATTCAAATAGTTACTGTTTGTTTCTATAAAAAAAAAGGCAACAAAAACAGCAGCAGAGAAAGTTGCAGATTGTGTGAGATACAGTTGGTTAAGTTAAATAATAAAGGAGGTGTGCAAAGCCAGATTTCAATTCTGTGCACTGGTCATGATGTGTGACACAAGTTCCCATGCTGTCATCACCTCTCACTCTTATAGCACACCTCAAAATGTATTCTGTGTTGCTTCAGTGCGGTTCATTTCTAGGAAAAAGGTGACGTATGACCTGTTTTTAAATTGTACATTTGTATGCAACTGGTGAGACGCAGTGCCGGAAGATGTATCATGTTTGTTTCTCTGGGCGCTGGCACGGCAGTTGGCACTGGAAGGAGGGATAAACAGGGAAGTAAAAAGTGAAATGGGAGAGGTAAAGAGGCAAATAGAGAAGAAATTGGACAAAAGTAAACGTGAAGAATGCGAGAGAGAGAGAGAGATAAAGGGGAGAAGAGGAACAAGAGGGAGTTGACAGGAATGAGGAGGACGGGAAGGAGGGAAGAAAGAGATTGATGGCAAGTATTGCAAATCTGGGGAATGAAAAGGAGAAGGAGTGAGAAAGAAAACAAGGCAGAGCAGCGAGCAGGCGTGGAGATGGTCCCCTGGTAAACACGGCCGGCTGGCTGACAGGGTGACCTCTCCCCGAGGCAGCCACTCACAACACATGTTGCCTTATTAGGGGCGTCTACAGGGAGCTGAGGCAGACTGGAAGATGAAGGGGGGGGGGGGGGGGGGGGGGGGGGGCAACGGGGGTGTGAACATGGTGAGAAAAAGCATCAGACAGAGGAGGCGAGTGAGTGTGCAAGTGAGTAAGACTGAGGGAGAGAGTGATCCAAAAGAGTCTAAAAGTGTGTGACAGGAGTAAAAGAGTGGCGTTTTTTTTTTTTTTTTTTTTTTTTTCCCTGGCTGTCTCTTCAAACAGTGCAGCTATATTTTATTTGAGGACTTAACTTCTGTCATCTGTCCAGTGTGACATAGATCTTACATTATTAATACACATCATATTAAAGGAGCAGTGTGTAGGATCGAGTGGCATCCAGCGGTGAGGTTGCAAATTACACCAAATTGAATACCCCTCCTCCTCCCCCGCTCCCGTTTCCAACTGCAAATCGGGACTTTTTTTTTTTTAAACCATAATGTCATGGTGTTTACTGTTGCCATGACGATGAAGGTTGCATTACTTAACGGAGGTGTAAACCATGTTTCAAGTCATCATTTTAACCCAAACCATGGTCTTTCCCTAATCCTAACCAAGTGGTTAAAGCTAATGAGACCTTAAAGGTACACTATGCAGGATTTTCCTAAAAAACAATGTATAGATTCACATAAAAAAAATCCCTCTCAATCATCACTTATGACCAACTAGAAATGTGTGGCAGTGTATGTATCTACCAAGAGTATGCCCTCCGCCTGTATTGTCTTATTATTTTGATGTGTTCGGGACGCTATTTGGCGTCAACCTTTGAGCAGCCTCCATGGTGCGTGCAGGGTGTGAGGTTGGGACTTGAAGCGTAGCGACCTGTTTACATTGTTGTCTCTGTCTTCCTCCTCTGCTCTGCTCTGCTCTGCTCTCTGTCTCTGTGTCATGGACGTATAAAGAGCTGCAGGTCTGTGTGTCTGCTTGACACAGGGGCGGGGCTGATCTGCACACACGCAGAGCAGAGAGGCCTCAGTGTATAGTATGAAGCTCCGCATTCACACAACATCCAGCAATATGGTTCCTTCACGCAGGGTTGTGTGTAATCTGTGCTGTAGAATGTAACCTCCATGAAACAATCAGAAAATAATGTTTTATTCCACTCATTCATTTATTCACTCTCTAGGTCGCTCAGCCAACGCTACTCTCTCTCTCTCGCTCTGCTCTCAGATTGCTCTGGACAAGGGAGGAAGTTCGTAAATATTAGTGAGGTTTTTTTTTTTTTATTTGTGACCCAAGACCCTCCTTTAGTTTTTGTTTAGAGTTGGGTATGAGTACATGCATGCACATCTTCAGTTTTTTCTTGTTGCTTTAACTTTTTTATTCAGGTTGTGTAAATAAGAGTAAACTAAGCTACATCATATTGTCGTTGTGATTCAAGCACTATCTTTATTTTTTGGCAGCTGGAGTTGGAGTTGGCAGCCCCTTTTATACTAACTTTTGTAAACAGTTAAAAACTTTGGCATGAATTAAAGGCTATATACAAAGGAGAAAACCTCTACTGTTTAAGGATTTCATTTGTCAGCTATTTAAATACTAACGATAAATGTCAAGAAGTGTTTTTTTTTCTATTCCTTCCTCTTAGCAGGTATTTACTTTTTTTTTTTCACCCGAAAGGTCAATCCTGCTCTCCCTGAGGTGATTATTGAGACAAGTGGATTTTGTCATTTCTTAAATGGACCCACTCTGTCTGATCATGTATGTGCTTCTGAGATTGTTTTAATCTGTCGTAACGAGAACTCATGTGTACGTTACATGCATGAGTGTTTGTTACAAAGTATGAAAGGGTAGAGAAAGATGGTAAAATGAGAAATAAATGAATTAAAACCCAATTAACTTTTATATATCATTTTTTATAAGAATTAAAAAAAAAAAGTCTCATTATCACTTTCAACATTGTCAGAAATCCATTGTAGCGGCGCTCTGTTTAAAGAATAAAGATTAAAGTATGACAGGAAATCATGAATACTTCTCTATTGCACTGAATGTGTCAGCTTAATGAAGCCTTTCTTACTGGCTGAACTGGCATCAAGACAAGGCTGTCAGCTGTACAACTGTAATCGAGCTATCATAATCTCAGTGACGCAATTAATTTTCTGCTCCAGTGGATTCCAGCTGCATTTAAGAAAGGAAAAAATTATTATTTCACAGCCAAACTTCCTGACAACTTGATAATAATAATTAATACTAATGCGATTTCTGGCTTCAGTTTTAGGAGATTTGATGGCGGCGGGCCGTGTTTGCTCATGCATGTCTGATGTGTGTTAAGGCCAGGATACCATCTGACTTTGAGTAGCCCCGGACCCCATACCACCCCCTGCAGCCCTGCTGGCACCCTCCTCCAATCCTGTTCCAGAGTTTTTATCATCAAGGCTAATTTCTGCCTGTAATCTGATTAGGGCTCTGAGCTGCTTTAGCACCCTGCTGTGTTGTCTCTCTCTTTCTCTCAGTTCCCTTGCACACACACACACACACACACACACATACACACACACACACACATAATGTATGACAGCCAGTCTGTGTAGGCTGAAGCTTGCTGTGTAGCCGGGGGAATCACTCTGCTGTGTGGCTGTGTGCTTGTCCGTGTGTGTGTGTGGTCGTCTCACCACCTCCATCCCTGCCTGTCTGCTTGCTGGTTAGCAGCCTTCGCCTCCACCGCTGCTTCTCCTGCTGTCCACCACCGCTGTGACCGGAGGGAGAGTCTAGCAGTAGGGCATCCTTCTATTCTCCTCCCTAAACATGTTTCGAAACCCATGGATCTCTAGTTACCATGTGAACCATGTGGAGCACTGTGGCCAAGGTAAGGCCTGTAGAAGGGGAAGGCTGGGTCTCTATAGGATGGTTTCCCTAACCCGCCTGATTACCCTTAACTCCATAGACTGGGGAATTGGCTAATACAATTTAGCTTGTTACTGAGCTAAATGATTTTGCTAGTGATACAGTGGGTTGGGTGGGTTGTCAACACACAGACGTGCTTAGAAGTATTGGAGTTTCCTGCTTCTTTCCTTATTTTACCTCGGTTTTCTTTGTTAGACCAGTTAAAACATGGATTCATTGATACAGTTAATGATGTCATGGCTGTTATGTGCACATATAGAGGGTTTAAATGTGTTTCTATTGGTAATGTTAGCATACAGCCTGTTTCTAATGAATAGAGCGTGTTGTTTAGGAGTGACAGAACAGTTTTACTACACAAATTTAATGCTGCATATTCAACAGGTGTGTGTTGCTGTGTGGTATCTCTCCCAACTTTTCCTGTTTCTTTCTCTCTGATGTTCTACACTGTCAATACACTCTACATGAAATGCCCTTTACAGGCATAACAAGGTGTATCATTGCCTGCTGAGGTGGAGGACGGCTGTTCACGTTCCACCAGCAACCTTTCCACACAGATTGTGAGCAATTGAGGGCCTTGAGAGTCTATTTTGCACCTCTGAATATTTATAGAAAATCCTTCTCCTCACCACGCTCACTTTGGGATCGTCAGTAGCCTAAGCTCCTCTCTGGCATCGCCAGCCTTGAGCCCTGTGCCGCTTGTTTTGTTGACAATCTGCAGGCGTTTCCAAGGAAAGCTTCTGTGCAAGGGGTTTTCCAAACAGATAAACAGACATATGGATGTACACACACCCTCACAAGGTTCCTACAGGCTTTGAAAATGATGGATTTTGAGAATGATAACAGAGCGCTAAAGTTGTGCTGTCCGCCTCTTCATAGGATCGATTCTTTACATCCAGAGAAAAACGTGATGGAGAATTGCATTCATATCGCAGTAGTTATAAAATATACCTCCATATAATACCTCCAACCCAGATTTCTGACTTGACTTGGGGTCGTAACACATCACTTTTGAGTCCTTGAATCACCCGAGGTCTCTCCAGAAGACACTGAGAAACCTTTGAAGTGTGTGTTAGGACTTCAACGCCACCACTCGTTTTCCTTCACTCACACTTTGCTGTGTCCTGCCAAAAGATCCTCGTCCCCTCTGCATTGCCACACAGTCTTTGGTGGCCAAAATAAGCTGGAAGGAGGCATCTGGAGCAGTAACATGATCTGTCTCCTATACTGGGATACAACTTTACAACAGGCTGCTGTTGCTGTGACATGAGAGGGTCAGCTATGAACTGGGCACTGGATGTGAATTTTCTAAGTAACCTTTTTTTAATAAGTGACTCATTGAAATTTACTGTCAGGCCCAAATAGCACATTGCTGTTTACTCTGGGAGAGTAAAGGGACTTTCCCTATTTAACAGCTTTTCCTATAAACCATTTTTGTTTCTTTTAATTGGCAGTCTGAAAGGTAATTTATCATTTAATTGATTCTGTTACTGTACATATACCAGCTGAATGCTGCGATTGTGTTGCCTTAATGTGAGTAGATATGTGTTGCTTTGATAATACTTTTCTAAGATTTGATGTGTCATCATTGAAGAATGGGTTTTGAATGGGTTTAAATGTTTCCTTCTTTGTCAAGACTCTCCACTTCAAAGGACCATGCAGTATCAAAAGAATATATATTTTTTATATTGCTAGACTGAGTGGAAATTTCAGGCATTCAGACTGAAAAAAGGTCTAAAATTGTTCTTATTGTTAAAAAAAAGCATTGTTTGAGGTACCAATTAGACTATTAACTACAGTCCAGGAAGTCCAGTATTGTGTATTCACCCATGATTTTAAAGGCTCCCCAGATGCCAAAACAGCAGTTTATAATACTGTTAAACAGGGTTTTACGACTCTTAAAGTTATCACGCCAACAACAATCTTATCCTCCATCTTGACAATTTGTGAGGTTAACAGTAGAATTACGCAGCTCATGTTACAAAGTAACATAACGGCAATGTGTGCCATGGATGGCATTGTGTTGTGTTGCCGCAAAAACCATCTATAGAAGCTAAGCTGTGCGTTTTATGCTGTTAAACCGGAAGCTGAAATTTTCTGAACTGTCTTGAACAGCTTTATTATGATCAGATGTGTCATTCAACTATGGATGAAGAAAACTATAAATACAGTTACTCCTGAAATGTACATTTTATTTTTACTCTCAGTGTCAGTGCCGAGATATTGAATATATTGAATTGAGGGTCAGAGTGTGGACTTCTTTGATATTCAAGTTTTTGACCAAGTCTCATTTTTATTTTCTCAGGATTTGGATCTAAAGCTCCCTCCAGACTTTGCAGCTCAGTCTCGTTGCCAACTGACACCTTAAGGTAAGGAAGGAAAAGTCTCTTTTTCTCACCACACATATAGACATGGGTCAAATATTCTTTCAGCAGAGAGTTTTTCAGTAGATGGATGGATTTTTTTTAACCTTAACTCAAAGCAGACTTGCACAGTTTATTAGTTCATTTTACATACAGCATTTTCTAAGAGTGCTTATATTCTTCTCGTTTTGCTTTGTCATCAAGATGGGGATATGTAAGGATATAGATTTACTAAAGTGCTTTGGCTTATCATGCATAGTAAGCATTAAAAGCTGGAGATGCCTGGCACAGCTTATCCTAAGACACTTTTTGTTCACATAGCATTAGAGCCATAATACCTCCTCTAGGAGCACTTTGCACCAAGCCCCATTTTGCATTATTTCACAGTATTTCTTCTGGTTGTTTAGAATTGTCCTATATAACAAGTAGAAACCATCACGCCTAGAGAAAGTCTGAGATATAATATATTAATGTAACCAAGCTCCAGTGCTAAAAATAAAGGACAAAATATTGACATCAGATTTTAAACATACAGTTTGCTGCATAATGAGCAGTACTTCTATGTTCTATTTGTATTTTATCCTCATTTTCTTCTTCTATCTGAGTGAAAAGAAGTTTAAACTGGTCTGCTCCTTAAAAAATCAGGGTGTTTATCAGGATGATATATATATAAATGATATATATAATATATTAATATTGGGATTAACTCACACTAAATGTTGAAGTTTAGTTTGTGACGTGTTTAGGTAGGAGTTTAGGTATCTGTACTTATGTGACCTGTGGGTTCTGCCCGGTAAAGACATTAAGAGAACAGCTTGATTGTGTGTTTCCCCTTGGAGGAGAGTCAAGAGTTGATGACCTAGATGTTAATCTGGATCCTGATGGAAGTCAAACCAGCTGAGTTTCACCTTTACCTGCCGTCACCTCTTTAAGTCATTTAAGGCAGAGTGGTGTGTGGTGAAGACTCACATAAGGATCCAGACAAGATTCATGTGTAATGTGCATTTAATTTGAATTCTTTTTTGACAAATAATGACAAGTCTTTCCATGAGCTTTTGAGATTTTGTTCTTTTACTTTCACCAAAAGCCCCCTCTGATCAATCATCATCGGCTTTATATTTTCTCTTTAGATATGAAAAGGAAGCGGTTTCCTGACTCTCAAAGTGTAATGTTTCATCTTGAGAGCAGGTTTGTAACTTTCCCCTCTCATTTAGTTTTCAGAGTGACTTCTCCTTGGGTAACAAGACCACCTTGGTCAAGAGCGTTTCGGATACAGATGCCAAACTTCTGGCCGCCCTTCCCAAAGGTAGTGCGTTGGTTCTAAGCACATTAATAATATAACTCAGAATAAACTAAATACATACGTTTACTACATTTTAAACTTCTGTTCAAACTTTCAGTTTCAGAGTTGAAGAAATACTTTGAGGGAGCTGTTCCAACAGATTCAGGAATGAACAGGTATTTTAATTTAGTCAAATCTCAATATTTTTTACAAGCATCTGTTAATCTTACCAGCTGATAACTTTTACCCTCTGCCTTTTGTCTCTAATAGGAAAGACAGGATAGCCAGGCGCCTGGAGGGGATCGAAAGTGATGCTCCACCTACCCTGGTGCCTGGTGGTTTGGTAGCCAACAGGATGCTTGAGGAGGATCCACCGCGGTACACCCGTGCCTCAGACCCCTGTGAGCCTTGTGTGATGGGTAAGCATGGCACGCTGCGCAATGAGAGTCTGATGCTGCCTTTTGTAGACTTGGATAAAAACTCTTGAAATGCGTCTTGCATTTGAAAAAGAACCATTAACTCATGTTTGTCATTAGATATTTCTAAAGCATATGTTTTACTGCATTAAAATGTCATGAACCTATATACATTCACTGTTACCTGAACATGGTTTGAGTTTTTGAGCACCCCTCTGGTGAGCTGTCACACTGCTCAGTGTCACTGTCAATATGGTTGTCGATGATTGTTATATTGTTGCTCTGCTGTCCGTGACTGTAACTGTCATCAAGATCTTTTGCATGATGAGTGAGCTCCCTGATTAAAGAGGAATGATCCTATAATGCATTTTGTCAAAGTACAGTAGAATAGTGTGACTTTTTTTGGGATGAAAGATAGTGAGTGGGAAAATATCCAACTTTTGAGTGCTCATGTTATCTGGTTGTGTGAATGCATGAGTCTTAAAAATTACAGTGCATGGTCACTATACCACTATATCCATTAAATTAGCATTCAATTACCTTCAACAAATCAGATATATGTCAGCTTTCAATAAAACTTCAAGTTTCCAAATCATTATAATGATAATGAAGATTTAAAAAAAGGTACTTATGGTAATTCCCACATGACATGAATGCGGCTTAATTTGTGGTTGTCGGGGAATGTTGGGAATAAGTAATAGATCATAGTATTTCCACTATTTACCACAGTGAGGCGCTACAGTCGAGAGGAGTTGGAGGCACCCCAGAAGCAGGTGTCATCTCCGGACAGATCTGCGCAGGTCAAAGGAGGCGTTGGCAGCAACCGTCCAGACCCACTGTTGGTGTACGTTGACCCAGTAACATTATCCACCTCCTCTACGTCCACATCTGGCCATACAGACCCCACCAGCCTCACTTCCAAGGCTGAACGCATCGCCCGCTACAAAGCTGAGCGACGCCGCCAACTGTCAGAGCGGTACGGCATCCTCTTGGACCAGGAGGCAGACAACGATTATACTCCGCGCTACCGTTCCCGCCGTGATCATGACGCCTCTGACCGCCAAACTACCGCCAGGCGAGACAGACAGGAAGTGGAGGAGCCAGGACAGGAATCCAGGGTGCCATACCGCTCTGGGGTGGGCAGGGTTTACATGAGGACTCACCCAGATTCTACACCTGTTAACACATCAAGCCCCGCCCACACAAACCAAGCTCCTCCCCCCTCACAAGAGAGATCAAGCAGATTCTCGGAGAGGGAAAGAGCAATGAACATGGAGAACTACCGACGTGGTGGGGCTCAAGAACACCCAGTCACTTCTCGAACCAGAACCCATGAGCAGCATCCACCCGAGCCTCAGCAGCAACAATACCCCCACCACCACCAAGACGCCGCCGCCCACCAGGAGCCAAGCCCCACCTCCACTAGGGACTATAGTATTGCAGCCGTGCCCAGCTCTCCTCGCACCGCCCGCCGGGCCTCCCTGCCCTCCACGCGCTACGGCATCTCACCTGGGGATTTATTCATAGAGCAGCAGGCCCAGAGCATCCTCAACAGGCAGGGGTAAGTTTACAAAGAATGAGTTCATGAAACACATAGTCAGGTCATACGGTCATCACAAGCTTTTTTTACAGAGAGCAAGTGTACAACAAAGTGCTTTACAAAAAAACCAAACGCAGATAAAATGAAGAGATATGAAACACTTGACAAACCAAAGGGCATGAGTCTGAATACTAGGGTTGTCTTGCAGTATTAGGCTGCATTCATACCAAATCCGGCGGTGCAGTGAAAATGCTAGTTGTCCATTCATTCGAATGTGGGTAGTGTGGCTTGCCGGTGGCCATTTTGGCTGCTGCGGCACCACACTGGACTGTGGCTGGAAAGCCCATGGATGTATAAAGAGAACTGGATACAGCGTCGGATAAAACCAGAAAAGTTCGACTTCAGTGCATAAAATGACCCAGATCTTCCAGGATCACTGGGCCCATACAGCATGCACACTAGTGACTTTCACCGGCTGAGTTGGCTACATCTGGTTTAGCCCTCCGGCTAACTTGAACGGGGATAAAACAATTCAATTGTGCGGCCCTTTTAGGCTTTTCCAATGTGATCGAACTGAACGGATCAAATTCTGACGGTGAGACGAGTCATTTCGCTGGGGTTGTGATGCTCAAAAAAATATATCCACTGATTTACGGATGTCTCTTTCACAATGTAAGTCTATGGGAAAAAGTCTTTTTGGGCCCAATAGAGTCACGTGACGTTGTCATTACACAGTTTGGCCGTTATATCAAATTGGCTTCACAGCTCTGCGCTGCAGTCAACTTTTGGAAAACCGCAACCCAACGTCATGCTGCAGTGACCAATCATGTAGGTTGGCGATTAGACTGGAAGATGAAAGACAAAAAGATAAAAAGGAGCTTTGTTTATTTACCATGTAGCATTGTAGCATTTCAGCATTCTGGACCGAAGATGATTGATTGATATTACTTTCTTACGAAGATGATGGAGGAGAGACTCATCGCTGCTGTGAGTAATTTCACAACCTTATATGAGTGCTTCTTCTTTTTCTTCGTTTTTTTTCGTTGTTTGATGGTGGTTGGCAAACTACTTTCATGCATATTACCACCACCTTCTGGACACTTTACAATGTGACGTCACACAAATGGCCCACATAGTCACACACCCACAGATCCGCACTGACCCACGGCGATTCACCGCACCGCCGGATTTAGTGTGAATGCAGCCTTAGAGCATTAGATGAGTACTTATGATGCAGGCGATAACGCTTTTTTTAGGCACTGTTGTACAGCTAAAATAATACAAAAACAACTTGCCCTTTTGATTTGGAGTGTTATGTCTGATAATGTCTGACATGACAGCAGAATCAAGAATAGACATACTCTACTTGTATCTTGGTTCTTGTAGTTTGTTTTAAACTTTTAGTTGTCCACACACTGCAACAAGGCCTCATAAATGTAGTCTGTGAAAGGTCTGTCCAGTAATGTCTGTCTCACCACATTATTTATGTTTTTTTAATCCTTATTTTGACTGTGGTTTTACTGTGTGTACCTGCAGATATAGTTCTTCAGTAATTTGAGAATAATAATAGCTGTTTTTGAATTCCAAAATAGCCTAGATCATTATCACAGGTCATTAAGTTTTTCTCTGGGTTCTGTATATGAAGAGTCTGATGTTGTGTCTACAATGTATTTTTAGACTACATTTAGTCTGACATAACCCTGATTTCCTGCTGATTTTCACACAAATCCACTGGCTGCTAGAAACTTCCTGTAAGAATGTGCTACACAGATCCTTTTCTTTATTGGGAAACTTTGATTATTACAAAGTTGGTTACACAAATGATTTATTAACTATACTTGCATGATGTAGAAAATCCAACCACGCTGCAGAAATCTGAATAGCAAAAAGTATTGGATGAGCACAATGCAATCAAGATATTTCAGCACTACACTATGCAGTGCAGTTTGGGCTGTCCACTGGTTGTTTAGTTAGCTAACTTGCTGCTTCCTCCACTATGATAGTGCTTGGATCTTTCTAGACTGGGGGTCCAGCTCTGTCATGCTTGCCCTGCTCCAGTTTCACATAGAAAGGTGCTCTGGGGAGCTCATCAGGGAAAGGTTGTAGGGCAAGAGGGGAAATTGCAGGGTTGGTTTTTGAAGGGGATATGATTTCCTTGCTTGTCCTGAGAGGTGACCCTGATTTAACTTCAGCTTGGTTCATTAGCTTAGTCATTTTCTATTATAAACTTGAATATGCTGCCAGAAAAGGAATGAGAATTGTAACACTTGTTAAGTAAATTAAGAAGAATGTGACTTGATGACACTGGAGCTGAGGCGGGTGTTAAGACATGCTGTAATGAAGCCTATAATAGTACTCTCCATATTTATGAAATGACATCAGCAAAGAACTGAACACGTTACCCGTGACAAACTTCATCAACATGTTCAATGTGTACAACAGTCAATTTAAAACTGACCCTCTAAATGATAATCAGATTGCTAATCTTCTGCAACACCTGAAAGTTGCTGTATTTGTGGTGTATCAGTGGAGTCTATTTTAAACTGATCATTGAACGAATGATAAGAAGTTTGCCTCAGGGTTTGACACTGTCACCACGTCATTCTGTAGCCTTGCCGCCCTGTCACAGAGCGAGTGGTCTCTCAACACAGACTCAGAGAGTGACGCTCAGACAGACTTCAGCTTGCCTTCAAGGTACTGTCAACTTGAGATGCCATCAGAAGACCTTACAAAACCCTGTAGTCCACTGCGGACCTGTGTTTTTAGCTGGTAACCACAGGGTTCCTTATAAACAATGACAGGAGTTAGAACTGTCTTAATGTTATAGGTCTTAAAAATTCATCTTTATATTTCAAAAAATATGATCAAACTGGCAAACACCCTATATAGAAATACCTCTAGGAACCTCTCACAAAGGAATATAATAAGATAATAAGCCGGCACTTAAAAAAACACATCCGTGGTGGACATGCAGCTAACTCATTCCAGTAAATATACATTATAACTGTCCAATAATACATTTCATTCAGTAATACTTCCCTGATTAACTGATATCATAATATCCAGTTTAACAAGTGTTTAATGGACCTCAATGGATTTTGATTTTGCAACTGACAAATTTTCATTCCTAACTTACATCTCAACATTTATTAATTCAAAATATTAGCTGAATATACATATATATATATGGAGCTCACTTTTCTTTTTATGTCAGCATAACTTGTGCTATAATCTCAGAAAATTGCTTAAGGGCATTTAGTAATGATGGTAGAATTCATCCCCTGAAAGTCCCACATGTCAATTAATAATACATTTTCTTGTTTAATTCTTTTTTTCTTTTTGTATCTGGTCTTAGCCGCCAAATGTCTTTGTTGTTCTCTTAAAGCATAGCATCATCTATACTGCATTGAGCCAAAATCTAATTAAACTCTGTGAATGAAAAACCTTGTCCTAAAAGACCCTGCAAATCACATAGCACACTTCCAGGAAGAAGAGGCAGTTGACACACTTAAAGTTACAACTCTTCTGTCAAACAAGTAGCATAATGCTTTATGAACATACCAAAAACCTCTGAAAAACTAACAATTTTTTCATTGGTACAATACCATCCACTGAACCTTCATTCTTCTTACATCAGTGTGTCTGTGTGTGGCCATGGTTTCATGAGAGGTTGAGTGGTGTTAGTGAACCAGAGTTGATTTGGTGACAACATTAGTCAGCTCCAGGCCCTGACCCACTCGGTCAAACACCCACTGACTCAGCACTTGTCAACTGAGGCTGCACTCACCCCTCCCCTCTTTTGATTCTGGCCTGTTAACCCCTATGAAATTACATCTGGCTCTTGTACCCTGTCAGTGACGTTGACAATGATGAACCTGATTTGGTTTCATGCTAAAAGGATTCTAGAAAGATGAGTTTTACCAGAAACACATTCAAGTTTTAGGTCATTGGATATACATGCACAGTAGTGACATAGCTGGCTTACTGATAGCCTGTGAATGGCTGAACACCCATTGCCAGACTTTTTTGTACATCTGATGTGTCTTAACAGAGGATATTCTGGACACTTTTTGCTAGCATGTATGTTTAGTGTATGCCACCGGCACTAACTGCCTATGTGGCCTTATCAGCTGCTTATGCTAGCTGGTATTAGTGTGTACTCATGTAGCATGAGCACTGTTTAAGTCCTTCATGCCATGTCAGATAAGGCAGAGGCCCATCAATTATGTCTGGCTTAGTGGTCTACAATGAGATTAGTGCAACCTTTGGCTACCAGTGGTCAGGAGGTTACAGATGAAAATAGTTTGGCTTACTTTTTTGGCACGAAGACATCAGAGAGAGAGAGAGTTGTTTGAACTAAGACTCAAATTTAAACCAGGGGCATGCTGTTGCTTGACCTTGTTGCCATTCTAGTGCAGGATTTTGGAACTCATGTTGGTCCCATGATAGTCTTATGAAACAAACAATTCTCTGGTTCACAATATGTCCTTGGGACACACTTAATTGATATCGGAATCCAATATTAGTGAAAATTCGATTATGTTTGTGCTAAGTTAAAAGCAGTCAAATACTAAAGTAGCCGGCCATTGTCCAAATACACCACTCTACTTGAGCTATTATAATGGATAGTTAATTTGTGACTGGTGTGTTTCATCATTTACCAGTCTCTGTGTCTTTGTGTGGAGACTGTCATAGGTCTTTAATGGAAGTGGAAACTCAGTGTCCCTTATCCATTCCTTTCCCCCAAGAATCCGAGTAAGGGAACGATTGTCCAGGGACGAAACTGTCCAGAGGCCCCTTGAGTGGAGTCCAGACAACCGCCAGGGTAATAGACATCGTGCTAGGAGGAACACAACACAGTTCGTGCCACAGCACTCAGAATCCAACCAGCAAAGGACTGTTCCTCAGTCTCAGCACAGTGCAGACCATCAACCAGTCCATGGTCAAACAGTCTACCCTCCCTCTGCTCATGAGTACCAACACTCTGGCCCTGCTGTGGACCATGAGCCCTATTTGGCCATGCCTGCCCCGGTGGCCACTGCCAAACTACCTGGACCTCCTGAAGTACAACCACGAAGGAGAGTGAGTGCCGACCAAATCTATGCCGCCCACAGGGAGGCAAGGTTGGAGGCCAGACAAGCCCTGAAAGAGGAAGCCCTTACAGAGGGCCTACTGAAGAGCAGGAAAGCTGTGCTGCCTTCAGAGATCCGTCGAAGGGAAAGGAGTGTGGATGATATTCATAGGGGCCAGCGTGAAGACATGGATTGGCAGAGCTACAGCCCACAACGGAGGAGGAGAAGTAGAGGTGAGGAAGACTGGGACAGGGAGAGACCGAGAGAGAGAGGGAGGGAGAGAACCACTGAGAGGTTTAGAGAAAGGGAAAGAGAGCATCTCTCTGGCCATGACAGCCAAGAGGAGAGAGTATTTAGATCTTCACAGCCTTCTCATTCGTCTGCACGCCATCAGTTTAGGCAGCAGCAAACTTCAGAGCATGTGTACCATCAAGAGCCTCAAATGCAAATGCAAGAACCAGAAAACAGAAATAGACAACATCAAATTCAACAGCAAGATCCTCAAAGGCAGCATCAATTTGATCACTTCAAACAACCCCAAGAGTCACATAGACACCTGCAGTCTCAAAGACAGCAGGAGAATGAACTCCAAAGACAAGAACCTCACGGTCATTTCCAAGACTCCAGGAGAAATCAAGAACCCCAACAAAACGAAGAGTTTGAGCCTCAGAGGCGGCGGCAGCAGGATCCATCAGGGCAGCAGAGGTCTGACTCGGCCATCTACCTCCAGAAAGGCTCCTCTTTGCCTCAGGCCAAGCATAGAAGCATGGAGATGAGCGGAGGGCCCAAACCCAAGACACGAACCCGCTCCATGTCCGATATAGGTATAAGCCAGCATTCAGCCATGTATCGTCTGGAGAGGGCAGCTACCAACAGAGAGACATCCAAGATCGTCGCTCCATCAGGGATGGCTAACGGGGACATGGGAACGCTGGACACCAGGGTGTCAGTAGCACAGCTGCGACACTCGTATCTGGAGAATGCCAACCGGAAGCCTGAGTTGTAGGTCCACTGGCATGGGCACTGTGTTGCATTGCTAATTACTATCTAACTCTATATTAGTATGCTGTTGCAAATAAGTAATAATAAATTCAATGGGAAGAAATTGCTGATAGAATATCTTCCTGTGGCATGAATGATGTCCAATTGTATTGCTGTCATAATAAGTTAAGTTTTGACAGTTTGATGCTGCATGTTAAGATTGGCTAATGGCTCCTCACGGTTGGGTTGCTGTGCAGTTAGGTTGTGCTCAGTGTGTGTGGCAAAATCAATGTGTGAGTAGTGTATTTCTAACTTTAGTGCAGTCTACAGTAAACTATTACTAAAAAACTACGTCAAAACCAATCATCGTTAATAGTTCTCTCACTTGTATTCTCCCTTATTGTTGTCTTCGTCAATCTTTCCAAATTGGCTCCAAAAGCGAGACTACTAAAGTAGAACTGTCAGCAATGGAGGTAGATCCTGCTAGTCCAGCCGATCGGGACAGGGGCGCTCGGAGGCCACGACGCTACATCACACCAGGAGAGAGTCGCATGTCGGAGAGGTTTAGGACGCAGCCCATCACCTCTGCAGAGCGTTTGGAGTCCGATAGGTACAGGAAGGGCTTTCTGTAGAAGTCTGGAGGGGTGCTTCAGAGTCATATTATTGACAAAGAACAATATACTGCAATGGATGGCAGAGTATAATGGATACATTTGGCATTCAGATCATGAGAGTATCCTGTAGTTCCTCAAATAAAAAAAAATGCAGTCTAAATGCTGATGCTTGATGTATATTTATGTTTTCTTCAGATCCCGTCTAAGTCCATCACAGCTACAGGATGCTGAAGGTAAGCACATAATTTCCACTGCTAAAAAGTTGTATATTAGTATTATTTGTTATATTGTTTTTGTTTTTATGCTATGAGAGAATAAAAAAAATAAATGCCTCATAATTCCACTAAAATATTATTGCTTCTTATCATTTAAGGCATATTGGTGTCATTTTTTCAGACTTTTATATACAGGTGACGTTATGTAACATAGTTCTTCTTATTTATTTCTCACTAGACGAGGAAAAACTGGATGAGAGAGCCAAGATGAGTGTGGCTGCCAAGAGGTCTCTCTTCAGGGTACACTTCTTATTTTATGGACATTTCAATAATAAGAACAATACCTACAAGACATTTTATGATGATTAATGTTTTAAATCTCATAATCAGAAAACCAAAAGGTTGAGTTGTGTGTAGCTTAACAACAGACACTGGTGCATGTGTAGTAATATTTTGTACTGGCAAGCTAACTGGGTTATTCACAAATGCTCAAATGGATATTTTTGTGTTTCTGAACCTTCACATATTGAACAATATTCCTGATGTTTCCTGACATATTGTTCCAGGAGCTGGAGAGGACATCAGAGGGAGGTGTTCCCAAACCACGCTCTCGAAATGCTGCTGTAGAGAGGCGTCTGAGACGAGTTCAGGACCGGTCACACACACAACCCGTCACCAACAAGGAGGTGGTCAATGCTTCAAGGTAGGTCTTAGATATAGCTTGTATCACTTTATTCTGCATCATATCGTTTGTAGAGAATGTAGCATTGCTATTTCTTTTCTTGCTCTATTTCTTTTCTTTAGTCTTCAAACCTCTGTCAAAATCTTTCACGTCCTTGTTTACCTCTTCTCTCCTGTTTGGCAATGTCTTGTTTTGTCTTCTGCTTTGCATCAGCTGTATTTCATATATATCTGTCTTTTTTCTTCCATCTGTACCTAATTTTCCCCACTTATAAGTGACCCCGCAACATCCTCACAGCCTGTGGGAATCCACACTCACGTCACCAGCCCCACTGTAGTCAGCACCAATGTGACTAGCATCAGGTACAGCTGGACTGACGTCTGGGTGCTTACTTGTTGTGTGTTTGCATCTATATGTGGTTATATTTATTTATATATAGTTATATTTTGACATCTAGAATGTCACTGTTGCATGGCACCATGGAAGTTTTAATGATTTTCATGATCCAAGTTTGATAGAAGGATTAGATCATCCTCTGTGGGTTGAGAATTTACTGTGGATGGGGCTCAACTGCATTTTTATACGTTTTAATCTAGTATTGAATTGATAAAAAAGTAATGAAATAAAAGATTCAAAATGTTTTTTTGACACAGAGCAGGATATTTTACCACGTGAGACCAGATTAAAAATCAAACTGCTATTAGAACCCAATCATAGAGGTGAAATTGCAATTAAGCTAAAAACAAACTTAACCTATGAAAATTTACACCAGCGACATTTTACTCTCCATCTCCCTCTCCTGGTTGCAGCGGCGATCTGTCTAACCAGCTCATCTTACCTTGTTATTTCTGCCCACTCATGTGCTCCTCTTTGCTGTGCACGCCTTATAGGGAAAGGAACCCGCTGTTTACACAATAACTCATTAAGTGGTTTCCATGCCCAGTTTGCAGGCATTCTTTCTCGCAGCTTCTCTCACATTCACATCATGAAAATCAGTGAGGAAATAGGTTACATATCTTATTGGAAAGGTCAGAGGTTGAACCAGTTAAAGCACCCCTCCCCCCGTCCAAAAGCATGTCAGGGCTCACGTGTCCTGCAGTTTGTTTACCAACCCTGGTTTAACTTGGTACACTGCTGGGAGATTGCAAACATCTGAGTGCATTATACGATTATCTTGCAAATGTGCGCTCATCTACTGCAGTCTCTGTTTCTGCACCTGTAAACGGGCACAGTTATCACAGTTATTTACCTGGCTGGTATTTGCATGCATGTTCAGTTCATTGATAGGGGAGGAATACGTTACATTTGGCCACTTTAAAGCTGGAGTGTGGGACTTTTGTCTCCCCCTTCTGGCAGTGAGAGTAATTACAAAAACACTGTTGACACATGCTTATGTCATGGGCTCCATCGTAGCCTACTCCTGTAAAAAGGTGGATAAATTATTTTGAGCATCACAGAACCCCTACAAATTACTATCTACTAAAATTTTATTACTAGTAAAAACGATATTTACACTTACTATGTTTTGTTGTGTTTAAGATATAACCACTTAGTCGAGCTTTCATTTTAATCAAGTTGTTATTAGAAGACTGACACCCATCACTCACCCACTGACTGCCCTCCTATCCCTCCCTCAGCATCCAGGCCACCTCCCAGCCAGGCTTAGCAGGCCAGGAGCAAGAGATTCACGCTGGGGCAGAGGGAGACGGCCAGGAGTTTGTCTCGGAAGAGCCTGACTTGTCCACCCTCACCTTGGCTGAGAAGATGGCCCTTTTCAACCGCCTCGCCCATTCTACCGGGAAGACTACCGAGGGGACCCGAGGGGACACCCGCCAGCGCAGGGCCAACACCCGTTTTCAGACTCAGCCCATCACCCAGGGAGAAGTGGAGAAGGTACAGATGTTTTGATTCGTGTGATGTTTTTGGAAGAAAATCAGTTGCATTGTCATAAATAAATAAAAATGTGAAGGAAATCGAGAAAAAGCTCAAGATCAATTACAGTATTAACTTTTATTACTACCATAATCAAACTAAACTCATCATCATAATCATAATAATAATATAATATATATAATATTGGTAGTATCCATCAAATGTTAGAGAGGTAGACACTATTGTGAAACGTTTGCAATATCATTACGATTGCATACCAACAGTAGTGAAAGCAGAAATTTGTGACACAGTGACAGCGGAACAGATGTGCAGAGAGAAACATTGTAAATTGACATTACTGCCTCTAAGCTTTACTTGGTTGGATCTTCTCAAACAAGCCTGCAGCTACAGACGATTTACTTCCAGGTCACTTACGTTTAGTGCGGTGTTTGCCAGCACACCGATTCCTTTTTGTGCTTTGTGGATTCTGTGCAGCTGAATGACTCTCAGATAGCGCAGAATACAGAGGTCACAGAGTTTATGCTTATAACGCGGTGGCCTCTAGATGTCACAAATCACCAACAAGTCACATACAGTAAGGGACGTCAGAAATACTATATATACATACGGAAACATTTTGGGCAGCTGATATGCAGCTGTCCTCCATGGTGATGCATCAATCATGCAGGAGCAGTTTGATTCAAGGAATATATTTTTTTACCTTGGACAGACTGGTTTCCCATCTGCATTTTCAAAACATCCCCTTATGTGTCACCACCTTATACAGATATGTTGTCCTACGAGCAGAAATTGCATTTACGTCCTTTAATTCAATATTTATAACACAAAAATAATTTTCACACTACATAAGTACTAGTGAAATACAAAATAAAATTCCCTGCTCAAATTCCAAACTAAATCTGTCACAAACATAAAAGCCGGTGTCAGATGCTACGTAACATGTTGACTTCCACCTCCACCATGTTCTCAGCAGTGAGTCATAGTATCACTGGTGTCCACACAGGAAGCTGAGCCACCGGTAACCTCTGCAGTACGTAACAGCGACTTAGAGGCCAATCAGGAGGAACATGTAAGATCCTGTTGCCTGTGCGGAGCTTCTGATTGGTTGCATTGATTGATCTTGCCATTAATTGATCTCATTTGTCTCTATAGTGACCAGTGTTGTCTTGGTATGGCAGTCGCTACTTACAGTAGCTGAGCCTAATAATTAGCTTAATAATGTCCGTAAATGCAAACTAGTGTGTATTTCTAAACATTAACTTGCATAAGTAGGGCATTGCCTTAAAGGACGGGTTCACAATTTCTCAAGTCTGTCTTGAAGCAATAGTCAGGTGCCAAAATGAATATTAATATAGTTTTATTCTTGCCATAATCATTCCTCCTGTTCAAATTGGTTATTAGAAGATCCCTCCATAATGCAGTTACAATGTAAGTGATGGAGGGCCAAAATCCACAGTCCTCCTTCTGTGCAAAAATGTATTTAAAATTTTATCTGAAGCTGATATGAAGCTTCAGCTGTCCAAATTAGTCATGTAGAAGTAGATATCTCTCAAGGTTACAATCTTTTTCGTGCCTCTTTTTGTTATTATATTTCCACCGCAGCTCAACAGGGAAACAAAATTGAGGAAATTCGGGAATTTGAGGCTAAAAAGGCTGTAAATGTGGCAGATATCCACTTGATATGATTAACACAGACTGTTGAAGCCTCAAATAAACTTAACATCAACTTTTAAATGCATTTTTGCACAAAATGACTGAATGTGGACACACTGTGGATTTTAGGCACCCATCACTTACATTGAAAGCATTTAAAAGGGATTTTTAATAGCCAGTATGAACAGGAAGAATGATAAGAGCAAGGAAAACCTCTTTCGTTGTTCATATAGGCACCTGACTGTTGTTTTAAGACAGACTTGAAAAATGTGAACCTATCCTTTAAAGTTTAGGGTGCCTTGTTTGTTTTCAGTCGCTCCCCCTTTTATTGGATTTCAGCTGCTTCTGCTACATGCTTGTTCAACGCATAACAAGCATGGGATACCTGAGCGCAAATGGTGCATGCTAGTTTATTAAGTCCTCCTCCTAGCTTATCTGGGGAATAAAGTACGGTGAGTCCGGCCTTCATATTGACATTGTACAGAGGGTGTGTGAGGGTCAATACATGACCTTGAATTACAACTAAAATCAATTCACAGCAGTCTGGTGTGGAGTTTACGCATCTTAAAGATGACTGTGTATTGCAATCCCTTTGGTTTTTCCATCAAAATTAGCCATGGTGCAGTTTTACTGGAGATGTTGCTGGAAGAACTATACATACATTATACATATACTGTATTTTAGTGTTTTATGAACATTGCTATAAAACTGTGACTTGAAGAGTAAACCTGAACGACTCACTTTTTTTCATAATTTGCCTCAGTTGCTGCTTTCCTTCCCCTCATTCAACCATTTCTGTCATATTTTCTTAAACATAATTATTCATGACCCCACCTTATTCTATCATCCATCAATCTGATCATCATCACATACCCCCTGTACCAACATTTACCAACATTTATCTTTTCATCCATCCTACCTCTATATCAATCCCTTAATCTCCTTGTTTTATTTCTATCTTTTCTGACTTTCTGACATGATGCCTGTTGTTCCTGCAGCTAAAGAACACAGGCGAGATAAAACTGGAGCCCCTTTCAGCCTCCTTGGTCCGCTCTGTGGCAGCTGTCACCTCCCAAGCCTCCGTCACCTCAGTAACCATGACGCCAGTCAGCAGCGGCATCAGCGATGATGGCGGTCTCCATCCAGGGAAATCCGCTGCCCTCCCCTACATCCCTGCCCAACAACAGGCTTCCAGCACCACAAGCAGCCACCAGGAGAGGGCGCTGAGGTATTTCTCCATGACCCAGAGTGGGGACCCAGGCCACCCTGAGCCTGAGCTCAACTCCTCCCCTCTCCTCCCCGAGAGCCGAGAGAGAGTGGGGGCTCCCATCTCCTCCACTAGTCACAGGCGGCAGGGGGAGGCAGAAGAGGAGGGCTGGAGAGAGGAGGAGGTTAGGGGGAGACAGCAGGGAGGAGCCAAAGAAGAGAACCAAGACAGCAGCATTAAGGGAAAGCCACACTCCCCGGACAGGGACCGGGAAGAAGGGCAGCTGCAGCAGCATCCCCAGCTTCAGCACTCTGCCAAGCCCTCTTTGTGGAGGGGCGAGCCAGAGCCTGTGCCCAGCTGGAGCCGCGCAGACGGAGACTCCCAGGAGACTAGGGAGAGAGCCGAGGGAGGAGAAAGAGGAGGCTACCTGAGAGAGGCTGCGGTAGCTCACAGCTTCTCCACACAGGAGCTGCACCTCACTGAGAGGAGCAGTGGCCGGAGTCAAGCAAGCATCTCAGGTAGGAGGCTTGTCTGATGACCTAAACAGAAAGGAGATGGAGAGGGGTGGGGGGGGGGGGAGGAAGAATAAAGAGATGTGAATAGCTGTGCTTAGAAGGAGGGATGGAGGAAGAGGAATGAAAATAGAGTGGAGGGAAAAGAGAAAAAGAGAATGTGGGCGACAAGAAGAGAGAGGAAGCAATGTATAGGGAAGGGACTGTTCTCATTATCCTCATTGTCTGATGCAGCATGCTCCCACGCATGATTGCTTTCTGCCGGCTACACACACACACTTGTCCCAGCTGGGGGTATTTGATTTGGCTGATAGAGAGAGAGAGAGGGAGAGAGAGAGAGTGTGTCAAGGAGAGAGAGAGAGACGTCTGAGGAGGCATCTAATTAGCATATTTTTCCATGCATTTGCCTTGTGGCTCTCTTTGTCTACAAAGAGGAAGCCCTTCCCTGACATGTTGTTTGTCAGCTAATAGACACCCACTATTTTTTTTTTTTTTTTTTTAAACTGAACTGTGTGTGTTCACTGTCACGGCCTATAAAGGGGCTGTGGTCCCCTTGCACCATATTACGCCTGTGGGTTAGCAGTGCACATACAACAATATAATGGGACCTGACCTGTTTCTATGTGCCAACGCTGAATGTGTTCAGGGGTGGTCTTTTCCCATGCATGCACACAAACAGTACACGGAGAGATGAAAGCACTCAGTGAGAGAGTGCAGAACAATTGGCCGGCACTTACATGAAGCAGGTAGAGGACAGGAAGGACACAATGGAAGCCTTGTCTGCAGGCAGTAATCTTATTTAGTTCTGCATGGGTAGATCTTTACTAAAGTATAGTCTATTACACTAAAACATGACGAAGCTACGTGCATAACACCGACACCTTACCCTGTATTAACGAAGTCCTAAGTCTAAGACGTAGTGGTTTTCCTTGTGGGGACTAGATTTTTGTCATCAAATGGGAGGTGAGTTCCCCAAAATGTGACTGTGTGAACAGGTTTTTGTCCTCACAGTGTGCACACACCTTATGCAGCACACACAGCAGGCTTTGTATAATTAGATTTCTTCCATATAAAGCCAGCTGAATATGTGCATGTCCAGGGATGATTGTGTTCATTTAATATGGGTCTGGGTAGATGTTTATGTCTCCAAAACATACATGCTATATAATAATGGACATGATGATCTGACACTTACAGTGCATTAGTATTTATGAAATCCAAAATGACCATACTATTGCTTTTTCATCTACAAAGTACACACATTGTTTCAAAAGTTGTTGGTGCATTCAATGATGCCACAATGTTGGAAAATGTATCCTTCCTAACAAGCAACTGATGAGCTTCTGATGTTGTCAGAAAATGTAATTCAGAAGACAAATTAAGTAAAAAATTATGCAATGGAAAGAAGACTTTGGTCATTTCCTCTGCATCAAACTCTCAAATCTTAAATTTGGGAGCATCCCTGAATGCAATAATAACTACTATAACTAAAGATGATGTAAAGATGAGAACCACACAGGGATTTTTTATGCACTTCGAATGGTCTGGCTGATCTTCTTGTGGGGACTTTGTGGATGTGCGCACTGTGAACTGTTCTCGAGTGACATTTCTTCGACTTTCTTAGTTTTGTTGTATCCTTTAAGGCAGGATATCTCACACGTTTAAGACTGAACTTAGTAAACTCTCATTATAGCACCCAGCAGTTCCAAACATGTGATCAAAAACAGGCTGAATTGATCAAAATAACTGCCTGGTAAGAAATCAATTTGACAACTTGGTGTACTTAGGAAAATAGCCACCAATGTAATGCTTTGGCTTTGTTAGGCTATTGAGCTTTGTTGCAATACATGGTGGAAGACAAATATTAATAAACTAAAGGTACTATTGTTTTTTTTTCATATCTCTGATCAGTTAAAGTTAATTTCAGACATTGTAACTACATGATTGTCTATCCTTTTCTTTTAGACTTGCAGGATCACTCTACATCACTGAGGCCTCTGATCGCTAAAGTGTCATCCAGGACCGTGTCTCACGTGTCAAGCAGCCAACAGCAGCAGCAACACGTCATCCAGCCACCTCAGACTCTTCCTAAACCCTTCACGCAGCAGCCTCCTCCAACCCAACCGAAACCCCAGTCATACATCCAGCCCTCCCAGACCCCGCCGACATATCCCAAAACTTTCGCCCAGTCCCCACAAACTCAGCCAAAACCTCAGGGATTCCTCCAGTCTCTCCCTAAGCCTTACCCACAGACAGCCCCCCAGCCTCAGCCCAAATCTCTGGTGCCTCCACAGACACCACCAAAACCCCAGTCTTTCCCCCAGGGGCTGGTCAAGTCCCAGTCCCTGCCTCTAGACCACAGCGAGGACTTCAGCAGGCACAGTATCCATTCTGGAGATCTACTGTCCCCCACAGAGTCTGGGGACCAACTGTCTGACAGCATGTCCTCCAAACAGATGTCCATCAAGGAGAGGTGAGTGATGGCTGAAGGTTTACTTATTTTTTTATAACATACAGATGACAGTAAAGCAGATGAGGGTGAAGTTTTTTATTTTAAAATATGATATTGAAAACACATTACAAGTAAAATAATGATGATTACATGCTATTATGATTGTATGGCCAACACTGGCTGAGTTACGGTGACCCATCTCCCCCCAAAAACATTGATTTCAACACTAAAATCAGTTGCAAAAGTTACAAAAGTTCAAACTAAAGCATTTTTCTGACAGTCAAACAGCTTCTCACAGTGTGCTTTGCAATTCAGAGCCTACTTTGACAAATATTTTCTTACTTACTTGGAAAATGAAGCAGATTTAGACCATGTAATGCAGCTCTGCAGTGTGATAGCATCTAAACCAAAGGTTCCTAACCCTTGGTCTGTGGACTAGTGCTGGGCCTTGTACTGCTTTATCAGCTTTATTGCTACTACTTCAAGAAAGCTAATAATAGTAATTATTGAACAACTGCATAGGCTAGTAAAGCTATTTTTTTACAGTAATTACTCTAAATGTGGCACATTTTGTCAGTGCTGCATTTTCCCTAATTAATCCCTCTCATTCCCCGAACAACAGCAAACTGGTTTTTAGCTACAGTAGGTCAGCTGTATGCAAAGTAAACAGTACATGAAATTTGTGTGACACTACCTGAGTGTTACTGTCTGTATTTTTTTTTAATTTAGTATGTAATCACAACGAAATAAAGATGACACAAAAACAAGTTTTAATGTCTGTGTTGGCAGTTACCCCCAACCTTTGTCAGTCTGCAACAACAGTGTGAATATAAAAACAGTCCAAATTGCAAAAAAAAGGTTAAAAACCCTTAATCTGAAAAAATCTGTGGTAACTGGCAAGTTAGAGAGTCCATCAGAAATATAAGAGCAAATATAAAGCCACAATTTTGAACAGATGTTCAGCAGTAATAGAAAAATATGAGTGATATGAGTATCACTTCACAGACGTTAAACTCAATAGCCCAGAATGCATTGTGGTCAGAGGATGTGATTAGCACGAAGGCGGTCAACTCTTGCTTTATCATGAGTCATTAAACACATCACTTTCCTATCGCCATGACAATGACTCTCAGTATCAATATCACCTATTAGTGTCGATGACTTTCAGTCTGCTGTTAGCTGTTGAATACCGACTGGATCTCCTATAGGAGCTTGTTAAAAAAAAAAAATGGATGGTCTCAAATAAAGGCCAGAGAAAAAAAGGGTGTTCCTTTAAAGCAAACCTGCAGGCACTATTCAACCTTGAGTCCATTCACAAATCCAGTCAGAGCTCAAGTCTTTACCAGATGAAACCTGAGATGTCAGCAAAGACGAGAGACACTGACGGAGCTTTTCTGCTCTGCTTGTGCTTTGCATTGTCTGACAGAATCAGGCAGAGGTCACTGTCTGCCCTTCCTCGAAGTATATAGGTTTGTTCCACCCTTTTTTTTTTTGTCACGTTTTTGGAGGTGAGAGACGTTCATTTTTAGCAACATTGTGTTTCTCCTGCCAGCCAGCAGAGAGCTGTGTGGACTGAAGAAATCCTCTGAGACTTAGCTGATTCCTCCTAATGCCCTCATTTCTGCCCTGTCCACGCAAGCAGCAGAGATGATGACATACTTTCTTTTACCCCTCAGCCATCCGTTATCAGCGCTCCTCATACAGTCTTTGGAGACCTTTTTCAGCAGTCACGTTTGCTGGCAGTAGAGCAGAAGTCTGTGACCTGGTTTTTCGGCCTTGAGGGATTTTTTTTTTTCTTATAACCTTGATGAAAATAATGAAAACGGTGTGCTACAAAAGCAGTTTCAATATTAAGCACGATTTTTGTCCCCTTTCATTTGATTAATGTTTAATAACAGATAACAACTGCCACTGAGCCTAAAATAAATTCACATGTTTATGATGAAGCATTTTTTTCCAGAGTATTTCAAGTGGTCTCAATTCATCACACTAATATAGTGTTTAAAGCTAGTTTGACACAGATTCATCAAGTCAACATCCAGTGACTTTTAAAGTACTTTTCTATTATGACGGTCTGTTCCTTTTGTATTTTATTGCTTCAAAAAAATCAGCTTTTTCATCTGGAATGAAAAACTTTATGGTGATAAACAAGTTATAATCAAGAATAGGATGTATAGAACAATGAATGGTAATAGGACTGTAGTCGTCTTGCTTGCCACTTGCCTATTACTTCTATTAAAAATGATTTTTTTTTTGTTGTTTTATGTCAGAGTGGCACTGCTGAAGAAGAGTGGTGAGGAGGACTGGAGGAACAGGATCAACAAGAAACAGGAAGTAGTTAAAGCGGTGTCCAGCGAGCAGCAGACTCAGCTATGGGAGACAGAGCAGACCTACCAGAAGAAGGTCAGTCGCTACACGCTGCAGTGTTAACAATAGATGATAGACACATTTTCATCCATAATAACCGGAAGGCCGTAGTAGCATGTAGATGGTTGGGAAACACTAACAGCGTTTTGTCACCACGTTGTTGTGCTTATCTTTAAAGGTTCATAAAACAGACACAGAATGCTTTCTTATGGGAAATTTCATCTTTATTATCAATATAATCAGTGACCTTTATATCAGCAAAGCCGGCCTGCATCTCAATTCAGAGTTTTGCAGCGTGAGCTAAAGGAAAATCAATTTCTTTCCTTCTTTCTTTCTGGATTGTTTCAGTCGCAGCGTCCATTATAGCAAACAGCACACACAGCAAAGGATATCTGTGCACATCGTGCCCCTGATGTTATTTTTGGTTTTGTATTTGAGACATTTGCATCGGTGATTAGATACCAGTCAAACCCACAAACTGGGCTAACTCCAGTATGTGCATGACTTTATATTCTGAAAGATTTCTCAGTTGCACCGGCTGGGTTGTTATCCCAGTATTTGCAGGACAGATGTGCACAGCGAAGAGACTCTGCAGTAGCACCTGTCTCCCCAAGTACAGCGTCGTATATCATACATCTACATGTCGCCCCTATTCTTCTCTCCCTGTTCTTTATTTACCGTCTGTCACTACATATCTGTGAACAAACTTAGGCGAATATAGTTGGTCGGTCATTATTATAAGTTAAACTACAAGTCGTACATGGCAGTCATTGATTTCCGACTTTGAACATTAATTAATTTACCGGCTACATATCTCTGAAATGAGCCACGTATTACCATAACCAATATAAATGAAGGCCAAAATAATGAAAATATAACCAAGGTTACAGAAAAAAACATCCTTGTACTGTTAATTTGGGGCTCATGTTATAATATTTATAGATGCCAGAATTTTTAAATAATATATGATTTGCATTCCTGAAAAAAATATTCAACACTTCTTGGTAATATGAACAAACACCAGTGCTGCATTTTATCCCCCATGCTTCAGGGTTGCTATGCCAGCTCCGGTCCCCGCTCTTTTCGCTAAGTGCTCCTTTCATTTTCCCCCCTTTAGTCCATCTGTTCTTCTGAGCCCAGTGGTCCAGATCTGTGTAACATCCATCCCCCCATTGGCTGTAAACTAGAAAGCATATGGGACAGTCTGATTGTAGAATTAACAGTCTGGGGTATTTGGGGAGAATTTCTTTTCTGCAAGATCCACTTTTCACTTAAATCTCAAGAGATAATGCCACGGAAAGCTTATTTGACAGAAGGGAAATGTGTCAAGAATGTATTCCTTTATGTGTTCATATCCATCTCCATTGGTTTAAGCAGCAGCTTGAATTTAATTTATAAGCTCAAAGAAACCTCTAATGTCAGGATTTAGGACTCAGGCACTTTAAAAAGACTACTTTTTTTCTGGGCTCATCTACTTTACATTAGTATTCTGTGGGGCGAAACTGCCTGCTTAAACCCTGGATGGTAATCCTCCAGGCGGTCTCACCCTTAAACCCAGGGCAACAATGTGTGCCCCCTCCCCTCCTTCCCCACACCCCCCCCCCCCGCCCCCTCTGACCAAGTACTTCCCCTGTGTTTAACCCTTCAGGAGGAAGGGGTGGTCGTTCAGGAATACTCCGCTGTGTCTGTGTCTGAACAGCTGTGGGTAAGATCCTTTGACAGCCAACACACCGACCGCAAGCCAATCAGCTTCATGTGGGACATGTGTCGTCCAATCAGAGCTTCGTGTGCACTTTGTGTGAGGCTGAATGCTTACTTGCAATCTTAAACGCTACCCTCTGAAGCGGTGGGATGGTAGTTGGAAAGCAGCCGACGCTGGAACTTTCCTGAGCTTTTCTGTGCTTTTGCTGATTGTGTCTCTAAACTGCATTAAGTAATCGATTCACTTCAAAGTAAACTTTTCTTGGGGGAAGTTGAATACAAATTTGTCTTTCAAACAAACTTCAGTGTTCAATTAAAACTCGCAATGATGGATTCTGCCATCTCCAGACATCACACCACCTGCATGATGAACACTGACACTCAAAATAGACTTTTAACACCTTCTATTACTGACCAATGAACTCATTAGAGTCTGGGGAAAAATCTGTTGTCTTCTAATAGATGGACATTTTTTCAGTTTCAGGAAAAGTTACAGAAAAATGTTGTTACTTAAGAATAATATGTTCAAGCACATTCATGCTGCTTTTTTATTTGCCTTTTTGGCCTGAGAACAAAATGTCTTCAAGTAAAAAAGAAAATAAAAATAGCAATTTCCAAAACTAAGAATACAGACTAGAAAGTACAAACAGATCAGTGGTTCCTAACCTTCCTAACAAGTTAGGAAAGAAAATTAAAAACATTAAACGGCTTTGTAACATTATGTTTATTTTTTAGGACGTTTATCTTAGATTTTTTCCCATAAAACATATTGTTGTTTTACCTCTTCAAGCCTCAAAAATATTGAAAATCAATAACCTGAGAAATAATAAAAAATCACTTTCCTGGTTTCTACAGCTGGTAGAGATATATGACCTTTGATGAGACGCTGTGAGTTTACTTTTTATCGTTTAAAAAGGTCACAAGTCAAAATGTTTGGGAGCCACTGATATAGAATAGATTATACATAGATCTTTACAGTCTTACAGTCATTTTAGGAGCACGCTCTGTGTTTGCACTGTGCTGGTAATGTTTTATTTTCACAGCTGCAGAGGAAAAAAGGCTTTTGCAGCTTGCTGCTTTGTTTCTAACAGTAAAAATGTTCATCTTATTTAATTGCCGTTAATGATTTTAGGAGCCTTTTTATTTGGGGATTTTTGGATTTGGGGCTTTTTTATTAACAAGCAGAGAATTTCACTTTTTAAAGCTTAATAACTAGTTAACAATATAGTATGTGTTTTGTTGGTGGCTCAGTGGTTAGCACTGAGAATATCCTGGGTTCAAACCACAGCCGTCCCAGGTCCTTTCTGTGTGGAGTTTGCATGTTCTCGCTATGTTTGAATGGGTTTCCGCTGGGTGCGCTGGTTTCCTCCCACTAACAAAAACCATCACCATCAATCCACCATCCAACCACCATCAAAAGGCATGTTTGTTAGGGTTTAATAGTCCTGTCGATGCCCCTGCTCCGGCAAAAAGAAGTGAAGTTGGTGCCCAGGCACTGCACTGCACTGCACTGCGGCTGCCCACTGCTCCTAGAGGGTGCAGGATGGGTCGAACGCACAGGACAAATTTTAATCTTCTTAATCCAAGAGAGACAAATTGATATTTATATAATCTATGTATTATATGCTCCAAAAACGTATTAAGTTGTATCTGTTTAGTACACAGATTATTGCTGTTTACAGAGCTTTTGGATTAGTTCTGACATTATAGGATAGCGGATGGATTTAAAAATGTCGCATTCCTTGTTTTGTAGCTTTGCACTGCCCATCTTTGCATCCCTCCCTCATCTCACCTGTGCATGCTCACCACTTTTTCTGCCCATTCCTCCTTCCTTTTTTTTTTCTTTTCTTCCACTTATACATCCACCTCTACATCCTCAGGAACCTGTCTTCTCTTCCACTTTTTCTCCTCCTATCTCCCTCGGCCAAAAGTGTCAGTATATTGACCATCACAGTCAGGTAAGGACATGCACCTGGGACGCTCGAGTGGGATGCATGTACTGGAGTTTTTATCTTCCTCGCTTGGTTTGCAGCTACTCGTGTGAAGGGCGGTTTCGGGTGGTGTTGAGTTTTATTTGGTCATGACAGCGTGAGTATAATCCAGTGTACGGCCATGACTCTTGACTGTGGAGTCATGTCAGTAACATAGTCTAGGAAGGACATGCACTTAGCACGCTCCGATGCATCAAATCTTTTTATATCTGCCTGGTTTGATACTGTTACTACATGAATAATTGCTCCCGAGGGAAGCGAGGAGTCACATGGAGTTATAGTGAAGCTGTAGGAGAGGTGATCTTAGTGTTGGTTAGTAGAGCTTATAAAATAGAGTGTGTGAGTTCTTGGATATTATAACAGCTTTTTTGGTTTGGCTCCGAGATCTCTTTTAGGTTTTGATGTAAACCTATTAAAGAAATAACTCCGACATGATTGAAAACACCCTGAAATTAAAGCAGACAGTTGGCCCTCCGTCTTGCGTAGATGGATTGTTTTGCATGCAAGACCTGGCAACCTGACAAACTTGATGATCGTTTATAATTGTGATAATTTGTCTAATTTGCTGATGTCTGTGCAGAAGAGCGGAGAGGAGATTGAGGCCCAGATGACGATCGAGGAAAGGAAACAGATGATTTCAACTCGCGAGGATGCCTGGAAGACAAAGGGCAAAGGAGCAGCCAATGACTCCACCCAGTACACTGTGGCTGCCCGTATGGTCAAGAAAGGTCGGTGCGCAAATCTGACACGCTGTTCAATTAAATCTGAATGTTTACTGTTCGTTCACACCAACCACCTCTGTACATTAGCTCTGTTTGCTTGGATTGTACATTTTGAAACCAGATATAGTCACGAGGAGCATTTTCTCTGCACACAGAAGCTGCAAAATCAAAATTTTAGAGTTAAATCCAGAAGCTGCTGTTCTCAGAGAAAGCTGGATGTGCAAATAGGAGTCTTTTCCACCTCCACCAGCCGCATAGAAACAAGTGATTATGTCATTTCTATTGGTTTTCCGGGTATTTAAAAATACAAACAACTACTTTACGCTGCCGTTTGGGGCTGCTAGAGTGTGAAGTTGCTCAAGTGCAGCATCAAAAATGACACCTTATCTGACAGCTGAATGTGAGCTGCTTTGTTTTTGTGCTCATTTTTATAATATGATAGTTAGTAGTGAACTTCTGAATGTATTCTTTCCACTTTGGCTGATATTTTGTCTTATCTTGTGTGAATGTCTTCCTGTGTATGCGCAGGTCTGGCAGCCTCTTCCTCGGTTATCAGTCCCATCCTGTCACCGGTCTCCACCAAACTCAAGAGCAGCATGCCTGCTGTCAACAAACCACAAGAGGGTGAGACAGATTTGCAAATCCTGTGTCATCACTGCCACGTCAGCTGGATGAATGCCAGTCAGAGAAGATTTTATTAACCGGTGTAATTTTAAACCTGAACTGATATAAGATGCTTTTTTTTCTCCATTTGTTGTTCACTCATATAAATTACCTTTCAGATTAAGCCAAAGATGAACATTATTTCTATTTTAAAGCTTGTAGCTCACACAATATTTAGATTTTCAAAAATTCAGCAAATTATTAAATGCATATTCTAAAATGACTTAATTACCTAAAATGTGAAAAATCATAAGGAGACCCATGAGATTATAATTTTTATATAATTATTGGTAAAATTTTGATTATTTCATTTTTAGAAATTGAGGCCAGACCAGAAATGGAATCAGATAAGAAACTAGACAAGTTGGAGAGCTTTTTGGGACGTCTGAATAGCAAAGGTAGGTACTTCTATTCTTACTTGGAGGTCAGCTTTGCAATATTTTTGATAATAGCGTAATATGAAAATGTTGCACTGCTGGTCCTTTGTTGCATTTAGTTAATTGTTCCTTTTTAGTCTGCAAATTGTATAAAATATACTTTATAACGTCTATCAAATCTCTAAAATATGATTTATTTATCCAATGTGGGGTTTGATGAGCATGTAGCAACTCTTTTTCAGAGCTAAATTACACATTTACATTTGTTTTTGATTTTAAAGAGTAGTTTAAAGAGTGTAAATTTTTAAAAAATCTAGTCATACACCTTTTTTCTAAGTGTTGTCTTTTATGTGTATAGATTTATATTAGTGCCTAAACTTTTCTCTCTTGTGTTTCGTTCAGTGGCAGGTCTGCAGGAAACCACTCTGACAGTGACTGAAAAGGCGGTGAAGGAAGTGATGAAGCTGGACGACGAGATCTTCTCCAAATTCTACAGACATGTCGCTGAATTCCCACGCATGCCCACCAGGATCGAGATCAATGAGGACTTTGATGCCATATTTGGTTCTCAGGGTCCCAAGTAAGAAAATAATAGAACTTTTAATGCTGACTGTAGTAGAGGACTGCATATAACACAACGTGACTTTGAGTTATTTGTTTTAAATTAGCAATCAAGCATTTAATTTAGATATTAAGTTTTTAAGTGGGCAACTTAGGAGAAACAATCATTCCAACAGTCTATTTGTAAGGTATTTAGATCTTTAGTTATGCAATAAAAACTGCCATAAAAATGTCCCATCATTCCTGTAAACCCTGGTTTTCTCCTTTACCAGACTGACTTCAGCCATGGTGCAGCACAAGCGGTCGGTGCGTCCATCCAGGAACGTCCAGTCCTCTAGAAACCCTCTAAAGATGCTGGCAGCCAGGGAGGACATCAGACACGAGTACACCGAGCAGAGACTGAACGTGGCACAGCTAGAGAGCAAGAGGATAAAGACCGAGAAGAGTGAGTGGATGGAGGACAGTATGTGTTTGGGATGATGACAAATCAGCATCTCTGCCTCGTGAAAAATCTCAGCTAAAAATAGGAAACTATGAAATATAGAGCATTTCTTTTTCTTTTTCTCCTTCTTTCGTCTCCTTCCGATTTATCCTCTTCTTCTTTTTTTCCCACCGATACCAGAAATTGTGCTTCACGCTCTCCAAAAATAGATCTATCCTCACCTCTTTGATGATCGTATAAACGGCACCAATTTACATGCAGCCCCATATGACCCACTTTCGCAGCCGACTTTACAACCGAAATTTTGTTACATTAAAGTTTAATGAAGCATTTATGTATTTTTCTACCCCCTGTAGCGCTGCATTTTTTAAAATATAATTTGTGAACTCTTTTGCTTTCCAGTGACTAAAACCTCGGAGTACTCTGAAGCTGCTCTGGCGGGTCTGGCCAGTAAAGAAAACTTCAGCAACGTCAATTTGCGCAGCGTCAACATCTCCGAGCAGATGTCCAACAACAGCGCCGTGCCGTACAAGAACCTCATGCTGATGCACATCAAAGGTAAAAGCTTATTTTTGAGCTATATATCGTCTACGTTTTGAGGCTCTCCTCCAGCTGCCTTTTTTATGTTTTAATGTCAAACAGTGCAAACTTTTTTTGCCTGATATGCAGATGGATAAATGTGGCGTCATTCTGTGCAGGTCGCCGTCACGTTCAGACCAGATTAGTGGAGCCGAGAGCGTCGTCGCTTAACAGTGGAGACTGTTTCCTGCTGGTGACTCCAGAGCACTGCTTTGTCTGGATAGGAGAGTTCTCAAATGTCATTGAGAGAGCAAAGGTGAGTGTTTTACCTTCATTATAACAGACTGTACCAGATATTACAGAGCTTTGTTTCTTCCAGCATCACGGCTGTTGCTATAATATTGGCATTTGCTGATTGCGTCTCTCTTTTTTTTTTTTTTTTTCCTACACACAGACTCTCTCTCTCATACACTCACAAACACACTCTGACACATATCCCCATCTGTGCTCCTCATCAAACACATGCTTTCAGGCTATGCTAGAGCTCCTCTATTTCCCCAAAGGAGGTCTGTCTAGACACTTTCTAATAAACATTTGTTTCTCTACTTCGCCTCCTCGCTCAGTGCTGTTTACTTATTTTATTATGATTTTCATGCACAAAAAGCCCAACATGATTCACCAAGTCTTATTTTGTCTTCAGTACGTGACAGAGTTGTTGTAGTTGCACTGGGTATGTGACAATCTCAGTTCACTACACTTCCTTTTGTGTTTTTTTTTTACATCAAAGTCGCCATGAGAGCATGAAACATCCAGATATCATCCCTGTAACTTGCCATTTTTTACAATTCTTTGTTTCTTGCCTTTAGGCGAGAGATTTGGCCACATTCATCCATACAAAGAAGGACATGGGCTGCAGGGCGAACCAGGTGCAGACCATCGAGGAAGGGGTCAACTCACAGGGTCCAGACACCCAGCAGTTTTGGACTATTTTAGGAGGACAGGCAGCTTACCAACGTAAGAGATCAGCTCTTAAAAATTAGCAGTTGAAGCCATTTGTTAACATTTATTGTTTTTTCTAGATGCTTTTGGTCGTTCTCGGGCATTGATATTGGTATACGGCTTATTGTATGTCTGTGTAATTGTGTGATAGCGGTGGGTCCACCAGAGGAGGATGAGAAGTTTGAGAACGCCATCGTGGAAACCAACTGCATCTTCCGTCTGCTGGATGACAAACTGGTCCCTGATGATGACGAGTGGGGGAAGGTTCCTCGCAGCTCCCTGCTAACGTCCAAAGAGGTTAGGGTTAGCGTGCCAGAGTGCAGTGGGATCAAGACATGAGTTTTATCCCATAGTGTAGCTCGTCGTGAATTTAAAACTAACATAAGAGTATCTGATGGGCTTTTTCTTTACAGCACACGTCGCTCTGAATACTAAAATATATTAGCCATTGTTTTCAGAGGAGCTCTGTGCTTCAAGCTGGTTTTAATTTGTTGCCTAGCAACAACAGGTGCCATGGCGAGCACCATCTACATCCATCAGTGCACTGCTGCTGGCGAAAAATGAAATGGGCTCAGGACACTGAGGCTGAGACCAGAGAGTCCACATTACGTAACTTGCATATAGATTATGAAGCTTATTTTTTCTGAACTGTCCTCTGGATTCTTTTAGTTGATGTATATGTGCATGATTTGTGTTTTTGTAGTATGCTTTCAATGCTTGTTTGTCCTGTAAACCCTTCTTTCAAAATCTAAATTATTTACATTTAGAATTTAAAAACATAAAACTAAAAATGACCTGAATATGAATTAGTATAAAATTAAAAAAAAGCTGGATTGTTTTCGTTGCTGTGCCGCAGGTGTTGGTGTTTGACTTTGGCAGCGAGGTGTACGTGTGGCACGGCAAAGAGGTGACTCTGGCGCAAAGGAAAGTCGCCTTCCAGCTCGCCAAACACCTCTGGAACGGGACGTTTGACTACACCTGCTGTGACGTCAACCCGCTGGACCCTGGAGGCTGCAACACACTCATACCCAGGTGGGAACGCACACGCACGCTTGTTTTCATTCACTTGTGAGGATATTGTTTCGAATGACGTTCATCCCCTTGATGCTTTCCCTAACCCTAACCCTGCATCTTTATATTTTAGCTACGGTTATATACTGAATCTAAAAAACAATAGCAGACATAAAAAAACACACGTGTATGAACTTGCACATGCAGCATCGTCTTACTTTTTAAAGCTTTTTGATTTAGCGTAGCATAGACTGGCCTAAAGGTTAATTTCTGACATGTTTATCTCCTTTTCCGTGTGTGTGTGGGTTCATCTCACCACAGGAAGGGCCAGGGCCGTCCTGACTGGGCGATATTCGGCAGGCTGACGGAGCATAACGAGACGATCTTGTTCAAGGAGAAGTTCATGGACTGGACTGAAGCAAAGTCGCCGTCACCAAAGGAAGACTGCGAGCTCATACCTGAGCCGAAGGTGCACATCAAACAGACAGAAAAAGTGGAATATATACATTCATTAATTACATCACTCACTTTATGTTTTTTCTGTTGCCCTCTCTCTCTCTCTCTCTCTCTCCCAGGAGGCCCCGGGGCGAGACTGCCGGCCTTATGACGCCACCTTGATGCTGCCTGTCCTCCAATCATCTGTTTCCACCATCTTGGATGGTGTAAATGTCGGCCGCGGTCACGGTCCCGTGGAGACCGAGGACCACATGAGGACTCAGGAGATCAGCACAGTGTCAGTGGACGTCTGGCACATCCTGGAGTTCGACTACAGCCGCCTCCCACGCCAGAGCATCGGCCAGTTCCACGAGGGAGACGCCTACGTGGTCAAGTGGAAGTACACGGTCACCACCTCAGGTTAGTCACCGTGGACTCTTCTTCTTGTAGATGTTGGCGCTGTTTTTAAAAGCCTCAAAATAAAGTTTATGCAAAGGGGGCTCTGCTGCAATAATGACATTTATTAATTTAACAATACTGACAAGTCAGAGTATTTTGCAAATTCTTTGTCGGTGTGTTTCTGTTTGTGTCCCAGTTGGTCGTAGGCAGAACCCAGAGGCCAGGAGTAGCGGGCCAGGGAAGGAGAAATGCTGTTACTTCTTCTGGCAGGGCCGATACTCCACCGTCAGCGAGAAAGGAACGTCGGCGCTGATGACGGTGGAGCTGGACGAGGAGAGAGGGGCGCAGGTACAAGAGACAAGGCCTCACACCACACAGATAAGCAGTCAGATGAACAAAACACAAACAAATGTTACGATTAAAAGCATTCATATTACTAAACAGTAGATAATACTAATAATTCAGCACTCATATCAGTATTATTTACTATAAGACGGTGAAGGCAGAAAGTGGATTTGAGGAAATCAGCTTATTTGTGTTAAAATTGACTTGGCATCATTATATGAATAAGAACCAACTGACTGAGAACCTGCTCTGCTACTCTCCCAGTATACTGCTGTATATATACTGTATAGTGTTTACATTAGCAGCATCCTGTCCTGTGCTCCTGTGTTTATCAGGTCCAGGTTCAGCAGGGGAGGGAGCCTCCATGTTTCCTGCAGTGCTTCAACGGAGGGATGATTGTCCACGCTGGCAAAAGGGAGGAGGAGGAAGAGAACACCCAGAGTAAATATTTTTAACATTTCCATTTTTTTTTGCTCAGGTCTGATTTCCAAGCAGCGATACTGGAATGTTTGGGCCGTTCGAGGACGAGCGGGTGAACTCACTAACCAAAAGCTTGGATTTGCCTGCTTTATTTTTCCTGCGTCTTTCTGAATAAAAGGCCGCAGTAAAAAGCTTAAAGTCATTTTTAAAGTAGTTATAATGAGTTATGAGTTACCGCTTCTACATTTTTTAACAAAAGATTTCAAGAGCGGCAGTTCAGGAAAGCGATATTGCAAAAATTCTACTCCAAATTTCACATATATAATTTTTTCATTCAGTGCTTATTTTGCATTATCTTAATATATTATATATTATAATATATAATGGATAAAATTTCCAACATGAAGTCATCATCATTAGAATAAAAAATTGCCGATTCTTGCACAGGTTTTACTGCAACATTGTTTTAATTGACAATTATTTGTTTTTTTATTGGCAAACAAATATATGTAATTTGTCATAATTTACTTACAAAACAGTTAGGTTTTGGTTGTGTTGTGAAAAGGAAGCTCTTTCTTTCAACTTGCTCTCCACTGATTGTGTTCACCCGCCTGTCTGTGCAGGTGAGTGGCGTCTGTACTGTGTGCGGGGCGAGGTGCCGGTAGAGGGCCACCTGCTGGAGGTGGCGTGTCACTGCAGCAGCCTGCGCTCCAGAGCCTCCATGATCCTGCTGAACATCAACAAAGCTATCATCTACCTGTGGCACGGCTGCAAGACGCAGCTGCACACTCGCAGCGTGGGAAACACGGCAGCGCTCAAGATCAAAGAACAGTGAGTTCAATTCTCTTTGCTTTAGGATGAATTTAAAGATGGTTGCTGTTTAAGGCATCAAACATAATCACATGTTCTTACACACCTTATGAATTCTGTCTCCTTCCTGCTTCTCTCAGGTGTCCTCTGGAAGCAGGACTCCACAGCAGCAGCAAGGTGACCATCCATGAATGTGATGAGGGAGTGGAGCCTCCGGGCTTCTGGGAGGCTCTGGGGAGGAAGGACAGGAAGGCCTACGACTGCATGCTGCAAGGTACAGGAACCCGCACTTAGTTTCAAACTCTTTCACGTGAAAAGTGATATTATGTTATATGATTTGAACAGTATATACTCATATTATTACCTCATTTGCTGATATAAACCTACACCAAGTCCTCTACTTGTTACCTTTAATGTTCTTGTAAATACTGAGCCCAGGACAAGATGGTTGCCGAAAGTAATTACAGCACAAAATTAACAATATAATTTAAATCAGACTACATGTGATTCAGCAAATGAGTAAACTAGACTAAGAACTTGAGCGGCAAGTAAAAGTGTTTAGTTTTAAATTTCTGCACTCACAGTTTGAGATGCTATACTTTACTTTTTCAGATCCAGGTAAATTCAACTTCACCCCGCGGCTCTTCCAGCTGAGCAGCACGTCTGGAGAGTTTGTGGCGTCTGAGTTCTTCCACCCGTCCAGAGCCCCGGACCTGGTCAGCTCGCTGCCCTTCCTCCAGGAAGACCTGTATAACGCACCACAACCTGGTGAGGCCTGAACACACACAGTATGTTTAGGGTTTTTATTTTTTTGTGGATCATTTGGGGAGATTGATTACTTAATATGTAGTGTCAGATTAAAGACAAAATCTTCTTGCAGAAATTCATGTACAGGACAGAACTTATTGGCTTTACTGCTTTACTGTACATTACATGCTGAAGGTTTATAATCGAATTAAGGCTGTATGCAGAGTGTAATTTATTCTGAAAGAGTGAGACATCTCTCTCTCTCCTCCACAGCGTTGTTCCTGGTGGATAACTTCCACGAGGTTTACCTGTGGCAGGGGTGGTGGCCTCAGGACAGCGAGAGCACCGGCTCAGCTCGTATCCGCTGGGATGCAGATAGGAAGTGCGCCATGGAGACGGTGCTGCAGTACTGCAAAGGTAAGTGAATGGACAGCTGGAAGGTATACAGCATATATGCAAAACATTTAATGAATTATTATTATTGTTATCTGGATAAATATAGTTTCTAAAAGTTTAGAATTCATTTTTATATGGAAAAAGTTAAAAAAAATGTACGGATTTACTGTTGAATTACAAGAGTAATCGTAAACTTGAATGCAATTAATGAATACATCTGCACATTCCCTAATTTTAATCAGATCTGCTGTAATTACATGACTGTATTTAGATGACATTATTTCAGTTCATTCAAGTCATTTCTGGCTTCCTCTTCCAGAGAAGAATGATAAGAAGTCTCAGAAGTCTTATCTGATCCACGCCGGTCTGGAGCCGCTCACCTTTACCAACATGTTCCCCAGCTGGGAGCACAGAGAGGACGTGGCTGAGATCACAGAGAGGGTCAGCAACATGCACGCGCACACTTATATTGATACTTGGCTTATGCTAACATTAAGCTACATGCCCTATTATCCCTAAAGTTTGATATAGAAAGTATTCACTCAAAAAACCTTAAAAAATATGGGTGGAATCAAAAACTCAATCAAAATGTATCTTCATATCACCTTCTTTAGGGCTCATTTGATACTGAGTATTTACTGACACTGCGTTCCTGTCTGATATTTACTGTATATCGTACTGTACATACAGTAAAAAAATGAAAAATGACATTGACAGTATACAGTATATAAACACATAAGCCTCTAGTGTTGCCTCTTCATACGTTTACTCTCACACATTCATTAAACTAGTTGTCCAAATACCGGCCCTTGTTAGGAAGGACTTGACGCTGTGTGCTGTGTTGTGGCTGCAGGAGGCAGAGGTGTGTAACCAGATCATCCTGGTGGAGGACGTGTTGGCCCGGCTCTGTCAGAACACCTATCCTCTGGCTCAGCTGCAGGCCCGGCCGCTCCCAGAGGGAGTCGACCCGCTCCGCCTGGAGATCTACCTGTCCGATCAGGACTTCCAGGTCAGTAAATCTTTTTTATTTTTTTTATTTTTTTGCATTGTTGTTGTCTTTTCAAGAGGCGATTTGTGATTAAATTATGAAGTGATACATTTTCATATTGGCAAGTAAATCATAAAACAACAAATGCTTCTTTCTCACTTTATGGAGCTCTGCAGCAATAAATTGTAAGTTTTGTTTTGTGAGAAATTTTTGTGATTCAAGGACAACAGATTTTTTTTTTCAGTTATCTCTAATCATTATCATCTTTAAAATGAAGAATCTACTCTGGCATTTTAACATTTTATCTGTTAGTCAGGCTTTGTGCATTTCTGTTCTGTTTTTCACTGACGTATGACATAGATAATTGACCAAAAACAAGCAAGACTGATGTTGTCTTTGACTCAGAACTTAACTTTGGGGCTCATGTTACTAAATCTGCTTTTTATCATCTCAAAAGCATAGCTGATAATCAGCCATATCTCTCTGAGCAACAGACAGTAATGCACCGTTTAGTCAGCTGGGCAGGAAAAAAACTTTAAGCTTTTATGCTCCGAGCCCTTGGAGTAGTCTGCCTGATTTGACATCATTTATTTATTTATCATTTTTATTTAATTTTATTAATGTTTTAAAAACTCATATATATTTTATTTATTATCTAATTTACTTTTTCAAATCCATTTTATTGTTTTTTTTAATAACATTGTAATAACATTTTTTATTTCTGCTGCTCATTAGTCTCAAATTGTTTGACTGTTAACATTCTTACTTACATACTTACTTATCATCAGCTTGTCGGTCATCTGTAAAGCACTTTGAATTACGCTAACCTGCATGAAAAGTGGACATCTAGATGTTTCCAGAACAAGCTTCAGTTATTTGTGATTCTGGAGGAGCCGTTTTATAATAACATTCAACAGACATACTGTGAGAAATCCATCCTAACTAAAGACTGATGCAGCCTGATATAAAGCGAAGACATTACATCTCTTCATCTCTAAGTGTCCTGCAGTGTGCTGAGACTGAGACACCTCATTCATATCATCCATCCTAACTCCATCTAACTCTCACTTTGCAGACCAAGTTGTAGGTGGATTCAGGTAAGAAGAGCCACTCGTGTGATTCATCAGCACTTTGGCGACCTACCTGTCCTTCTCTCGAGCACGTCAGCTTGTGTTTCTGTCTCTCTCTCTTTTTTCTTTTTTTTTTTTTTTTTTAACGTGGATTGAACTCTGACTCACTCCTGTTTCGCTCCTGTCTCTTAAGTGTGGTGCCGGTTGAGGAGGAAAGTTTTGCGCACGGCTGCACGATTACGTCTGAAAAGATCATCCTGACGACTCGGTTTAGACGTTACGGGTCGAGTCCTTTTTTTAAATCAGCCGCAGTCACAAAGGACTCCCACATCTTCACCGAGCAGATGAATATGAAATGACACACAACCCAAACATAAAGCTCATTCCTGCCAAGAAAAGACATAGATGAAAAGTTACAAATGAGAAAGTAGAAACTCTCATAAGAAGTCAATGTTATTACATTTAAAACTTTGTATGTAGGATGTCACACTTATAACTCCAACATCTTATAATTCTGACTTACTATGTGACATTTTTGACTTCGTATCTAAGAATTTAGAAACTTTTGAGGTATTATTTCACCATTTCTATCTAATAAGCCCCATTTTTGTCTTAACATTTCATACGTTTGACTCACTCAGAGAAACATATTCCTAATTTTTCATCTGTTTCTTTTTTTTCTAGCAGGAATGGGCTTCAATATGAGCTCCAGTGATAATGAGCACAAACCTAACTGGGTAGAAAAAATAATAAAATAACTCGCAACAGCTTCTAACACACTTCCCTCCTCTACAGCTGAAGTTGTAAATTAGACATTTAAACCCTTTTTTTTTTTTTTTTGCTAAATGAATACTGTTGTCGATTGTGGTCATTAACACGTTTAATTGTGCGCCTTGCTCAACACCTTCGACTACACCACGCTCCTGTGTCACTCCACACACTCTCTCTCTCTGCTGCTGCCGCTGCTGCTGTTACTCTTCTCTTCACACTCACCTTCCACCTGAGGCTCTCTCCTCTCAGTTTAGATAAACGCACTCGTGATTCACCAACAACCACACTGCAGTCTGACTCACCGTCTGTCTGTCTGTGGAGCACAAAATAGAGGCATGAAAACGACCACGAATAAACCGTCTTTGTGTGATAGAGCAGGAATAGCCACACGGCAGTGGATGTGTTGTCAGCTTCACGTCATACGGGGGTTAAAACAATCAGCTTATGACATAAACAGGCGATTCACAGACGTAAATGTTCAGAAAAGTCCAAATTCATGCATTCATTCATTCGTTCAACCTCTATTTATACAGTCCAGTGAACATTTATACATACATACTGAAGATAAAAGATTAAAAAAAGGCATCAAACCAGCATTAAAAACCATCTGAATCCTTCTGATTTATTTTGGATTATATTCTTTATTTTATTCTACATTTTATTATAATTTTTGTGTATTTTTTATATATTTATTCAGACCTCTTGCACTGAATTTTCCCCACAAGGATCAATGATATATTATCTTATATATATATTGGAACACAGCAATATGGGTTAAGAGTCATATTTGTATAGATATGTAGAATATATTGCTCTATTAATATGTATTTTGATGTGTATGCATCTACTCTAGAGCTTTTAGAAGTATTAAATGGCAAATTCCTCACTAGAGCAGTAAATATGATGTAATTCAGGCATTTAATAGTTTAGAAATGTCACTATTACAGATCTCAAAATAGCTTTTCTTGTGTCATTTTTGGTGCCGTTCTTTAGTAACTACAGTGACCAGTATCAGTGACAGAAAACCACAATTTCATCCCTTTGAAACATCATTTAAAATGCAAGAAACACAGCGTTGAATTCCCCGAGTCGCCTTTCTTACCGATTCATAAACTGCATGTGTGTCTCTGTCATTACAGAAAGCTTTAGAAATGAAGAAAGAGGAGTACGAACGTCTGCCAGGGTGGAAGCAAGTGAACTTAAAGAAAGCCAAAGGACTGTTTTGAGGAAGTTTTTAAATGGACGACACGGCACGTGAAGAGGACAAAGAGTGGACTGTTGAGATGGAGATGAAGGAAATGTCCTGTAAACCTGATTTCGGTGGTAACGTCTGAAGACATCGACACAGAAACCGAATCTGAGAAGAAGAAAAAAAAAAAAAACATGAAGGTTGAGACTTGAGATGCACTCGCCTCGCTTATAGTCATGTTCCACCTTTCATATTTGTCATTACATAACAAAATTAAATTCAAGCAGTTTAATGGAGGGGTTAAAAAAAAAACCCCACCATGCTTTGGTTCATACGTGGTGTATGTGTGTATTTGGAGTCTCCTCCGAGCACTACGGTCACCACTCACGCCATGGACTTGTGGAAGAAAATGTGCACACTAGGACGCTTGGTGTCAGAGTGCCATGCTATGGTTGTGTATGTATGTGCGTGCGACTGTATATAATGTTCGTGTATGTACGTAACGTTTGTGTAAATGTGTGTGTAGGTGCGTTTGTGACTTTGTATTTATGTAAAAAAAACAAACCTGTAGGAGCAGGATGAGGTCGACTCATTCAGCTGCCGCGTCAGACGTTGTGAGTGTCGTTTTAATTTTTTTTTTTCTTTTTTTTTTTCTTGTCTACAGTGTCTGGATGCTGTCAGGCCAAGTAGGTGGTAGCTCACGATGCTCGAGTGTGTCAAACTGCCCGAAGTGACTCTGACTTTACTGAGCACCTGAGAGCAGAGCTAAGAGTTGTAATTTAAAGGTTTGATTTTAATGAGGAAGAGAAACAGCAGCGTGATGAATCTGAATGTATAGTGCCTTGCTTTTTGTGTACAGTTTATATACAGAAATTCTAGTCTGCATTTTTAAAGACTTTCTTTGTGATATAAGACATAGTGAATTAAATCACAATTATGCCCAACTAAAACTATCAGTCTGTGTCTCCTGCTTCATCAATTAAAACAAAAACAAAACATTTTAGGTTATTTCTGGATCATTTTTCTCAATTAATTCATTGATCATTTGGTCTCTAAAATGTCAGAAAATGTGTTCAGATTGCTTGTTTTGACCAAAATAAAGTCAAAAACCCAAAGATGTTCAGATTACTACCATAAAAGCAGCACATCATCTCATCTGAGGAGGTGGAAATGGTGAGTTTTGCACATTTTTGTGTGTGGAAGAATTACTTGAAATTAATGATCAGTTATCAAATTGTTGCTGATTATTGACTGATGACTAATTGCTTCAGCTGCATAAAATAAAATATATAAAACAACAAAGACCTAATCGTTCATAAAAGGTCTAAAGTCGTATTGTATTAAGAGTGCACAGTTTAGACTATCAGAGGTCTAATACACAGACAACCACACACATTTACATTCAAAACTGTGCATATAGGGACTGCGCACGTCTGTCTATATATTTTGGTTTGAGGCTGCTATCATAGTTCAGACAAGGCTTTATTTCCATTTGAGGGAACAACATACAGAGATATTTATGGCAGTTTGTGTTCAGCCCTTTCTTATTTCAACATGACAATGTGTCGGTACACAAAGCCTCCTCTGAAATAAAGAAAAAGTTTTCCCAGTTTGGTGTGGAAACCCTGAGCTTAAACCTTTAGGACAAACTCCAACTCAGACCTCACTGATGCTCCTCTGGTTGAATGGGAGCAAATCCCTGCAGCTGGGATCCAACAAGTCTTTCCAGAGAAGTGTTAAGGAATGACATGACCACATACTTTGAGCCAGCGTAATATGCAGCATGTCCCTGAGGAGCCTGTCGTTATTTACTGTGGTCACCAGGTGGAGATGTAAGCCGATCTTAGTAAGTATTACTGGTCCTGAGGGGAGAGCTGACAAAAAACCATCATCTACCATCATCTTCCATTTAAAAACCGACACATCTGTTCAGATCTTTCATGTGCCTTTTCATAATGTTTTTTTTTTTAATGAGAAATTTTAAACCCATGATGAGTCAAGTTTTGGGTCAGAGTTTGGACTCTTCTCCTTGTTCAAATGGTGACTGTTGTTGAGTAGGAAACATAAAGGAAGGAAGGAAGGACCCTTATCGTCCACACTGGAAATAGGACATCATTTAAAATACAAAAATACAGTACAAGACACCATCATTCATCATGCGGCAGACTTACAGCAAAACAAATGCATCAATAACCAAGCAACATGGATTCAAATTATACTTAAAGGATAGGTTCACAATTTTTATATGTCTGTTTTACACTAACAGTCAAGTGCCCACTCAAGTGAATATTGTAACAGGTTTTGCTCTCTGTAATCCAAAAAGTTTATCTGGAGCTAATGTGAAGCTTCGGTTGTCAAATGAAGTGGATATGTTCTAAAGTCGAAAGTGTTTTTGGCATAAAATCCCCTCTTTGTGTTTCCCTGTTGAGCCGGAGTGATAATACAGTGATCAAACAGCATGATTCTCACAGTGCCGCCTGCTTTGTCCAGGTGAGAGAGGACTCGATGAAGGAGGTAGATGATGACATCGTTGTCTCCACCCTGAGGGCGATAGGCAAACTGCAGCAGGTCCGGATGTGTGTGTAGGTGGAGGTGAGAAGTAGTAGTAGCAGTGTGGAAGTGCTGCTTTATATACTGTTAGGGAGTTTAATCAATAACACTTTATTTTACTTTGAATTTAGTTATTCTCAGGTATTTAACAGTTCATTTTTAAGACATTTTACAGAGAGGCAAGTGGCTCCTCCTTTGTAACTCATATTTCATTTTTGTTGTCAGGGCCATGAAATTTTGTTCATGTAATGAATTAACGGATAGTGTGATAATGATGCCCAAGTATTTGAACCCTGATTTGAGGAGCTGAAATAGAATTAACGATGATATCTTTAAGGCTGACTGGTTTATAGGGAAGCATTCACTTTTTTGAATCTTCAATTTATACCCAGAAAATGTGCCAAATGAATTTAGAATTGACTGAATGTGGAGGATACTGGATAATGGGTTACATACATACAGAACTGGCACAGGTCTGAATGCTTGACCCCTACACTGTGGGGATCAGGTGACTCTGTTTTGCTGTAGGGGGTCATTTGGCTCTCATGGTTTGGCTCCACTTGTCCCCTTAAAAGGAATGGTCTCTGCAAATCAATACAATCAATACTAAATTACCAAATATGTTGGTTTTACTTTTAGTTTGTCACCCATCTGTACATAAACCTCAAGTTTTGGAACTTTGACCATGTTTAACATAGATATCCTATACAGTAAATGAATAACAGGAAATCACAAAATGTGTGATATATCCCCTTTAAAAAAATGTGAAGAAAACCCTTTGTTTATAATAATTTGTATCTGATAGGGTTTTCCTGCCAAAAAAAGTTCAATTACCTTGTTAAAATCCTTAAAATGACATCGACACCTTCTCCCTCATTGAAAAATATAGACTCTATGAATATATAAATATACCAGTAGCTATTAAAAGTTTCACTGTTATTCTATTATGAAAGTAATCGAAACACTTCACACATACTGTAGGACTTGACTCAATGTTCTTTCCTCCTCTAATGTTTTATAAACTTGTTCTCAGCAGTGTTAAAAACCCTGAAACAGACACTCCAGACACACTCGTAGGTTTATTTCAGATATTAAGTTTTAAAGATAGCTTCTTGTCTTAAAACGACTCCAGTTGAGAGTTTAACTTTAAATTGATGATTGACAAAAATTTCTTGAAAAAACCCTGAGAAGTTCAGCTCTGTTCAAAACTCTGTTTAAGTAATATGTGTTTTTATTTCTTCTGGGAGAAGTGCACACACCATACTGTAAGATAAACAGCGATGACTCAGCCCAGTCTTCAGTTTGGCTCATAGTAAACAAACAAAAAGTGCTGACTAGAGCTGCAAAGATTAATCGATTAATTTATTAGTTAACTGACGGAATATTAATCATCAACTATTTTAATAATCAGTAATTTTTTTGTTATTTTTAAGAAAAAATAATAAAATTTTCTTGCTCCAACAGGGGCTACACTCAGTAGTGGCTCAGCTGACTTCGGCTACATTTCTTTTTAACAGGGACATATACTTTAATGTCATAATTACCATAAATGGTGACTCTCCCTTGCATTGAAAAGTTAGCACAAACTGTAAAAAAAGCTGTGATAACAGGACTTTAGTCAGTTTTTCCATGTTGAACTTTAGCCTCAAATAACTTATTTGTCACAGTACACCGATTTGGAAATGTCATATGACCACATTAGTAAATTATTAGACAGAATTGAAACTTATCAAGGTTAATGTGTTCTGTATTCTCCTAAAAACGGGTCTTAACTCCAGTTTTACTGCAGATTTTGATGCTATTTTGGACCTGAACGAATTTTCCAATAAAATCGGAATGATTAGAAACCACTAAGCTATTTGTTTACGTATTGATGAGTGTGTAGCAGCTCCAGACTATCAATCATCATATGTTTCTGTTGGTAAGTATTCAGTGACTAGTTAAATCTTAATCTATGTTGCTTATTTGGATTAATAACTGGCAGTTGAATTTCTATTTTCTCTTCAAGCAATGCAGACAATGCTACAAATATTGATAGATTGATAAACATCGATCAATTTTGTGTCTGCCATGGGACATTTTACAAAAAGTGTGACCTTCTCGTTTACACTCTTACAGTCAAAGGAAGAAAGGTTTGCGGTTTGTAGAAGAGATGACCCCCCAAGTCAGACTGAGGCTGCTGCCGAGTGCCAGATGCTTGTTCGACGAGCCCATCCAGGTGAAGGTGGCCGGGCTGAGACCGAGGCAGGTGGTCACCCTGAAGGCCAGATCGACCGATGAGAAGGGAGTGGAGTTCAGCTCCTCGGCCACCTACAAGGCTGATGGAAGCGGGGAGATCGACCTAGAGAGAGACCCCTCACTCAGCGGGAGCTATGTTGGGATTGAACCTATGGGTCTGCTGTGGTCGATGAGGGCACACATATTGCACAAAAGGCTTCAAAAGAACAAGTCACTAATCCCTCATGTGGTGAAGTTTTCTGTTCATGAGGTGGAGGGAGAAGGCAGGATGCTAGCAGAGGCGACTAATGAGAGGCTTTTAATTGGAGACGGAGTCAGCCGAGTCCCCATCAAAGTCCATCTTGTCCCTGTGTAGCAGTCTGGTGTGAATCAAGTGTAATATTGACAAGCAAACAGACAGAAAAGTATAATTCCTAAACATTTAATGTGGGAAAAAACAAATTTCATTTGAGGGTGAAGTATTTATGAAAGAATTACATTTACAAGTGAAGAACATTTTCAAAGATAAGGTGACAAAATATCAAAAACAGCACACGATAAGGTCTTACAGACCACAAACTAATTACTTGCACAGTGTTCATCACTTGAATTCACTTTAATAACACAACATTTCAGTCCTCAGACCTTCATCGGGCAAAAGTCATGCAAACAAACGGCACCATGTAAACAATCAGAGGACACCAACAACCCCTCCCGATATGCATACAGACCAGACTACATAAAAATATAAGAATAAAGATGTCATATTTTCTATAATCTATTGATATTATTGTGTGTGTTTCTGTCCAGGTGAAGGTCCGTTCCCTGCTGTGTTGGATGTGGCCACTTACAGGTCTGAGAAGAGACCCAGTCTATTGGCCAACAGAGGGTTTGTGGTTCTGGCTATGACGGTGTACAGTGTCCAGTCTGACATGATCAAAGACATACATATGGACCATTATAAAGAAGCAGTTGATTTCTTGCAACAACAACCTAAGGTGAGCTGTTTGAGTAGTTATTGCTTTTAAACACAGCAGCATAAAGTTACAAGCTTTTGATTTTGATGACACACTAGGTGTTCAGCAACTATTGCTTAAGAAAGTTAAGCAGCAATTAATTTGTCAGCATTCAAAGCACTCCAGCTCTTATGATTTTTTATCATGTCAATGAAGGAATTATTACAGTTCTTCTTGATATTTGTAGGGCTGTACCAAAGAAAATCTTGGTCGACTAAAATTGTAAGTCGAGGGGGGGGGGAGTAGCACAGTGAATAAGCGTCTTCAGGTTAGGCTAATCCATCGTTGCTAACTTTGGAGCTAACTCCCTTCATTTTTCCAGCAATTGGAGAAACAACAGACGTGACTTTTTAGCATTTAACTGACACACTGTAGTCTGTGCTGTACATTTACTGCCAGACTGACAACTTACCGCTAAACTTTTCCTCTGCTCCACTCATATCCACCGTCACTTTCTCTGTGTCCAACTTGCTAAGCAAACAAGCTGCGCGATGCCCTGTAACTTAACAGAGTTGTTATTGCACAAATCATGTTCATAAGTACACACCTCAAATTCAGATAAAGTGAGATTTAAGGGGAACACAAGGACACTTTTTGCTTTCATGATGAATGTCAATGTCGTTCTGCACAGTGAAGCTCAAACATGCAACTGAAGTAACAACAAGCAAAATACATTTTTTAGTGGAAGGGCATTAATTGCTACTTTCTGTTATTTCAGAAATGTGGTATTACATAGATTTTGTAAAAAGAAATTTAGACAATTTGAGCTCAACATGCTGGCAAGCAAGGTAATGTTCTAGTGTTTTATTTTTCATTTGTTTGTTAATATTATAAACATAAAATAGTTTTATTGTGCCATGGAAATGTAGTTAGTTTTTGGCTATTTTTGCGGTGTAGTGGTTTCTCAAGCTGCCTCTTGGTGGGACAAAACATGTTGTTATAACAGCATGCAGTGTTAAATTCATGTTTTTATCCAGTTTTATCAGACAATTTACTAAATATATTGGTAGTACCTCAAGAGACCTCTACATTTCATGTTGCTTTTATGTTATTATCCTAATTTACCCTCATAGCCCAGTTTCTAAGCTCTGTGTGTGTTTTATTCACTTCTAATTTGTCATGTTTTCTTCACAGGTGGGAAATAAAGGAGTTGGTATAATATCAAGATCAAAGTCTGGAGACATTGCGCTTTTACTTGGTGCTTTTGTGCCAGGTGTTGAGGCAGTGGTGTGGATAAACGGCTGCAGCGCCAATGTGAACAATCCCATCCACTATAAGGAGGGAATAATCTTCCCAGCGCTGCTGTTTGACTTCAGCAGGGCGATTATCTCTGAGTCAGGGGCCATCATAGGCAAGTATTGTCTTAATGATCCTCTAGCAGAGGAGAACCAGGCCACCCTGATCCCCATTGAAAAAGCCAAGGGACATTTTCTCTTTGCGGCTGCAGAGGACGACCATCACTGGAACAGCAAGACTTACATGGAGTACATGGTGGAGAGACTGAAGCGTCATGGGAAGAACAACTTTGAAAGTGTGTCTTACCCTGGAGCGGGACATTACTTAGAGCCACCTTATGGACCCTACTGCCCCTCCAGTATGCACAGGATCGCAGGCAGGCCAATGATGTGGGGCGGTGAGGCCAAGTCTCACTCAGTAGCTGAAGTCCACTTATGGGAGAAGATGCAGGAGTTCCTCAGATCTCACCTGAGCTGTGAAGCTACGCGGACTAAAGCTAAGTTATAGATGCAAAATGATATTGATATCATGAAATGGCAGTTTGAGCATGGAAAGAGAAATCATAAAGCCTGAAATGTCTACAAAAAAACCCTAATTGAAAAAAGAAAGACAAAAGAAAAAGAACTACACTGAAAAAAAAAACTTTAATTAAAATTTAATTTAAAAAAATCATTAAAAATTGGATGCGGAAAAAACAGCATGATGTGGGACATTTTCAAAAGTTGGTGACACCTTCAAAATTTAAAGTAAACTTTCACCAAGTTAGTAGGAATTTGTTTGTTCTGACTGAAAATAGAATATTTTTGTAAACGTGGAAGTGTAGCTTGAAGCCGTGGAGGCACAGAAGCACTTTAAAGAGCCAATTATTGTTGGTAACACCCAGTGTCACACTACTTTAAGATAGGAATGTAACTTTGGATGCTAAATCCAGCACACAGTGTTTGTTAATCCAACTACTTTCTACACACATGAATCCTGTTCAGTGTTATGCAGGGCTGGAGCCTTTCCCAGAATTCAAAAGAGTATCCAGTCTTTTAAAACAAATAATAAAAATAAATAAATAAATAAATAGGTGGACTGTCATTTTTAAATTCTTTCTGTCTTGTCAAATATCAATAAATTTGAACTTTTTCTAACATCATGTCTATAATCTTATCTTAACTGGGACATCATATAGTACTCTTACTGTATTCATGCATCTTATTAATACTAATTCCCTCTCACTGCTAGTTTTATAATTCCCTCAGGTTGTCTCACATAAAAAACGAAGACAACCTGAACAGTTATTATTGTCACACCTGATAAGATAATTTAAAGTGTTGCAATGAATTAAATTACTTGTTGTTTGATTGATGACAGAATTACATTGAAAAGTTTTGACCTGCCTATCACAACCTGGTTAAGGCTTACTACATGTAAAAGTAAAAATATAAAGATCATTTTAGTGCTTTAATAGAGTGTTTGGCATTTGTGGTGCTGCCTCAGAGTGTACAGTATGATCATTGATTACCAACCAGTGGGTGCCATGAAAAAATTAAGAATTAAAGTCAAAACTTTATTAAAAAAAAAAAAGGGCAACTATTCACCTCACTGGACACAAACAGCTTTAAAAGATAACCTAGATTTTACTGTCAACTAATCCAACAAAAAGACCAAAACTGTCTTAATACTCCCTGACGTCCAATCCCAACCCTGTCTGTGTAAAAACACTATATTTATGGAGCGTGCTCTTTGTATTGCTGCAGCCAGTTCAGCCTTCCTCCAGGAGTCTGTCAGTAATCACTGCAACCACAAGATGGAGATGTAAGCCTCTCCACAGAAGCACCCTCTCGGCACAGAGCAGACACTGCCAGTGTTGCGAGAACAGGCTGCAAGTTTTTGGGTTGACCACATAACTGTCCACATGTGATGGGAGCATTGTCCTTGTACATGCTAGTTACCATGTTAAAAATGTAATATGTAATGTAGCTATTTTAAATTCTTCATCAAAGCAATGTAACTTATTGAATTTGATTACTTTTCTAACAGGTGTTTTAAACTGTGGCTGATTGCAGTTACATTTACTTACCTCTGTCTGTTTTGAGGAAAGCAGGAACCTCTCTGATAGAGGGTATATCAGCATTGCCATGGTTACCAAGGTCAGAGAGGGCCTTCCTAGACAATACAGATAGATGGACTGCGTAGCCAGAAGGTGCTAGTAGTGACTTGTAATTACATGCAACGTGACTTAAACTGTCACGGATGAAGTGCAGTTCCTTGTTTAGAAACTAGTGAACCAATCAGACAAATTTTTCATATTTTAGGCTGAGTAAGACTAGGACTCGGACCCTAAGAGACGGCATTGGAGCAGAACACTCTTGTGTTTACTGTTTTGGTTCTCTTTGGTCGACTAAGTGCTTTCAATAAACATTTTCAGCCTTATGACATCAAAAGTCACGTGTGCACTTTTCTGTTGACCATCTCTCAAAATATAAACAACAGCAGGCACGACAGAGTACTTTATTATATGCACAACCAAGTTAATGTTTAGTGTCAACTGAACACAAGCCTTATAACTGTAAGGTCACTGGTCTGCACCTTGCCTGGCACCAAGCAAACTTCATGAAAATATCAGGAAACTTGATATCATGTGATGATCAACTTCAGTTGCATTAAGTCCCACAGACTTCGGCTGTATTCAACTTTGAGGTCATGAAAACAAAAGACTGTTCACCAGCAGAGTCGATAATTCAGGGATTTAGCTGCTGACTATGATACAGGGTTCAAATTCCTGGGTGGGCAGGTCCTACTTGACAACAATGTAGTAAGTCATGCGTGTGGTATGTTTTCAAGTGCTTATTGAGGTCATATTGAGTTGAAGAGTGCCCATTGTGACCCTGTGAAAATTTCTTTTTATTATTTTTCTCCACTAAAAGTGTTTGTGCAGCAAATAGACCAAAAGTCACCTAAATTGGCAGGTGGGTTTGCAAATTCCACCCACTACTTAGGCACATATAATGACATTCATTGACCTCAAGGTGTCACTGAAATAACCATGTTTATATTTTCACAATTATCTTGAAGATGGCTTGGCCGGTAGGTTTTTTTATTTTAATCTCTCAAGTCATCTGCATCTGGTCCTCTACTCTAAAAAGCCGATTATTACGGCTATATTTATTATCATATTTGTTTTTGTTCATTCATTTTCTACTTAACCTTATTTAACCTGGAAATCCTCATTGAGATGACACTGACAATCTTTTTCAGCAGTATCCTTGCTCAGTGTGATGATGATCATTACCCCATTAACTAATGATTATTGATGATACATCATTAACTATTATTAGGTCCTTTTCATACAAACATTTTCTTAACTTTGTCATTTTTGATAAACATTACATAATCTGTGTAAAGATCACTTATTCACACAAATAATCAAGGAATGCAACACATAGATCGAAGACATTTATTGGGCTTATAATTCAATACATTTGATCAAATCATACATAACACAGCCAATGTGGCTTACACATATGTTGATGATGATGACAGAAGTCAGTACTACTGAATGTGATATAATCAACATCAACTGTTTATGAACCTATAGCATTAAAAGTTTCATTCCTCACCATGTTGTATTGATGCACGGAAGGACTGAAGATGAGACTAGTTCAAGAAAACACAGGAGCTTTTACCAGGAAAAAAAAAACCCATAGTCAAGCAAAATAAACATTACTTAACTAAAAACAACTTACACAGAATAACTGATGATGTCACAGAGTTATAGACGTACCCGTTCGCTGTGATAACAGAACCTTTTGGTTCAGATCAGGCTGGGTCTCTGGTGACTGTAAAGAAGTAAATATGCACAACCCAGTGAGATTACTGTCACTCCTCAATACAGATCAGCTGTGGAAAAAGCCTGATGCTGAACTGAAACTATTAACTCATCCAGAGTGCTTTCCTCATCCTGGAGCCATTAAACCTGGAGGACTAGAGGCCTGAGTGAAGGCCACTGCTGAGGGTCAGAGGTGATGATGAGAAGACTGAGCAGGTATCTGCTGTTTCTGTAGCTCCAGCTGCAGCTCCTTCATCCTGCTGTCTGTGACTCGGCTTTCACCAAGAAAAAAAACAACAACAAAAGAACACAATCACAGCTATAAAATACATCAATACATTCACAAACACATCAATCAGTCCTGTTTGAAGCCTTTAATCAGGACACCAAAGAACAATAAGATTATGGGGAAGGGTGTAAGCCTGAAAGAAATGAAAAGAAAATAACACATTTCAGTGTAAAAGGTCAATAACTTAGTGCAATCTCAGTGTACGCTTGTAATCCAAAACAGGAAAAACAAACTGTCTTGTGTTTTGTGTCAGCATCAGTCTGAAAAGAGTCCAGATCAGTTTCTAACAGCTCAAACAACAAGGTGCAGAGTTCCCACACAAGTCATTTATATGACTCACACTTCAAATAGTACTCAATTATTATCATTTATTTACTGAGTTACACCCGTGTACACTGTTTATCAGACAAATCCTGGCGTCGCTTTGTTTATCTGAATCAGTTTGTCTACCTGACTTCATCAGAGACAATAATGTGGTTTACTGTCAGTCACAAATACAGGAGACAGTAGTACGGTCATTTGTTGTTGTTGTTACCAATTAATATTACCAACATTACGGTGTGAATATGACAAAAAATTAAAGTTTTTTACCGTTCATCCGGCTTCACGGCGGAGAAACAGCTGAATAAATGTCAGAAACAAACTTACTGAAGGTCAGGAGATGAACATCAGCTCCAATAAAGAAATGCCTTGCGAATTTCATGCTCCGAAAACATAAAAAAAACACACGAATATCTCATATTTTGACTAAAGTTTTCAGCGAAGTGAAGTCACACACTTTAAATCGCTTCTTCTGCAGCCTTCACTTCCCGCTGAGTCAACGAGCGGAAACACAGACAGCGCCACTCTGCCATTGCTATCCACGTTGTTGTCGGACTGGGGAATTACACTCGAGGGTTTAACCGGACACTCATGTTCCGCTAAAGTCTATGCTACATCCATGGTATAGACCAGGGTGCGCAAATTGGGGGGCGAAAGCCTCAGTTCCTCCTCTCATTTGAATCGGGGTAGAGCGTTTCGGTTGTGGTCATTGCGGCCGGACTGCAGCCGGAAGGTTGAGCCAGAACCAGAGAGAAATGCAGCCGGACGTCACTGCGGCAGAAGTTAAGAGGTGGCCAATTACAACCGGAGGTCAGACTGGTCAGAGTTGTAAACTCATGACATGACTGAGGGCAGACTTTACTAGGACGAGAGGAGGACACTTGTCTTCGTTTGACAACGCTAAAAAGTAAAGTTAAACTTTGCTGTTGGCTTCCTGGTTCATTAAAAAAAAAAAAAAAAAAGATAAGAGAAAAAGAAAGAGTGCAGCTGCGGTCGAGCGAGCTAGAGAGTGAATGAAGAGAGGGAGCATTGGTAGCAAGATTAATCAGATCAATAAATAGCCCCCAGACTCCATCTGCACAGTAGGACACCCCGAGAAACCTCATTTTAACGGGAGAAAAACACTCAAAGAAGAAACAAACCTCCTCTGGACAGTTTAAACTGGATTTGACACACGGGTAAGTCTATATCATATACTAAAGTTTATAAGACAGCTTCTTGAACAAAACAACTCCAGGTGAAAGAGTTATTATCTTTAAAGCGATGAGTGAGTTACAAGTGGAGGTTGGTGTACTCAAATAGTTTCTTAAAATAACCCTGAGAAGATCTGATCCAGTCCTTTGTTTTCTCTCCAAGCATGAGACAATATTACAGATATTGATGGATTGATAGACATTGATGGATTTTGTGTCTGTTATGATACATTTTCCAAAAAAATCTGGCACTTTCCTGTTTACATTGTCACAGTCAGAGGGCGAAAGTTTAAGAAGAGATGGCCTCACGTGTCAGACTGTTATTGCCCGTGGAATTTGGCCTATGCACGACCTGGAGTTACATAAGTATATTATTTCAGGCACGATCTTTGCATACATACATGATATGTGGTCAAAAAACGATTTTTTGCTACATTTAAATGTACAAACGTCTAAATAGTTGCCAATTAAAAGAAACAAATTAGTGCTACACTGGAAAACACTTCTCCCATCCAAAGTTTTAATGCACCTAGTGGGTGAAAGATGATATCAAGTGAAAAAATAACCTGATTATAGTGTGGACACTGGAACTTGAGCTTTGTTAATGAAACAGGGCTGATGGCAAACCCACTTCTATTTTCTCTGTAGTTTTTGGCAGCTATGCCCAAAGCTGCAGTTTTCTTTCACTGCTTCATAATTAAAGGATCAGGTCACAAGTCTGTTTTAATCAACAGGTGACCGTATGAACACTGAAAGGTTTTCCTCGCTGTAATCACTCATGTTCATACTGGCTATGCAACAACTAGTCAATTAATGGATTAGTTGCCACCTATTTGGATAATCAATTTATTATTTTGAGTCAGAAAAAATGTCCAAATTCTCAGATTGTGAATATTTTCTGGTTTCTTTAGTCCTTTATGACAGTAAACTGAACATCTATGTGTTGTGGACAGAACAAGATGAGAAAATAATTGACAGATTAATTTATAATGTTAATAATCCATAGTTGCAGCCCCCAGTCATTTTATGGAGGGATCTCTAATGATCAGTATGAACAGGAGGAATGATCATGTGAAGAAAATCACGTGTCAGTGTTCATTTGGGCACCTGACAGTTGTTTTAAGACAGGCTTTAAAATAATGTGAACCCGTCCTTTGAGGGTTAATGATTGAAATATTCCAGAGAAGATCATTTTATGACTCACTTTGGTAAACTGCAGTGCTACAGCAGCAAACATCGTATGGACATAACTGGTAGTTATGGAAGAAAAAAAGTGATGAAATTTACTGAACTAACAACTCTTAATGATTTTAACGACAGTGACTGATTTTAATTTGCACCTGGTTAGTGCAAGTCTTGTTTATGTTTAATTATCTTTGTTCGGCTTTGTTGTCCTTGTGTATCTTCCTGAAGATTGTTGTGTCTAAGTACATTGAGGCCTACTAGAACCTGGAGTCAAATTCTTTGTATGTGTCAACATACTTTGCCAATAAAGCTGATTCTGATATGAGCCTCAAACTGTCCCTCACTAGTTGGTGTTTGTGAGTGAAGCTCTGTGCAACTCAATACTTTGGCCAGCAGAGGGTGCTCACCAATCTTTAACTGTTCAAAAAGTTTCAGTGACTTTTTACACTGCTGAGATCAAAATAAAAACATCAGAGGCGGAAAGTAATTATGCATTTATTTAACTACAGCAGTTAAGTACAAATGAAGTACTTGTATTAGTGTATTTTTATTATATGCTGCTTTCATATTTTTTTTTAAATTTCACTACTTTTCTTAGACAGCAACTGTTGCTTTCCAGATTAAGCGCTCACATACAAATTGCAGGATCATCTTATAAAATATGATACATTACAATATATAAAAAGTTACATGTTAATGAATCAATGAAAATGATTCATTAATATCATGTACAGTAGTCACACTTGGATTCACACAACCACACACATCAACCACATTGGTCAAGTATGCTGACACAGCCAATGAATTTACAAGAACTTTGCAGGGGATGAAATTAACATTTTCTGTAATAGTTTTCTTTATCAGACAGATGAGGAATGTGATTATGCCGATTTTTTGGTTGAATTTCTTACAGAGCAAAGGCGAACTTTGTAAAGAAAGGACCTTAAGCTTCAGAAGATATGGCCTCCCAAGTCAGACTGAGGCTGCTGCCAAGTGCCAGATGTTTGTTCGACGAGCCCATTCAGGTTAAGGTGGCTGGGCTGAGGTCGAAGCAGGTGGTCACCATGAGGGCCAGATCGACCGACGAGAAGGGAGTGGAGTTCAGCTCCTCAGCCACCTACAGGGCTGATGGGAATGGGGAGGTTGATCTGGAGAGAGACTCTTCACTCAGTGGGAGCTACGTTGGAGTTGAACCCATGGGTCTGCTGTGGTCGATGAGGACAGAAGCCTTGCACAAAAGGTTTCAAAAAACAAGGTCAATAAACCCTCATGTGGTGAAGTTCTCTGTTCATGAGGGGGAGGAGGAGGGGGAAGGCAGGATGCTGGCAGAGGCGACCAATGAGAGGCTTTTAATTGGAGACGGTGTCACCCGGGTTCCTATCAAAGAGGGGAATATCCGTGGAGTCCTGTTTACTCCTCCAGGTTGGTCTATGTCTCTGTTGTGTTCTAAATGGTTTAATTATTAATTTAGAGCAAAATGCTGAAATGCTTTTATCTTTATTTTTATAAATAAATCCCAAGAAGACGCCAACCAATACCAAGCAGCCACAACCTTGGCTTAAAGTGCAATACCACTGATGCTTGCTAGATGCTGGCTCCAAAAAGTCCCTGGCTCCAGTAGACTCCCATTCAAAAAAACGTATCTCTAGAAACACTAAGTCAGTAAATTCTTTTAAGTGAGTCATTATGGTCTCGATATCTGAATTCAAGCCCTCCCATAAGTATAAGAGCCATACCTTTTGGTATTGAATGGCATAATTCTTCATTTCCATTAGCATAGCTAAACTGTTCTTGTGTCAGGTGGATGTCCCTCAGGGTACAGTAGTGGCCCTTTGTCAATAATCAAAATCAAAATTCGGTCAAGCTTAGAATCAAAGGGCCACTGTTGCATCATGAGGATGTAATGAACACAAGAAAAAGAAATCCATTGTTCATTGCAAGTCTTTATGAAATCCTGCTGCTTCTCTTGCTCTAGTAAGAAAATGTAGACCCTGCAGATCCTTGCTGGTCTGGTACTTTTATACCTACCTCTATAACCTGAGGTGCCCATAGTGGTGCCCAGCAAATAATTAAACTAAACAACTAACTAACCAGAGAGAATACTATTGAAATCTAGTCTAAACAACAAACATACTATTAAATAACCTCGCATGCTCAGAACCATGAAGTATTTTACTCTGCTTTGCTAGATCCACAAAATAAAAAAAATAAATAAAAAAACTGGTCGTATTTGACTCTAATATCTCACCCAAATTCATGGCCTTTTTTATTCTATTTTATATAGTTTTGGATGATAATGGAGTGTTAAACTACATTTATCAAGCAACAAATCATTGCCGGCAACTGGGGCGAAATTAAACATTTTCTGATTTGAGTTATTTACTTTTAATAACTGTACTTTGTTTTTTATGAAGATTTAAAATTTCTTCAATGTATCCTCTGGTTTAGGACGAGGTCCATTTCCTGCTGTTTTGGATCTGTACACTTTTGGAGGAGGTTTGTCAGAGAAAAGAGCCTCTCTGCTGGCCAGCAGAGGATTTGTGGTTCTGACTGTAGCTCTCTACGGCCACGATGACATGGCGAAGAACATTAAGGAGGTCCATCTGGACTATTTTGAAGAGGCCATACAACTTTTAAGAAAACAGAAAGTGAGTTATGTTATGATGTATGACATTAATTAATCTAAAAACCTGGATTTTCTAGAGACACAGATGGCAGTTTGTTACTGAGCCAGTGTCCAAGTGCTATTCATCTTTCATTTTGTTACTTTTATTTTTTCCACAGGTGGGCAGTAAAGGAATTGGAGTAATATCACTTTCAAAAAGTGGAGATCTTGCACTTTCAGTGGCCTCTTACCTGCCGGGTGTTGATGCCACAATTTGGATCAATGGCTGCAGTGCCAACACAGCTTTACCTCTTTACTACAAGAACCGCCAGATCCACCCTGCGTTAATGTTTGACATGAGCAAGATTATTCCCACTGAGTCGGGGGCCTACATAGTCAAGTATGGAGTTAAAGATCCTCTGGCAGAGGAGAACCAGGCCACCCTGATCCCCATTGAAAAAGCCAAGGGCCATCTTCTCTTTGTGGCTTCAGAGGACGACCTCAACTGGGACAGCAAGGCTTACATGGACCAGATGGTGGAGAGACTGAAGCATTACGGGAAGGAGAACTTTGAAAGTGTGGGTTACCCTGGAGCGGGACATTACTTAGAGCCACCTTACGGACCCTACTGCCCCTCCAGTTTCCATGGCGTCGTAGGCAAACCAGTGATGTGGGGTGGTGAGCCCAGGTCCCATGCAGCAGCTGAAGTCCAAATGTGGAAGAAGATCCAGGAGTTCTTTAGATCTCACCTGAGCTGTGAAGCTAAGTTATAGATGCAAATAGCATGCAAAAACACAACATCCTGAACGATTAACACTGATCCTATCCTGGTGACAACAACTCCTATCATTGGGAGTCCCACCTTGCTACTTCACACCATCATCACACTCTGTGTTTGTTATTGTTTTGATTGAGAGACCCCAGCGGCCGAAATGACATATTATGTGTTTAAATGTAAAAAGAAAAGCTAAAGTGTAATTGGAGATACTGAAATGAGGTACCTAAAAGAGACAGCTTTAACTGAAATAGGAACACAGGCCAACAAGCACACAGCATCCAATATGTAACATCACAAGGTGCACACACTTTACATTAGGATCATTGGTGGGTCTGAGGCAGATTTGGACAGAGAGGCACTTTAATAACAGCATGAGCAAACATACAATATAACGCTGTGCAAAGACAATAAAAATTGTTTTCTAGGGCAACTCAGACATGTATATATGTTCTCGTTTACAGTTACTCCATATTCTGTTAAAGATTTTTCTGTCAAAAATGATAAAGGTTGGCAGCAGAGTTGCCATTAACTTAATATTAACGGTGTCTTGCTGTACTTTTACAGTAAATACTGTCAAAAAGTTTGCAGGTTATTACTGTTAATTTGTACTGTTTTTACTATTTACAATTTTTACTGTAAACTGCAATATGTGTGACATACTTCTTGACACGCCACTGTGTAACTGACTACAATCAGTGACGTCTACAGTGAGTTTTTTTTTTCCAAACCTTGTAGCTTGATATGAACACTCATTGTATTTTCAGTATTTATAACAGTGAATAAACAGCCATTTGAATTGTGACTTTAAATGTTGAGACAAATGATACAACTTTAAAGTGTTTCTTTCAAACAATGTCTCACTTTAATGACATTTTAAATGAATGATACTAAACATTTGTACAAAATTAGAAAATAATAATAATAAAAAAAAAAGTATGGAGCTCATTCGGGTAAGGTTTCATCCAGGTTTTAGTGCCACTATTAGAGTGGTAATGCACCAATAATGGTATCAAGTGAAAAGGTGACCTGATTATAGTGAGGTCACAAGAATTGGGCCTTTGTTAATAACCAGAAAACTTTGCATACATGCATTAAAATCTTAATGTCCACTGGGTTAAAACAGAGGCTCTGCCCATCTGTTGCCATGGTGAATCATACTATTGGAGCCCTATTGATGATGCTTTATTCATTCATCACACACGCACATAAGATTAACATACACAGGGGTGATTGAACAAACTGATCCGCTGTTTTTATCTCAGGGTGAATCAACTGAGAGTACAGAGTAAGACTCAGTTTGTTGAACCTGATTTCTGGAATGAACTCTGTTCAAAGCAATAGTGCTTTTTTTCTAGTTAAATATATATCAAACATTAGACTTCCTGTCAGCCCTTCACCTTCAAGTTCTATGCCAGTCAAATCCTGTGAGGATTTTATTGTGAAGCTGCTGCAGCTTCCTGTGTCATACGTAACCAATCACGTCACCAACAGCTCCGGTGCCTCATGTGTGACGCCATGGCATAGTGTTTTGCCAGTTTTCATCACTCTCTGTTGCTGAATCAGTGCCTTGTCCAGGAGAGGGTACATCGTTACATAACTTTTAACAGACAAGGTGAGACATCTCTCTAATCTATACAGAATTACTAGTTTTCACAATTGCAATCTGAAATGTCAATGCTCTGTATGAGCTGTCGCAATATTTCATTCAAAATAACTTTTAGTAGAGTTGAATGCATCATAAAAATCTAATCTAACAGGAAAGTAGCTTTAAGGTAAGTGAAGTGTTGTAGTGCACAAGGTGGAACTGAGTCTCTTTAAACTGGAGTAAACTAAGCAGGCATTAGTTCAAGAAGTACTAAACGTACCAATAACACAATTCTAATAATAGTCTTGTATTTAAAATCCAAGTCCTGCATTTAAACTTCTATGTAAGTGAAAGTACATAAGTATTATAAGTTAGATGTGCTTGAGTGATTTATTGTCATACATGTGCTTTATTGTCTAGAGCTGCAACAATTAGATGCCTTATCAATTATTTGATTGACAGAAGATGAATCAGAATAATACATTTTGAATTACGGAAATGTCTGAAATATTATATTGTGAACTGTCACTACAAGATTTTACATTTATCAAAACCTATTCACAAGCCGATGTTCTTTGCTTCAGATGATAATATGTGAATAATGATCATCCTTTATTTTTGCTAAGTACTGAATTCTTAATGAATGTAATCTCTTTTATCATCAATTATCAACTATTTTGGTAATAGCTTTAACAATGTATTGCATTTTATAAGCTTAGTATGTTCTTGAGCAAAAATCTTAATCAGCAAAGTAAGAAGGAACTGCAGCTGTCAAATGAATGTGATACGGTAAAAACTACGATATTTTCCTTTAAATTGTAGTAGAGAAGAAGCACATCTGCCAAATATGTTGACACATCAAAGGAATTCGACCTCAGTGGTCAGAACATGTCGCTCTACTTATGTAATATAAAACAAATAAAAACATTTTCAACTAAACCAAGACGGTTTATTAGCAGATACATTGTTTAAATAAATAAAATAAATATAAAGTATAACATCTGTGCTCCTGTTGTGAAAAATCTCACACTGATTAGCAAAGAACATATGCACACACACTTTACAGGGGGTGAAATGAACATTTTCAGTGAGTTGTCTTCATCAAACAGATGAAGAACTGTCACTACAAGATTTTACATTTATTAAAACCTATTCACAAGCTGATTTTCTTTGCGTCAGGTGATAATATGTGAATAATGATCATCCTTTACTTTTTGCTAAGTACTGAATACTTAATTGTGAAATATAATCTCTTTTATCATCAATTATCAACTATTTTGGTAATAAGCTTTAACAATGTATTGCATTGTTAAGCTTACTATGTTCTTTCGAAAAATCTTAATCAGCAAAGTAAGAAGGAACTGCAGCTGTCAAATGAATGTGATATGGTAAAAACTATGATATTTCCCTTTGAATTGTAGTAGGGAAGAAGCACATCTGCCAAATATGTTGACAAATCAAAGGAATTCGACCTCAGTGGTCAGAACATGTCGCTCTACTTATGTAATATAAAACAAATAAAAACGTATTCAACTAAACCAAGACGGTTTATTAGAAGATACATTGTTTAAATAAATAAAATGAATGTAAAATATAAAATCTGTGCTCCGGTTGTGAAAAATCTCACACTGATTAGCAAAGAACATGGGCACACACACTTTACAGTGGAAGATGTGAAAATTTTCTGTGAGTTGTCTTCATCAAATAGATGAAGAATGTCATTATGCCAATTTTTAAAACATTTTTTGGTTTAATGTCTTCTAGAGAAACATTTCAGAAGATATGGCCTCCCAAGTCAGAATGAGGCTGCTGCCAAGTGCCAGATGTTTGTTCGATGAGCCCATTCGGGTGAAGGTGGCCGGGCTGAGACCAAGGCAGGTGGTCACCATGAGGGCCAGATCGATTGACGAGAAGGGAGTGGAGTTCAGCTCCTCGGCCACCTACAAGGCTGATGAGAGTGGGAGGATTGATCTGGAGAGAGACTCCTCACTCAGCGGGAGCTACGTTGGGGTTGAACCCATGGGTCTGCTGTGGTCGATGAGGGCAGACACCTTACACAGAAGGCTTCAAAAAACAAAGTCACTAAACCCTCATGTGGTGAAGTTCTCTGTTCATGAATGGGAGGGAGAAGGGGAGGAGGAGGGGGAGGGCAGAATGCTGGCAGAAGCGACCAATGAGAGGCTTTTAATCGGAGACGGTGTCACCAAGCTTCCCATCAAAGAGGGGAATATCCGTGGAGTCCTGTTTACTCCTCCAGGTTGGTCTAAGTCTCTGTTGTGTTCTAAATAATTTAATTCGTACATTTAAAGGACAAAAGAGGCCTAAATCAACTGTCAGACTATTTTTACCAAACTATTGTCTTAATACCCAAAACCTGATATAGATTATGTCTTATGACACAGGACTCCATTGTTGCCCAAAACCATTTTGTTTTTACAAATTTTTAATATTTTTTTTGTGTATCTGTATCTGGTTCAGGACGAGGTCCATTTCCTTCTGTTTTGGATCTGTACACTTTTGGAGGAGGTTTGTCAGAGAAAAGAGCCTCTCTGCTGGCCAGCAGAGGATTTGTGGTTCTGACTGTAGCTCTCTACGGCCACGATGACATGCCAAAGAACATCAAGGAGGTCCATCTGGACTATTTTGAAGAGGCCATACGACTTTTAAAAAGACAAGATAAGGTGAGTGGTTTGGAGTAATTTGTTAGTGAGGTGAGCCAATGTCTGAATATTTTTCAATTTCAAACACAGTGGCTTTAAGATGAAGTACCATTCATGTTTAACTACAAAGGAGCTAATAACAATAAATACAAAAACTTTCCTTTTGTAGCTTTTAATTTGTATATTTTCCCACAGGTGGCCAGTAAAGGAACTGGTCTTATATCTCTTTCAAAAAGTGGAGATCTTGCACTTTCAGTGGCCTCTTACTTGCCGGGTGTTGATGCCACAGTTTGGATCAATGGCTGCTGTGCCAACACAGCTTTACCTCTTTACTACAAGAACCGCCAGATCCACCCTGCGTTAATGTTTGACATGAGCAAGATTATTACCACTGAGTCGGGGGCCAACATAGTCAAGTATGGAGTTAAAGATCCTCTGGCAGAGGAGAACCAGGCCACCCTGATCCCCATTGAAAAAGCCAAGGGCCATCTTCTCTTTGTGGCTTCAGAGGACGACCTCAACTGGGACAGCAAGGCTTACATGGACCAGATGGTGGAGAGACTGAAGCATTATGGGAAGGAGAACTTTGAAAGTGTGTGTTACCCTGGAGCGGGGCATTACTTAGAGCCACCTTACGGACCCTACTGCCCTTCCAGCTTCCATGGCGTCGTAGGCAAGCCAGTGATGTGGGGTGGTGAGCCCAGGTCCCACGCAGAAGCTGAAGTCCAAATGTGGAAGAAGATCCAGGATTTCCTCAGATCTCACCTGACCTTGGAAGCTACATGGCCTACAGCCAAGTTATAGATGCAAATAGGAGGATAAGAAAGATGTGGCAACAAATAAATCATGATATTTTAGCTGCTAATTACATATGTATCATTACATATGAATGTTTTGTGACGAGGTGAACAATTTAATGTTTGATGACTGAATATTTTTGTATTGAAAGGTTATGATTATAAACTATTGCAGGAGAGAATACACTAAGATATTTTTAGCGAGCTAATAGAGATTATCAGCCAATTTTCCATAATTTCTTTCATGTATTTCTTTGAATTCGAAGGCAACATTTATTCATTGTTTCATTATTTACACTTGTGTTTATTTTTACCAAAAGTATGACACAGAAGGTTATTATTGCTTCCATGTGAACTTAATGATACGAGCTACATGATTTTACACATGAAAGTTTGAAAAAAAGTTAAACAAATGTTTTGTGGCTTCAGAGGGATCTCCATGAAGTTTCCCCATAGTTGGAGCTGAAGATTACAAACAATTACAAAGTACATTTACTCAAGTACTATTCTTAAGTACAATTCTTAAGCACAATTTTGAGGTACCTGTAATTTACTCAGGTATTTCCATTTTACACTACTTTATACTTCAGGGTTATACTGTAATTTTTACTTACTACATTTATCTCACAACTATGGTTACTTTTTAGATCAAGATTTGAAATGTAGAACAGAGGATGGATTTTATATTTTTATACATTTATATTTTATATTTGTGATTCATTTTGATCACCTTATAGAGGACTCAATTCACACTAACATTATGTGTTTTGTTTTGTTTTTTCCTGTTAATCAGTGTCAAAAAAGCCACATTAAAATCCTTTGATTTGATGTAAAACAATAAAACATGAAAACTTCCAGGAGGTGTGAATATTTTCTACAGGAACTCTATATCTGTACATCGGGACATTTTGCATAATGAGCACTTGTACTTTTGATACTTTAATTTTGCAACTAATAACTTCTCCACTTAACTTAAGGTTTTGAATGCAGGAGTTTTACTTTACGATACAGTAACAATACTGCAGTTTGACACTACAGTATTGTTACTTTTACTTTAATAAAAGATGTCAGTACTTTTATCACCACTTTTTTCTTCGGAGATCAAGGACCTTCATGCATGGAAAATGCTGAACCTGGTTTCTTATTCACAGCTTCTTATTTTCAGTCTATTGCTATCTCTGCTTATTTGCTGTGGTCCTGCTCAGTGTTAAAAAGTCTAAAGAAACCAATATTCTGATATGGCAGAGGACACCACAGGATTTTATTAATTTTTACTGAAGCATTTTTTTTCTTATTGACTGAAGGTCCTTGTTCTCTGAAGACAGAAGTCAGATTTAGACATGGTTCTTTCTTTTTTTCTCAGTTTATCCCAGAGGGGATATCTCTGGTTTCACCGCAACAATTTTTTTTTAACCTTGAGAAAAATAAAACTCTCTACTACAGGTCAGGATATTTAATAGGACAGCAGTGATCAATCTTATGGTTGCATTATAAGAACTATGAGCTCAGTCCATTTTAAGGATCTTTCTCTAAGGAGCCTGTCATTCGTTCATATGACCACGAGATGGCGATGTAAGCCTGGTTAATGTGGTCGGACTGTTGTAATACAGCAGATCAGGAAAAGTACCTGTGGGACAGCAGTTGATCATATTATAAAATAAAATATGACCGAATTATGAATCAAACATATCAAATCAATCAATCAAAAACACTCTTGTAACTTTATCATTGTTCCTCATTTGCTTTTTCAGGTTAAAATAGTCTACTCGTGTTTTATTCTGCAACAGACAGACGCTGTTATAGATCTATAATCAAATGGTAAAAAATTGGAGCAGTTATCAGGTGTTTTCCTTCCAGTTATCACTATGTATACAATATCAATTAACAGTTTGAAGTGTTAATAATGAATTTTAAGTGGGAACTTTAGAGTTTAAAGTGTTACTGAATAATTTCTACATATTGATAACTGACTTCTACATATTTGACAGTTGAGATGGTGTGCGTCATGAGAAGTCAAAATGACGCTGGAGTGAGTGAGAGCGTCCCGTATGATGAATTAAATCCGCTATATGTCTTTAAACGTTACAGTTGGGGCTGAAAATGACAACAGAAATAAACAAGTTTGCCGATTTCACATATCTGCACAATTTATATCAACTGCCAGTTGTCTACGGAGGACGTGACTGTTGTCGTCGTCACTTCGATTCGGTTTCCCACTTCAGCAAGTTGTAAATCACTTTACAGCTGCTGGTGCGCTCAAACTGACTACTGACTGATAGCCGTTACACCTGGACCAACAAACCACCGCCCACTAACAGTAAACCCTGAGACCAGCAGAAAGACCGGAGCCACTTCCATGGGGCAGAAGAATATATTAGTTCAGAGGATGAACTGACATCAAATAGTAATCTGTCATAAAAAAGACTACAAAGTTAGTAGCTAGAAAAAACAAGGTGGAGTTTATAAGTTTTTAAAAAGAAATTGATGGGTTTTTTTATGACAGATTGTTTTTTCTCTGTATTTCTTCGTGGCATCATGCTCATGTAAAGCAGTTTGTGGCGACTGTCTGTGAAAAGCGCTATATAAATAAGTTTTACTTACTTACACACTGATGCTTCAGCATTAATATTCCTCTGATATCATATATAATAATATATGTCAATAATATATCAGTCAGAGGGACCAAACCACTACTTTAACTAACTATTACTCTTTTAATAATTGCACAATAATGGCACTGGAAAGCAGACAGTTAAACTGGCCTCATGTAATCTTTGACTGGGTTTGTCTGAAAAAAGTAAAAACCAACTGAGCTGACCCTAACTTCCAACAGAGCCTGAGATACACAACATTTGATGAATATTAACACAATAAAGAGGAGAAGGCTGGTTAAATTTTAAATGCTGAATCAGGCAGCTGTGTAGCAGAGAGAGGACAGAGAGGACCTGAGAGAGGTCAGCTACCGTGAGGCGCGTGCATGCTGCTCATGAGCCAAATTATTCGCAATAAATCAATATTTCACACACGCACACACATTCCTCAGAGGAACACACAGTACGTTCTATACCAACAGTTGAGATAAAACTTGGTTGTGCACCATCAGGAGACCATGGCAAACATAGGGGACTTTTAACCCATGTCAGTCATTTTCATTCTAGATGGACACTTGCTTTAACCGCAGGTAGGTCACATTTCTACTTTTTCTACACAAGTCTTTATGTGAGGCAGGGAGAAACAGAGAACAGAGGGTTTTGTTTTTTCATTTTGTGTCTGAGTAGACGAACACTGAAGACTGGGCGGTTTTTGACAAGCTGAGGTCTTCTATCATTGTCTTGTTTTACTCAGTGCTCCATCATCTGTGAACAGGACACAGATTTATATGTGTATGTGTATGATTATCACCTATTTTGAATTCCACTGTGTCACAGGGAAGACCTGTGCCCTTAAGTAAGGCACGCATGCCACACACACACACACACACACATAAGCAGCCCAGATTTTTATCCAACAGCTTGTTTATTTAATATGTAGGTGTCTGCTAACATTGACTTGTACAATGCACACATTTAAAATGTTCTGGTAAAAAAAGAAAATAAAATTCACTTGGACTGTTGAATTCTGCATGCAATTCCTCATTTTTGTGCCTGGCTGCTTGCCAACCCTCACACGATGCCCATTGCATAATTTGTTTGCCATTTAGACAGGTGCGCTGACTTTATAGTTTTATATGTATGTAATAAATCTGAGTGTGATCCTGTGTGTTTGACACATATCACAACTCACAGCCCTCAAGCTCTGAATCATACCTTAAATGACAAGCCATGTAAACAAAGACTTTGCTATCTAGGACTTTTTGTTGTTCACATAAATCCTGTTTTTTTTTTTTCTTTTTAAAACACTTTTTATCAAGTGTTCATATGATCAATAAATTAAAATATTTAAAAGAAATCGCACACTTCATTTTTATGAAAAGTATTATATTTTTTTTTAAAAAAGAAGGGAAAAATAATAAAGAAAAAAGGAAAAGTGCAATTTGTTGTGTTGTATCTAGTGCAAAATACAAACTGAAGAACACAAAAAATACAGTTACATGAACAACATGGTAAATACCTGAATAGATACACAAATCTGATGCACAAATAATTAATTGGATAATTAGAAAAAAAATCAAACATTAGCAGAACATAAAACCCCGAGATCCTACCCTGTTATGAAAAAAGTCTCGGAAGGGCTGGACTGAGATGGTCTTGAATCTTTGGTGTATTTTATGGTGGAAAAAATGTAAACCGCTATGTGAGTATCATGACATGATATAACTTTCCTATTTCTTTATCTTTGTTTACAATCACAGCACAAAGTGTAACTTTGTGAAAAAAACAACAGTATTTTCAGAAGACATGGCCTCCCAAATCAGACTGAAGCTACTGCCGGGCGCCAAATGTTTGTTCGATGAGCCCATTAAGGTGAAAGTGGTCGGGCTGAGGTCAAGGCAGGTGGTCACCATGAGGGCCAGATCAACTGACGAGAAGGGAGTGGTGTTCAGCTCCTCGGCCACCTACAAGGCTGATGGGAACGGGGAGGTCGATCTGGAGAGAGACCCCTCACTCAGTGGGAGCTACGTTGGGGTTGAACCTATGGGTCTGCTGTGGTCGATGAGGGCAGACACCTTACACAAAAGGTTTCAAAAAACCAAGTCACTAAACCCTCATGTGGTGAAGTTCTCTGTTCATGAGGGGGAGGAGGAGGGCAGGACGCTAGCAGAGGCGACTAATGAGAGGCTTTTAATTGGAGACGGTGTCACCCGGGTTCCTATCAAAGAGGGGAATATCCGTGGAGTCTTGTTTACTCCTCCAGGTTGGTCTAAGTCTGTGTTGACCCTAAATAATTTAATCAGTACATTTAAATAACAAAAGAGGCCTAAATCAACTGTCAGACTATCTTACTAATAACTATTGTCTTTATACCCAAATCCTGATATAGATTATGTCTTATGACACAGGACTCCATTGTTGCCCAAAACCACTTTTGAAAACACAGAGAACACCCATACTTTTCAGGTTTAGGTTTATTATAAATAGTTTACGGACGACAATGTTTAACTACATTTATCAGCAACTAATTATCGTGTTATATGTTGTATTGCAACTTTTACTTTTTAATTACTGTACTTTGTTTTTACAAATTTTTAATATTTTTTTGTGTATCTTCTGGTTCAGGACGAGGTCCATTTCCTTCTGTTTTGGATCTGTACACTTTTGGAGGAGGTTTGTCAGAGAAAAGAGCCTCTCTGCTGGCCAGCAGAGGATTTGTGGTTCTGACTGTAGCTCTCTACGGCCACGATGACATGCCAAAGAACATCAAGGAGGTCCATCTGGACTATTTTGAAGAGGCCATACGACTTTTAAAAAGACAAGATAAGGTGAGTGGTTTGGAGTAATTTGTTGGTGAGGTGAGCCAATGAATATTTTTCAATTTCAAACACGGTGGCTTTAAGATGTGCCATTCATGTTTAACTACAAAGGAGCTAATAACAATAAATACTAAAACTTTCCTTTTGCAGCTTTTAATTTGCATATTTTCCCACAGGTGGCCAGTAAAGGAACTGGTCTTATATCACTTTCAAAAAGTGGAGATCTTGCACTTTCGGTGGCCTCTTACCTGCCGGGAGTTGATGCTACAGTTTGGATTAATGGCTGCTGTGCCAACACAGCTTTACCTCTTCACTACAAGAACCGCCAGATCCACCCTGCATTAATGTTTGACCTGAGCAAGATTATTCCCACTGAGTCGGGGGCCAACATAGTCAAGTATAGTTCTCACAATCCTCTGGCAGAGGAAAACCAAGCCACCCTGATCCCCATTGAAAAAGCCAAGGGCCATTTTCTCTTTGTGGCTTCAGAGGACGACCTCAACTGGGACAGCAAGGCTTACATGGACCAGATGGTGGAGAGACTGAAGCATTGTGGGAAGGATAACTTTGAAAGTGTGTGTTACCCTGGAGCAGGACATTACTTAGAGCCACCTTACGGACCCTACTGCCCATCCAGCTTCCATGGCGTCATAGGCAAGCCAGTGATGTGGGGTGGTGAGCCCAGGTCCCACGCAGCAGCTGAAGTCCACATGTGGAAGAAGATCCAAGAGTTCTTCAGGTCTCACCTGAGCTGTGAAGCTTCACGGCCTACAGCCAAGTTATAGATGCAAATAGGAGGATAAGAAAGATGTGACAACAGATAAATCATGATACTTTAGCTGCTAATTACATGTGTATCATTACATATGAATGTTTTGTGACAAGGTGGATGAATGTTTGACTGAATATTTTTGTACTGAAAGATTATGATTATAAACTAATTCAGGAGAGAATATGCCAAGATATATTTAGTGAGCTAATAGAGATTATCAGCCCATAATGTAAATGTGAATATAAAGAGATATAGACAAGACAAGCCTTAAATATAAAAAAGAGGTCACATGTAAAAATGGCAATGAAAATACACAATAAACACATTTGAAAATTTACAAATAACAGCTTCTTTTCACAGCTTCTTATTTTCAGTCTTATTGTTGTCTCTGCTTATTTGCTGTGGTCCTGCTCACTATTAAAATGTCTGAAGAAACCAATACTCCAATATGCCAAAGGACACCACAGGATATCATAATCCTGGGTTTTATTAATTTTTACTGAAGTATTTTTTTCTTATTGACTGAAGGTCCTTGTTCTCTGAAGACAAAAGTCAGATTTATCTTTCTTTTATCTCAGTTGATCCTAGACGGGCTTCGTAGATATTTCTGGCTCCACTGCAACAATTTCTTTTAACCTGTTGAGAGTGTGTGAGTTGTGTTACACTTAGAGCCACTTTTCGGACCCTATTGCCCCTCCAGCTTACATGGCATGAAGTCCACATGTGGAGGAAGATAAAGGAGTTCCTCAGATCTCCTCCAGTTTCTCAAATTCAAGATTTGAGCCCTTTATTGTAGGGACATGCATTTTATTTTAGCAGTGTGGCTGACACACACTACTGTTAGGCTCCAGGCACATTTGAGCCAAATCATTTGCATAAATCAATATTCTACATGTAGATACACATTCAACAGTACATTCTGTACTGAAAGTTGGGACCAAATTTAAAATTTTTAACTGACTTGTACACTGTCAGGACACCATGATGAACATATGAGACTTTTAACCCACAACAGTCATTTTGATTCTAGAGAGACACTTGCTTTAAGCGCAGGTAAGTCACATTTCTACTTTTCTGACTATTCTATCCCTCAGCAGTCCCTGAAAGGAAATTAAAAGATGCACATGAACATGATACTTTGTTTAAATCTGTTCTAGATAAACTAAACATTTCATGATTACATACATTGTGAGAGTCATCCCTTGTCTTGTCAGTTTCCATAAGGGAATACATGGACAAGTCTTTATGTGAGGCAGGGAGGAACAGAAAACAGAGGGCTTCGTTTTTTCACGTTGTGTCTGAGTAGACTGACACTGGGTGGTTTTTGACAAGCTGAGGTCTTCTATCATTGTCTTGTGTTAATCGGTGCTCCAACATCTGTGACCAGGACACAGATATATTTGTCTATGTGCATGATTACCTTATCACCTCTCTCCTTTGTTTTGAAATCCACTGGCTATTGCATTGTTTGTCAGCCATGTAGACAGGCGCTCTGACTTTATAGTTGTAGCCCAGTCTTAAAATATTTCATTTAAGACAGACAAATATGCAAATAGTTAAATAAATAAGCTTTAATGTTTAAAACATTCCTCTGATAAAACAAGTTCATTAAAAGAGTTAAATATCCTTATATAATTAAAATCATTATAAGCCGATTGATTAATCTTTGTCATTTTGTTGGGTGTAATTCATGTTAATGGGGAAAGTTTGGTTGATGTGCACATAGAAAGTATGTTTGTTTACAACCTAGCCTTACAGGGTATGGGATTGAATATATTGGGTTTTGTTCAATTATGCTGGCTGTTTGTTTATTTGCTAGCCAGTAGGAGATGTGTAGAGGCGGGATATAGAGGAGACTCCGTACTGTGTAAAACAGGGTTCAATCAGAGGTAAAACAGCTAAGCTAAAGAAGATAGTGGAAACGTGGTCGGAGTTGTGTGGTGTTTATACATGGATGGATGCAGAGTCTCATCAAGCGTATCAGACATCATATCACTCGCAGAAGGTAAAACTAACCTCTGTGTATATTCTGTAATGTTGCGTTTTGATCCATACTGCTATTAGAGGTAACGCTAAACGCGGTTAGCATATTAGCACGCTAGTACGATATTAGCACGTTATTCACTTGATAGCCAATGCTGTTGTATTGTATAGTTAATGTGTTAGCATGCGACGTGTGTAAAGCTCGACATGATATGCTCAGCTAATAATTTTGTGTTAAGTCAAAGTGACTAAAATATGGTGTTGTACATATTCTATCAGACTGTGAAACAGGAAGCCAAACTTCGACCCTTTTGGATGAGTAGATGTGCTTCGCGCCAGGGTTGCCATAGTGAACTGTGTGTTGCCAGTACCTCCGGTGTCATCGACGCTCCCTCCTCTCATCATCTAGCCGGTTTACCCCTTTTTGCCCCTTTCCCCCTCCAAGACTTGTGAGTAACGAACTACTAAATACTAACCAGTGCACTGTTATTTTTTTATTGCTTGTTTGTACAAGTGAAGCGGCCATTTGTTTTAGGTCTCCACGCTCCCAAGCAACGACTCAGGCCTGCAACGGTTTTTTTGTTTTCTTATTGAAAAAAGGACATTATTTTATGTTGTTGCAGTGTGTGTGTGTGTGTGTGTGTGTGTGTGTGTGTGTGTGTGAGAGAGAGAGAGTGTGGGCCCTTTAGAAAAGCTATAAGTATCAAAGTAAAATTCATTAAGGTATATTCAATGTTTTGTATCATCGTTAAATGTTGTAATGGATATGACTACTTACATTTTGCCAACTAAATTCATAATTTGAATCTTGAGTGTAGTGTGTGTGTCATGATTATATTTGATAAAGGTGTGTTTTGAGTAAAAAGGGTATAAGTTAAACAAAATTCTTAGTGGGATTTAAAATCTTAATATCTTTAAAAAAACTTACTAAATTTTCCTGCTAAGTGGAGGCACCGCCCAATTATTTGACATCTCATTCTTAAGTTAATTATCTTAAAAAACAGTTAAATTTGTTTAATTTCTTCGTGCCAAATTTGAAACCTAGATATATGTACCCAGGACCCCACCCATAGTACTACAACACTTGAGATATCCAACTAGCTACATGGGACGGGTGTTACATAGTTTTATATATATATGTAATAAATCAGCCCTCAAGCTCTGAGTCATACCTTAAATGGAAAACCATGTAAACAAAGACTTTGCTATCAAGGACTTTTTGTTTCTAGGACACTTGTCTTTTTTTTCTTTTTAAAACAATTTTCATTAAGTGTTCATATGATTAATTATGATTAAATTAAAAATTTGAAAAGAAATGTTACATTTTTTTATAGAGGATTATAATTGTAATTTAAAAAAGGAAAAGAAGGAAAAAATAATATTTGAATAGAAAAAAAGGAAATGTGCAATTTGTTGTGCTGTATCTAGCACAAAATACAAACCAAAGAACATAAAAAATACATTGTTACATAAACAATGTGGTATATACCTGTATAGATGCACAAATCTAAAGATGCACAAATAATTAATTAGACAATTAGAAAAACATCAAATATTAACATAACAAAAAACCCTGAGATTGTACCCTGTTATGAAAAGAAGACTCTGTGGGGCTGGACTAAGATGGTCTTGAATGTTTGGTGTATTTTATGGTGGAAAAAATGTAAACCGCGATGTCAGTCTCCTGAAACAATATAACTTTCCTATTTCTTTGTCTTTTTTACAATCACAGCACAAAGTGTAACTTTTTGAAGAAAACAACAGTATTTTCAGAAGACATGGCCTCCCAAATCAGGCTGAAGCTACTGCCGAGCGCCAAATGTTTGTTCGATGAGCCCATTAAGGTGAAAGTGGCCGGGCTGAGGTCAAGGCAGGTGGTCACCATGAGGGCAAGATCAACTGACGAGAAGGGAGTGGTGTTCAGCTCCTCAGCCACCTATAGGGCTGATGGGAACGGGGAGGTCGATCTGGAGAGAGACCCCTCACTCAGTGGGAGCTACGTTGGGGTTGAACCTATGGGTCTGCTGTGGTCGATGAGGGCAGACACCTTGCAAAGAATGCTTCAAAAAACAAAGTCACTAAACCCTCATGTGGTGAAGTTCTCTGTTCATGAGGGGGAGGAGGAGGGCAGGACGCTAGCAGAGGCGACTAATGAGAGGCTTTTAATTGGAGACGGGGTCAGCCGGGTCCCTGTCAAAGCGGGGAACTTTCATGGAGTCCTATTTACTCCTCCAGGTTTGTGACTCACTACTTCCTGTCTTCCTCATTGTCTAATTACAGCTTAATAGTGTGTTTTATTCCTGCAGTGTCTTATGAATGTGCAACATTATTGACTTTCTTAGTTTCTGGGTTGGTCATCAAAATATAAGAATAAAGATGTCATATTTTCTATGATCTATTGATATTATGTGTGTGTCTGTTCAGGTGAAGGTCCGTTCCCTGCTGTGTTGGATGTGTGCACCTTCATGTCTGAGAAAAGAGCCTGTCTGTTGGCTAACAAAGGGTTTGTGGTTCTAGTTATGGCGGTGTACAATGACAAACCCAACAACGTCAAAGAGATACATCTGGACCATTATAAAGAAGCAATTGATTTCTTGCAACAACAACCTAAGGTGAGCTGTTTGAGTAGTTATTGCTTTTAAACACAGCAGCATAAAGTTACAAGCTTTTGATTTTGATGACACACTAGGAGGTCAGCAACTATTGCTTAAGAAAGTTAAGCAGCAATTAATTTGTCAGCATTCAAAGCATTCCAGCTCCTATGATTTTTTAGCATGTCAATGAAGGAATTATTACACTTCTTCTTGATCTTTCATATCTACCATCACTTTCTTCTAATATCATCTTAGCAACTTTTTGTCTAAAAGTCTGTTAAGTTGGTCACGTTAAACCTGCAACAATTTTTGGCTTGTGGGACATTGTTAAAGATCCCCAGATCCTCCAGACATTTTTTAAAGGGGACATATTATGCACATTCACAGGTCTATATTTTCAATGTGGGGCTCTACTTGAATATCTTTGCATGATTTACAGTTCAAAAAACTATTTATTTATCTTATACTGACCCTTTATGCAACCCCTTAGTTCAGCGTCCATCTGAAACAGGCTGTTTAGCTCTTAAAGGCCCCTCCCTCCCGATGAGCACACTGTGTTCTGATTGGTCAGTCTATGGAAAATGCCCCTTGGGAGAATTTGTTGAATCAACAAACCATGCAACAAACAGTAGTGGTACTTTTTCTGCTTCTGCTTCTCTGCTTCTCAAAATGTCAACTTCTCAAATACGTTCCTACATATTCGAGCTGCAATCCGACAAGCTGACATCAGTTTGTCTGTAAGGTAGAAAAATCGTCACAAAGTGTTCAGAGCAGGCTGAAGAACTGGCTTTTGACTTGCAGGGTGCATGTCTATATACATTAACCTCAAGTTTTGACAATGTTTAACCTTGATATCCAACATCATAACAGTAAATAAATAACAAAAAATCACAAAACTCGTCCTGTGTGTGTGTGTGTGTGTGTGTGTGTGTGTGTGTGTTGGAGGCTTCAAGTTTCCACATCACACTTCTGTAATGGGCCGTTCACTCATACAGACTCAAAAGCTGAAGAGATTATATACAAATGGACTCTGACACAGTGAAAGCGAGAGCCAATCACACTAGCTACTGCTTAACGCTGTCATATGATATAATTTTAAACAACATGGAGAAAAAGCTAATTGTAATCGGACCGTTTAAAGAGTGACGACACATGGAAACAAATTGTAGACATTGCTGGATCATTAGTATCATTAGTATGACTGCTATGTCAGAAAACAACTGTCCAGCTGGAGTAGAGTATATACATTTTGTACTCAACACAGCACACACAGAACTACAGATTCACGATAGGCCAGACACTGAATACTACTACAGCATGTGTGAACACACTGTTAGTGGCATACGGAGCCATGATCGGCTCCAGACTCGTGAAACTCTACACATTGTTCTGCACAGTGAAGCTCAAACATCCAACTGACAACAAGCAAAATACATTTTTGAGTGACAGGACTTTAATTACTGCTCTGTTTTTTCAGAAATGTGATATTACATTGTTTTTTTAAAAACATTTTTATCCAGACAAATTGAGTGAACAGCTCAACATGCTGGCGAGTATGTTCTAGTCGTTAATATAATAAACACAAAATATATTTTTATCCATCATGAAATTTTATTTCTAGTTTTTGGCTGTTTTTGTAGTGTAGTAGTTTCTCAAGCTGCCTCTTAGAAGGGACAAAACATCATAAGCGATTTTGTTATAATGACATATGGTGTTAAATTCATGTTTTTATCCAGTTTTATCAGACAATTTACTAAATATATTGGTAATGCAGTTTTTTAACTGAAAGAGCTAAGAGACCTCTACATTTCATGTAGTTTTTATGTTATTATCCATCAGTCATAGCTCAGTTTCTGAGCTCTGTGTGTGTTTTATTCACTTCTAATTTTTCATGTTTTCTTCACAGGTGGGAAATAAAGGAGTTGGTATAATATCAAGATCAAAGTCTGGAGACATTGCGCTTTCACTTGCTGCTTTTGTGCCAGGTGTTGAGGCAGTGGTGTGGATAAACGGCTGCAGTGCCAATGTGGCTATTCCTCTCTACTATAAGAAGAACAAAATCCTCTCACCACTGCTGTTTGACCTCAGCAAGGCGATTACCACTGAGTCAGGGGCCATCATAGGCAAGTATTGTCTTAACAATCCTCTAGCAGAGGAGAACCAGGCCACCCTGATCCCCGTTGAAAAAGCCACAGGACATCTTCTCTTTGTGGCATCAGAGGACGACCTCAACTGGGACAGCAAGGCTTACATGGACCAGATGGTGGAGAGACTGAAGCATTATGGGAAGGAGAACTTTGAAAGTGTGTGTTACCCTGGAGCGGGACATTGCTTAGAGCCACCTTACGGACCCTTCTGCCCCTCCAGCTTCCATGGCATCGTAGGCAAACCAGTGATGTGGGGTGGTGAGCCCAGGTCCCACGCAGCAGCTGAAGTCCACTTGTGGAAGAAGATCCAGGATTTCCTCAGATCTCACCTGAGTTGTGAAGCTTCACGGCCTACAGCCAAGTTATAGATGCAAATAGGAGGATAGGAAAGATGTGGCAACCAATAAACCATGGTGAATAATTTAATGTTTGATAACTGAATATTTTTATATTGAAAGATTATTATTACAAACTAATGCAGGAGAGAATATGCCAAGATATTTTTATTGAACTAAAAGATATCAGCCCATAATGTAAATGTTGAAGGTTATAAAGTAAAGACAAGCCTTAAATATAAAAAAGGAAAAGCTCACATGTACAAATGGCAATGAAAATTCACACATAATCGCTTCTTATTTTCAGTCTTATTGTTATCTCTGCTTATTTGCCGTGGTCCTACCTGCTCAGTATGAAGAGGTCATAATCCTGGGTTTTATTCATTTTTACTGAAGCATTTTTTTATTGACTGAAGGTCCTTATTCTCTGAAGACAAAAGTCTGATTTACACATGGATCTTTTTTTATTCTCAGCTGATCCCAGTGGGACTCCGTAGATATCTCTGGCTCCACTGTAACCATATCTTTTAACCTGTTGAGAAAAAAAAAAAAGAACTCTCCACTGCAGGTCAGGATATTTAATAGGACAGCAGTGATCACTCTCATGGATGGATTATAACAACTAAACATGAGCTCAGTCCATTTTAAGGATCTTTCTCTAAGGAGCCTGTCATTCACACACACACACACACACACACACACACACATCAGCAGCCCAGATTTTTATCCAACAGCTTGTTTATTTAATATGTAGGTGTCTGCTAACATTGACTTGTACAATGCACACATTTAAAATGTTCTGGTAAAAAAAGAAAATAAAATTCACTTGGACTGTTGAATTCTGCATGCAATTCCTCATTTTTGTGCCTGGCTGCTTGCCAACCCTCACACGATGCCCATTGCATAATTTGTTTGCCATTTAGACAGGTGCGCTGACTTTATAGTTTTATATGTATGTAATAAATCTGAGTGTGATCCTGTGTGTTTGACACATATCACAACTCACAGCCCTCAAGCTCTGAATCATACCTTAAATGACAAGCCATGTAAACAAAGACTTTGCTATCTAGGACTTTTTTTGTTCACATAAATCCTGTTTTTTTTTTCTTTTTAAAACACTTTTTATCAAGTGTTCATATGATCAATAAATTAAAATATTTAAAAGAAATCGCACACTTCATTTTTATGAAAAGTATTATAATTTTTTTTAAAAAGAAGGGAAAAATAAAGAAAAAAGGAAAAGTGCAATTTGTTGTGTTGTATCTAGCGCAAAATACAAACTGAAGAACACAAAAAATACAGTTACATGAACAACATGGTAAATACCTGAATAGATACACAAATCTAAAGATGCACAAATAATTAATTGGATAATTAGAAAAAAAATCAAATGGCAGAACATAAAACCCCGAGATCCTACCCTGTTATGAAAAAAGTCTCGGAAGGGCTGGACTAAGATGGTCTTGAATCTTTGGTGTATTTTATGGTGGAAAAAATGTAAACCGCTATGTGAGTCTCATGACATAATATAACTTTCCTATTTCTTTATCTTTGTTTACAATCACAGCAAGTATAGTTCTCACAATCCTCTGGCAGAGGAGAACCAGGCCACCCTGATCCCCATTGAAAAAGCCAAGGGCCATTTTCTCTTTGTGGCTTCAGAGGACGACCTCAACTGGGACAGCAAGGCTTACATGGACCAGATGGTGGAGAGACTGAAGCATTGTGGGAAGGATAACTTTGAAAGTGTGTGTTACCCTGGAGCGGGACATTACTTAGAGCCACCTTACGGACCCTACTGCCCATCCAGCTTCCATGGCGTCATAGGCAAGCCAGTGATGTGGGGTGGTGAGCCCAGGTCCCACGCAGAAGCTGAAGTCCACATGTGGAAGAAGATCCAAGAGTTCTTCAGGTCTCACCTGAGCTGTGAAGCTTCACGGCCTACAGCCAAGTTATAGATGCAAATAGGAGGATAAGAAAGATGTGACAACAGATAAATCATGATACTTTAGCTGCTAATTACATGTGTATCATTACATATGAATGTTTTGTGACAAGGTGGATAAATGTTTGACTGACTATTTTTGTACTGAAAGATTATGATTATAAACTAATGCAGGAGAGAATATGCCAAGATATATTTAGTGAGCTAATAGAGATTATCAGCCCATAATGTAAATGTGAATATAAAGAGATATAGACAAGACAAGCCTTAAATATAAAAAAGAGGTCACATGTAAAAATGGCAATGAAAATACACAATAAACACATTTCTGAATTTTCAAATTCACAAATAACAGCTTATTTTCACAGCTTCTTATTTTCAGTCTTATTGTTGTCTCTGCTTATTTGCTGTGGTCCTGCTCACTATTAAAATGTCTGAAGAAACCAATACTCCAATATGCCAAAGGACACCACAGGATATCATAATCCTGGGTTTTATTAATTTTTACTGAAGTATTTTTTTCTTATTGACTGAAGGTCCTTGTTCTCTGAAGACAAAAGTCAGATTTATCTTTCTTTTTTCTCAGCTGATCCTAGAGGGGCGCCGTAGATATTTCTGGCTCCACTGCAACGGTTTCTTTTAACCTGTTGAGAGTGTGTGAGTTGTGTTACGCTTAGAGCCACCTTTCGGACCCTATTGCCCCTCCAGCTTACATGGCATGAAGTCCACATGTGGAGGAAGATAAAGGAGTTCCTCAGATCTCCTCCAGTTTTTCAAATTCAAAATTTGAGCCCTTTATTGTAGCGACATGCATTTTATTTTAGCAGTGTGGCTGACACACACTACTGTTAGGCTCCAGGCACATTTATGCCATTTCTTTTAACCTGTTGAGAAAAAAAAAACTCTCCACTACAGGTCAGGATATTTAATTATAACAACTAAATAGGATCTCAGTCCATTTTAAGGATCTTTCTCTAAGGAGCCTGTCATTCGTTCATATGACCACAAGATGGCGATGTAAGCCTCGTTAATGTGGTCGGACTGTTGTAATACAGCAGATCAGGAAAACTACCTGTGGGACAGCAGCTCATCATATTATAAAACAAAATATGACCGAATCATGAATCAAACATATCAAATCAATCAAAAGACTCTTGAACTTTATCATTGTTCCTCATTAGCTTTTTCAGGTACGTATCAGCTCCTTCAAGAAAATATGACACCTCACAGCTGCTCTGTCTCTTATAATAACATCCTGAGCAAGAAAAGGACGTCAGACTTCCACAAACTAAAGAAGCAACATTTCGTTTAAACATATTCTGCAGGCTGCAGATGTTTATTGCTCCTTTTCGTCGATTCTGTGCTTTAATTGACGGATTAAAATAGTCTGTTCTTATGTTATTCAGAGGCTGTTATAGATCTATAATCAAATGGTAAAAAAAAAAAAAAATGGAGCAGTTATCAGGTGTTTTCCTTCCAGTTATCATTGTGTATACGATATCAATTAACAGTTTAAAGTGTTAATATTTAATTTAAATGTAAACTTAGAGTTTAAAGTGGTACTGAATAATTTCTGCATATTGTTAGCTGACTTCTACATATTTGACAATTGAGATGCTGTGCGTAATGAGAAGTCAAAATGACGCTGGAGGGAGCGAGGGCGTCCCGTATGATGAATTAAACCCACCGTGTTTAACTATGAAGGGGATAACAGAGACTTGAAGAATCAATAACAAGGTGCATTGAAGCTGTTCTGGTGACCCAACACCTTATTAAGACACTTTATGTTGGCTTTTCCTTTGCTTTTCAATTTGTCTGTATGTCTGTATGTACAGCAAGATTGTGTGTGAATTAAGCAAAACATTAGTCAACAATTAGGTTTTTTTTTCTTTAAAATGAACAATGTCTCTAGTCTCTAGGTAAATTGAGCCATTGCCTCAACTTGCCCCAACATAACCGGCACGTTTTACCCCAAACCCTCCATTTTGACAAAACTGTTTCACACAGTGGCTCAAATTTACAATTATGCTAATTATGCCGTCCTCCCCTACCTTTAAACGTTATATCTAGGGCTGACAGTGACAAGAGAAATCAACCAATTTCACATATCTGCACAATTCACATCAGCTGTTGCTAGTTGTCTTACGGATGGCGTGATTTTTGTTGTTAGCGCGACGTCACTTCGATTCTGTCTCCCATTTCAGGAAGTTGCCAACCGAAGTTGTAGGACGACTTAAGAAAAGATTGTAGGGATATCTTAACCGCTCAGTAATGATCGTTAGTGAATCAATTTAGATATCAACGGGAGAAGAAGGAAGAAATACTCACCGTGAGCTCCAGGGTTAACGTGGGCACTTTATGGCCGTTTGAACGAACTTAATCCCCCATCATCACCACGGTAAGAGCCGTTTCAGCACCTTTTCCACGACTTTCGATCGACTTTCACGGTTTATTCGCACTCGATGACAGATGTCCCACCGGGGCCGTAGTGGAGGTTAAGACCTTTACCCACTTCTCAAATGGTGACATAGCGTTTAGCAGACTATAAATCACTTTACAGCTGCTGGTGCGGTCAAACCGGCTCCCGAACTTGGTGGTCGCAGCCTCTGTTGGAGCTCTTGTTTTCTGTTTGAACATCGTGTCCTCTTGTGACTGATAGCTGTTACTCCTGGACCAACGAACCACCGCCCACCAACAATAAACCCTGAGACCAGTAGGAAGAGTGGAGAAGCATCCATAGGGCAGACAAATGTATCAGAGTTCAGAAAATGAACTGACATCAAATAGTCTACTAATCTGTCAGACAAAAGACCACAAAGTAAGTAGCTAGCAAACTCTTATGTGGAGCCCAAGTTTTTAAAAAGAAATTGACAGATTAGTTTTACAGCCTACAGGTGGTGGAAAGTAATTAAGTAAATTTACCTAAGTACTGTACTTGAGTAACTTAACAGCTCCACCAAATAGTGATTTTTCCCTTTAAACTTCTCACATGGTTTCACTTCAATAAATATTCAAATGATCCAATTTTTCACCAAAAATCAAAGATTAGAGAAAAGGTGAAAAAACTGAAAACACATTTGTGTATCAGAACTTTGTTTTTTCTTCTTTCCTCTCCTATTAATCATCTCACGACCCCTCAGATTTATCTAGTGACCCTTTGGAGGGGCCCGACCCCTAGGTTGGGAACCCCTACACTATAAACTAGCTAATTGTGTATAAAATAGTTGAAACTAGCTCCACCTCCAGCAGCTACAACAGTAACATGCTGCTCCAACACTGATGCTTCAGTATTAATAATCTAATGATGTCTGCAGAACTTGAGATATACAACATTTGATGAACATCAACACATTGAAATGAAATTTTCAACATCCCAAACAACTGATGGTTACATTTTAAATGCTGAATCAGGCAGCTGTGTAGCAGCAAGGGCAGATCGCAGACAGGACAAACTACTGTGAGGCTCTAGGTGCGCCCGTGCTGCTCATGAACTAAATCATTCTCAATAAATCAATCTTTCACACGTACACACATACATTACTTGGAGGAAAACGCAGTACGTTCTGTACCAACAGTTGAGATAAAATAATATTTATTTTTATTATGAATATTATAAATAATATATTATTTATATTTTTTTTAACTTGGTTGTGCACCATCAGGAGACCATGGCGTACATAATGGACTTTTAACCCACATGACTTCATTTTCATTCTACATGGAAACTTGCTTTAACCGCAGGTAGGTTTCACATTTCTAGTCAGAAGACTTTTCTTTCCCTTTACAGTCCCTGAAAGGAAATTAAACATGAACATGATACTTAAAAAAATTCTTCTTTAGGAAAACCTTCATGATGACACTACATTGTGAGAAATGAGTCCTTGTTGACAAACTGTTTTCTTTACTAAACATTTGTTAAAAGTCAATCATTTTGACGATTCATTGAGTATTAGATGGACTAACATAAATTACAGTCACTGTCCTTCCTAATCCTTATGTGTTAAGTTGCACTTTTTCCAAGTGTCCTTCACAGTCATCCCTTGTCTTGTCAGTTTCCATAAGTGAATACATGCACAAATCTTTATGTGAGGCAGGGAGAAACAGAGAACAGAGGGCTTTGTTTATTCTTGTTGTGTCTGAGTAGACTGACACTGGGTGGTTTTTGACAAGCTGAGGTCTTCTTTCATTGTCTTGTTTTAATCGGTGCTCCAACATCTGTGACTAGGACATGGATATATGTGTCTATGTGCATGATTACCTTATCACCTCTCTCCTTTGTTTTGAAATCCACTGGCTATTGCATCGTTTGTTAGCCATTTAGACAGGCGCTCTGACTTTATAGTTTTATTTATATATATATATATATATATATATATATATATATATATATATATATATATATGTAATAAATCAGCCCTCAAGCTCCGAGTCATACCTTAAATGGAAAACCATGTAAACAAAGACTTTGCTATCAAGGACTTTTTGTTTCTAGGACACTTCTCTTTTTTTTTCTTTTTAGAGCACTTTTTTATCAAGTGTTCATATGATAAACAAATTAAAGATTTTAAAAGAAACAGTACACTTCATTTTTTATAGAGGATTGTAATCATAATTTTGTGCAATTTGTTGTGCTGTATCTAGTGCAAAATACAAACCAAAGGACACAAAAAATACATAGTTACATAAACAATATGGTATGTACCTGAATAGATGCACAAATCTAAATATGCACAAATAATTAATTGGCTAGTTAAAGAAAAACCAAACATTAACAGAACAAAAAACCCTGAGATCCTACCCTGTTATTAAAATAAATCTCTGAAGGGCTGGACTAAGATGGTCTTGAATCTTTGGTGTATTTTATGGTGGAGAAAATGTAATCTGTCAGTCTCCCTGACATAATATAACTTTCCTATTTTTTATGATCACAGCACAAAGTCTAACCTTGTGAAGAAAACAACAGTAGTTTCAGAAGAGATGGCCTCCCAAATCAGAGTGAAGCTGCTGCCGAGTGCCAAATGTTTGTTCGATGAGCCTGTTCAGGTGAAGGTGGCCGGGCTTAGACCAAGGCAGGTGGTCACCATGAGGGCCAGATCGACCTCCGAGAAGGGAGTGGAGTTCAGCTCCTCGGCCACCTACAGGGCTGATGTTAAGGGCGAGATCGACTTGTATAAAGACCCCTCACTCAGTGGGAGCTACATCGGGGTTGAACCTATGGGTCTGCTGTGGTCAATGAAGGCAGACACCTTGCACAAAAGGTTTCAAATAAACAATTCACTAAGCCCCCAGGTGGTGAAGTTCTCTGTGCTTGAAGAGGAGGAGGGCAGGATGCTAGCAGAGGCGACTAACGAGAGGGTCTTAATTGGAAATGGGGTCACCCGCCTCCCCATCAAAGAGGGAAATATTCGTGGAGTCCTGTTTACTCCCCCAGGTTAGCTGCTTTATTGTTGTCTTTGTCAGGCTTCAACTTCATTTTTTAAATTTCAGGGACAATGCCGGTGTTATTTTATCAGAAAGGAAGGAGGAAAAAAAGGCTTATGCTTTGTGCCAAGTCCATTGTTGTCCAAAAACCCTATTAAAAACAAATATTATAAACAATATTATAGCATTGGCTCATTTAATTCCTCTGGACTTAATTCCAGAGGAATTAATTAGAAATTCCTTCCCCCACACTGGATTTTCAAAATCATCAGCATGCTCGGGAATAGTAATAATAGTAGTGGCAGTTCACATACTGTAAACACATCCAAACCATGTACTTTTGTGCTCTCATGTGTCCTCATCCAGGAGAAGGTCCGTTCCCTGCTGTTTTGGATCTGTACACTTTAGGAGGAGGTTTTTCAGAGAAAAGAGCCTCTCTGCTGGCCAGTCGAGGATTTGTGGTTCTGACTGTAGCTGCGTATGGCTATGATGACATGCCGAAAAACATTCAAAAGGTCCATCTAGATTATTTTGAGGAGGCAATGCAGTTCTTAAAAAAACTAGATAAGGTGAGTTCTCTGACTTTCTGAAATTTGATTTCTAAAAGTAATTTGTATAGTATTTATTTATTGGGACAGTGCACTGGAGTTAGCTCAAAGCTAATTTATATCTGCTGTCCCCCACAATCAAAACATACAACAGCACAACAATGCACAAAGCTGATTAGTCTTTAGTAGATTTTTTAATTTGGCCTTGGATGTATTGATTAAACTGCATTTTTTCATATCATCAGGTAGGATGTTCCACTGAGTTGTGGCTTTCACAGAGAAAGCTGACTGTCCAAACGCAGTGCGACGAAATGATATGGTACAATCATGTATAGAGGATATTCTGAAGGATCTGATAGAACTTACTGAGCGAGTGTATACAAATTCACATAGTGGAGGAGGCCAAAAAGCTCAGTAAATTGTATTTCTCCAGTACCGTACAGTGATGGAAATGCATTGACTTTTTGTCCAGAGTTTTTAGAGTTTGTTTGTATAAGGACTCAAGAAGTTTTATGGCTGTTTCCCCAGCCTGCCCCCAACATGTGATGCAATAAGACATATGGGAAAGAATCATAGCATAAATATCTTGGCTGTGTCCAAACAGACACAGTTTCTAATATGTCTAAAATTTGCTAAGTTGTACTTTATGGTTTTAACCGTTTTTTTAAACATGTTTCTTAAAGTTCAAATTTGGATCCAGTGTTACACCAAGATATTTAAAATCACTGACTATGTCAATCTTTTCACCTTCTATGATACACAGCTGCATAAAAGAAATCATCTATAACCCTCTGCTTCAACACTGCTGTGTGTAGAGGTCAGGCTAACTATATCTAGCTGGTATTGCGCCACTTCTTGCTCTAACTTCAGCCCCCTCCCCAACTAGAGATGCTTCATGTCCCTGTTTACTCAGCCAAGCTTCAGCATGATAAGACCCCCCAACCTCTGACACTGGACCAGACCCCAACACTTGAGAGCAGACTCATGTTGCTTCTTTTGGCTGAGCCTGTTAGTGCTAGTCATTGAGCTCCTGTCCCAAGCCAGTTTCAGTGAGAGAGCCCCCGTCTCCCTATTCCAGTCAAGGTTGCTCTTATCTGGAGATGTCACTGAAGTCTTGATGAAATGCAAAAGAAGAAGAAATTTTAAAAAAAATGTAGTGAAAAAGCAACTGATGTGCAGTTTGTTTTTGTAACTTGTAATCTGCACTTTGTGTTTTTTACAGGTGGGCAGCAAAGGAGTTGGCGTATTATCACTTTCAAAAACTGGAGATGTTGCTCTTTCAATGGCCTCTTATCTGACAGGTGTTGATGCTGTAGTGTGGATTAATGGCTGCTGTGCTAACACAGTTATCCCCCTCTACTATAAGAAACGCCTACTTCACCCTGCATTAATGTTTGACAGCAGCAAGATGATTCCCACTGAGTCAGGCGCCAGCATTGTCAAGAATGTTATTAACAATCCTCTGGAAGAGGAGAACCAGGCCACCCTGATCCCCATTGAAAAAGCCAGGGGACATTTTCTCTTTGTGGCTTCAGAGGACGACCTCAACTGGGACAGCAAGGCTTACATGGACCACATGGTGGAGAGGCTGAAGCATTATGGGAAGAAGAACTTTGAAAGTGTGTGTTACCCTGGAGCAGGACATTACTTAGAGCCACCTTATGGACCCTACTGCCCCTCCAGCTTCCACAGTGTCGCAAGTATAGCAGTCATGTGGGGTGGTGAGGCCAGGTCCCACGCAGCAGCTGAAGTCCACATGTGGAAGAAGATCCAGGAGTTCTTCAGATCTCACCTGAGCTGCAATAATACTCAAGAAAGAGCAAAGTTATAGATGCAAATATGGTTAAATAAGTTTAGTTGGATTAAGTTCATTTAATGTTTACACAATTAAAGGTGCAGTGTGTAGAATTTAATGGCATGTATTTAGTGTTGTTTCTACAGTAGCCCAGAAAGGACAAAGCAAACACTGACTCTAGAGAGGCCCTTTCACATTTTTCACAAGTTTCTCAGCAAGTGTGTAGGTTATCCTACACACTTGGAAAGGAAGGGGCAGGGGAGGGGTATTCAGTTGATCGCAATTTACAACCTCACCGCTAGATGCCACTAAATCCTACACACTGGTCCTTTAAGAATTTATTTGTAAGAATGTCTCTGAAAGGTGCTACATGAAAGCGTTTGTGAAAGTGCTGGACTATATCAAAAATAACTTAATATTTAATATTAACTTACACTTTACACATTATTGATGTAATAACATATCTTAAATAACTGACTACATGCAGTTTATAGTACCCTAAATAATTCCTGTTCACTACAAAGATGCTACTCACTAAGCTAATGAATGATTACTGTGCAGTGAATACTGAATGAGTCACAAGGGAGTGATGCCAGACACACACACACCAGTGAATATTAAGCACCTTCGTTCTGTTTTAACAATTGCAGTATGTAAACATTCTTTATGTAGCCAAAATTAGTAGCTCCAGTGAGAAAACAGAAAACCATCACCAACAATAATTAGAAAACTATACCTTCAAGCAAAGTGGAAACAATAGGATTGGACAGATGATAGATCTCTGAGGGGTGTTTTTACTGACTCATCATTTTTCATTCATTTGTTGTAAACAAGAAGGTGACAGTGAAATATTGGACAATATTTGCATCAGGGTTATGGTGGCACACTACAGTAAAAAGCAGTATAAGTTTATATTTTCTGACTGTAAGTGCACAAATGAAATTGCAGTATATATTTCTGTTCAAAAGCACATTAAATAGTTTTATTTTTTGAACTTTATAACTACACAAAAAATGATAATGACCACCTTATTTACAGTATTAAATATCTTTTATTCATTCAGAGGAACTAAATGCAGTATAGCCCACTGCATTTTCCGAATTACAATAACTGTGTGCTGTGATAGATGTGACATATTGAATCAAATGAATCTGAGTCCCTGTACAGTGCTGCTGGAAAAAAATATATACTTGGGCACATTTTAATGTTAAAGATTAAAGAGTTTGTAATATTTTGGAGATATGAGATTTATACCTGCTGAAAACACTTAATAATAAAAAATAAGATCATCTCATATTAAATGTAATGTCTTAAATTGTAAAGTAACATCTAAAAAAATATTTCTCAAGCACAATGATATAAAGTGTATTACATAGGTCACATCATGAAAGCAAAATAAAAACTCTGTGAAAGTTGCAACTGATGTCTTGTCAATTTTGGAAAAAGTTGGATTGAATAAAATAGTCGATATAAATCCCAAACATTTTCTCTTTACATACAGTCTAAGGTCATTACAGTTAGATTCATTAAAAAAAGAAGCTTTATCTATTATATTTTTACCCAGTATTGTTTCAGGTTCCACTTGTGAATAGGGTTGTTTCTACAACCAGCACTGCATACTCCTTTTTTATTCATTTATTCATTGGAAGAACACTTGGTAGCAAATTGTGAAGCTTGTATGTGTTAATATTGTTTTAATCTTCCCTTCAGACTCACTGCGTAACATTCAGCAGCTACAAATCAACTGGAAATAACCTTTGCAAGAGAGAATAAAACTAAAAAAGGAAATGAGAGTCAGGGAACAAAACACAAGTTCTTGGTAACTATATCACCCTGATCTTTCGCTCTAGCTCACTCTGCAGAGACGAGCGATAACACATTATTGTTCCTAGAAGGCTCGCTACAACGCAGGTTAATCAAGATAGCAGAGCCAGCCTTGATCTGTCTCCTCGATTTATTAAGCAGCACTGTTGAAAAGCTTTTTATTCCTACTCGTTCTTTATGTTTCTGTATCTGACTGCTCCCTTTCTGTCATTTCAGCGACATAGAGGTCTCTGGCTCTTGAAAGGCAGGGGTTGATCCAAATACTGCACTTCCACTAATAGATGTATAAGCTTCAGAAACTCGAGGTTGAGGTTGCACCTCAGGTTATGTTGTGCCTCAGTAAAAGTGGATTTATATGTGTGTGTGTTCGGGATTGATGGTGTAGCCTCCATTGCTACTTGGTATATGTTTGAGCTGATGTGCACCTCCTCAAAAATGTAATTACACCTTTGGGCTTTGGCGCCTACGGAGACCATAAAAGCTATAATTGGTCAGCTTGGGCTGCCTGTGTTTTCTCTCACAGTCTTTAGGTGTTGTCAATAATTAATACAACATCAAGCAAGTTAAGGAAAGCCATAATAATCTAATATTCATTAACAGTAGACATGCACTACTTGGCTAAAAGTCACCGGATCATTGGTCCCATATGTGATTGTTGATCATCTCATTCAAAAACCATTTGCATTTATCTGCCACTATAACATCTTCCTCTCTTCTTGGAAGGATTTCTACAAGATTGTGGGGCCTTGTTGCAGTGATTTGCCCAGATTCAGACACAAGAACATTAGTGATGTTGACCACTGATGTTTGATGGCTCATCCCAAAGGTATTTGATGGGGTTAAGGGGTTAAGGTGAGGGCTCTGTGCAGGCCAGTCAAGTTCTTCCACATGGAACTGGTAAAACCATTTCTTTATGGACCTCAATTTATGCAAGGGGCATAGTCTTATTGAAAAAACAGAGGTCCTCCCCAAACTGTCCGCTATTGTTCAGCACCCTTAATTAGAAAGAAGGGTATTTGCCCAAACCATGAAAAACAGTCCAAGACTGAAAGTACAAAAAAGTACAAAGACATGATTGTCCTTATATTGTGTTCAAGGTACTGTATGTAAACATCAGAGAACCACAGAATAAGAATTTAATTTGTTATATATATCAGTCCATTTAACCGTCAGTATGGTTAATTAAATTTATTCTGATTCCATGTTAGTTTGTACACAATTGTAAAATTTGAGCACATTATTCTTTTAATAAAGCTAAAACAGTGATTGATAATATTGACAACTTCACTTCCCATCAGCCATGATAGCTCATATCAGTGTTGTTGAATGCAAATATAATAATGATACTTGTTTCCCTTCTTCGACCACAATTCAATGTTTAAGCTTCCAGTCATGAGTCCACTTCTCTAAGTCACTTCTTTCATCTTTTCTCTCATTTATTGTGATTTATGCTGGAGACACTAATGAAAGGGAGATGAACAAAAACTCAAACACGCCCTGATGTGCTGCTCTAGCTTTCTCACTTGCATCATGAATCTCACTGCTCCGCCACAAACAGAATTCATACATTGCATTACTAGACCATTGTCGTTTTGCAGTTTTCATCACTTTAATTTAAAGGGGACTTATTATGTTTTTCTTTTTATACAGAATATATACAGTATATAATGTCATATATATAATGTTACAGTGTTGGATGTTCATATTAAATGTGGCCAAAGTTTCAAGTTATGAGGAAAATGTATGTAGACGTAATCCCTTTATGCACCGGCTTCAGACTGCTCTGAATGCTCAGTTCCCAATGTTTTTTTCTACTTTCAGCCCGAGCTGACGTCAACTTGTGATGAATTTATTTATGTGGTCATCTGTTCCATGCACAAGTTTACTGCTCTGCTCCACTAACATGGCATTATGGCATTTTTCCATTGTTTTGGGAGTAGTCACAATGAGCCATGACTCAAGTTGAGCTGGCACACAGTGAGTCTTTTTCTATTACACAGCACGTAAAGTGAGTAGTTTACCTTTTGGAGGTGTGCTGGTCATCTGCAGCTCTCAAACATCATCATCACTGTAGCTGTTTCTGCTTGTACGATTCTTAGCTGCATTCTTTTTAACCAATCCACTGAACAAATAGCTCAAAATATCTAGCCAATTTGGTGGGGAACATGTGTCATATCCTGTACATTCTTCACAATAAAAGTCCCCCAGTTATTTGGTCATTTAAAAGCTTTTAATATGAAAAAACAAACGCTTCTTCATACTTCTTGTTAGAGACAGACTGTGAACTGAGGGGCTGCACAAAGGGCCAGTATAAGATAATTAAGTTTAATTTAATAACTTTTTTTGGACTGTGATTCATACAAAGCTGCTCTAGTGGAGTCCTAGAATAAAAGAGCTGGAAATGTGCATAATAAGATCCCCTTAAGCTTACAGGAGTCTGCCATTGCTTTCTTGATTGAGAGCAAATGTCAGTCCAGCTGTGACAAGCCATCCATCATGATACTGTGGCTTGTGATTGTGGCCGCAGGCATCTTGCATACACAGGTTATTACTGCTGTATTTTTAATGAGGAATAGCAACAAGGAAGCAGTGCTGAAAGTAAAATAAAATCAAAGAGCAAACATCATGATACTGCCAGGTCTATTGTCTGTTGTCTGTTAAATGTGAAGCCTTATTTGCATATAGTTAAACTTAAGACAGAACTGTTAAATCGAGCAATATACAGTGGATGTAGGCAAAGTCCCTGTTTCCTAAATTTGCTTTAGTGTCGGACTGTGTGAGTATATTTCTTTTTTGTTAAATCTAGATTCGAGCCGTCTGTGAGGTTGTACTTGGATATGGTGATGTTTTGAGCTAAATGCTAATGTCAGCATGCTAAGATGTGCCCACTGATAATGCTAAACATTAAACCTGCTGAGCAGGTACTCCATATATTTTTAAACCAAAGTAACAAATTGAATATTTGACCTGATGATTTAAGGAAGTTAACAGTCAACATGAATATATGTTCTGAATTTCATGGCAATCCATCCAGTACAAGGCATTTCATTCAATACCACAACCTGCTGTTGGCACTACAGGAAATATCAGGAGATCACCTTGATTTGGATTAATTTTCTGGGAAGTAGATGATGAGATATTTCCCAGCGTTAGCATTAGCACCTGCTGGCACTAGATGGTCCTGAGATTACTAAAATGGTTAGGATGGTTTATCCTTTAGACGATATGAACATCTGTATAAAACTTCATAGCAATCTATCCATTGTCTCCAATAGAGATATGTCATTCGGGGCCATAGACTGTATTTACAGATAGCAAAGTGTGATGTCACCCATTGGTTTGCATTGAAGCTGGTTTGAAGCACAGATTTGCTGGTTATGGTTGGCACCATGTTTTCCATCTGGAGCCAAGACCTTCCAAATAAGGAATGTGGGGTGTTGCCTTTCATGCTCTGGAAACACACCCCACTAACTCAGGCCGAGGCAAACGCTAGCTTAGTGAACACCAAGCTGTGCACATGGGCTAAAGTTAGCTACTTTACCGGCATGTATCATAATCAACTAACATTGAACTTACCAAAATATTGCAACAATAGTCCAACTCAGTGCAAGTCCCAGAGCTGGAGAAAGCAGCATATGAGCCAACTGTCAATCACAGCTGTCAATCAACCACAAGTAGACATCAAAGCTACTATTAGTCTTCAAATCTTATTAACTGAGCAGTAATTTCCCAAATGACCAGAAGTACACTTATCAAAGAGCAAAAATGTAAGGAATGAGACCATATAATGACTCATAGACACTAACGAATTAGTATTTCTAGAGGGAAGTTGTCGCTTTTTGAATGGGAGTCAATGGAGCTAGGAACTTTAAGGTACTCTAAGGTTGTTTGTCTAAACTGTGGCTTTAGAGATTGAAAATGCGAAACAAATATTTTGAATGGTGTCTGTTTTAAACATTGTCTGAAATTCAGCAAGAAATCGATAATGCTATCTGTCGTACCAGACACAATATGGGAGATAATAATTGTGTATTGTCGACTGAAGCTTATTTTGGAAGCAACCTCATTATCCACTGTGTGCTGTGGAGGCTCATTCGATCATATCTTGTCATGCAGAAAGTATGAATGACAAAAAAAACCCCCTGCCTGACAGGTTTATTCCATGCAATTTGTCACCCTTGCCACAGAGCCTGTGTGCAGGTTCATCCACATATGACCTCAAATATATGTCAGCTCTGACATATATTTTAGCAATATAGTATGACACAGATGTTTGTTTGTTTTTTCTTAGCTATTTCGTCTTCCAGCTGTGTTTAATAGCTCTGGTTATCCACAGTAGAAAACAGTGAGAAATCAGAGCTGTGTTGGTTTTAGCTGTGTGAATTGTACTGATGAAAATTACAAGGCTATCATGTCACCTCTGTGTATTATTAGGCTGTATGTACTCTACACCATGTAATTAGATCAGCAGGCTGGGGCTGATGGCATCTCTGTGCTCATCTGGTGCAGATTTGTTCAATTGAATGAATGAATCTTCTGCATGTCTTCATTGTGTGTTATTGTACTGCGTTTCTGATCATGCAAAAGTCAGCCCAACTTAATAGGTATTGTTGGCATCAAAAGACAGGATACAACAGTAACATAAAAAGACCCAACTGTGCTTTAAATTCAGGCAGCTCTAACTCTTGAAAGCCACTACTGTTTTAAAACGGAAACTTAAGAAGACTCTCTTGCACTCTGCTCAATAATGCATCACACATCAGCATCCTTTTCTTTAGCACTTCAAGATGCTTTAAAGAAAGCATTTGGTTTCCAGTAACTGTTATATTGCTTACCGAATGAGGGGAGATCCCACATAACTAGTTATTTTAGTCCAACTGGGTGTCATCATTGGATTTGATACTAACCTTTAAAAAAAGAACAATTTTTGTTCAATTTACAAAGTGAAAATCACTCAAACAATAGATCACAAGCTTGTTTAAAGCATTCTGTGATATCAACATTATGTGATGACAGATTGAGACTGGAAGAGTCTTGACATCATGCTTTGTAGTAAGGGACAATTGAGTTATTCTGTCTTTTTGTTCTTGTCTTCCCTGAAATAATTGAGTCCATTTACATCTCATTAAACATCAGAATCATACTTGTTGTTTTAAAGGGAACGTTTCAGTATTTTGATCCTTGGTCATTTCAACTCCGTGTTCAGTAGAGATTGGTCCTAGATTTTGTTAGCGTAGCTTAGCACAAACACTGAGGGATGAAACACAGCTAACCTCCATCAAAAGTGGCTCCAACAGTTCCAGTTGTCTTAATTACATTTTGTATCTTGTTAGCAATAAAGCCATCAATACATCCAAGAGTCAGGTGGGTTTTTTTTAGAGGAATTATGGTGGCAAATTTACAGTGAGGACAGGACTTCCTCAGGACTGGGCTAATGTTTAAATGGCTTAATTTCATAAACCAACTGTTTGTTCATGTCTTATTTGTGCCTACATGTGTTAAACACATGCATACAGTGTGTGAAAATTACAGCTTTGTCATCACCTTTGATGGAGCCGGGCTGGAAGTTTCCCTCTGCATGCTAAATAGATGCTAAAGATGCTAAACTACGCTAAACATGTCCTTGAGCTACCTCTGCACTGAACACACAGAGGATATTGAAATTAATCTAGAAAATAAACAAATGGATTTCCCCAAGTGTCGCAGTATTTAAGCTTTTAAAAAATGTAACTACAGCATTGATATTAAACTTGAACAGAGATTTTGCATGGTCAGTTGATTTATTTTGTCATTAACCCTGAAGAAAATCCCTCTTGTAGTCTTTGATTTCATGAATAAATGAGCATCAATGAGAAAACACAGCATTCGATACACTGTTTTCATCTAGCAACATTAATTGCCTGTTCATTTACATAACCAAGAGCGGCTCAAATCCTTTTTTATCTTGTTGTGTCCTTGTTTCTTTCCCTGCGTCATACATTAAGTACCAGCAGAGCTACCGTATCATCTCCTGTTTAATTCATTTAACAAGCACCCAAGGAAGCAGCGATTCCAGAAACATTTATTCAAATCCCCCGGCAGTTCAGCGGCCCGTGTGTTTGGCAGCGATCCTCAGGCCTTCGCCAAGATGCAGTTGACGAACCGTGTGAGCCAGGCTTTGAAAACACTGGATCAAAGACTTCCATGTTTCTGGTAAAAGCATAAAAATCGCTTGTTCATCCCACGAGTTCGGTTGTTTAAACTGATCCCGGTGAGACCTGCAAAGGTTCATGAGACTCGGCAACATAGACACCAGAGAAAGACTTCCATGTGTGAGAGCTGGATGGAAGTGTTCATATTTATAGTTTTCTGATTCATGTCTGCTAATGCTGTGTAGATGTATGCATTTATACAGAAATACAGAATGATTACGAGCAAATGCAGCTTAATGAACTCATATTTTCCTCTCTTTCTGTTTCTCTGTCTGACAGGTCCATTGATATGTATTTTAATCATATCCATGAGAACTATCTCTGCCTTACAGAAAGTAAAGAGATTTTTCTTAATGATGTAATAGCTTATTTAGCCTCATGGGGGTGCTATAGTTGAACATATTGAGCTCAAACACAACTTTACAAGTGTAATTGGTCCAGTTTTGACAGCTGATTTAAAACTACTTAAGTACAAGAGTTACTCTTTGGTACACCATAATTTATCACTGTTCCCTTTTTCCTAAACAGAGTTTCCTCTTCTCAGAGCCATGGTGTGTACACATCTCACCCCTCTTAGTTCCTGTGTAACAGGATGTGAGTCTTCATGAATAACTCCCAGTTAGCAGCTGATGAGTCTTCATCTTGGACCAGCTCACAAATGAAGGAACAGCAGCAGGCGATCAGCTAGAAGATCTTGGTCTGTATTTGAGGAAAAAGACAGAGAGGTGGATTTATGGTGTTTAAGATGTTGATTGGATGAGTCTTTGCATGTGTGTGCATTTGCAATAAAGAGGGAAAGTGTGTTAATAGACATAGAGGAGGAATACAGTAAAAAGTGCCATATGCATTTGAGAAGCTGTAACCAGCTAATATTTGGTATTTTTGCTTAAAGAATGACTAAAATGATTAGTTGATTGTCAAAATAATTGCTGAAATCATTTTCTGTCAAAATTGTTGCAGCTCTAAATGAAATCATACAAAAAATGTGGTGCAAGAAACATTTTACATTTAAGTAAAAATCTGGTAATTGAGATGATGACTGAGTGATTCAAAACTCTCAAACTCTCACTTTCATGTTTTGTTCCAATGTGGACTTTATTTGAATCAGAGATGGAAGAGAGAATTATACTGCCTGATTATTATGGTAGATTTCCTGAATTATACTGTATGTCCATTTGTCAAACTATAATGGCAAATAAAAGATTAGAGGAGATTGGAGAAGCTGTTAAGTCAATTCAGATCACTTTAAAGAAGCATGATATTAATATAAGAATGTAAGAGATGACACAATTATGGATTATATATATGTCTAAGCAAAATTACTGTACAGTAATGAGAGGTTGGACTCTTTTTTTTACATGTTATCTTCCTCTCTTACTTTGAAAAATGCAATAAAATGGCATTTGTGATTGGCTCAAGAACAGCGAGAAGACAACTTTTGATGGAATACAATGAAGCTTGGCGAAGTTTCCATATGCACTGAGGTGTGAGTGTATATCTTTGTGTGTGTGTGTGTGTGTGTGTGTCTGTGTGTGTGTGTGTGTGTGTGTGTGTGTGTGTGTGAAAGATAGAGAAGCCTCAAATGAACCTCTGGCCTCATTTTAAGAGCTTGTGACAGCGAGGAGACAGGAGTTCAAAAGAGAGAGGGAGTACAGTGGTTATATAATGAATCCTATAAGAATAAAGGAGAGATGAAGACAGATGAGAAGGTGTCAGGAGGGAAAAAAGGTTCCATTATATAATGTGATCTTGAGGGGTGACAATGGCAATGACACTTTCAAAATGACTGAGTTGCTTTCTGACGATGAAGTACAAAATTATATGCATGTCACTTGTGGGATTTTGTGTGTTCTTGAGCAAATTAGGTGAGGGATAAAACCATCAAAGGCAGCAAAGAAGCAGATTTTAAATCTTCGTGAGTGAAGAATATAAAGTACATGGTCCCTTCCCTTTGCAGCTGCTAACGTTGTGCCCTTTAGCAAGGCATGTAACCCCCCTAGCTTCTACAGTGGAGCGACTGAATGCTGATTGTTGGTTTCCAGATGTGACTGATTATTGTTGTATAAAAACGAAGAGAGGTTTTGATGAAAAAGAAAAAGTAAATGAGTTGAGGTGAGTTTCCCTGGAGCCTCGTTCCTGTTGGAAGTCCCAGTTTCTCCTCCAAATACTGTGTGTTAGACAGCTATCATCTACTCCACTGGTCCCTATCATGCAAGAAATGGATATCCAACCAGCACTTAGTATTCAAGGTCAAATCTTTTTCTTTTTTTTGGTTGTATTTTGAACTCAAATCAGAAATATACTTTCAAGATTCCTGATTGTTCCCAGTGGGGGAGATTCTTTACTTAAAGATCCCCTCCAGTCATAGATTTAAACATAAAAATACTCTGCTTGATATGTTTTTCCATTAAAAAAAGTATAATTACCATGTTAAAATCCTTAAAATGGCCTCCACTCTTTCTCCCTAATTAAAAATTCCAAAATCTATAAATATGTAAATATATTTCATTTCTGAAGTTCAACTGCTGGACACAAGATGTCTCCTGCTTCACTGTTCTGAGTTCATTCTCACTCTACGTGCACTGGAGGCTTCAAGTTAAACACTGGACATGACTAAACTAGTTGCAATGTCACAGATTGTGCTCAATATCAGATTTGCAGTGAGCTCAGAGAAATTTCCCCCTTTGAGCAGACAAATCTGAAAACAGCTTTTCAGTGTCAGACTCCGCGCATACATCATTCTGCACAGTGAAGCAACAACATTCAACTCCAGGAACAAGAAGAAACACATGTTTTTGAGTGGAGGCAGACTTTAAGTAAAAGCAGAAACACCACAATGTATAAATTACTCAATTACATGTAAAAGCCCCGCATTCAAAATGTTACTCAACAGTACGTCAGTGACATTAAAATGCATTAAGAGTATTAAAAGTAAAACTAAATGGGTATTTCATATCATATGCTCTGTATGGAAAATCTTTATTTGTAAAACAAGAAGTTACTTTAGCAGTTAGATAAACCAAGTGGAATAAAAAGTACCAAGTATCTCAAATTTGTATAAATTTATACATTTTTTAATTAATTTTGGGGGTAATGGTGAAGTAATCATGAAGTAATTAAGTAGTGACTACTTACTAACTACTAAGCATTATGTTTCACTTTACGTGAAGGTGCACAAAGAGAGTGACTAATGTTTATAATGTTTAAGTAATTAGTAATTAACAAGTTGTTACTAGATTTGTGTCACTCAGCATCTGGTTCAGAAGGGACTCATGAAGAAAGTTGTCAGCATGATCAATATTGCAGATATGTTGTCTAGTAACTCATCATTATATAAGCAAAGTATTAACGATTCATCAATTATCAGGTTGTTCTTGATCATTGTTGTTCTTTTTTTGTGGACCATACTGTAAATCTGTTGAAGATTACAACTTTTAGTTTCATCAGTTATGACAAAAAGTTTCATTTTCAGTGTTCAGGATCACACATAAGTTAGTTTCCTATGACGAAGACAAATCAGTTAAACCGGTTTTGAATGTGTTTTCTGGAAGAGCAGCTAATTAGCTGAATAAACTGATGAATTATTGATGGATGGGTATCTGCGCCTGTCTCGATATGACACATCTGAGTAGGAATGACAATAAACCTGCAGTGTTCATTGACAACAATATCAGAGGCAACAGCTCCTTGAAGTCATTTAACACATTTTCAGTCATGGTATGTTTATCAAACCTCCATTTTGTGTGTTGTCAGTGTCGTATTCTTTGTTGCTGCTGTAACCCAATTTCCCCGCTGAGATCATTAAAGTTTAATCTAATATTATTGTTTGAACCGAAGACACACACAGATGTGAGTAGAGATGATGATAGCTATTCAAATCCAAATCAATAAGTATTCAGAAAATGTGAGCAGACAATTATACGAAATTGCAATCCTGAATATGTACTCCCGCTGCTGGGAGGCACTTTGGTTAAAGGCTGATTTTCTCCATATTGCATGGACGAGGTTTGGACCCAGCAGCAGTCATAACTCAGAGTCTGCACAGGAACATTATGTGTGTTTCCTCGGGTGCTTTTCAGAGTCACGTTTGGCTCTCACACCTCACTGCTCAGAGTTCTGCACAGGAGAGGCAGGAGGACGGACATAATTTACTCACCACAAACACACACACACACACACCTTCATCTCTACGCACTCTGTGGTTAGCCCAGAGCCACACACACTGTAGATACAATGCACATAAAGTAGATGGATGCTTTATGAACAAAATATTAAAGCTGTTTTCCTTATATGTATCGAGTGTTTTGCACAATCCACCTCTTATTTTTCTCTCTCTCAAACAACCAGACCAGTGCTTTGCATGCTTTAGCCAATTTACTATGAATCACATGTACTTAACATCACAGCTAACAATTTTGCAAACTATGCCTGCTGTGTTATAAAAGTGAGTATTTTTCACTTTAGCATGAGTCACAATGAATTGTGAGTCTGCTTTAACCCCTTAACATGCAGTTTTTTTCCCCTTCTATGTGCCTTTAACATTGGAAAAGTCATCTCATTCCAGTGTTTGACAGTATTATATACATTCTGTAACCGCTTGCTCCAGCTCTGCATTTGATATATATGATGTTTACACTGAGGGAAGTATTTAAAGCCAAGAGTTTTCCTTTGTCCGTCAAACTGAAATATTGTAGGTGTCGTGTGCATCATTTTATGCGCAGTCCTCCGAATTAAACCTGACATATTTGTTTTCTTTGGGAAATTTGGGATTTCTGCTCGAATTAAAAATAAAGTTCCTCAGGTTGAAACAATATTTGGCTGCTCAGCATGAGTTTGTAACGCCAGTTTTCTCAGTATTCAGACAGGCTAGCAATGATGCTGTGATATTGATGGAAAATAATGATAACATGGTATATTATCATGAGTTATGCACAAGTGTGCTAATTAACTGTTAAAAGGAATCTAATGGAAATAAATGGCTGCTTTGAATGGTGGGAAAAAATGCATCCAAAAAAATCTTAAACTGTACAGCATGTAGAAAATTGCGAACACAAATGACAAGTGTACATAAGCTGTAATTAAGGGGCCGAAACTTGAAAAGATACTGGCATGGTCCTTTAAAAAAAATCTCAGGAAGGACTGTAAACACAACACTGTTTTTTTGTCAGCTGTGTGTGTTTGTATGTAGACGGAGAGGTCTGGAAATAATTAAGATAAGGGCTTGAGGGGACGGCGAAAGGGGAGGAAGGGGGAGGCTGACAGACATGCATCTCCTGGCTATATTTAGCTGAAGCTGCCTGAGTGAGGTATTCAGAGGGCGGGTCAATTCCTCTGCAGAGGTTGTTGTGGGGTTGTTGTTTTTTTTTTTCTCTTCCTGCATGTATCTAACAACTGTACCTGAGATATCTTTTTCACAGAACAAAATGTGGAAAACAGATTGTAAGGAGGAGGACAAGGAGACCGGATATTAGTCTGAATATTAATCTACATTGAAACTTAACATATTAAATTGCTTATAATGGACTGATACTACATAATGCTTTTATAATTACTACATTTACTCAGAGGGCTTAACATTCTCACTTCCAATTAAAAAACATTATATTGAACTGCACCACAGTTGCTTCTGCACAGCTGTCAGCCCTGTGCGAGTCTCTTCTCCCACACATTAAAACTCTTTAGAAGAGACTCTGAAAGCCTGGATCCGCCACACTGAATGTCAACACGGCTACTGTAAGTGAATAAAACATTTAGTTGCTAAATTTCCATCTTACATTCACTCCTGAGATATTATATTTTGTGAGTGTCCCTATGTAACACTCTCTTTCTTTCTGGTATTGTGCTGCAGCGCTGCCATTAGATATTGTGCTCAGCAAAGTGCTTCTGCGTCTGCTTCGGAGAGAGGATCAACATGGAGACGGTACGCCCCGAGGCATCGTAACCAGCACATCGTAAAGACTGAAGACTCCACCTCAGCAGCATTAAAACTGGAGGAAAAAAAAAACAGAAAGAAAGAAAGAAAGAGGAGAAGATGGAGGGAAAAGAGAGACGATATGTGAAAGACATGTTACAGTTGGGTGGAGGGAAAAGAGAAACAGAGATGAAGGAAGGTTTAGTGGTAAAAACTTTCAGACCTACTGCAGCTCCAGGCCCAAATCCATACATGCATTTAAGTCTGATGGTTCATGAGTGTTTTCTTACCTTCCAGGCAGACAGTAGTTTCCATTAGAGTAGATTTGCAGTATGAGAATCAATATGCATTGAATACACTTGAATACTTTCATCTATGCCGTAGTTGCATTGTTGTTCGGTGCAGTTAAGACTTTGAAGCACTTTGTGCTCTCAAATGCCTCACCGTGCAAAGACGACGCAACTTTTGACAAATGAAATGAAGACAAGACGCTCATTACATCGCATTCGCTTGGCAGACGCTATTGTTCAAAGCAACTTACTGGTTTTTTGTACACATCAAGAGGCGTTTGGGGTTTGATGTCTTGTGGTTATGATACTTTGATATGTGAACACGAGGAAGTCAAGCAATTAACAACTGACATGCTCTAGCATCCAAACTACAGCCGCCCACTATGAAGGCAAAAACACTTGTATTGTCCTTTAAAAGCGACTATCATTTACATTTTTTATAACTGTATCAAATAATCTACAGCTCCCCTCTGCTTTATGGAGCTTTATAGCGAGTTTCAGCTCATTGTTAAGCTGTCCGGCTGCAACCTTACCGTTTTGGTTCACTCTCACCGCTCTCACACCGTTGTTTTCAGCAGCAGCAGGCAGCTGTTTTCAGAGAAAAGGCTCTAAAAACTCACTGTACACTACCTAATCAGCACCAAATGGCAAACAGAAACAGTTAGCAACAAGCTGGTGAACATAGTGGAGCATTTAGCAGCTAAAGAGCAAGATATTTCCCACACAGGAGCAAGCAAGCAAGCAAAGTTTATTTATATAACACCTTCCACAGACACCAGTCAAAAAGTGCTTCACAGGAAGGACTTTGGTGGAGAGCAAAAACAGAGCTAAAAGAGACTGACTTCAACAGGTGGACATAAACACAACTTTAAATAAATGGTGATGTTTCTCCATATAACTGCCCGATTTGGACATAAACTGGTCAAAAAAAGTTAATATAGGTTTGAATATGTACTATTTCACTTATTTTCAAACCAAATCATTGTAACATTGTGTTTAAAAGCATGCATTTGTTTTTGTGCTTTAAAAGAGGCATTATATAGCTTCCCAACAAATGACCTGAAGTTTTCACACATTGTTTTCTCTAATCCTACATGTGTGTTAGAAGCAACTTCACAACAAGTGAAGCTATTTTTGACATTCATGGATATAGAGGGGATGCACAAGAGGGATAAAAGTAAGAGAGGAGTTGCAATATTCGCAATCAACCGAAATGAATATGTTCATTTATCAAGAATCAAACACTCTTATGTCTGTTTGACTGAAGTGGGGAGAAAAAAGGCAGGCACACAAATGTTGGGCAAGAGGAGGTGAAAGTAGGAGATTTCTGATTTCCCAGTAAAAACATCAGTTTGCAACCGCACACTCACCTGGGAGCTGCAGGAAACTGGGAACGGTTCACATCAAGACAACAGCACAGGAAACGTGTAACCCAACCCCTTCCTGTCCAGCTCCGAGTGTGTGTGTGCGTACGTGTGAGTCTGAGTGAGTGAGTGAGAGAACGAGAGAGAGAGAGAGAGAGAGAGAGAGATCATATCATATGACGTTTGTATAATTGTGCATGCGAATGTAACTGTACAGATGTGAAGCTGGAGCCCGTTGCACAAAAGTGATCTGCGAGCACTGCTTACACGCAGATCGTGTGGCAAATGATGCAGATACATTTGAAAGTCTCACAAAGCTCTCATGCTCATACCAGGGTCGTTAGCATGCCGTTTGTTCTGATTAGTGAAACTTGACAACATTTTTTAAAAAAAAAGAGGAAATGATCTCATGTTGCAGATCGCAGGCTGCATGTTGAAACACTACACTTGATAGATAAAGGCATGTGTGTTTCTGCATATAAATAAATGTCTGTTATCTTACCTGGTACATTATGTCTTATGGTGTATTTGCTCCCGTTGTGTGGATTTGTGTGTGTTAAAGGATGAAGAATAGCCAAACACAGGTTCACATCCAGTATGTCTTATGATGGTACACTGGAAGAGAGCTCAATATCTTGGAGAAAAAGGAGATTCCTTCTGTTCAAACCAATGAATCAGTACATCAAACTAACATTTTGATCCACACAGACCTTCATCAGACTTCATTTTGTAGGATGAGAAGGATTATACATCACAATATGTCACTGAGAGGTGTCAAAAGCTAAATAAATGTCCTTTGAACATGTGTTTCTATTCAATTATGACACAAAATGCATACATATAACTGCGTATCATTGTTATATTTCACTTTTTTATGGTTTGATTTGTTTTATTTAGGCATTTTAGATCTTCCATACATACCAGGATAAAAACAAAAAAAGGTTAAAAAGCCGTATATCTAATAAAGAAGTAACATTCACTCATATGACGACTGAAATATCTCTGTATGGATTGACAAAACTCTGCACAGACATTCATGTTACTCGGAGGATAAATCCTATCAGCTTTTAGTGATCCCCTGACTTTTCCTCTAGTGCTACCACAAGGTTTGTTTCAGCGAAGTGTCTCAACAACTATTGGATAGATTGCCATGAAATTTGGTCCAGACGTTCATGTCTCATTCTCTACAAGATACTGTACATCCCATGAGATCACTGAGTCAGATGTTCTTAATTAAGGCAGCGTTAGTGACAGTAGTTACAAAAGACATCTTGACTTTTTCATTGATCATTGCGCTATGTTAAAATTCCTCAATAAACTTTAAGGGGTTTTATTGGCAATGGTGAAGATTTTTTCTTGTCCGGAGTTTCATGGTGAATTCCAAGTACATGAAATGTGACTTTATATCCAGTCACCCCCCCCCCCAATTACTGCTTACCTCACCCCTTCTCTGAGTCATCATACATGTTTTAAGGTGGGTTTCATACGCCTATAAATATTTCTAAAACCTCTGTGAGCCAATGAATCTTTCACATCGAGTGGAACCATGACAATCAGAAGCGTGAGGTTTTCACCTTACGACGGCGGCGTGCACGTGTGTCGGTGTAAGGGCTGCAGGTATGACATGCAAGGATGACATGCCTATAGGAAAGAAAAACAGAAACATGTGGCTTTAATGTGGAGCAGGCCTGAAGCAGGGACCTCCACGCAGCCTGGAGACCTTGAAAACACACCTCGAGATGGAAAGCGGCATGGCATACACACATTCCTCCAGCCAGCTATCTCAAGTATGCGCTGCGGTTTGATTTCAGCGCTTACCTGCAAGAGGCTGAGATATAAGAGCCCAAAGCGTGCAGGTTTGGTAATGATTTCAATATGGGTTCAATCCCTCTGTTTCAGTAGATCAGACCTGGGTTAAACTGTTTTTTTGGATGCCTTCTAGGGCATTTTAGTAAGAGCTAAAAAGTCATAAGAGAATATTTAAAGATCAATATAAGACGCTTGTTACATTCATTGTTTCCTATTGCTGTGTGATGCATTAAACCAATGGTTTAACAGTGTAAAACTTCCATTGCGGTGTTGTTTATCTGCCAGGGAAACTCATGGATACATTGTAGAGACTTGTGAGTCCTGCTTGTCTCATTCCCCCCTGAGAGAGACACTGCAGTATTACCCGTCAGATCAAAGCAACTGAGCTGCGATTTCAGACACGACAGGACTGAGTGGATGTCTGCGATATGAAAAATACATGACAGGATCACAAGAGGAAGTTCTTGCCTAAGTATAAAGAAATTTTGATGACTGTAGGAAAAAAAAAAAAATGTTTTAGGCAGAGTCGGAGAGATGAATTGATAATGTTTCATTTCACTCAAGTTAGATGAGCTCGAGATGGTTCAGTCAGAGTCAGACGCAGGACACTCACCTACAATAAAAGTTAGAAGAAGAAAAGTAACTAAGTATCATGCACATGCAAAAGGTTCTTTCATGTAACATAGTTAACATTTTCTATCCAGAACAGTACCCAAATTACCAAAGTTGGATGTGTTTATTTTCTACTGGAACAAATTAAAGATGCACGCTTGCATTTGCACAATTTTGTAGAATTTACAACCATGTTTCCTTTGCTTTTTCACTTTAATTACAGAAACTAATGCACATAAGCAATTATAAAATACTAACCATATCAACCAAATAAGAAGAAGTTTTAAGAAAGAAAAGTGTCTCAGTTTGAGACTGTTAAGCTTTTAGGATGCCACTGACTCTTTAAAATACTTTCAATTGGTTTTAAATATCCAATAAACATTTGTTTCTGTAATCTCCTCTTGTTGGTCAGCAGCTACACTTACTAATTCGTAAAACTAGCTCTTCTACATGAGCTATTTATCTGGATTTCAGCACCAAAACCGAGTGATTTAGTCAAAGTTATTCAGGGTAGCTCAAATCAGCCTCCAGCCACATCACCACAATCTTTCCAGGTACATTTTCTCACCAACTGTGCCGCGGTTGTTATGCTCTATCTGGCCATTATCTACACATAAATTCTCCAGTGCAGCTCTGTGATGATAGCAGACGGTGTTGGCAGGATATATAAGATACAGTGTTGTCAAACCTCCACAGTATCATTGAACCTGACAGGAGAGAAATCCACAGCATGTGAGAAAGTCCAGTGTCCATGAAGTCACCTCCGGTTTGATTCTCAACCCCGTAACAGACCCAACATCTTTTCTTCTGCTGGGAAAGTACCACACCAGGTGAACACAGAAATTCACATATGTTTAAGTCATCCTCTGACCTCACGTAGGTGTAAAGTTTCCTGCTGTTAGAAGAAAACACACACACACACACATACACACACACAGAGTGAGGATTTCTCCCTGTCCAGCTGGAGACTATTAGTGTTTCTCCAGCCCACAGGAAGTCAGCCATCATTTCAGGCTGACAGGTACATGGAAGGATCTCACCGGTTCTCTGCTCTGCTCCTCGGTTCAGACATCGGTTGTGTAATCCTTTACAGTGGTAATCCTTTACAGTGTCCTGGCATTCATTCTGATCATCTGGGCTATCAGCTGAAGGGAAACAGCTTTCTTTATAGGGTCGTTTTTGTCAAGATGTGATGGAGTCCAACAGAGACAAAATAGTTTTCTGTTTTTTTTTCTTTTTTTTTTACCTTTATTTATCCTGGCAGTCGACTAACAATCACCCTGTGTCACATTCGTACACACGACAGTAAAACATAATATTCTGCTGTGCAGTCACTGAAGCAGTTGGAATATATCACTTTTCCACACGTTGTTCCATCACGACGATGGATTCAGCTGAAAATGTCATAAATTAAATACTAAAGACATAACTTGCCTGGAAAGGAAGACTGCAGTGGTGTTCATGTTTGACATCCCATGCAACAGCTGTGGGAAAGCTACATCGCTGTAGGAGACACTGAACCAATACTGAAAACAGACAACAGTTCTGGTCTGGTGTCTTCGAGCACCAGACCAGAACTGGCAACAGCATCATCGACTGAAAGTCGTTGACCAGGAGTCGGTGGACAACTGGAGAAAAACCAAGGACATTCACATCAGACGTCAAAGACCATTTGAAAAGAGACAAGGGTTACCATATTCCCCCTTAGGGCCCCTTTACAGTGTGACATTTTGTGGACCATTTAAAACAAAGGTTCACAGTCATGACAGAAACATGTCAAAATAAAAGAATAAAATACAAAATCTCACTGTGAGACATATCCAGTGATGACTGGTTTGGGGCTTTGGTGACCGAAGACAGTCTGAGGTCACATATTATGAAATGGAAAAGAAGTTTGTGTGACTTTGCTGCAATTTTAAAACACATGAATTGGAGTCAGGGGTTTTTTAAGTTACCAAAAGTTAAGAGTGAACTTCCATCATCAAACAAATTATGTCATTATACTGATATTTACTTGTGCGCTGGGTTCAGAGGGTCCCCCAGAAACTCCAAAATCCACAGCCTCCCTTTCCATCCTGGCTGCCAGGTCGTAGCTGTCGACTTGAGACTTAGACTCGAATCAGAGTTAAATCTTAAAACTTCAGACCTGAGATTTGATCTGGACTCAACTGCAGTGAGACTTGATTTATTTGAGACTTAAGGTGCCTTTAGTCTGTGTGTCAAAAACGACTGTATGAGCATGTCAGACTGCACAAGACAACTATAATAAAATCTTGATCATAATCTGTGTCACGTTATGAGAATTTGGTCATAAATTTTAAGATTTTGCCTCTGGCTGTCTTTAGTTGCCAAAGTTTCAAATTGGTTTGTGTAGAAGTGTCTCACAGTGAGATCTAGCAGCACCATTTTTACCGTTTTTACCAGATTAATGACCAAAGATTTCACCACATTTCTCTCATAGTTGTCAACTTGGCTCTCACTGTGCAAAATTGTACAGTCTTTATAGGAATATCCTGAGTTTTTGACCTCTAGTGCAGCTATGGAGCCATTTCCACATGCACACGTATGCAAGTTTCACAATACACATTCCTGACCCCAGTTTCATGATACTTCACAGTTGGTGGTAGTAACATAAAGCAGTGTAGCAATGAGCCCTCCTTTTATTTCGCCTGTTTCGCCTCCACTCTCATTTCCTCATCGCTCCTGCATTTCCATGGAACTTTCCATTCCTGCCATTTATTACCTGGCCGCCAGATGCCCTCGGGCTTTCCCCACCTGTCTCAGTCACGTGATTCCCACACCCCCCCTCCTGCTCGCCTGTTTCTCATTCTCCACCCTGTACCTCCCTCAGTCACCACCTGACCATCACCTGCCAGCACACCTGCCCCTCATTGCCCTAATCACTTGTTCACATATACATGCCCACCTACCATTGTCCACCTCCAGATCATCGGTGTTTCTGTGTGCGCCTTCGCGTTTCAGCCACCTAATCCTGATCCTGTTACTGCAAACCTGATCTTGTTCTTGTTTTCCTGCTCCTGACTTTTCCCCCTGATTTTTCTGCCTGATATCTTCTAACTGTGGTTTAACCTGCTGCCTGTTTATGACCTGCCTGGTATTGATCTGTTACCGGTTCTGCCTCAGTGTCTGCATTCGGGTCTTCAATCCTGTAGGCCAGTACGCACTTGTGACAAGAAAACTGCAAGTCAGCAAACATGGATATAAAATCCGGACAAATTTTATAATGATCTTTACAAATACTTTTGAGAAGGGAAATCTCACCCAGCATGTTTCTGAGAGTTCAAGGATGTACTGTATGTATTTTTTACCTCCCTCAAAAAGACTTGAGGTGACTTGAGACTTGTGTAGAAACATTTTAATCTTGAGTTTTGAACTTTATTAAACTAAACGAGGCAGAACCTTACATGTGCAAATTATTATGTCAGTGTTTCTAAGAGAAACTTGATCTCAACACGTCTTCTAAAAAGGAAGATATTCAAATTTTATGTTTGATTGCAGCATTAAGAGACTTTTAATATACTTGTAATTTGCTTACGAATGCTTGAGACTTGACTTGTATTTGACTTTGGCCCAGAATCCATAAAGAACAATTCTGGTTCAATACAACTTTGAATTCATGCTTCATAGTTTCAGTCATCATTCCTATCGCCTGACGGCTTGTTTTTCTTGCCCTCTCAAACTTTGTTGCAGTCTTGTTGCTACGTTATTATAACTTAAAGAAATTGTGGCCAAAGCCATGAAAGTAAAACCCATGTTGTAATAAATTAAGTTAGAACTAAAGTCCAGGAACAAGACCACAACTCTCTCCCCTATTGAATCATCTCTCTACCAATATAAGTGTGCCTAAGCCCTTTCTCTCCCATTTGTCTCAGTTCTCATGTCCCCCCAACCTCCTTCTTCTTCTTCTTCTCTCCCAATACAGGAACAACAGTGATGTGATGAAGTCAGAGCTCATTGAGATACGCCCGCACTCTCAGTCTTACTCTCTGGGTTCCTTGACGTTCCAGACACATACGAGCCCAATTCATCCGCTCGCACTCGACCCTCTTCACTCCTCCTCTTGACCCTTAATCATCTCACCATACATGACCCTCATCCAACTGTCAAACCACATAAACTATTATGTGTGTATCGTATAAATGGTGTGGTCTTGAGAGTGAATCCAGAATGATCTTTTAAAAAAAACTGCTTTGCGATATAACACGTAAACTGTGTGTTAGTGAATCGCACCTGCCCTAATAGTCCCTCCTCCATCTAAATCATTCAGATCAGCAACAATAATGACTGACACATAATGTTAGTGATGTGTTTTAATTGTTTTTGTTCTAATTCATTTGGTCACCCTGTGCTGTGGCTGTGTGTGTGTGTAATTTTAGTTGGGTTAAATTGAAACGAGCCAAACTGAAATGAAGAGAAAGATGTGGAAATGATAAGAGAGGGACCAGTGATTGTATAGAAGATGACGTACGAGAGAGTGAGATATATGTGCGCGCATGTGTGCCAGAGAATGCTCAAAGTGTGCACTTGTGCTCGTCACACCAGTTTGTAAGGATGCTGGACGTCTCTCAAACATCTGACACCGCAGATGGCTGAATGAAACAGCTGGTGAACACAGAAGCACAACATCCCTCTTCAGGAGTTCACGGCTGTCTCTTTGTATTAACTTGCTTGTAAATGCCAGTATACCACTCTGATGCTGAGGCAGAGGAAGAAGAAGAAGAAGAAGAGGAGGGAAGTGACTGAAGTAGGCTGCTCACCTCATTACAGTATGCTAATGAGAAATCAAACTATTTACATGAATTTCCTCATTAAACGGTAAAATGAGAAGCTCCAACCTCAGTTCTTGTCAACCCTTGTGAGCAGTCAACCGTGCACATCTGTTCCTGAGACGCAGATTACCTTTTCCACCTTTTTTTTTTGTGTTCACATGAATCAAAGTGTTCAGCTGACCAGCAACTAAAAAAAAACATAACCAAGAGGAAGAAGAGATAACAAATGTATGCTGTTGACAGGAAGACTGATGCAGAAGGTAGAGGGGTGTTGGGTTTCATCCCAGAGTGGCGTCTTGCAAGAATATTATGTTACATCCATTTTCGAGGGTACAGTGGTTGTTTGCTGATGATGTTTTAAGGTATCCAGTGAATGTAGGAAAGCAACATCAGCTTTGTAACCTTGTCTCTGTCGCTGCAGTCTTCACACATGACGCCACTGTCAAAATCGGACATAAGGATGAGGAGTGATTAGTGACTCCCCGCTGTAAAAGGTCATCTGCAGTACTGCAAGCAGGTCAAGGCCAACACTCCCCTCCTGCAGCCTTTGGACCAGCAGCAGCAGAAGCCTTCCCAGTCGGATTTCTTTATAAAAATGACTAAATGTGTGTATATTTAATACTATATTCATTTTGATTGATAATTCTTATATTATTTTATTCATATTACGAATGGTAAGAGTGGGTTTTGGCAAGTGGGGGGAACCCTATGATCTGCTGTAGTGGGGGAAAATGACTCACCTCAGAATCTGCTTGTGGCAATAAATGTGTGTTAAGTTCACTTTGTTTAAAGCGGCATTAATTGAGTTTTGGACACTAGGGGGCAGTACACTAAGCTGTAAACAACATTGATGTGTATCACTGTATATAACAACAATTTATTTTGAGCCGTGTTTCTGTCCACCTGTGGGAAGTCCAATATTCACACTCCCTTTAAGCTCTGCTTTGGTCTCCATCAACTTCATCTGGAGGAAATTTCTCTCTCTAGCCGCTAAATGCTCCATTATTATTCAACGCCTGGCTGATAACTTTGTATAAAAGGTAATGGTATTGTCTACCATTTGGTGCTGGGAAGGTTTATCAGAGCTTGATGACTCAGAGGTTGATGAGAGCAGTGAGAGAAAACCAAAACAATGAACTGAAACAGGCTAAAACGCCCTGTAGAGCAGAGAGTAACTGCTGATAACTCTCTGTGCATTCATCATCAACACCTTTTGCATTACATTTGACTAATCGTCAATGGATCATGACATTGTTTTGCTTGTGAGGACAGTCTTGTATTTGCAGATTTAAGTGATTGTTATTACTGGCATGTACAAAATAGGTACCAGAAACTTCTATTCTGTAAAAGAAATTAAAGAATTCCACACATTTTTTTTACTTTTCTTGTTGCATACATTGCCAAAAGTAGCCTGGAAATATTGCTTTTGACCTCACATTTCTTGATATGCATAAGCTTTGCCCCATGTTTCTGAAAGCAGTTGTAGCAAAGATATGAGAATTACATTTCATGATGTAGTATGCAGTATGTAGGACAGGATTTGACAGGCTGCCAGACTTGAAAAGATGTAACTCCGCAGTTGTGTTTGTACCTCAAGATTAAAGATTTCTATAAGCTTACAACACAAACGCTTTCATCTGTGACCCCAAATCTCTCCAAACATGTGAGTGAATATTTTCTGAAAACAAGAACTTGACAAAAACATACATGCCTCTCATAATGCTGAAGTCAGAGTGCTATCAAGTAACGCTGGCGGTGTAAAGGTCTGGTTTCCATTCTCAAATGATAATCTGAATCATAAAAAAAATGGCGGATCTGGTCGAATGAGTCTCTTTTCTTTTATATTGCTGCTTTAAAAGAAATTCTACCTTGAATTTTTCTAGAAGCAGTAAGGTGACAACAGCTGTGATTTGCCCTTCTCATTAAAAATGCCAGTGTGAGACGAGCCTCTTAAAAGCCCCCAAAGTGCAATTATCTGCAAATTAAATATGCTGTCATGCTATTATCACATCCTTTCCCCTCTGCCTCGCTGGATCTCCATTCATAATTTAATCCTTTATGCACTTCCCTTGTTCTAGGTGTTGCCAGCGCTCCTGGCAAGATAGGCAGAGACAATCAGGCAGGAGACATCCTCCAGGCACAAAGACGAGAGGTTTGCCTTGTTGTGGGTCAATTATCAGGTAAAGTGGTTGTTCTTATTGTGTTGTTTACATGTGGGTCAAGACTGTAGCTGGAGAGAAGCTGCGGGGTGTTTTTTTTTATGAGACAAATCTAAAGAGAGACATTCTCATAAACAACTACAACATAAACGTGCATGTGGAGAAGCATATAATTTTGTTTTCAAGTGTTTTTTTGGTTGAATTCAACACAATTTAATGTAAGTTTTAACAACTCTAGCACCAGAATCTGACAAACCATATGGTCTCTGTATTAAATCACTGCTATCATAAGGAAAAGATATTAAAATTATCTCAAACATCTCCAATTCTACCTAAAAAGTCAAGGTTCACAATCCAAAAGTATTCTTTCAATATATTTTAGTATACCAACCTTTTATTTATTCTTTAATTAACCAGTAAATCTACTGAGATACATTCTCTATTTTACAATATATATAGCAGATATGTAGATATGGTCAAGAAGTTGTGATATGTTGCACAATGAGGTAGCAGAGTTGTGTCAAAAGACCCACGTCCTCACACAGGCGTGGTGGCCTCCTCCTGACATGGAAATACTTTCCAGACAGTGAAAACTCTGCTGTTATTAGTCTTTGGAGCCTTTTAAAACCAAACTACAGTGCCTGTAATCTTTGTAGTGAAGCAATATGTCACCCACCGCAGCGATGTGGCTTATTGATGTGTTTTTAATAGTTTTTGGACAACAATGGAGATCTACGGCACAGGGGAATAAGACGTATCAGGCTTTGGATAAACAGACAATACTTGTAAGTAGATAAATTCATTGTTGGTTTGGCCCTGCACATGAGACTTATTAACCAGAAGAAAAATATATAAAATCACCAGCCTTGTAAATGAGGTAACTAAACTGGTAGTTTTTCTCCACACTAAAATACGCAATACAAACATACAAATGGTCACCTCTCCTCTCTTATCTCTCAAGCACAGATCTGCATGTTTGTGAAGCACCCATCTGAGTGCACTTCACAACAGGACTGAAAACACCGAAAGCTCCTTACCTGCACACGAAGGACTCTCTCTAGTGTGTCATCACTTGAATTTGCCAGCTAACGCTTACACATGAACTTAAGATATCAGTGGATTTTTACGAGTTAATGAAAATAACCAGCCCTGTAACTTCTTAGTGTTTTAGAGATAAGGTGAATCTTCAAAGTCCCCCCCCTCTTTTCCTCTTCTTCTTTCAGTTGGATGTTTGAGCTTTGTTGTCCGGAATGATGTATGTGCAGAGTCTGACTCCAGAAAGCTGTTCTCACAGTCATCCGCTGAAGGGAGGAAATGTTTATTTAGTCAGTTAAAATCATAACTCTAAAAGCATCACAACTAGTTTGGAGCCAATTGTGATCCATTATGCAAGCTTACACTAATGTGATGGGGGAACTTGAAGCCTCCAGTGCACAAACACTGACAACGGACTTTACAGTGAAGACATCTTGTGTCCAGCTGTTGAAGTTTTGAAATGAAATGAAAAATATTTGCATATTTATAAAGTGTCCATGTTCAATGAGGTAGAAGGAGAAGATGTTAGTTTAAGGATTCTTGCACATTTTCGGTGGAAAAAAACATGTGAGACCCAATTTATTATTCCAAGCAGAGGATTTTAGATGTCTTAAAACATGTCTAGTGGGGATCTTTAAATTCAGATGTTGTGTTACAATGACATGTTCAAATTACCTAGTAAAATATATTTAGACAAGTCATTTTGGGGCTAAAATTAAAAGTCAACAACCTTATTTGCTTAAAGTGAACATATTTTATTTTATTTTTACGCTGTTATGATGTTGGATGCCTATGTTAAACATGATCAAAGTTCAAAACTTGAGATGACTGTATGTAAAAAAATGCTCCCTGAAAGTGAAAAAAACAGGGTTTCAGCCTGGTCTGAACGCTTCATTTGCTCTGTTTGTATGTTATTCCTCTAACTGACTGATTTTTTTTATGCATGCCCACAAATAGCAGTCTGTTTGTTGCTAAGGTTGTTCCATGTGTTGTTTATTTTGTCCATGTGCATATTTCGGATTGGATTTGGGCTCGAACCCTGTGAGGATGCATTTGAGAAGTTTCCATTTCAAGTAAAGAACAAGAAAAGGAAGCAAAATCTTACTACTGTATGTTCACATAGCCTCCTAAGCTGCTGGAAGTCAGCCAAGACGCAGTTTATGGGAGCTGGCCAATCAGAACAAAGTGCAAAGCTCATCAGGAGGCGTAGCTTTAAAGAGACAGGAGCTAAAACAGCCTGTTTCAGACAGAGGTTGAACTAAGGTGCTTCATAAAGGGCCAGTATAAGATAAATAAGGAGTTTTTTTGAGCTGTAAATCATGCAAAGATATTAATGTAGAGCCCCAGAATATAAATAGACACCTGGAAATGTGCATGCTATGTCCCCTTTAAGATGATAAAAAATGGGATGTTGCTTCTTTCTCAGTGATAGATGCTGGGAAAATCTACACAAAGGATGCTTCTTAGTCTGTTTGAGAAAAAAAAAAGCATTCTTTTGCCTGTCTCTTTTTTACAACTAGTTCGTCTCTATTTTAAAGTTCCAGACTGTTTTTTTGGAGAGATCTTCATCAGTAGCACCATGCACAACATGCCACAGCAGTAAGAGTACATCAAACAGTGCAGACAGTATATTTCCACTGTTGCCTACTTTGAACCAGAGCTGGCAGATTAAAGTGTGATTGTGAAGTTGAGAGGAGCAGCGGAGGTTGAAGATGGCAGGGTGGGAAAAAAAAAGAAAAAAGGTTTGAATATTAAATTTGGCTTTTATCACATTGCACTAGATACCTGTCTGATGTGTGAGATACGAACCCCCTTTCAGTGACTGTCAAGTGTCAGAGTGAATTTTGGGATGTGTGGAGAAAACACTGAGAGGCAGTTTGATCTTGACAAAGTGCAATTAGTGTCAAAACATTGAGGAGTGGAGGGTAGATGGTGTCTGCTGATCTGAGGATAATGACAGGCTGAGGGTGGGTGTTACCTGTATGATGATGATGATGTATGGTGCTCAGTGAATTGAAATGCAGCAATTTAAGTGTGTTTTTGTGTATGTACAGATACCTGTAAAGAGCTCATGGAAATGACCTCGTCTGTAACTGTGTTGCGGTGAAGGCGCTATCAAAGCATCCCGCAGTTAGTCTGTTTGTAGTCACAGATATGAACAGTTCTTCATTGCTGTGTGATTTCTGTTGTCACTATATGATTTCTTGTGGAAATTACCATTACAGTCACACTACAGGTTTGTCTCTATAGTTCACCACTTTAGTCCAGGCAGATATATATATCAGATGGATTGCCATGAAATATTATACAGACATTCATGGTGCCCAGAGGATGCTAGGTCAAAATTTTCACTTATCCAGTCAAATGTCTAAACATCTACTAGATCATGGGTTTGAGACTGTGGGCCTCCCCTAAGGCAAAGCTCGGAAAAAGGCATTTCCTCACTCCCACTTCGTTTACTTAGTTTCGCTCAATTCCTGGATGCCTATGGGAGCAATATTATGTTATCTGATCCCATAGACACTCAACAGTTGAGCCACGATAGCCTAATATTGCTCTTTTTACTGTTTTGACATAACTTCAGACTACACTAAATACATAAAAAGTCTAAAGGCATTTATTATTTTCTGACTCCACGAAAGAAAAACTACTGTATCTCTGAAGTATTTCTTTAACAATATAACACATATTTAAGCTATTCTATGTGTCCTTCTTTTGATAACTAATGTAATATTTTTTCATTTGCATTCACTGAACCTCCTCTGAACCTGTTTGGAGCTCCCCTGGGGAGGCTCGCCTCCCTCTTTGAAAACCTCTGTACAAGATGGAATTGGCACAAAATTTGGTACAGATATTGATCACTTTGGGGATCCATTAACTTTTAATACACTATTATCAAGTCAAAATGTCCACCTGTTTATGACTAAGTACCTGGAAAAACTAATGACTTTCCCATTAGCCAGCAAGTGAGATGGAGAACATGATAAACATTATGCCTGCTAAACATCAGCCAGTTAGCATTCAGCATTCAGACAGCCCGTTAACATCAGCCAGCTGTCATTGTGAGTATGGCTGTAGACTCTCACTGTGTGTTCAGACAGAATGGAAATACACATAAATTGATGTGAAGACGCGTCTTCTCAAGTTGAAAATGTTTCAACTTGAATGCTAATGACTTTGGTGATCTTTGGTGACTTTTTCATTCAGCTCCACCAGCACGTTGGTATTTGTGGCTTTGGGTGAAATGAAACATTTCAACGGACTTGCTCCTGTGAAGCCTGAAGTTCAAGTGGTAATGTTTGTTCGAAATGGATTTACACAGTTTTGGAAATTAGCTATTTATGTAACAACTGTGTAATCTTCTTTTTAGATTAGCCTTTTAAATGATGTGTGCAAAATTACAGACACATGACATTCATCCTGCAACCATGTGAGTATAAACCATTCAAGTCATTTCTGATAAAACTGCATTAATATTATGAGGTTTTTCTTCCCTTGCCTCTTTTCCTTTCCCTCCAGTTATTAGTGGAAGCACGACAAGCAGCAAGTCTGACTTTCATCTTGAATAATGTCAACTGGGATGAGTCACAGAGACGTCGTCGCAGTGACTTACCCTCCACTCTGACACAGAGCACCGCTCCCTATCCCATCATACACTGGGGCTGAGGCAGGGTGAGGTCATCGCTGATGGGACATGAGACCATGGGGGATGGGTTAGGGGGAAGAAAAAAAATCTCATATTATCCTGCTGAATCCTGCAATGAAAAGATGAAAGGATATAAGATCTCTGGTACGAACACATAAACAAATATACCACAAAATCTCATATAGACAAATCATGTGTATCAATCACAGTGCATCAGCAGTTAAGATGCCACAGTTGTAAGGGATGTAGGGTAATAATTCCTATGCAGTGCCGTCGTTATATATACACACACACCTCTACTCATATGCATGGAAATTTCATAGGCATGTGTACATTTTACCGTAGTAGGTGGCTTAATTCAATATAATTTGCATGCTGGTGTGCAGAGAATATTTAATCTTCCCACACATACATCCACTGAGTCCATACTCAGAAAGGTAACACACTCCTGAAGTGACTCTGCAGCAAAAGGTCTAACAAAAGGTGTATAATTAAAACTTTGGCGCAGGTGTTTGTGTGTGTGCGTGTACATCTATTTATACATCACACACTGCATTTAAACTGGATGAAAAGGACACAATAGGATTAGAAATAGGATTCTCCTCCTGAAATGATTTGAACGTGTCACTTGACAGCCTGTAGGAATGATGGCGGCGCTCAGGACTCGATCCCGCAGGACTAGAAAGCCTTAGGCTTACAGTTTATGGATGTTGCTCGAAAACAAGTGGAGATGTTTTTAGCAAAAGATATCAAAGGCTTAACACGATTCAAATGTGTAACACCATGACTTCAACATGTTAGTGGAGTAAAAGACTAACCCCAATGAAGGTTTTCAGTGCAGTTTGGGTTGCCTGCATTTTTGTGTTAACAAGTTATACTCAAAATGTCAAGAATATAATTTAACATAACATATAAAAGATTAACATTTGCAAGTGAGTATATTTTAATGGATTGTTCTGTGGTTTTCTGGTGTGTGTTGCATTTTAAGAAGTGTTTGTGTGTCTTCTATCACATGACATGACATGACTGTCCGAAAGCACACCCTTGTTCATTCTTTCAATGCTGCTTATATAACAGACACTGAGCCTTGCTACCCAGTAACTAATGACTATGTAAGCGATGTAAGCATGACTATAAATGTGTCATGTCAACAGGGAAAAGATTAGAAAAGATGATGTAAAAACTACAATCAGGTTGAGAATTATATATACACAAAAGCCCATTTTTCACAGAGACATTTTGACTTTTTATATTGAGAATAACAAGGGTCCATACATCTGTTATTCCTGAAAAAAAAATCTAAATATCTGGTTTCAAGTTATTATCAAGTTACTGATAGATCTCCACAACAACTTAATTCATTTTGACTGGAAAGCATCAGCTGAGCAGAAAGAATGCAAAACCAGCATGTCAAACAACACTGAACTAAAGAAGCAGAGCACCAGAAGTGACGTACTGAATAGACTGTGCAGCAGATCAGTACAGGTGACAGTCGCCGGCTCTGCTGTCAGGAGCACAGCAGGTGACTCTGCAGTGCAGATCCATTTTAACAGCTTACAAGAATGATAACACAGTTATTATTTTCTTTGATAGAGTGACAATCTGGGAGAGTTTCACTTCACTGCGGTGAGATTGCAGCAGAGACACTAAAACATGAGTCTAAGAGGTAATAACATGGTACTTACCTACAAAGAATCTTTCTAGTTATCTAATAAATTAATAAATTAAGTCATTTTTTGTAGTTTATCTTATAAGTGCGAGTCAACCTGATAAGTGTTACATCTATTTGAAATTCTCAGTTTTCTGTTGAAGTAAGGGTTCACAAGAGTTAACCAAGTGAAAAAAACAGGAAATTATATTCATTGTTTTCTAATTCTCCCCCAGTCATTGTTTTTTTCATGTGAAATACCCGCATTAAGTATAAAAAGATAGACATAGTGAGACGACATGTGACGTCAGTTACTATGGTTGGCGCCATTTTTTCTGTTGGGAGCAAAGACCTTCCAAATAAGGAGTGCTGGGTGTTGCTTTTCACGCTCTGGAAACATGTCCTGCTACCTTGGACCAAAGCTAACACCAGCTTACTGGGAACACAAAGTGCTGCATACTTGGGCTAATGTTAGCTACCTTTAGCTAAATTGTGCAAACAGGGTATCATTACCAAGTAACATTAAACTTACCAAAATATTGCAACAATGGTCCAACTCATTGCAAATCCCAGAGAATTTGAAGATACTTCCACATTGGCTTCAGCCTCAAACTGTGGTAGTTGCCGCTTGCGAATACCAGATTATTTTACCAGTTTAGGCCTCCAAAAATTTTCAAAATGAAAAGGGACAATCACTGTGTTTACAACTCACTCACATATCTAACATGTGATGACAGGTCACAAATAGAAACTGCTTAATTTTAAGCAGCCAGAGTGAGAAGTTCAGAAGAAATAGTGGCTTAAAACGGGCACTGTCAGAATTAGTTACGTTTCTTACATTTCTTGGATGATGTACAAAAAATATGAATTTCATACAAGGAGAAGAGATGCAAATTATGCACATATTCACATATTGCCATGAATTATGGAACATACACACATACAACTCTATGAACATTCTCATTAGTCCAGGTCAAAGGCATCTGGACTTAGATTTCTCTTATGAAGACGTTTTGCCTCTTATCGAAGCGGCTTCATCAGTTCGTAATGCAATTCGTTCCAAATGTAATTCGTAATTGCGAATCAGTTTTTTGCCTAGAAATACACACATACAAACATATTTATTATGAGCTCTATTTAACTAATATTCTTATGGTAGTGATATGTTATCACTATTTTTAAGTAGAAAAGCCTAACCAGGGACAGGGGGTGCAAATTAGCCTTGGCTAGAAACACATCTGTTTCATGTTATTTTAACCTGCTACAATGTTTATTTGCATCATCACAGACAAATAAACTAATAAATACATTAAAATGTATTGCAAAAGATTTAGCAACGACAGCTAATTTCCATCTACCTTGCTGGGCAGGTAGATACAAACTAATACAACTATTGCAATTAATGCATATACAATAAAATTCAATCTAGGTCCAAACATACATGCAAAATTTCAATTATTAAACGCAACACTATACAATATATGTAAATAATGAATAAGAATAAGGTCAACTGGGTGTTGTAGCAGGAGGCTTTTGTTCCATATGGAGTTGGGAGGGCTAAAGCCATGTGACTTCCATGTGTCCGGAGCTGCAGTGTTGCAACAAATGAGGTCAGCCTCCAGGTATGGGCTCGAACAGCAGGCAGCGCCCCAGGAAGAGCATGGCTTTATACACACACACACACACAGGCATGCAATAAAGACACACAATCACACACATCCAGGCATGTGTAAAAGCTTGCTCTCTCTCTCACACACACACAAATGCATACACACAAACACAGTGCGTCTGGTCCCGGCGGAGATGAAGTGATGCAAAATGACATCAGTCGCTCCTGTTTCTGCATACAACATGTGACTCATTACACTGGCCACTAAAGGCTCAACATTATCGCTGCTGAGAGTGACCAAACAGGCCGGGTTATCACAGCAAACATCACCTGAACTGGACATGGGTTTATTGATCGCCACAGAGGCTGACTGTCACTGCACAGGAAATGAATGTTGTGTAAGAGAGCGGGGGTGAGAGTGTTACTGTGTCACTCAGAGAGGAGCGTTGATTCATGTGGAGGATAGACAGTGTGGGTGTGTGTGTATATATATGTTTGTGTTTGGAGTGTTTGAGTTGATATTTTTAAAGGCAAACTTTTAGCCTGGCTTTTAAATGAATTTTATTTATCTGTCTTTTAACTATATGTTTGAGCCTAGATGGTATATCCTTTTATTCTATGTTTATTTCCTTGATCGTTTTCCTTTTTATTTCTGCTTTTACTGAAACACGTCTCCTCTCTTTTTGTATATTATTTCTGCCTTTCTTTCCCTTGTTTTCTTTTTAATGCCCTACCTTTCACTTCTGGTTTTATTCACCTCTGGTGTTTCCTCATTGTAAATTCATGAGTTGTGATAGCATTTCTTCAGTTCCTGTAAAGCGCTTTGTGTTACATTGTATTTGTATGAAAAGTGCTATACAAATGAAGTCTGATTGATTGATGATGTTTGTGCAGCTGTTAGTTGGAGCTGCGTATATCCTTAAAGCTGCATTGCTCTGTTTTTGACCACTAGGGGGCAGAAAAACACAACAACAAGCTGACAGACACACAGCCAAAAATATCACAGGCTACAACTCTTTTTAACGTAAAGATAATGTGTTAATGTGTCTATTTACACATCCAGCAGACACTGAGCAGCATTAATATTCATTTAAAGTCATATTTCTGTCCACGTGACGAATGTAGGTCAAACATTCGCTCTATGTTTTGCTGCTTAGCTCTTGACAAAAACGTGTCTCAGAAGTGCAGTGTGCAGGATTTAGTGGATCAAGCAGTGAGCTTGCAGATTGCAACAAATTGAATACCTCTCCCTTCACCTTCCCCTCCCAGGCACGTAGAAGAATGTACAGTGGTTGCGAAACCTGCGAAAAATGTGAAAGGTCCTGTGAAAGGTTCTAGGCTACCGCAGAAACATGGAGGTGCAACATGGCGAGCTCCATGGAAGAAGACCTGCTCTCTCTGTAGATATAAAGGGCTCATTCTAAGGTAACAAAAAACACAATTATTATTTATTATTTTCGGGTGATTATACACTAATTAAAAACTTACTTATGAATCTTATATCACATTTCTGCCAAGTCTGTTCCACTAGATGCCACTAAAGTCTACACACTGCACCTTTAAGTTGCTAAACACTTGTCTATGTTTTCCACCTACAGTAATCGCTGATGTTGTAATTCCATCATATGCTGCAGGGCAAGTAGTTTACAGCATGTTCATGTTGCTTTCTTGCCATGTCAGCAGAATGAGAAGAACAGAGAAACCTTGCCTTATTACGATTTGGGAGCGTATAATTCTGAAACATTTATGAACTGTGCACTGCTGGCAAACTTTGCAGACATTTTGTCACCAGTTCGTTAAATCATGTCAGAAATATATAACTTGGACTTACAAGTAGGAGGCTGAACAATTTCAGTCTGTACGACATGGCATGAACGTTGCATTATCTGAGCTTTTCGCTGGGAATAGCTGTCCAATGATGTTGCTCAGAGCAGCAGAAACTGAACCATAATATAAATGTGCAGACTGTAACACCAAAACAATGAGCTAAAAGATGCTAAAAAGCTCTATAAAGCTCAAGCATTGGGTGTTTATTCTGTCATTTCTGCACTGCAGCTGTCTCATATCACACAGTAGAGCTGCAACTAATGATTATTTACATTATTGTTTCATTAAAATGTCAGAAAATTGTGAAAAATCTTGCTCGTTTCCAAAAGCCCAAGGTAACATCCTCAAATGTCTTCTTTTGTCCCAACCAACAGTCCAATAATCATAGAGGACTAAATGTTCACATTTGGGAAGCTGGAATCAGAAAAATGACTGACTGATGATTAATATATGACAATAATATATTGTATATACAATCAATTCTGGCGATTAATTTAATAGTTGGCAACTAATCATCTTATCATTGCAGCTCTATTACACAGTCAATGTTTAACTCATGGATATTCGGATAATGATTAATGTATGTTTAAATGAACACTGACATGTCTTAACTTTTCTAATAATTAAATAAAATATTTTAACCAACTAAAAATAAAAATGTCTGTCCACTTGATGTTTGTTAATTTGAATAAAGGTAACATACATGTGTGCAAGAGTCCGCCTCATATCTTTACTTATTACCTGCTTTCCTGTTGTGTTTAGACTGTTATCATACAGAAGAGCAGTATAGGACACACACACACCTGTGATAGCAGTCAGCCAACTGACCCTTGCTTTACCTGTCTGCAGCCAAAACACCCCTCCAGACTTTGTCCTGTCAAACACAGCTCTTATCTCAGGTACTAGGATGCAACTGAAAACAAAAAAAAAACTTCTCTGAAGCTCAAATCAAACTGTCTCAATCAATGAGTGATCAATAAAACAAGGCTTTGTATGATAGGAAACCCAATGACCAGAAACACACGGGGCTGGTTTTACTGTAATAGACAGACTAATGAGTCACCTCAAATAATTATATTTGTCACAGACAATCTGTAAACAAATACACAATATCACACATAGGGAAAGATGTTTACATGCTGAATTTCAACACTAATCTTTTAATTAACCTCGTCATCTCCCACCACATAATTTCCTTTATTCTAGGTCCATGCCCTTATTTTCATTCATAATGTCATGCAGCTATGCAGCCCTTTCAGCATATTATTAACAGAGATCGAGAGAGAGGATGAATTATCTCCCGCTCTCCTACTGCCTTACAAACCCAATGTGAGGTCTTGCCATTATCATCTCCCCAGCCACTCATCCAGACAAGTGATTTGCGCCCGCATTACTCACCATGACACAAAATTACATTATTCATCTTTTAGTCACAGTGCCTCTCTATGTTGCTGTGGAGAATAGTACAACTGAAGTTAATTGATTTGTTCGGAGGAAATGTTACATGTTCGAGCAGATTAACATATCAGAAGAAGAGCGACATTGTACCTTTGTACTTTTCACTCAAAAGCTTCATGCTAACTCCACCACCTGACACACATTAAAACAAACAAACAAAAAAAATAAGGCCAGACCTGTTAGAGCCATTACACTGACATAAGAATGAAAACAATGATCACATCAAAAATATATAAATCATAGAGGCATCAAAGCCACCAAAGAAAAATGTCACCAAAGATGAAAACAACAAAACAGTCCCATGATGGAAGAAGAAATGGAGGAAATCAGGAAACCCTTTATGTCAAATAATGAACCAAACTTATGGAGTAAATGGATGTGGTGCAACACCTTAACACACATATCAAGGGAAAGGATAAGATTGAATATTTGGAGAAAAGGATTCAGGACATACAGCCATGCGCATGAATGGAAGACTTGATTAGAACTGGACTGGAGACCAAGCACCAAACATATGCCAGCTGCACGCTGGAACAACTCTTTTTTTTTTAAAGACAAAACATGCCCATTGAAAGCAACAATATTGCAGTTTGTCATGTACTTCCCTGAAAGGACAGCAGAGTAAATTTTGCTACTTTTACAGTCTGTTTTGTGAATTGAAAGAGCAACATTGAGCTATTAAGACAGGATAGGAAACTGACTGGGACAGGAGTGTATCTGAATGAACACCTGACATGGCCAGGTAGGCATTTCATTCTACAGAAGCAAAGCAAAATATAAAAGCCACCTGGACAAGACATTGGAGAGTGATGATTCATCTGAAAGGATCCGCAAAAGTGGTCATGTTAAGAGAACGAGAAGACCTAGATCTGTACAAGATGATGACATACAATTTGCTTTGTCCCGTGGAACAGGACAGACAGTGATGTTGATGAACATATACAGCAGACACGGGTATGAACTGTGTGTGGAATTATTTGAATGGCCAAGACAAGACTACAGTATTTCTGTGTGGAAATGTTTGAATCGACTATGACTGCTACTACGAGACCAGACAAGGATTATTCCTTTCCGTTCAAAAGGCAGGGACGATAATGAGTTTGGAGAAATGAGATCATCCTACTGTATGTGTAAAAAAGTTACTTGGACATGAGAACTACGAAAAGCTGAACTAAAACTTTTGACTTTACAGAACATAAATTGAGAACGACATTGATCCTGAGAATCACTTCTACAATAACGTCAGTGGCAACTGTGAGTATTATAAAGATGAACAATTCAAAAGCAACATAATAATGGATGGTTACACTGTCAATAATACACTTCTGTTTTTATTTTCAAGCAGCTCCTCGATGTGCATCTAAATCTACTTCTGATATTAAAAAACTGTTTTATGCAGGCTGTGTTATCAGCTCTAACTGAAGTATCATGAATAGAGAGATGATCATGCACTGGAATACATTTATTGTTGTTAACTCCGTCTATTTTGACAAAAACAAAAATCAAACTTAGATGGTAAAGTTCAATCATTTAGAATAACAACAATGAGGATCAATGATTTGTCATTAGGTACACACATTCACAGCTCATTCACGACTCTGTCTGGCTAATGATTGGTCCAGTGAACGTGCTGCTGCTCTGTCCCACCAACTGAAAAAATCAATCGAGAGAACCACGTTAGCCCTCGTTCACTGAGAAATACTGCTGACTCCCTTCAAAGAGAGGAGTTAAGGTTCGCTAGATAAAAGATAAAAGTTGCTAGATATGTCGCTAGAAGTCGCTGAAGGGGTCTGAAAAGTTGCTAAATCTAGCGATAAAGACACTGTCATCCAAATATGGTCACTTCATCACGTCTGGCTCCAGAAAACCAAGATGGCGACGGTCAAAATGCCAAGCTCGAGGTTTCAAAATGTAAGACCACAAACCACCGGGTGACATCATGGTAGCTACATCCATTATTTTTATCCAGTCTATGGTCTTGACATATTCAATGATAAGATGGTTGATGTCTGCGATAAGATGAATAACAAACAGACGGTCTTTGATTTTAATGCAGATTTGTTAAATCCAAATGAACACAAAAAGAAGAAGAGACTTTGACACAACGGCCAGTTTAAATCTATTTCCTACTATCTTAAAACCAAATAGAACAAGTGACAGTGCTGCATTAATAGATAACATTTTTACCTAGTAAGTGGACTGCTTCTTAATGGCATACGTGACCACCATCCTTTTTTGCAACCTTACAGAACTTTAAGATTAAAACTCAGAAACTCTGATACTTATAAACTGATTGAACACAGAACAGCAGAAGCCATAGAGGCTCTTAAAGAGGAGTTAAGGAAGCAAAGCTGGAATGAGGTTCATTGAAATAATGATCCAAACAAAGCTTATGATTAATTTCTGTTTACTTACACTGTCCTACACAAAAGAAGCACAAATTTTTAACACATTTAACACCTATTTTAAACATAGAACAAAGAAAGCAGAGCATAGATATGATAAAAAATGGACATGTAATGAGTCAATAAGAAACATTATTACAAACTATTGGAACAGCATTGAAGTAACACACAAGGCACATGAAAAAATATTAAAGGTTTAATTAAAAAGGGTACAAGAAACACAGATTACTTTATTAAAAAATAATCAACCAAGAAATTGCTAGGAAAGCAGCAGTCAATGGACCCAAATGCAGCACACAGACAGTTCACACTGCAGACTTCTTTATTTTAGCTCGAGTGCAGGAAAAGTAGAACTGAACTGAACGATGCAGCGCAAAGGGAGTAGACTGAACTGAACACCAGGACTCAAATATAAACTGAACTAATGAAACAACAAGGAACAGGTGGTTAGATACAGGGGCATGCTTGGAGCTGATTGGTTGAGGAAGACACGGGGAGCGGGGCAGGACTAACGAGACTGATGCAGGGCAGGTGTGGAGGGAAGAGCAGACGGGGAAAACAAGAGGCAATAACTGTTCTGGGCCGAGGATAAATCAAAACCAGAACTTCATCCATGAGTAAAATACAAGTCTACAGTATAATCATGCACGTCCTCTTAATATTTAACCCATCATAAATCAAACTGTCTCAGAATTACATAAATATAACTTAAAGTGCACAAGTCATACTGAGCAAACACAGCAAAATAAACTTCAGCGTTACATTGCCAACCCATTTACCATAAAGACTAGAAACATAAATTGGTGTTGACATAAATAAGAACCCATAAATCTGTCAAGCAGAGTGGGCTCCATATTAAGGCTGCTTCTAACAACATAAAGACAACTGTTGCTCTGAGTTTCAGTTCACTTTTGCACTTGGTTTCGACGACAGTCAATGAAATAAGCAACAGTATCTCAGCAAGTGGTCCTTAAATATAACTCTTATCCGTCCCTCCCCTCCTCAGTCCAGTCTTAACTGACAGGGAAAAAGCCTGAAGGTATCTGGTGGACTGGTGGACGGACTTAAAGCCAGACGGGGATGGAACCGTAATAGGAATAAACTAAACTAAAAGAGAAGTTTTTTACTTGCTTTGTTTGTATGAGTGTAAAGTTTGAAAAGTGGTCCTCAACGTGACTGGACTCACCTGAACTCTTGTCCTTTATTAACCCACCTGAACTTATAAACCTGAAACTTACATATATACATACAAGTAGTTTAAAACAACTGAATTATTACATAATCTCCATTGTTGTCCAAAAACTATTAAAGGTGACATGTTCCTTCACCACAAAGAGTTTTGGGCATGTTAACTGTTAACTGCCTTAGCTTGTCGTGCTGCATATCACAACCTCTTGACTTTGTACTACAATATAAATTTCTCACAGAGCTTCAGTACAAAATTGTGGTCAGGTTGTGATATGTAGCACAACCAGCTAGCAAAGCTCTGTAAATGAACCCGCCAAGCATCGTCTGCTTCACAAAGAACTACTCTCCCTGGAGACTGAAAACATGATCGCTAATCTTTGGAGATGATTTCTAAACAAACCAACTTGACCAAACTGTTCATAATGAAGGAAAATGTCACCCATTGCAGTGGTGCACCTCACTGACGTGTTTCTAATAGCTTTTGGACAACAATGGAGGTCTAAGGCACAGGGGACTTTGGATGCAAACACAACACTGCAAAGAACAATTCATTGTTGATTTGGCTCTGCACATGAGATTTGTTGACAATGAGAAAAATATAAAAGATCACCAGCCTTATCCTTACAGACACAATATGACCTGCAATGTACTTATTCTTCCATGTAGAGTTTCATATCGCAGGTTTAATATAGCCGCCACTGGAATGGCATCCATTCTTTATCTTTATTCTGTATTCTGTAAGCCTCAGTGCTGAACACTGTCATCTGATTAGAGCAAGGTGCTAACACTAACAGGTTGAGAGGTTAAATACCCTGTATAGCTCAGTCAGATCCACAGCTTTACTCTTAAGGTTGAACCCCTACCTGACACATAACAAAGGAAACTGCTGAGGAAGGAATAAAAAGACATTTAGCCCAAGGGCATGCCTGTTCTTCAAAGAACAATGCATATATTCTGTTGGCTAGCTACATTGAGGAGGATTTCCCAGCAGAAATACAAATGAATTTACTAAAAAGAAAAAAGCCCAAAAGCCCTCTGAGCCCAATATTCATTTCAATACCAGATTAGCATTGAATAATGGCATCCATTTCCTCTTTCACTTCACAGGCAGCAGGACAGCGGTTGCCTGTAGAGACGTTGTGATGTAGTGGGGCAGGACTCCCAGATAGGAGAGGACTCTATAGCCCTTCATATCCTGCCAGTGTGAGATTCAATTAAAACATTACTGGTGTTGTGCGAGGGGGGTCAGGTGGGGATCCCAGATTGTGATCGCTGTGGGGTATCAGTAAGAATGCCCACAAACATGGCTTTTATTCTACAGATGAATCTTTATATTTAGGTACATTTACACTAGTCTGAGTGCACGTGTGTTTCCTTAGATGCATCAACACTTAAAGGGGACATATCATGCACATTTCCAGGTCTACTGGAATATCTTTGCATGATTTACAGCTCAAGAAAATCCTTATTTATCTTGCACTGGCCACAGTGGATTGTAATACTCACAGATAGGATTTTTACAGTTCTGGAAAGTTATCGAGGCAGCAACTGTTTCGTCTTTTGTTGCGTCGATCATGAGGTAAACAGTCGAGTGTGGCGTTCACGTTACAAAGTAATCCACCAGGAACGTGTGCTTGCATGTTTGTGGGACCGGGCCGGATGATGTCGGGTTGCTTTGCAACAAAAGTTGAGCCCCATTCAAGTTTTCTGCTGGGCGGCTACTGCGTTTTTTTGATAAGCTCTCCACAGTGGCACCCCTGCTGCGTCCACAGACTGCCCCCATTCAAATAAATGAGAGGGCTGATGTCGGTCTGAATGCCCCCTTGCGCAGCCCCTCGGTTCAGCCTCTGTCTGAAACAGGCAGTTTTAGCTCCTGTCTCTTTAAGGTTCTCCTCCCGATGAGCCCACTCTGTTCTGATTGGCCAGCTCCTGGAAGCTGCCCCTCGACAGACGTCCACCAACTGGAGGCTTTTTGTAAACAAACAGCAGTAGTAGGATTTCACTTCTTTGTCACTTTTTCACTTCTTTTTTTCAGTTTCCTCTTTACTCAAAATGTAAACGACTCAAATGTATCCGTACACGTTTGAGTCTGGCTTCTGATTCTATGTGGACAACGCAAACAGCTCGTGGAACAACCTTAGCAACACGGACTACAGCATGGCCGGGTGTTTGTGGGCGTGCACTCGATCTGATGTCATCACAAGGAGGAAGTACAGGATAACTTTGCAAATGCAGCAATTAGAGCAGGCTGAAGCCCTGGCTTTGTTGCAGCATTTCAAGTTTTGGAACTTCGACCATGTGTAACATTGACGTCCAACATCATAACAGTACATAAATGACAAAGACCCACTAAAAACATGTTATGTCCCCTTTAACACAGGAATGCTCATGCAGAACAGTTAAAACTCTAAATATGTGGAAAACAAATCTCTGACACTCTCCAAGCTGAGCCTACAACTGTGTGCTGCCACTTCAGTTAATAATTACCTCACCATGTAAGTGGCTGGTGCCTAATTGGCTATTGCCACTAACTACTACTATTGAGAACCCATGTAGTAGTCAGTAAAACAACATACAAATACAAAACAATCCCAACATATTCAACTTAACACAACAAATAAAAATCACGCATGAAGCTCTGAACAGAAAGTAATGAATTAATTATCAAAATTGGAACAGATTTTTTTTTTTTGATGCTTGTTTGACTTGCTAGTATCAGTTGGAAAAGCACAGGTGTAAATAACAAACTTAAACTTCTTTTAAGCCGAGGTAATATGAGAACATTAGACCTTAAGAGCATTGAGCGTTAAGACTTTAAACTCCTAAGTGATAAGTGGCTCATTGCAGCAGCACATTAACAATAAAGCGTTTTTTTACTCCGCATGTTTTCCCTCTGGATAAAACCTACACAATCCAAGCTTATTCATAAGGGCACTGTTGAGTCAGGCAGCTAGCTGAATGCACCTCACCAACAATGAAGCATGCATATCATCTCAACCTTTCTGTCCCCCTACTGAGCCTCTCCAATCTAATTTCATCCCCCGTCCTCAACACAGAGTTGTGATACCCCCAAAGGAAGCTTGCTGGTTGCGAGAGGCTTGCACAGCGTTCGGCAGCACCTGTCTGAGCTGGAAACCTGATCATCGGCAGGTACAAGAATAGCTTGACGGGGGTGTAAAGGCCACTCCCCTGACCTGATGTGAACTGTCATTGAACTTCTGTCCCTGCTGAGGACAAAACCGTGATCCATGTACAGTATATGTAAGCACCTATCTCTCAACTCGCTGCTCATGAGCTCTTGACATTTTAACAACTGATTGTTTTCCTTTTAAAGGTGTCACATGTTGCGTTTTTAAATCGATAAATCTTAAATATGTGTTTATGGTAAACAAACACAGTAACCACTGAGAAGGTTTATTGATTGAGATTCATACACCATATAAAGTATATAGTCAAATACACTGAAAATCTAAAATTAGTAGTATAATGGAACATACAAAGAGACTTTTTAGATTAATTTTTGGGTTTTATTGCCTAACTGAACATGTAAAAAGACTGTAAGTTACATATTCATGTACTTTGAACATTGACCCAAAAGGACATCCTTATATTGAGGAAGCTTTAGTCATAGTTGTGTATTCTGAATATTGGACTTTTATTCAATTACTGTACATGAGAACAAATTGGAGGTACTTTACTTGAGTATTTCCATTTGACTACTTCATACTTTCAACATTTCATAGGGAAGAGTTGCACTTTTTAGTCCACTGCATTTATTTGACAGCCACATTTATTTCACAAATATAAAAAACCCCATAGTTAACTCATAAAATATTACACATTTTTACAGATTTTTACAGACAGTGTAAATAAACAATATTGAAATAGTTACAATTACGTCCAAGTTGACCGACTAAAACAGTAAAATACTGTTATTTAATTATACTATTATTTAAATACTATGCAAATATAATATAAAATAAAATGTAACACTCACAGTGGCCATTTTTGTGCATTGACAATTTTTACTTTCAACTCATTTAGCACTTTTAGTCTCTATTTCAAAACTTGAACCTTTGCTGTTTTTCAGTATCCAATTACAGAATTTATTAAGCAGCATACTGCTGAAGCCTTTTTTTTATTCCATGTGGTTCCTTCATCATATGACTCATTGAAATCAGTGTGGGAGCATCATCTGGAGGTGAGGCAGCTCTCATACTCCTACTGAGGATATGTGGCTTTCCCAGATTTCCTCCCTACTAGCTTTGGAGAGACTGACAAATGACCTGAGACACAAGTTGGACAAATTCTGGGAAATCTGGAACCTTTTCTATTAATTTTTGGAGACACAGTGATCAGACCCTGGTGTTTTGTTTGGTAGGTGTTATTATTATTGTGCATTATTGTTTTGTGCTTGTAAAGGAAAACCAAACGCATGGAGCAGTAAGGGAGTAAACCCTCCATTATTAAATTTAATTTGACACTAAATATGCTTTAAGTTTCATTTTGTTGGATATTTGACTCTTTGCCTTGTCTTTTTCAGATAAGCAGTGCAGCTGTAGTTACTGAGCAGTACATCAAAAAAAGCTCTGACTAATCGCAGTAAATCACATGACATTCAATATTCAAAACACAGGCAATGTGACAACATAAAGAAAACTTCTAATCAGCTACGTTTTGCTGATACTTTTGTATTTTTAGTTAAATAATATTTTCAATTTTGGACTTTTACTTGTAATCGAGTATTTTTATTTTACAATTCTGCAGCACTGAATACCGGTGATCGAGAGTAACTAAGTACATTTACTCAAAATACTATAATAATATATAATATAATATATAATATAATAAAATACAACACATTGTTAAAGATGAAACCAGTGGTTTCCAACTTTTTTGGCTTTTGACCTCTTACATAAATCAGTGTGTAGTCGGGTTCACATTTCACATGTCTATGAATGTCAACAGCTCCACCAAATACTGATTTTTCCTTCTAAACCTCTCACATGGTTTTATTTCAATAAATGTTCAAATGATCTAATATTTCACCAAATATCAAAAATTTGAGAAAAAGTCCAAAAACTGAAAACACATTAAACTAGCTAACTGTATATAAAGTAGTTCAAACTAGCTCCACCTGCAGCAGCTACAACTTTAACATGCTGCTCTGATGCTTCACTATTAATAATCTAATGATGTCATATATAATAATATATCAGTCAGAGGGATCGAGCCACTACTTTAACACTTTAAGTACATTTTGCTGCTAATAATTATATACTAGGACTTTTCATGCAGACGTTTTACTTGTAATAAAGTATTTTCTTTGTAGAATTGCTGCTTTTAGGTAAATAAAGTGAGTGAATACTTCCCACCCAACTGCTTCCCACTGAGACATTTATATCCCTTTAGCTCTGCTCTCTATCCACAGCGCTACATTCACCTGTGGAGGACCACCTTGCTGTTATATTTTTTCCTTTTTTCAGCAGTCAGGAGCAGCAGAGAGAGTCTCTCGGGCCGACCCAGGCAGAGCTGTAGGACCACCGCTTGGAAACATCTCTCCGAGCACACACACACATACACACACACCCATGTGCGGCCAGTAGGAGGGGCCATGTGCTGAGGTGTTTTGAGTAGGTGATGCCGTAAAGGAGCCTGCATGTCGCAAACCAGGTGTTCTGCGGGGGAGAGGGGAGGAGGGGTGAGGCGGAGGAGGAGGAGGAGGAGGAGGAGAGACAGGAGGGAGGAGGGAGGAGGTGACTCGCGAGCGGCTGCGTTTCAGACTCAGCGAGAGGATCATGGCGGATGGCCCCAGGTGTAAGCGCAGAAAACAGGCGAACCCGAAGAGGAGCAGCGGTAAGTCCAAACTCCTCCGCGACCGCCGCTGAGCGCTCCGGGCGGGCTGTAGGGGAGCTTTTCACTCGGTAAACTCCTTCTGGAGACTTCTTAGGAGTGAGTTGGACCACGTTTGGTGGAGTTTTTGGGAGTGTTAGTGTGTTCATATCCCAGTGTGGTGGTGTACCGTTATACCTGGCTGGCTCTCCTCTCTCGCTCTCCCTCTCTCTCTCCGCCTAGCGGTGCACGGGGCCGCCCGGCCGAGTGCACCGTTATCCGGCTGCTATAATAACTCGGGTAACGCTTCATACTTAAGTGCGCATTTTTTTTTTTTTTTGGTTTTTTAGTGTTCCTGACACTTTCCCTTCCTCTTGTTTCTCTACTTGACTGCCACTTTTCCACCCGCAGCAACACTTGGCGGCAGGTTGCGCTGCTTTCACATAACAACGTGGCCCGTTGAGCGCAGTTTGTAGTTGACTGTGGAGGTTTTTTTTTTTTTTTTTTTTTTTTTTTTTTTTTTTTTTTAGGGCGAGGTTGCGGGGTTAGTTTCGTACTAACTTGCTGCTCTCTCGGCTCCGGACAGCACGGTTTCTCGCTGCCTTTCAGAATAATTCAACTTTAAGCTTCTTGTTTTGACGGCCGGATGGTGAATAGCGCTGTTGCGGTGAATGCATGCGGGGTTTTTTTCTTTCTTTTTTTTTTCTTTTTTTTTGCATGGGCTTTGGTTTGGTCAATGCTGCTGCTGCTCCGGTGATGGTAAAAGACATGGGATGTTTATTTTATCTCCACCTCACCCCTCCCTGCTACAACTGCGACAACAGCACATGTTTCCTTGTTTAAGGTAAGAGTGGAAATGATTGATTCTCCAGAAGTAGCATTTTATTTTGTTATCTGAATGCATGCGTTTCCTCATCGCCTGCACCGGTTTGGCTTTATTAATTAAGCTTTTTTTTAATTAATTGTGCGTATGTTTTATGGTGTTTTATCCAACAAATCGCTCTTTTTTGCACCTGTAAATTCGGTTTTGGTACCTAATATGGACTTATAGTGTATCTGCGGTTGTCAGTGTTTACTTAGTGGTGTTTGTATCTGTTGTAATATTGTAATATCACCCAACGAGAGTTTATCTTTATTATGTCAATATAAAAATAATCCCATGATAAGTCAAAGTTATGAATCAAACGCTATAAAAGTGGAGTTTAAATCTAGGTTGTTCATTTAACTTTAAATTTAGACAACCCCGAGGTGTCAGCGTCCCTCATTGGACGGTTTCTCACCTGTACTCTCCCCCTGTTACATCGTATCAGCCAATAAAAAAAGTAAATCCATGAATATATATATATATATAAATATATTTTGGTCACCGTTATGAGGCTTGATGTGTGTGAGCCGAAGGGCTGGAAAGCACCTTTTTTTTTCTCCTCCTGCTGACGACACGACGGTGACTCGGTGCGTCCGTACAGGAGCCATCATCATCATCACCATCATCATCATCATCATGTTTACCTGAACGCGGATAACGGGGGGCTGACAAATGGCCTAGAAATAGACAGAAATAACACCTGCGGCTCTCCACCGTTGACGGATCCGGAATCCGCTCGCCGTTTCCTAAAGGCTCTGCGTCTCATGAGGAGCCAGGAAAAACCGCTCCAAATGTCAACTTGTGCAGGTAGAGATGATTTTTTTTTTTTTTTTTTGTAGTTTTCACCGTGTGCCATGCCAGCTTCGCAATAGATGCTCGCCTTCTCTTCATTCTCGCGGGATTTATCTCTCTCATCGACACGCATTTCTGACCCACTTGTGCATGTTTTATCTTCCTTTTTTTTTTCGTGTATTTTTTTGTGCACCGGTTGGCTGGTTTTGGTCGAGTGCAGCCTGCAGCTGTGTGTGTGTGTGTGTGTGTGTGTGTGCGGGGAAAATGAGCGGTGCATAAGGTGGTTATCCCTCTGTTATTCCCCCCACCGTGTGTATTATCAGTGCTTACGGTTCACAGTCAAACCTCTCGTTTCCATCTATTGTGTTGCGGTAATTCGTTATACAATTTCCTGAGCGGTGTGCGGAAGGGAATGGCGGTCAGTACCATTACTGCAGTGAAGGCGGGGTTGCTGTTTTTTTTTTTTCTGGACCGGAGACAGCCAGGTACGCAAGGTGATGCAACACCTATAAAGGTGTATTTTTCACCGATTTCCTGGCGATATCTTCGGCGTGTATGGCGTAAATACTAAATGGAAACAATCCCCCGAGCGTCTCGTTTAGTTTACTTTCCAATAATATAACGTTAAATGCCCCTGTGACGTGCAAAGGAGCGCATCCTGGTCCGTGTAACGGGGCGCACAATCAAGATGGCAAAAGGTGCTGTGATTTCAGTGCGCACCTCTTTCATCTGCTGCAGGTGAAACTCACATGCTTCTGCTTTTCGTCTCGTTTTCATTATTTTCGCCTAGCATCAGCAAAAGACGTATTTTTTTTCTTGTTTCTTTTCCTTTTTTTTTTTTTTTTTTACGAGTTTCATCCACATGAAACAGCTTCAGCTTCACAGCTTGTGAATTTCAAAAGAGCTGATGAGCCAAACATTTTAGCTGGTGCTAATGTACCGTGACCTCCAGCCTGTCAGCGCCGTGATGAGGCACACAGCTGCGGATACAATCAACTATACTGTCACTAAGTCTTTAATTGTGTGCTTGTGATGTCCTTAAACAGTTCATATGCTCACATCATTTGGTACTATAGTGACTTTGGTGTGAGTGGCAGCCTAATGGGGGATGGACTCTCCTCCATGTATCAGAAGTCAGTAAAGAGACTGTTGATTGGTTTACCTGAAACTATCACATCCTGGTTCTTACTGATAATAAGTGATATTACTCAGGTGACTGTAGATTCACTTTACACACCTTAATAGTTATTACAGAGGCAAATCTTTAATAATTATTTATTTCATGAATGATCTGCCGCTTATTTTCTTGGTTAATCCATTAGTTTGTCTAAAAAAATGGCACAAAATAGTTTATTAACTCAGCCCAAGGCGACATATTCGAATCACTTGTTTTGTCTGATCAACAGTTCAGACAAAGAAAAGAAGCAAATCCTCACATTTGAGAAGCTGAGACCAAAGAACGTTTTCTATTTTTACATATTACCTCAACAATGAATTGATACTGAAAACAGATCAAGCAGTTCATTCATTGATTTATTGTACTCTTAAAGCTAGGATAGGCAATTTATGTTAGAAGCACTTTTTGTTATATTTGTCGAAATTCTCTTTACATACCAACAACAATCAATAAATCAAAGTTTCTGACAAAAAAAAGGCCTGTAAGAAGCCCGACCAATTGTTTCCTTTGGCCCTCATGAAATGATTGGTTAGCCTACCTGCTTGTCTACCTGCATGTACTCCTGTACACTCACTGCAGTGGCCAATCATGCTGGCGATCAGACGCCCAGCTGTAAAAAAGCTTTACATGAGGGAACAGAAAGACGTTACTTGGACGAGGGGAGAACATTTCTCTATGTTTGATAAGGAGTAAACATACAACACGTAACGTGTAACATGACAACAAGTAAAGTTGTTGTCGGCTTCCAGGCTTGTTTTAAAGAAGATGAGAGAAAAAGAGAGAGAGAGAGAGTGTTTTTGGGGGGTTTGGCTTTGGATGGAGGTCTGAAGGGAAGGGCTGGGATTTCTGTCAATCGGATACTTTCAGGATCTAACTTACTCCTGCTGGTTTCTCCAAAGTTGCCTACCCCAGCTTTAACACCCTCTTTCTTAACTTTCTTGAAAACTTTTGCTGGATCTCGTTTATTAATCATAATAGTCATTATATATATAGTCATTATACAGTCTGAGGACATCATAAGGCAGCATATTACAGATATCACACTTTTTGTTTTGTCAAATCACATAGTAGTAGACGAGAATTATGAAAGAGTTGTGATGCACGTAGTCAGTGACAACTTTGCATCTTAAAACAATATGTCTTAAGGTCACATTCACACCCAGCGTTGGTTTCCTTTATACCGAACCATAGTGTAAAAGTTAGCATATCGCATTTCTTGCGGTTTTACTTTCACTTTGCCTGGCTGTACTGCAAGCTAACAAGAACTTGTTAACCAAAGCGGTACATGATTGTTTATTGGACATAGATTCCTCTCGTTCCTGTCGGTCAGAGACGGAGTCAGATCTGTCTTCCAGCCTCTGTAACTCCAGCTGAACACTTGTCTTTGCTATTTCGAAAGCATGAAAGAAAAATCTGGATGTGAGCGACAGTTCAGACTTTGGTTTGTCCTTGATTCATTTTTTTTTTTTTATGTGTAAGCGGAACTGGCGGGTCAGGTGTTAACACCCATCTCTTCATGCTCATAAAAACTTAATATTATGAAATAAGTTCCTGTAGTTATAGTTATAGTCTTGTTTAAAAAGAGGACTGACACTCATTTTAAAAGTGTACAGGTGCGGCTACATTGTGTCACCCAAGTTCAAATGCTATTATGCTTATCTATACAAGAAAACTAAACTAAAGAGTAAATACAGATCCAGATCTGGCTCTTGTTAAAATAGTTAATAGTCGGCCTTGCTCTTCCTCTCTACAGAAACGACCTGCCGCTGTAGAAAAAGCAGAGCAAGTAATGAGTGTAATATAACTAGAAACCTGCAGAGACCCCTTACAACCTTCACTTTTCCCCCCTGCACACTCATCTTTCTGTAAACACATATCACATTGTACATTGGAAGTTACATCCTAGTACAGAAACAAGTGCAGACTTTTAACCTTAGCTTAACCGCAGCCTTAACACACTTGTTTTTAGCTCCAGCACACACGCTAAGCGCCTACAGCTCTACTGTAAATGGCAGGTGTCGGCCCTCCATGTGCACTGCCCGCCGCCGCTGCTGCTGCTGCCGCTTTGGTCACGGGTTCGTCATACAACGCCTTTCCGCTGGCTTCAAAGTGCTGCGTGTTTTGTGTGTGTGTGTGTGTGTGTGTGCGTACGAGCACGCTCTCAGCTGGACTGTAATCTAACACACTGCAATTTAGGCACTACAGGAATGCGGCCTGGTGTTAACATACCTTGACAGGATAAACACAGCGGCCTACTCCCAGGCTTGGACGTCTCATACGTACAAGCCAGCCAGGGCCGGGCCTTCGGAGTGGAGGACGTTTAGGTTTCCTGTTTTGTAGCCGATTGAAGCGCTTTGTTCATTTTCACATTTTATAATAACTCTCTCTCTCTCTCTCAGTGACGGTGTTGCTTTGACAGACGGGTTACCGTGTTTACAACAGCTTTCGATGTTCTCTGTTCACCGACCGATAGATTTTTATCAGCTATATCAGGTCAGGAAAGTAGACATGGGCTGATATGAAGGTGCTTTGAATAGCTGTTTTTTAAAGGAATACTCCGTCTCTTTGGTGATCTGCTCTCGGATCAGCTTGTTTGATGTGTAGATGAGTAACATTTTCTCTGAGTGTCTAGTATTTATTCAGCTCTCCTCTGTAGATACTGAAGCCTGTGCTGCACTGTTAACGCGTTGCATAGCGCACAAACCACATGTGCATCATCGTATAAGGGTCACGACCCTTAAATCGAGCGTTGCTGCTTCAAATGCTGGACTGTATTCTGTTTACCAGCGTTTCTAGACCGTAAAATGCGGCAAGGCTGAAAAAAAAGTCAGTTGGTCCTCCACAATCACACTCACCTCAAGGGAAAAAGGGTTAAATATCTCTCTCTCTATATATATATATATATATATAAAACTGCTTGTTCATAGGCCTCTTTTGTCTTTATGTATGAATGAAAGCGTTTTCCTGCAGTCATCCTAAGGTGCTCCAGTTACAGCTGTCCTACAGAGCAGAGGAGTCATGTGAGTGTGCTGCTTCTGAGGTAATACTGAGCATTTGTTTGCAGCTAATGTGCCTCGTCATCGGCTGGTTTTTATCCCGGCACTCTCATTAGATTAGTGTGATATCAAGTAATAGATGCTATCGTGTCGTATAATTTCGTCTAATGAATGCAATTACGCGAAAATCCGACTTGTTATTGTGACTTTAATCAGCCTTTTTTATCTGCACATGCTACAAACCAAACTATTTCTGAACGGAGGACTGTTCTTTTCTAAGTTTTACCTTAAATTTAATGTTACTCGAGTATAATCTATGCACGTGTCTCTCCTTGTGCTCTATGTGGGAGACGGCACTGTCAAAGAGAAATGGTCCTGAGTGGTATTAGAGGCGGTTGTGGTCAACAGTAGCTGTTAATTGATCCATGATCGTTGGTCATTTGTGTTACTTTCTCCTTGTGCTAAAGAGCCTGGAGCTTTCTCTGTGTGTGTGTGTGTGTGTGTGTGTGTGTGTACTGTTTCCCTTGCACAAATGGGCCCGAGGAATGACAAAGCACTACAGGATGTCTTTAGCAAGTCAGCATTAACCCCTCCCATCGCCTTTTATGGTCCTGAGGGGGAGGTGCGTTATAGAGCTACTGATGCTGCTGCTGTGACTAATTGAGCAATCTGTGTGTGTGTGTGTGTGTTAGTGAGAGTGTGTGTGTGTTTGTTAGCATCAAGGTGGGAAACAGCTACTTTCCTCCAGGCTTTGCATAACAACACAGGCCTCCTTGTTGGGATTTACATGCATTAACATGGTGTCTGTGAGGGCGAAGCAGCCGTTCCTGCTGATGCTGTTGCGTTTCAATCAGATGACGGCGGCTGATAAAGGCACCTTGACAGATCGGGCGTGGTGAAATTAAGGCAGATGACTCAATGCCTGCAAAGATGTACGTACATATCTGGTTTAAACAAGTTGAAACAGTATATACACCCTCACATCTGACTTCTGCAGTGTTTCCGCACTTTAAAGCAGGTCAAAACAAATAAAGGAATTCATCATTTTAAGCATCGTATGACGAGTAAAGCACAAAGCAAACATGGATGTGATACGTCAGTAGCGACGCAGCAAAACAGAACAGCATCACTTAACAACTAATTTCCTTCCATTGAAAAGCTCAAACGTCCAAAATATCAACTATGACGTTTTGTGGTTGATCTGATGGGGTTTTAATTGAGTCATAAGCCAAAGATGGCTGAGTTTTTTTTTTTAGTTTTTCACATAGCAGCAGCAATAGTTAATGTTCAGGAGGTGTTCTGGAAAGTGGGAGAGTTAAACTATGGCTACATTCACATATTTTTGTTTAAAAAGCACAACTTTCGCTCTGTTCATGCCCCTAAAACCCCTAAAATGCCAAACTACATATTGCGAAAGTAGCTTCAGTCACATGACTATTGACTAATGCGGCGCTTATTGCCAGGCAGGTGTAACACTTAACATGAAACTTATTTTTAGTCGAGGTGAAAGGGAAACGGTGCTGTGCCCTCTGATTAAATACGAAACTGAGAGCAAACTAATCGTGTGGCGTTTGAAACCCAAATCTAGATGTCTGAAAGTCGTCTATATCTCCAGTGTTGACAACACAGATTTTAAGAAGACACCCCCCCCCCTCCAACCCCAACCCCACCCCCATTCACAGACCCACCCACCCAGTTCTACACAGAGAGGTCAGAGGTCAATCTAGCAGCCTCGGAGCTGTGTTACATCACAGAACACATGAGGGGTGAGGGAGGGGAGGGGGAGACATATGAGACATACTGGTTTTGAACAACCTAAGGGAAGAATGAACATGTAAGAGTCCATTCTTCATTAAAAGCTCTACTTTTCTCTTTTCAGAGGACGCCGTGTCAAACGACTTCTCCCTGACTCACTTATTTCTCCGACCGCTGCCTCTTCTCTCCCTCTCGTATTCGTCTCATCTCTCTCTCACTGACTCAAGTCGAAATGCTTATCGGATCACATGAGATGATTTACAACACATGAAAGCGGTCTGCGAGTTTCCTGGGCCGCTAAACCGCCGCTGTAAAGGCTCAAGATCAAAACGCTCCATCAATATTTAATAATCCTCAATAATATATCAGCTATAGGTCCGAGTCTGGATAGGATGGCATCTGGTTCTGGACCTGGACTACTAGTTCAGCTATCAGTAACCCCCGGCACTGGTCGACGACTCGAAACGGTTCCACAGTAATGTCGGGCGTTATTGTGCTCACACAGTGTGCAAGTGAAAATCATTAGTGAACCGATGATATTAATGATGGTGTGAAATTTTAGCAGCGCTGATCATAATGATTATGGGGGGAAATAACGTGGGAAGCTCAGTAAGTTTCAGTGTTAATCATATTTTAAACATACACAATGACATCATAACGCAAGGAATCAAATAACTTCTCTACTGTTGTGCACCAGCGTCACTTTTGAGCATAAAGACCATCACTGGATATGTCAGATTGAATATATATATATATATATATTTTGTACATTTGTCAGCAGGCTACCAGGTCATGCACCCCTGACTCAATTTAGGGATGAACGGCACTTGTAATTCAAGATTCAAGATGTTCTTTCTGGATAATATTTAAAAAAAAAATGTTGCCCCAAAAGTCTGTGTGGCTGTAATGTCCCAAAAGACATTTCAAACTCAACAGACGGCGATGTGCAGCGCCGAGGTTGAAGAAGTAGAAGGGATTTGTTTTGTGTGTTTAAGTCTGGAGTGTTAAATTGAATTAAGATTACAGTCGAGCCAAGTCCTCCTCTAAACTTACAATGCCATTTAAAATTGATGCGCCGCCTACGCTCAAAACAAAAGGCAAATGTGAAACCAGAACTGAAATTTACCTCGAGCCCCACTGGTGCATAAAATCACAGAGGAAACGCCAAACCTGTCTCAGTACTTTTCTTAAAAGGTGGCCTAACCCCGTTCCACATCTAAACCTGCTTTGCTGACGCTTTTCTTCGTCGGTCGCCATACAAACGCCTGAATATTCATGTATTTCAAGAGGCTGAAGCAGCAGCTAAGAGCTAAAACTTTAATCTGCACTGTGGCGCTAACAGTGGCTGAGCTGTTGAAAAGACCGCCTGTGGTGAAGGGACACAATTTCTTCTTCTGTCGCTTGCTGACCGGCATCCCGCCTCAAACTGTGCAAGTGTGCGTTAGGAGTGCACACACACACACACGAGAGCATGAGAGTGTTAAATGAGTTTAAACATGTGTTTGTGAGTTTACACATCCGTGAGCCGGTGTTCTGCGTACGCGAGGGTCCACGTGGCGTAAATTTCAGCATCCGAGGGTGTACGCGTAAGCATCCCTGTACCTCCCAATATGTTGTGACCACGCGGGTAGACGCCGATCCACCTCGCACGTGTGGAAAGCGTCCCCCAAGCAGGACTCCCAGAAAGTTGTATAAACAGAACTACTGTGCGTCCGCCGTGTCCGCAGCTGTCTGCAGCTGTCCGCGTCCGCTTGGGAGTATATTCGGGGGTTAAAGTGTGCATGCAGGCCAGTGTGTATCAAAAGAAAGAGTCCCATTCAAAGCCTTGCTTATGTGTGTGTGTGTGTGTGTGTGTGTGGGAGAGAGAGGGGGGGGGGGGGGGGGCAGCCTTTCACACTGACCCGGTGGGAAACTCCTCTCCCTCTCTTTTGGTGGTGGTAAAATTTGCATATCCTGCCATCCTCCATTCTCTCTCTCTCTTTTTCTTTTTTTTTTTTCCTCCCTGCCGCCTAAGAAGTAGAACAGAGGCTGTCGGCTCCCGGAGCTCAGAGGAAATCAGTGAAAACTGGAAAGCCCAAAGCTGCCGCCTGCCTCCAGGCACAACAACCCCGAGCCACAGGCGAGGGTGCCGTACAGTAGGGACTAAGTCGAGCCGTAATCCTGTGCATGTTGGTCATTGAAGTGGAATACAGCTTGTCTGTGATAGGCCGCTGGCTTTGATTCGCTTCCATTTAAATTGGGACACATCTCATAGGTAAACCCAAAAGGAAACCCGTGTAGGAAAACGCACACGAGGAGAGACGGAGAGAGCGATGAAACGAATAAATCAAACAAAAAACAGTGAAAATGTAGTAGTGAAATTCTTTAGTGAAAGGTACAGAATCTAATTTTCATGTCGTCTTGATATGAGAAAATACAAGTTATTTCTAAAGCAGGTGATTTACTTTTTAAAGGGATGTTGAATGAATCAGAGGACGCCACAAATGTGAATGACTGACACTTTATTTTGAAAAAATCCTAAATGATTTTTAGTGACTTTTAGTGCAAATCATAGTAATTACTGATCTTGTCTCTTCTTTTAGGGGAAAAAAAAGGTTTTAATACTCTTTGTTTTCTTGACCAGGTCGCTGTTGTAAAAAGCTTTTACAGCGCTGCACGCCTTCTAAAGTGAAACAGTTTACAGTAATGGAAAAATTTCCTTTAGGAATGTAACATGGCATATCTCCTTTTTTTTTTAAAAGGTTTTTACCATGCTCAAATGCTTTCTCATAGGAACCAGATGATTTTCATAGGAACATTGTGCATTAAAATGAACTGTAACAACCGCAGCGGGTTGTTCATTTTGATTCCAAATTTTTATTACTTTAAAAAAAAAAAAACCCACCAAAGCTATATAAAACCACCACCATAACCAATGACTTATTTCAACTCATTTCAAAGTACCTGATTAAATAAAGCTTTAAAAAGAAAAAAAAAAAAAAACAGAGCAGGAGAGACGACCTACCGGCAGCCTCAGTGGTCTCAGGAGACATAAATCATAAGCGGTGGACAGGTGGGTTAGGAGGGGTCTGAGCTCACTAAAGACACCCCGGAGACCTGAAAGAGTGCAGCAGCAGCAGGACAGGTGGGAGTGGAATAGAGAATTAGATTAGAAGCACAGTAAGAGTGATTTATTTCTTCTCTTCCACGCTGTCGTTTGCTTTCCATCGTTGTTCAGCGATTCAAATGCGACATGATCCAAAGAGACAAATGGCGAAAATTGGACGCATGAAACTCTTAAACTGAAGAATCCTGGAACTGTAAGTTAAAAAAAAAACGGCATAATAGCAAATCACACACACCTCACTATGCCAAACAAAAATAATTGGCTAGCAGAATCAGCCGTGTTAATGCCACCTCTCTGAGGCACGGACATTTCGGTGGGAAAAACGTCTGTGCTCATTACTCTCCCTGTTCACACGTTACGGCGTGGACGAAAAAGTCGCAGGTTTCCCTTCTTGCTTCTAATGAGCCTGAAGCTTCGCGCGTAAATTACACGCTCGGCTCCGATTGGGCGATTATCTTCTGGCCATTGCCGCTGCCGTTGCAAAGGAGTTCATTTCGAGTCTCAGTAAGTTATATCGCAAAGAAACGGTATTTACTGTAATATGTTTGGAAGCATCATGCTACTATACTGGTTCTGCTCATGCTCTGTGCTCTCTAAGTAAGGCCGAAACAATTAGTTGGCTACAGAGCTGCAGCGATTAGTCGAGTAGTTGATCAACAGAAAAATGGTTTCAGCTTCTCAAATGCGAAGATGCTGCTTCTCTGTGTTTTTATATACTTTTTTTTGAATACTTTGGGATACATTTGAAGATGTCACCAAGGCGATTTTCCACGATTAAAAGAAAATAATTGTTAGTTGCAGCCCCAGTTGAATGTGATGGAAAATAAACCAACTATTGTGACTATTTATTAAGCAAAAAAACGCCTCAGTCTCTTGTTTCAGAGTCTCAGATGTGAAGATTTGCATTTCAAACCGAACATCTTCATGTTTTCGGACTATAAACTTGTTCCGTCACATCATTTATTGTGTATGCTGCACACAAATGTATTTGTTACACGGATGGAGTCCGAGCAGGTGTCTCTCTCTGTTTCCCTTTCTCCCATCACGCAGGATGGATGTTGAGTGAACACGATGGGATGGAACAGAGGATTTGATTAGAAGCTGAGTAGAGATGCGCAATGTGGATTCTCTCTTTGTGTCTCTCCTCCATCCTGTGTCCTGTGGGCTTGATTTGCAGTGCTGCGGAGCACGTGGGATGATATACGACGCTGTAAACGTGGAGGAAGAAAGGAGAGGAGGAGGCGGAACACACCTCTCGCTACCCGAAAGAAAATATGCAGCTCTATTCAAATCTCTTAATAAACCGTCAGCGTAGATTCAGATTTATTTGTCGATAGAAGAGAACATTAAGAGTCGTCCTTTTTTTTTAAAAAAATCACACAAGCAAATTCACGGTCGAGTGAAAGAGAGAGAGAGCTGGAGAGGCTGAAAGAAAGCCAGTGTTGTTATTGAATTACAGGTGATGGCTGCTAATTGGGCCCTCCAGAGAGTGTGTGTTTGTATGTGTGTGTGTTTGATGTGTGTGTGTGTGTGTGTGTGTGTGTCTGGCTCTAGGGATGCAGACTTGATGAAGCTGTTAGGGTAAAGTGCGGGGCCCCAGCGCGCTCCCTGAGTGCTGTGCTTTAGAGGCTGTCCTGTCCCTGCGGAGGAGCGCTAATGGAGGCCACCCAGCCCTGATGAATTACACCCAGGCTGGATGGATGGAGGGATGACGGAGCCGGGGGTGATGCTGCTGTAATTGAAGCGGCTGCCGAGCGAGAAGAGTGCCTGCTTTTTTTTTTTTTTTTTTTTTTTTTTTTTTTGATGAGCTGTAGGCAAGAAGAAACACGTTTGCACCGGAGCTGTGACAATAACCGCATCACCACCCCACTGTGGCTCTTAGCAGGGGTGTCGGCAGGGCCTGGAAGTCACACTCCACCGGCTTTTTATATGAAAAACGTGTTATTTTTAAATATCGCTGATTATGTCAGACTCAGCCAGTTCAGTGACGTCAGATTTCCGGGAACATTCGCGTCAACGAGAGATAAAGTTTCTTTTATGTTTGCCGTCATAGCGAGTCGCAGCCTCTTTGTATAATCAGTCGTTTGTGATTTATCAAACGCACACATGCCAAATATTTGCTCCAATTTATCCATTTAGTTAATTGCAAATTGAATATCTTTCGGATTTGGAGTCGTCGGTTCGGACAAAACAAAGCGATTTAAAGAGGAATTTAAAGTCACTTTGGGCTCACAGATGTTGTGATCTCTGGCCACTTCTGATTGGCTCCGATTAAAACACACATGATCCAGCTGATCAGGTGTGGGTTAGGTAGGGAGAACACATAGAAGCGAGCGCCACTGGTTTAAACAAGTAAGTGATTGATTGACTGGTAGTAGGGACGGGCAGAGAGTCCAGTATTTGTATTTGTTGAGGAAGCAAAATTATTTGTATTTGTATTCGAATAAAAGTGGAAAGAGGCTTCAAAGTCCTGCTTTTGCTGCTTTTAATTTTGGGAAAATTAAAGTGTTACAATAAATATTCATGAATAAACCACCTTATGATGGAGGTCCCCAAACTGGGTCTCAGACTGGAGTCTCCGTGACGACGTCTGTGCTGACTACTGAGCTTTACTCTTCACCTCATCGCAGACCTCTAACTAGCAAATATTTTTTAAAATATGTGTATGAAACAAATGTTTTAAAAAAAATTTGCTGAATAATGTATCTGTATTCAGGCACACCCCTAATTGGTAGGTTAATCTTTCATGAGAAACAATCGTTATTTGCAGCTGTAATCGCCACAATGAAGAAAAAAGTGCCACCTACTGATACACAATAAAGACGTTACCATAGTGTCCATGCTTTTGACTGCTTGGCATTTCAATGATAAGTCTTTTTAAGAAGACTTTTTTTTTTGTTGAGTCATGACAGCTGTCTGTGCTGTGAGATGATGTATCTTTGCAGGATCTGAAGTAAATGAACGCTCAGTTATAATTTGGGGTTTTTGGGTTTCATTGTCCTGTACGGTACAAACACTCAAGTATTAACTCATGAAACCGAGGCACTGGTGAGTCATCGCTTTCCCTCTCCCTTTCTGCTGAGGGTTCAGAATACGGGACACACACACACTCTCTCTCTCTCTCCTCTCTGCTGCCACTGAGAATGCCTCAACGTGCTTATTCATTTTGATAGATTTTTGTCGATCAAAGCAGTTTTTAGCATCGGCGTAGCGTGATCGCCGAGGTGTCAGCTGTTCAGTCGACAAAGCGATGTGTAGACACGACACCGCGGGCTTCCTCACTTCCTCACCTTTTGTTTTGGCTCCCTCTACCTTCAACTGAGGAAAACCTTCAGGGCGAAGCCGAGCGGAGCGACATCCTCTGCGTTTGTGAGCATGCCTGTGTGCATTTTGGTTTTTTTTTGTATCAAAGCCGCCGTTGGTCAAGCCATTTATATCTCCACACGCTCGTCTGTAGGTGTGAAGCCTCGCTTACAAGACCGAAGTTCTCAACCCACAAACAGTCGTGTGTGTGTGTGTAAACGTGTGATTGCGTAGCTTGTTTGTTGTGTAGGAGGTGTGTGTCATGGCAGGATGTGAGTGACGTGGTTTTCTGTGTGTCCTTAGAGGATTTCCTCTGTAACAGTGCTGCAGCGATGTTAGCTGAGGTCATCGTGTAACCTTGCGGCGACCTTACCGTTTGCACAATTTGTGTACTTAATCTCGAACCATCTCAGTTTCATCATGTTGCATGATCATCGCAGCGCTGTCGCTTTCCTCGGGCGCGACTCTGCTCTGGAGCTCGTGTCGGGGGGTGGGGTGGGGGGGGATCTCTTGTGTTATCTGTTACCACCTGCATAGGTAAACCGTCATCTCCGCTTTGCAATGTGAAGAGTAAACATCAGATGTCTAAACCACACAACCAGCCTGGATAAATTACAGTTGATCTTTACGGTTCATCGACAAGAAAACTGACACCAACACACCCACAAATCGAAGTTCGGTCCGTCCAGGTAACTAATATGTTTTTGCAGGTCTGATTGGAAAAAAATGAGATTGCCAAATAAAGCTAGATACCTGCTTTTGGCTCTAAAAAATACACTATTTACATTTCAGATCATGGAAACTCATCAGCTGTCATCAAACCTCAATCTTCCAAATGTTTAGCAGCAGCCTTTTTATCGAAAGGTTACTTCAAAATGAACTGTTTACTTTTATGAAACCATCAACCCCAAGTGAGACCCAAAAGTTTTAATTTCCTGCCTTCATCAAGTATGAAACCTAAGCAGAAGTCTGGCTATGCTGCAGTTTTTTTTTTTCCTTTTTGGGTTATCGGTGTAAGAGAATTGGCACAGGTGCAGCTACGACTGGGTTTCATCACGGCTGTTTGTTTTCCCCCTCTAGTCTCATGCACCAGGCATCTTAATGTGAGCTCAGAGATCAGTTAATCTCACCAATTTGTAGTGAGTACTGTGTGGAGGCTCTCAGGAGTTGCCAGTCAACAGTGTGTTTGACTGTGGCTGTTAGAGGTCAACAGAAGGACCGTTTTTTTTTTGTTTTTTTTTTTTTTTTACAGCAAAAGATCCTAAATATTTATCCAGTGTGCACTATATTTACTTTGCTCTTCCATATTTAGCTAGTTTAACTAGTATGATGTCTCCACCAGTGTCACAAAATTCCTGCAGGCTTTTGTGTTGGATGAAGTTTCCATGTACCAAATGGAAAAAGGATGCATATATGAAAAAAAAGGTAATAATCCAAATAGGATAGGTACGTGGAAAGATGTTTATGCGATGTGACCTAGAATTTTCTTCCATCTTTTCTTCAAGTTTAAGTTCTTTCTTTGGAAAAAAAAAAAAAAAAAGCTGTTAAGTGTAACTGCTGTGCTCCTGGCAGCCTCCTCCTCTCTCAGTCCATGTCTAGACAAGTCCACTTTATTTATGTTGTTACCTCGATCAGATTTGTCTAGCAACACACAACACTTTCAATACACTTATAAACAACTAGCTAGAAAACGAGCACAAACAAGCAAAAATGTAGGATTTGCTGCTAGTTAACGTGTGTGTGGATGGGAGATTTGTGTGTGTGTGTGTGTGTGTGTGTGTGTACCCTTCACAGTGTAGCAGGTGTGTCTGGGCTTCAGCCCCATTACAAGTCTCATAAATACCACCTGACACCGTTACAGCAGGCAGGGCTTCGATATAAAACTCTCCTCCCGTGGCGTGAGCATGCAGCCCTTCAGCACAATTATATTCTACCACACTTCAGGGGGAGGAAAGCTATACCCCTGCCCCCCCACCTCTCCCACCCCTCCCACCGGTACCTCCGTGTAGACCGAGCTGCTCTGAGCACATATACTTTCTCTCAAACTGCACCTTATGACTGTAAATTTGAGCTTGTTTTAATTTCTAAAGCACTTTATATCAAACCTTGTTTTCTTAAAAGCTCTTCATGAATGACTTGATCCTAGTTGGCTACTATTCAGCTGTGTTTTTTTTGTTTTTTTTTTAAAAAAAGGGGGATCCTTCTCCAGTGCTATAATATGTAATTGCCACACATATTCATTTGAGACTTAAACCTCAGCCAAAACACACACACAGTCACTCGAGCACACACCTACTTTCGGAAGCATTAAGTATACATCAAATTTAATGGTGCTTAATGGGACAAAACTACTGCAAAAAAACCCAGTTTATTTCCGCTGTATCCGATAACTATTATAGCAAATTAGGCACATTTGTGGCCAGAAGGTGTTTTAATTATAAATATTTGTCTGGCATTCACTTTGTACAGACAGACCTCAGCGCTGTTTTCCAGTTTAGCCTCTTCGCCGCCTCGCCTGGATGACATTTCACTCGACTCGCGATCTGAATGTGCTTGACATTTTGTTAAACTGCGTTCGGAAGGTCCTGCCTGTCCCTGTGTTTTCCTTCCCCTCCTCCCTGTATTGTGTGACTGGGTAAACAGACACACATTCACACACACACAGACACATGCACGCGCGCACACACACACACACACACGTACACTCGTGTGTGTATATCCTCACAGGCTGCCTATACATCTGGGGAGTTTGCTTTGTACGCCTGCAGGCTTAGGATTATGCCTTTGTCTTTATTGCCTACCACGCACAGAACGGCCTCGAGTTGTTTATTTTTTGATGTTTCCCCTAAACACACCTGTAAAAAAGGAAAAAGTAGGCTAGTGTTTCATTATCCTCTCTGAACAGGCCGGTGTTTTTACAGGCTGTACACGGATGGGTTTTTTTACTTCACCTGCGTTGTCTTTCCTGTTCCCAGGGTCTGGCTGCAGTAAAACAGAAAGAGCGGGAACCAGCGTTTCAATGCGGCGGATAGGGTTGTTTGATCTGTTTGCTCAGAAAACGAAAGGTTAATAGACTTAAAGATCATCTTTGTCGGAAACATTCACATTTTTGACCCAACACGCCGTCGCAAGGGTCAAGTTCTGTTCCACCAACCGCCTCAGAGGTTCACTTGTAAATCCAACGGCCGCAGGCATATGGAGATCGTCCCGACCGTTCTGCTTCAGCACCGCTCAAAACACGAAGCCTTCCCGCTGCCCGCTGCCAGCTCACAGAGTCTCATCTCCTACAGCTTGACACCCCCCCCCTCCATCGCCGACAGCCGTTCAAAGCGAGCTAGCTAGTCGTCCGGCATCCAGACGGCAGCGCGCGGTCTTCATTTAGCGAGGACAGAAGTGCCGTGCCAGCCGAGGCTTCGCGCCAGAGATCTTGCCCGCGGAGCTCGCCGCGGGCCGCTGCCAACTCTTGACATACAGTAGATGGGTGGTTTTTGCGCCGGCAGTGCCAAAAATACAGCGGTCTGATTAAGTAATATGATGTAAGACGGTGGGATGGTGTGAAGTAGCCTGCTGGATTTAGAGATGGAGATATCGCTCATGGGGGAGGGAGGGAGGGAGGAAGGGAGGAGAGGGGGGGGGGGAAGCTGCAGCGCTGTCCGTTCTCCATCTGTGTTCGGATTATGAAATCAGGCTGATGACTGGATACACAGACCCATTCATAAAGGCTTAATCTGTGGTGAGTTGTGTGTGTGTGTGTGTGTGTGTCTGCTTGTATTGTACAGGGGTGGAAATCATCTGTATCTGTTTATTTATCAGGGACGTTTACATCATCATGATGTAAATATGCAGTTGTGAAGAAGTTGGAGTCCGTGGTTATACAGGCGGATTAATGCTGTAGCTGTTGTACAATAGTTATTCCATTTTAATGTGGTGTTTGGATTTAGTTTCATTAAGATCTAGAGTCATATTGTCTGAGATGTTTTTTTTAATGTGAAACAGTAGAAAGTTAAATTTAGTTCCATCTATGTTTATTTGAAGTAAAGAGTAGTCTGGCTCTAGTGTGGATTACTGTAGTACAGTCTTGCTCCTTTGATAACTGACATTTAAGTAAACAGTCACGACTGCTGGTATTTAAAAGACGTGTCAGTTAGAGTCTTTATCTTCTGTAATGTCACTTGTTTTCTGAGAAGAGCACAAAGGCATTGTGGAATCTGAAAGTTAGCGTCTGACTTTCAAGCGATCAAACCATCAACCCATGATGTCGCTCCACTAGTAATCTAATGAAGTGCAGTTTTATATCATGGGAGGAGTTAGCTGATCTCAGAACAACAACTTAAAAATACATTCTTTTTTTTACATTGCCCTTTAAGAACCTGTTGAAGGTGTTTCAGTAGGTAATGTAGCATCGTGTTTGTGTGTAGGCAGTGATTTCTGACTGAGAAAAGTGACTGTACTTAAACTGCCAGTCATATGTTTACCTCACGGTTGACCTCAGCCGAGGTCAGCAGTGTTATCCATCAGCATTTTTGACACGACATCCTATGTGTGTTCAGGCATGCTCATCCTAAAGCATAGGTACACATGAGGGTTTGCCTGGCCGAGTGGTATGCTAAGCGCTAAGTTTAGCGTAGCCTAGCGAAGCATAGCACAGATAGAGAAACTGCTGACGAGGAATACGCACTTTTCCCCCCAAAGCTCGTGTCGCAGAGACAGACATGAACGCATAAATGTCATGTTTTCCACATCACAGTTCTCAGCTTTCACTAATGCTAAGCAGCTCTTCTTAACCGGTGTAAGTCTACAGTCCTCCGACCTATTTCCCAAGGAGTTTTCTACCAGAGAGAGAGAGACGCGATGTGTGAGCTGAATACTGAGCAGGTGAGAAAAGGAGGAAAATGTAGAGGGAGCTGGTAGTGAGTATAAGATCATGACCACAGCGGTGCAACAGGACCTGCTGGGGCATAAATCAGCCTCGCGGAGATTATTATTGATAAGATTGAAGTGTTTTTTCCTGTTGAAACACATGGCATAGAGTAGACACACACACAGACACACAGACAGTTTTTTTTTTCATATGCAAAAAGGTTGCTGTCTAAAAAAGTAAAACCAAAACTTGAATATATTTAAGTTAGAAAAATGAAGAGAAATGAGGAACCGTGAACATCTGGGAAATACTTTTTTCTCCAAAAGTGGAAGGGAGACATTTTAGAAAAGTAAGCATGGACACGTCAGTCATGCCAGGAGATTGTTAAACATTCAAGCATTAAAAAAAAAAAAAAGTCTCCACAGGGAAAGATAAGGTGCCAGACTGTAGTTTATTGATCGGGTGTATGATTAGCTGAATGCTTCTACATTACCTGATTGCTTAGAGGATATCCTTCATTTGGCGTCAGTGAAAGAGAACGCAGGGCCTAATGGATATTACATTAAGTCTTTGTACAAACTGAAAATACATCATGTGTTGCAGCGAAAGCAAGTCTGGGAAAAAAAAAAAAAAAACAGGGCGTGGATTGAAACACGAGATGCGTCGGGGGGTAACAGAGTCCTCTACCCTACTCTGCACTCTAGCTGTCATCTGAGCAGCTACCAAGCTCCGGTCTCTCGCATAAAGTTTTATGATAATCATTATATTATAAATGGTTTTTGAAGGCCGTGGCAAGCGGGGTGAAGCTCAAGGGGGGGTGGATAGGGTGTTATGTGTGATTAAAGACTTAATAGGTGAACCTGATTGACACGTCAGTGGAGGAAATGGTAACATGTAAAGCAGAAAACAGACAGAAAGGAGTCCAACTGTCATGGTGGCCTTTCCAGTCATCTCCATATTGAGAATTTAGTATGTAAGATGTCAGAAAACTGTAATACACTGGTTCCCAAAGCTCATGGTGACATATTTCAAATGTTTGTTTTTGTCTGATCAACAGATAAACCCAAAGAGATTCAGAAAAACAGTGAATCATCACATTGGAGGAGCAAGAGATGGGCTTTTTTTTGCTTAAAAAATGACTTGATAATCAAATTATTTCCATCAATTGTTCAGTTATTGAAGTGATTGTCCCTGCTTTACTGAAAACATGTGAAAGATAATTCATTTGCTGTCATCTTTTCTTTCTTGGGGTTGCTCATAATGTTCGTCCGCCATGTTTCATTGGAGGAGCAAGAGACAATAATTTTGGGCTTTTTTTTGCTTTAAAAGTGACTTGATAATCAAATTATTTCCATCAATTGTTGTGATTGTCCCTGCTTTACTGAAAACATGTTGTCATCTGTTCTTTCTTGGGGTTGCTCATCATGTTGGTCCGCCATGTTTCAGCTGCATTATTATCAGAATCACTTGAATAACTAAGAGCAATAAGTTGGAAGGTAATTATTCTGGGAGACACATAAAGATAAACAGCATCCCATGAACAGAAAATACCTGTCGTTTCAAAAATGATGCTGCGGTGATTGTGGAAAACCGGTGCAGTTGGTTTTCCTTGGAGCTGGCCCGGCTCTCTCCTGAGATTGTGCTCAAACGGCACCAAGGTTGCAGCAAAAGTATCACATTTATTTAATGGATATCCCGCTGAGAGCATGATGTCACACGAAATGTTCGGCGTCTTCATTGGCATGATCATTCTGGTTTTGGCTTTCATTATTATACAACCGCGAGGTATTGTGTCACATTTCTTTAAATCCTAGGAAAGTTTACTCAGCACATCAGCTCAGCAGATACAACCCAGCTCACATTCATACATATGGACACATTCAGACCTGGAAACTAACCAGTACAATCACAGCTTTTTCCACTCATTGGAGAACTTGAGAGAAGTTTGGAGAGCGTTTCACTCGCTAGAGGAAGGTATAAAACAGTCACGGATTATTTTTGGAAGTTTGGAAGCGATGTAGAAAAATGTCAAATCTCATACTTTGTCGTCCACAAACTGGAGTTTTTTTAACGAGTGAATCCTGTATTTTCCTTTCATGCGATCCCCAGTTTTGATGATTTATAATCGTATAGGTTGAAAACTTGCCATCCACTTTTTTTTTTTTTTTTATAATGACCTACTCTTTGAATGTTCTGGATGTTTGATAAGAAATCTCACCACTAAAGGGAACAAGGAAGCGGTGAAATGTGATTACCTGTTGACAGCCAGCGAGCGAAAAAGTTCCACATAACAACCTTGTTGCAAGAGACGACTTTGTTGAACGTGAACGCAGGAGGAGGAGGAGGAGGAAGACTCTCAGATCTCATGAAATTTGGGAAACCACCGTGCTGTGACACTACTGGGTCAAATACTAATGCTGAGCATCCAAAACACAGCGATGACCTAGATTTACACCTACCAATAGCTGTCACTCCGGCAGAACAACAGAGGATCCTAAGAGGGCTGCAAAATAAATAACAAATCCCCAGCACCTCCACACGTTTTATAAAAAGTGTCATCCGCAGCGTGTCTGCCTGTTTGTTGTTTGTTTTGTTGATCATAAGGCACACACAGGGGGCGCGCAGTGTCTGCGTATGACGGAGGGGAGGAAAAGTGTTGAGTAGGCACATTTGACAGGAATCTGGGACTGGATAATAAGCAGGTTAGAGGACTTCCTGTTCCAGATGTGCACCAGGTCTGACATACAACAGAGACTCAGGAACTGTGTGTGTGTGTGTGTGTGTGTGTGTGTTTTTATGTTGGCATGTTAAACATTTAGCATTCACGCTCACATCCTGATTGATTTGGGTTAAGTTGAAAGAGCAGATGAAATCCGTATTCTTTTTATGGGAGACAAAGGCATTCTCCTGTCCACAGCTGGGTTTGTAATTGCTCCACAACTTTCCCTGTCGTACGCAGACAGAAGTGTATTTGAAGCCCAGCAGTGCTAGAGATACTGTTGAACCATTTTTATTGCAAAATCTGTGTTTTCTCCAGATAATATTGCCAGGGAGGGTTTCAGAAATTATGATTTATTTAATATTAAAAGAGTACTCCACTGATTTAGCATTGCAATTCTATAAAAGTATCAAAATCAATGCAGCAGAACCAGAGATTTCATCTTTTTTTTTTTTAAATGCATCCTTATTTCTTGTCAACACCTGGTTCCTACATTACCCAAAATGCAACTCAACCGCTGACAGTTCATTTGGACATTCATATTTATTACATTAGTAGCAGCCAAATGTAATCTCGATCTGTTCTGCCTCCAGCAGAGACGAGCAGCGGCCTACAGAGGTCTGGCAAGCTCATGTTTTTCTAACAGCTCCAGATACATTTCGTTTTCTAACTCAAAGTCTTCAGCCTCAAACCAATGCTGACATCACTAAAAGCAATTTATCAGACTCTGCGCAGCGCCCTCTGGAGCCACAAAAGGTTTTGTTTTCACATACGCAGTAGTACTCCCCATAGTTTGTTAATAAAGTCAAAAATGGTTTCTCCATAGAGAGAGAAAGGCACAGCAACATGTAAGTTAGGTGCACTTACACGGGAGGGGTTGTGTGTTGAATGTTACAGGATATGAGGTCACCTTGATGCTTTACAGTCTACTTATTATTTTGTTGTGTACCACATAAAATCGGTTGATTTTTCCATCAAAGGCCATTAGAGCCCAGTAAGGATCACTGACTGAATTTGGTTTGTTTTTGAAGCACTTGCGCTCGCTGAGTCATGAGGTGGTTGTTGGGATGAGTTGTGGTCAGTGTGGTGGGAGCAGTAAACCAGCAACATCATCCCTTCAGGAAGTTGCAGTTGCGCAAAACCAATACGGTTGAATTACTGATATACAGGGGAATGCCTGTTCATGTGAAGAAAACCCCAACATATTTTACTTTCATCTGTTGTTTAAAATGTTATAAGACTGTAGTGGGGAACTTTTTTTTTACTTTTGTAATACATAATCTCCTGTAATGTTACTGTGTGAAGCTGTCTGCGCTGAAGCCACCAGGGAACACTCCCCTGCATCTGCTGGTAGATAAACTGATTTGTATTCAAATAGATGCGTTCAGGAGCAGCGCAGACTCTGTTAGCATTGTTGCATTTCAACCACAAACTAACTGCTTTCTTCTCTCTTAGTTTGTCATGTGGTCAAGATGGAAGCATGTGCTCAAGAGTTTCCCCCCCCCCCTCCTCCCCCCTCCCTCACCACAGTGACCTGTCCTCCTCCTCCTCTTCCTCCTCCCCCTCCTCCCCTCATACAGTGGCCTCTCCATGCTTGTCGCTGCTCGTTCCCAGTCAGTGGGCGCCAGTGGCTCGCTAGCGACCTTTGCGACCTCTTTAGCGCTGCTCGGCGCAGCGTGGCTCTTGGCTGGGCTCTCATCATTCTCTCCTCTCTGGCCTCCGGTCTTACACTGAAACATGTCTGCTCGCTGGGGGTTGGCGGTAGGCTGTTGGTAACAGCATGGTGGACACCATCTGCACATCATATTGGTGTACTGTCAACTGAGTCGGCTTAGATTATTGCATTAATAGCACTCAGTTTCAAATCCCATTTTATAGGAGGTATTACCACAAGTTGGAAACTTGTTGGACACTTAGTTGAGTTTTAAAACTCATTTGACAGGTAAAATAATAAATGTGGCTTCTTGCCTATTTGCCTGTTTGTATTAGAAAGTAAGACTTGACTTGTGGTATTTTATTTTGTATATTTTGATTGTTATGTATCACAAAAGCAGGAAGTCTGTATGTACAAACCCTCTGATTGTGGGTCTGATGGCTGAAGAACGACCTTCCACAAATAATGCAGATGATGCACCTGAACACATATAGATTACATCATTATTATTAACAAAAAAAATGCTGAGTACGATTTTAAAGCTGCCAGACAAATGCATCAAAACACTGGAACTAGTCTCTGTTTCTGTTCTGATTTTCAGAAACCTCCATACTGAAACTTCCTGTAAGATCTTGATGGGAAATTACACTTTTTATATTCTTCACTCCTGTAGACAAAAACCTTTGGAGACGGTGAAAGTTTTTGGAAAGTATTGACCTAATTTCCTAAAAAGAAAGTCATTAATCAGAACAGAAAACAGAAGGCCCGACCTCATTAATCACACGTATTGATCTGATGTTACTGGCGTTAGCATAACGTCTTCAAGAAAATGAATCACTACGAAAACACCAGGATTTAAATCGCTGATTCACTCCAGTAAAAACCTACATCCTCCCTCTAGATTGCGTCCAGTACTAATGTTTTCTGAACGGGGCTTTTCTCTGCATCATTTAAGTTGTGGAAGCAGCATAAAACAGATGTTGGATGGCAGCACGGTACGCTGGACTCCGCTCTAAGCCTCTGGAGGACTCAGCATCGCCTGACCCTCTCCCTGTTCTGGGTGCCAGATCTCATCTGATCTGAAGCACAATTAGCCTCGGCTTCTCGAAACAGTGTTTTCAGTAAACTTTGCAGGAAGGGACCTCCAGTCTCGGAGAGCAGTTTAACTGTACGACAACTGCAGGCGAACTCTGCGAACTGTTAACAGGGATATCTGAGTCTACAGTCCCTGCCGCTGTTATCTGTGTGACTGCGGCTGTGTGTGTGTGTGTGTGTGTGAATATCCTCGCATCTGTCTGTTTACTGGCCGCGCTTGTTTTATTTCAGAGATGCAGTTGTCGTCTGGGTGAGTCAGGTTTTCCTGTAAACTAAGGCGGTGTAGTGGAGCTGCTGCAAGTAGAGGAGCGGAGAGAGAGGTCAGACTCACAGCTGCTCTCCAGGGGATATAATAACAAAAAAAAAAAAAGAAGAAGAAGAAGAAAGAAAGATCAAGTGACAGAAATCAGAAAAAAGTTATAAAAAAATATTGTCAGATTATTTTCTGGTACACGTCGTCCTGAAATAACCTCTAATACTTGTTATCCTGAAAGCTGAATTCAGTCTAAGAAATTTTAACCACACAACATTTGTTTTTTATTTTTGTGATAGGAAGTAAGAAGTTAAAGTATGATGTAAAGAGAGACTATTATCTCTCTATAGAGAGAATATTTGCATGAGACATGAGCAAAAAAACCACATTTGTCATGCATTTATCATCTATTTGATCTATGCAAAGACTTTTTTTTTTACTGTCTTCTTGCATAGAACATTGTTGTAAAAAAAACGAGCTCAACAAAGGTTTAAAGCGGTGGCAAAAATTCACCACGGGATTCATTATTGACAAGCCGAAGAAGTTACGAGCCGTGCAGTGCCTCGTAGCAGACGAGTCTTCAAATGTCTAAGTTAAACTCCACGCAGGCACTTAGACCTCGAGGGCTGCAGATCCTGACCTACATGCAGCAGGCTGTAATGCTGATATTATAGCAAGAAGCAGGGGGGGGGAAACAAGGAAATGAGTGTTGAGCGGCTTTCTAAAAGCAACCTGTTTACTGCAGGTCATGCTGCGTATGCACTGCAGTCTATTTGTGCACGTAATGAAATCAAAGAGTCACATGCAGGTGATGTATGGATAATATATAACCCTGTCATGAGCCTAAACACTGAATGACTAAGCGCGCATGCACACACACACACACACACACACACACACACACGAGCAGTCATTTAACAAGCCAACAAGATTTAATGTCTTACTCTCAGATCTCATGTCTGCCAAAGTGGAGACCTACATAAAAATGGAATTACAAAAATAAAGAAAGAAGAAAGAAAAGTGCTTGTACGGCAGTTTTTTTTCTTGGCGCACCCACACACATACACACACACACACACACACAGTCTTTCTCTCTCCCTCCCTCAGAGTAATAGCTGGAGCTTCTTAGGTAAATTGAATCAGTCGCTCCCTGGCCGGTGGTCGGGTTCTTGTGTGTGGCTCCTGGCATGGAAACTCAAGCCATCAGATTGATTTTCGCTCTCGGCGCAGTCGGCCTCCCCCCTTGTTCCTCGCCCGGTGTTTCAGGGACGGGTCTCAGTAGTCGACTGGATCCGGCTGAGTTGAAAGCCTGGGAGCCCGGTTACTGGCTGGACCCACCAGAGCGGGCTTATCGCCATGTCCTCCCCCCCCCCCCCGTTTGATTTATCTCACTTGGCTTATGCATGAATTCTGTCACCGCTAGTGTGTGTGGTGAGTCTGTGTGCAGTCTGTCAGTCAGTCAGTCTCTCTCTCTCTGTGACTATGACAGTGGATGTTATAGTGTTATATGCGAGCGCCCTTCTGGGAGTAGAGCTTATGTAACCTCTGTAGTCTTTTATCCCCACGGGTCTGCTTCTGAGACTAGTAGAAAACGGGGTCAGTCCAGTTCTTCTTAATCGCTTCTTCTTGGCGAGGCAGCATCGAGACAGCACACACACACACACACACACACGCATATCTCCTTGAGCTATTTTCTGCCTGACTTCAGGTCCTGCCCTCAAACCTGTCCTCCATCTAAGCCTTCAGACTCAGAAGGCTATTAAAGAGATATTTCACCAAAATCCAGCCTCTTGTTCCCCAGGCTGTTTGTCAAACCACAGGGAGGCGGGTCAGACAGGCAGGCAGACTACATCACTGTGATTAGGCTGCTAGCCTCTTACTCATGGGTGAGTGACGTTACACCCCGCAGAGAGCTACACAGTTTGTCCAAAATAGTATTTTAAAGGTGTCCTGGGACTTAAATACAGCATCAGTGATGGGAGGGGCCTATAATAACGCACCTGCCCTCACTCAGCCTCACTCAGTGTCTTTTAAAAGTGCAGAGTGTTGAATTTAGTGGCATCTAGTGGGCAGAAACGGAATATAATATTCATAAGTATGTTATAAAAATCGTGTTTTCGTCATCTTGGCATGAGCCCTTTATGTCTACATAGGGAGCGGGTCCTCTTCCACGGAGACCACCATGTTGCACTGCCATGTTTCTACAGTAGCCCAGAATGGACAAACCATACTCCGGCTCTAGAGAGGACCTTTTATGTTTTTTGTGAGTGCTGATGCAACTCAGGAAGCACAAAATAAATGTGCCTGTAGTTGCAATGATTAGTCAATTAAGATATTAGTCGACTAACAGAAATTAATTGGCAACGATGTTATTGAGCAAGTAATCGTTTATTTTAGCAGAAATGGCAGAAATTCACTGGTTTCAGCTGCATACATGTGAATATGTGTCTGGTTTCCGTACTCTCTCATGATAATAAACTGATTATCTTTGAGTTTTGGACAAAAAAAGACAAGAGTAACAATGGGCTCTGAGAGCTTGGATGAACTTTATTCACTGACATTTCAGGAACCACATGAATAGTTGATTAATCTAGAAGATAATCAGCTTTTCTTTCTTTTTTTTTGGTTTAGAGATGCGTTTATTTCTTTATCCCGCATGTATCTTGCTAAATGCAGATGATACAGTGTTATGAACAGGCAAATTAAGATAGCATTAAATGCCTCAGCTAACTGGTTTCCTGTCTGTTTCTCTGAATCAAAGAATAACGGCCTCTTTCTCGATCTCTCATTTTTCACTAGTGGTTAACAAAAGGCCTTATTTTTCCCCCCACAGAGGACATTTTGACATGTCACAGTATGAGAAGCACAGGTGTAAATAATACAATTAATGATAGTTCAATTTCAGCAGCTTCGGCTCAGGTTTTGTGCCTGCTGCCTCACTGTCACACTGTCATGGCATATTTGAATAGCATTCAGCTATTGTGAATAGTAACACCTGTGCTTTTCTTACTATGACAAGTCCAAATGTCTCCTGCAAAGAAGGAAAAAAGAATCCATCCTGGAAGACGCAGAAAGAGCCGTTTCTATGCATCATTAATGACGGACTGAGTAAATCGACTCATTTGGACAAGTAGGGGTCTGCAGCCAGAGTCATAGACATCCCAGTATCCCGTCCTTAATAAGTGTATTCTGTTCATACACCTGCCTTCTTTGGCTCATTATAAAATACGTCTGGTTTAGGAAATCACTAAATGATCCTCAGATGTGAGGATTTAGTGTTTCTTTCCCCATTTTTTCATATTATTTATTATTGAGAAACAGGAAATGTAAACAGATAAAGACAAAAAACAAGATCCCTCCCTATTCCCTCTCTAGGGGTCATAGGGCTGATAGGCTGTACTGTGGCAGATATATATATATATATACACAGCACTATGCAAAAGTTTAGATTCTTATCTTTATATATATAATATAACACCATCATGGAGGTGTCTGATCGGTCCCAAATTTATTCTGCAGCATGACAATGGCTCCAAACACACAGCCGGAGTCATAAAGAACCTTTCTTCACCTTTACAAGAAGAACAAGGGAGTCCTGCGACAGATGGTTTGGCCCCCGCAGAGTCCCGTCTCAACATCATACAGTCAGTCTGGGATCACAAGAAGAGACGGAAGCAACCGAGACGCCGAAAAACCCACAGAACTGAACTTCATCAAGATGCAGGAACAAGCGACCTGCCAAGTCCCTGAAAAAACAGTGTGCAGGTGAACTGAGGAGAAGCGCTGCTGCTGTTTTAGAGGCGAAGCTGCTCACAGCAAATATTGATTTGATTTAAGTTTCCTTCTGTTTTACTGAACTTTGAAGTTAATTTATACATACATTCATAAATTCATGGCATTGTTTTTGAAAGCACCCTCAGTTTAAACGCTTAAAACATTTGCACAGTACTGTGTATATATAATACAAACACATACTCATAAATATGTACATACTGTATATGGTATTTGTTGGGTATTAGAGCTGCGATGATTTGTCAGTTTGTTAAATTTCAAGCAAAAAAATGTCAAATATTTGCTGGTTTGCAGCTTCTTTTTTTTTACATGCATGACAGTAAACTCAATATCTTTGGATTTTGGACTGTCAAGTAAAACATTTGAAGGCATTTTTCATGATTTTCTGACATTTAATGGACAAAACAACTCATTTATTAATTGAGAAAATAATCAGATTCATTGATAATGACAATGCAGCTGTATATTTCATCAAAGATATATAATAAACAAAGTGAAACCTTAACTTTGTCCAATGTTTTGTGGCCAGCTCTTGTTTTTGTGCTGCTATCAGTTACTGTAACCATGATAAACTAAGCAGATAGTTATTATTTAACAGTATTTCTACTTGACTTTGTAAAGTGAATATCTTTGAATTTTGCGGCGTTGTTTGTCTCCCGTAGCTCTTTGAATTTTTTTTTTTTTTTTTATTGTTTTATGGACTAAACAATTAATAGATCAACTGAAAAAACAACCAATAGATTATTGACAGACCGATGCTCTCTAAAGAAGAATATAAAGATAAATGTTGAATACATGATGCTGTCTGCAGCCACCTCATTAACCGTGACCTTGTCAGCCTTTGTGTGCAGCTCGGCTCTGATCACTAATTTAATCGACCTGCGGGAGGTAGAGCCCGTAGTCCGGTGTACAAACAGTAGCTGTACACAACAAATCATCCACGATAGATTACTGTATAAAAGCCTTTAATCCAGGTGTAGAGCTGGTATGGATGGCCTTTTCGCAGAGAAGATTAGTGTAGTGCGTACGCCTCCTGATGCGGCAGATTAATGCATGTTCTGTAGTATTAAATTAGATTTAAGCTACAGTATGTGTTGTCCTCTGCAGCCACAGCGGCGAGGGAGGATGGGAAACGCCCTACAAGAGTGGTTGCACGAGAGAGAGAGAGAGCGAGTGTGTGTGTGTGTGTGTGTGCATGTCAGTTTATGAGTGACTATGACGGTGCAGGTTATGTGATCAACTGCCTGCTCACCTCATCCCTCACACACCTCTCACACTCACCTCTATTTCTTTCTTTTTCTCTCTCTTTCTCTCTCTCACACACACACACACACTCACTCACGCACACACACATATATATATACATACTCACAGGCTGGGGGCTGTTAGGTACTCATTGTTTTGAAGTGAGTACTTCTGTTTCTCCTCTTGTGCATTTAAAAGAACCGGACTGGCAGCAGGGAGTTTCCACTAGCGGCCACCGGTGCTATTAGTGATGCTCTTTTTAAATTTTTTTTTTTTCATTTCCTACTGTAGACGGGAATCAGAAGTGAGCGGGTGATAAACGAGAAAGGAGTCGGTGCATTAGGCCAGAAAAACAGTTTAGAGACACTACAGCCGGCCGCGGCTCTGTGACGCTGTGTTTGTGTTTCTCTCTGTGATACGTCGTCTTGGAAAGTTAATCTGTGTGTGGCTACAACCTGATAAGAAGTGACACAAATAGAGATTGTTTATCTTCTTATTGACACTTAGTAGCTGGCTGTTTGTTGGAAGTCTTTCAATAGTAGTGCTGAGTCTCAACAGCGAAATTAAAGCTATACTTCTCCCACAACCTACAAAACAAACTTCTCAAATGCAAAACCGCTTCATACATATGAGCTGCAATGATTGATTGATTAATTGTTTAATGGAAAACATAAAGCTCTGAACTATTTTGATGATATGAGTCATATTACCCAATGAGTCATTTTTGTAGAAATGATACTAAGCTTCTCTGGTTCCTGCTTCTTTAATGTGAATATATTCTGCTTTCTTTAGTCCTGATTGTGATCTGAATGTGTTTGACTTGTTGGTCGTGACAAAACAAAACATCTTAGGTTGCACCTTGAGCTTCGGGTAACAGCGATCGACATTTTTTTCCATCATTTTCTGACATTTTATGGATGAAATCGAGAAAATAATTGACAGATTAACCGATTATAATCATTAGTTGCAGCCGTAATGAAACGGTCTTTCCGATTTAAATCAGCAACTATCTGAAGAAAGAGCAAGAAAATACGATTTAAAATATGACCAGACTCTTGATGCCAACGTTTGTTACAGATCGCCATACTTGGTGAACGATTGAGGTTCAATATCCAGACACAATGTTATCCAGTGTGTGGATCATTCTTAACAGATTACTGAAAAATCACACCTAATGGTTCTTACTGTACACGCCACATAACCGCAGCGTCCCCGGTTGAACTCCAGCCAGGGACCTTTGTTGCACATCATCGCCATCTCTCTCTGCCCACCGCCACATCAAAAAGATCTTGGAGCAACACCAGCTCGTCACCACGGTGCGAACAAGTGAATATCAACACAGACTCGTGTCACATTTTGAATCACGACTCCTCTGTCGTCCGTAAGTTTGTTACATCTGCCAGCTGCCTCCACTTAAAATGTAACCGACATGAACAACATCTCTTCATGTTGTAAATTGCATCTCATTAGTGTGGTTTTTCCTCTTAATTCCCATCGACTGGGCGACGCTGACGGCTACGTTGATGACATGTTCACAGCGATTTCAGTCAGTTTCGCTTGTATATTCATGCCGTGTAACATAAGGAATGATATCCAGTCATTACCCGCAGTGTCAACATTAAATTATAATGTCAGGCCTTCTTATGACACGCCGCTTTTAAGTGTAATCTTCACTGCAGATCAAGTTATTATAATGTCAGAATATCAGCTGAATTAAGCTGCTATTTTGAGTTTTTTTTTTTTTTTTTTTTTTTAAAGCCGGAGTAGAGCTGAGACTGAAGGTCAGCGTTAAGAGAGGAAGATAAGAGCAGGGAAGGTGCGAAGGTAAACAGGAAGTGACCACTCACTGCTTTAACCTCTCACTTCCCCATATGTCACTTCCTGTATAAAGACAGTCTGCTTACCGAAGGGTGTTCAGGTCACGTTTGTCGACCTCGTTAGTGAACCACTGGTGTGTGTGTGTGTGTGTCATGAAGAGAGAGATCTGACATGTTTTATCATACATGACAAGGTTGCCTGTGATATGATGAGATGTAGGTCAAAGCTATGTTTATACTTGATGTGTGTGTGTATATATGTGTGTGTGGTGTGTGTGTGTGTTTGGAGGGTGGGGGGGTAAATTCTTAACAACATTGTGTGTGTTTGCGTGTGACCCACTTGCTGTCAAAGAGAGTTAAATCCTGCTGATCCTACAGTTGTCACACACACACACACAGAGTGAAGTGTGTGTGTGTGTGTCAGGTAGGCAGCATTAAGTCAGTGTGGCAGGAGATGCATCAAGTCAACAGATCACTTTTTTTTTTACTTACACTGGATCAGTGGGACAAACTGCACAATCCAACTCTTGCTTCTCACTATGGAGCGCCGTTAACAAAAGCACAGTTTCTTTTGTCTTGCCCCCCAACACCACCACCACCATCCCTCCCTTCCCCTCCCCCCTATAGGGTCAAAGGTCAGACTGCAGGGTGAGGGACATGCAGAGAAATGCACTGCAACTAGAAGCAGCAGCACTAGCATTAAATCTCTCAGTTGCAACCCAGCTGCCCCTTTTTGTTTACATTTACATCACAGATTGCGCCTTTAAATATGCATCTAAAACAACTCCTGATTACTTTCATTGCCACCAATTATTATTTCTTTTGAACTGACTCATTGTTTCGTCTATAAAATGCCAAACAGTAATGAAAAACTGTCCATCATTTCCCAGAACCCAAGATAACATCTTCAATCACACATCTTTCTTTTTTTTTTTGAGTCCAAAACTCAAAGAGGTTTTCAAGTTATACTGATATAAAACAGAGAAAAGTGAAACATCAGCACTTTTTTTTTTTTTTTTTTTTTTTTTGGCTTGAAAAATCACTGACTCAGTTAATCGATTCTCAAAATAGTTGCTGATTATTTCTCTTTCGACTGACTCTTCCGATAATCGTTTCAGTTTTATTTTAACACATGACAGTATTACAACATACAGTATGCATCTTATCCACTTCACAAAATAAAACAAATGGGCTTCATGGACTTTTTTTGTTCTTATTTTGCCTTTGTATGTTCAAACAGAATCAGTTTAAATTCTCTGAAATCTGCAGAAACTCAGTGCTGAAAAAGCTTCTCTTATTGTCACGTCTTTTTTTTTTGGGGGGGGGGGGGGGGGGGTGGCGGGAAGGGAAGGAGAGTGGGTGGGTGTGGGGGGGGGGTTCATGCTGATGTTCATGCTGCTTGATGCACATCTGAGAAGTAACAGCTCTCTCGAAATGTGTCGCACAGACAAGTTTCAGTTTGACTCACCGTTACGTTAAATGGAAACCGAAAAGCTCAGGTGAACAGAAACGCTGCGCCTTCACCTGCAGCGTGTACATACCGTAAGTCATGTGATCTGTTTTTCAGTAATCGCTGTACTTTACATTCATACCCGTGTATTGAACACCCGCCTGGCGCACTAAGATTTGTTTTGTATGGAAACTAAAGTGTGAAGCAAGACATAAAATACACAGTAAGATCTGAAAAGTGATCTGTGTTGATAGTCAGATTTGATTATTTATTCTTAAACCCAGATAGAGACTTTGTGTATTTGCTCAACTGTGACTTGACCATTTTCCCTTGAGACTACATTTCCGTCTTTAGTTGACACTACAGAGGAAAGTTTTACTCCTCTGTGTTGGTCTACTGCTTCACCTCAGTCCACCTATCAGAGAGAAGCAGTTCAATTTTGTAATATCTCTCTTATTTTTTATTGTTTCTCGGCTGATTATCATTTATGTTTCCTCATTTTAATATCCACTGTGGTTCATCAGAGGCTGCGTACGGTTCAATCAAAGCTTCTTTTTTTTTTTGCACGTTAGTGGTGGGTGGCTTTTTTTTTTAATGATGTTCCCCATTCTGGCTGCTCGGCGAAGCTTTCTATTAAAAGGACAAGAGAGAGGAAATGATTTGGTGCTGGCGAGTCCGTCCTTCTCAGAGCGCTCGCTGCTTCTTAGGAGACACTTTTGATTTCTTTCTTCATGTTTTATGAAGGCTTTTTCATAGAGAAACACCCAGAAAAGAGCCTTTTCCAGTTAGCGTTACCTCCTCGTCTTGAAATCCTACTTTAAGGAGACTTTAACGAGACCGGTGGAGTTTTTATATGAAAATCCTGCTCGGGGCGGCTTCAGACCGTACCTCCTTACCCATTAGCGTTCCTGTGACTCACTGATGAACTCCAGTTGATTAGAGGTGTAGTCAAATCAGTGGTTTTTTCCCGGCAGCTGTAACAGGACTGAGATCAGAGCTGAGAATGTTATGTAATGCCCCTGTGAACTGCCACCCCCCCTGTAGAGAGCGACTCATTACACACATGCACACACACATGCACACACACAGATTGTACCATGTGTGTATGCCATTAACTTCATGCATATCATCTCCCTTAAAACGGACTCGATCTTACAAAGAAGACGTCAGTCAAATGTTTATTTTGTCCGAAAATCACTGCGAGATTTGTACATAATTGTCAGCTGAAGGACTCGGCTCGATACAGAAAGTTGGAGTTGGAGTTGGAGATCGAAGCCTCAATTTGCAGACTGCACCCTCAACACATCGCAGCATAGAGATTATTACTAGTTTGTCATTGAAGCAGTCAATACATTGTGTGCTGCGGCAGTTTAAGACCCCCCCCCAGAACGCATTTTAACACTTTAACCACATTTCCGTTAAATGATCGACTCTTTCAACTCCCTCACTTGCGCACACACACACACGGACTCTTCGCAGTGATGTCAGTGGTTTGTCAGGTATGGTGTTGCGTGGTGAGTCATAGCACACTCAGCTAAACTTCTAGTAAATGAGAGCGTTGAGTGAATGACATCAGAGGAACAGCGTTGTACCACCTATCACCTGTAAGTCTGCTATTAATGTCTGGGAACTGAAGTCACTACAGGCCCACAGCCACGCCAAGAACACGAAAGCGGATCGCATCTCTCCACTTACTTAGATCTTTATTCTTGCTTCCTGTGTGTCAAAGAATCGATTTCACAATGCTACCGTCGGTTTATGAAGCGCTGAACGGTTTAGGGGCTAAAACACATTTCTGATCTGCTGCTTATGAACCGTCCAGACCTCTCGGGTCGTCCGTGACAGGTCTGCTTTCTGTCCCCAGAGTCCAAACTAAACACGGGAGAAGCAGCGTTCAGCTTTTATACACCACGTGTCTGGAACAAACTCCCAGAAAACTGCAGGTCTGCTGCAAACTCTCAGTGGTTTTAAATCAAGGCTGTAGACTTTTCTGCTCGCCACTGCCGTCGATTAAATCAAACAATCGCTTCTTACACTGCGCTGTAACTTTTATTCTTGTATTTTATTCTATTTTCTACTTATTTTTCTTTTCTTTTCTCTTGCCTCTTTAATGGCTGTTTTTTTTTTTTTTTTAATGCATCAAAATAGTGTGTTTCTTTCGCACATTGTCTCTATGCTTTTAATGTTTTATGTAAAACACTTTGAATTGCCTCGTTGCTGAAAGGTGCTATATAAACATATCCCCATTTAGATACTTAAAAAATATGTTCTGAGAAAATGATTGCAGGCAAAAAAAAACAAAAAAAAAACATGTTTATGGTGACCATTAAAGTAATGAATCATTTTAAAGAGACCCTGTTAGTGTGTATTCCTCTCTTCTTCTCTTGTATGTTTAATGTAGACATTAAAACTCGATTTTGTTTTGAGTGGTTGACTTGAAAATTATTGCTTTTTCAAATATTACATAATAAAACTGGTGCATTCGACTGATAACGCCCCGGTGCAGTTTTCACTCCGGTCTCCTGTTATTTCACTTGATATATTAGACACTTTGTTTCCTTTCAAAATAGTGTCCAGAGCTGTATTCTCAGGTGGATATAGTTTTATCTAGAGGCTAATGGATGTCAGTGACCAACAGAAAGTTTACTGGCCATTTTTATATGTTAGATAGAGTCAAGAATGTTTTGTGCTGCACATCTTTTAACACTGGCACCCTCAAACTAGAGACCAAAGTCATCTGATTGGATCCCCCCCTCACTAAAATATTACTTAAACCTGTCATTTTCAGTTATATGACTGACACCACCACCCGATTTAAGTACATTTTAACCAGGAGTGTCATCATAGAAGTGTATTTAAAGTGAAAACGATCAAAACTGACATTGAAATGTGAATATTAGGTCGCTTTTCCTTTTTCCCCCTTCCAAAAAACGAATGAAACTTTTTTTTAAAAATCAATCGCTCACATTTCACACTCATGGCGGTGCGCTAAAAGGTTTACTCTGTAGAAGAAGATCCTTGATCTCAGTGGGACTAACCTAGATTCACCGTTATTCTCTCTCAGAGTCACTTGAAATCAGGAGAGCAGGTAGGCAGTCTGTCTCAAATTAAGCCCCTTTGGTAACCTGCCAAGCTGGAAAAGGTAAATAATAGATGACATGCCAAGAAAATAGCGCTGTTTTTTTAATGCAGCCACTTAACTGTTGGTCTTATATGATCAGTGATTCAGTGCAAAGATGATAGTACATTTATTTATATGTTGATTTTAACTTTTAATAAGTTGAACATGCACTTTTTTGGAGCCAGTGCTAACCTAATTAACCAATCAGACTGCTTTGCATACAGCCAATTAAGAGCTTGTTTCTTACACTGGCTTTTGCATTCATATGTTGTTGTTGTTGTTGAGTTCTTTTTGGGGTTGTTTTTTTTGTCTCTACAAACAAAACAAAAGAAAAGTACTAGGTGCTGCTTAGCTTAGCTTAGCATAGCATAAAGACTGGAAGCAGGGGGAAAACAGCAAGGTAAAAAAAAAAAAGTCTCTATGCTAAGCTAAGCTAATCTAATCTCCTGCTGGCTCCAGCTTCATATTTCGACATGAGAGCGGTATCAATCTTTTCATTACACTTTAAGCTGTGTGACAAACCCTTTCAGGTCTAGTCCAGCCAATTGAAAGCCTCTTTTCTCAGTGTAGATTGTTTTGGTGCAGAATAGTAAAGCCCTTCAGATTTTCTATAGTTCCAACTATTCTCTGCTAAGGGGCCGTCTAACTATAAAGCAAGGACCCTCTGTATGTTTGTCCTTCACAAATCTCAAGAACCATTCATCCCATCTACTTCACACTCGGTGGGTGTATCGCTGGTGACTCAAGGATGTGCAGTGTCGAATTTGGTACAATTTGGACACGATTCAATATCGATAAATGTTGAATAAACAGGTGAATAGCGCTCAGTGGGGGGTTCAGGGCTCTGCAGTATGTCCTGAGCACAGCCGGAGCTCAGAGCTGCACAGCAAGTCAGAGAAAAGTATTTTCACACAGCGTGCCTGGACAACCGACACGTTTGATATTAATAAACTGTGAATAAACAAGTGAACAGCAAGCCGCTCAGCTCTGTGTCGGAGTTGGCTGTCCAGGAGTAAAAAGAGCGGGGTGTTGAAACGGTGAGCGTCCTCCGCTGCTGGAGTCAAGCATTTCTCTGACTCTTGAAATTAATTTGGATTAGTGTGAGTGGATATTCTTCCTCGGGATAAAATTTTAATGATTTGTAAATTGCACAGGGCCTCACTGGAAATGGATAAATTACATGCATAATAATCAAAGAATGACAAAAAAACTACTGAAAATATTGAGTGTGAGTGTTCAGTAAAGTCCCTGCATGAGTTGATGTTTCTGATTTTTTTTTTTGTACTCCATAATAATAAAAAACCATAAGCATGAGCAGAGCCGGCGATCAGAGCTGTGCAGCGAGTCAGAGAAGAGTTGTTTTTTTTTTTTGCACATGGCGTGCTCTAAAAAGAGAAAAGTAGACAGTGAAAACACAGCTTTTAATCAAGAATGGACAGACTTTTAGGCTACTTCCCACAGGCACTTCAAAACCAGTATGTCTCATATAAGCACAAATCTTTTTGAGCAAATATACCCACTCAAATGATCCGAACTAAAGCCACAGAAAATAAACAAACTAAAAGCCCCAATATGATCGTTCAGCTTTATTTTCGGATGCATGTTATTGCAGCCCTCGTTTATACTTGAAGTAAGAATAGATGCACGGTTAAAGCACTTTATCTGCGTATAATAGAATGTTAGTTGCTTTCATGTTGTTGGTGTATAAACTCATTCACACCTCGCTTTATTAATTTTTTGCTATGTGTTGAAGCAGCAACACCGGAGGCCAAGCAATCAGCTCGTTGCAAACAGGCGTGTTTTGAACAGGCACCGCACTAGTCCCGGCAAACAGAGAGTGAGAGAAAGGTCTGATGAGGTCTGATTGAGCACCTGGGCTGAGCAGGAAGCAGCTGGAGAGTCCTGATTACTGTGTGGACGCACACACACACACACACACACACACACACACACACACACACACACACAAAGACACACACGTAATTCCTGAAACATGTTAGGCTTCAGTGACTTCCCAGGGTGAATTATTAAAGATTCACTACACAGTTATTAATCACACACATGCACATAGAGGTTGTCTCACTGTAACACACACATATATGAACACACACGTGGCAGATGCTCTGTCTCTTAGGGAGGAGGAGGAGGAGGAGGAGGAGGAGGAAGGGGGGGTGGGGGGGGGGAGTCCCTGGCCTCTGGCTTACATTGCTGGCTGCAACTAGAGGGGCTTTCCTGTGTGTGTGTGGAGCTCGTGCATTTATAGCTCTGCAAGTGTGTGATCGTCCAGAGGTTGTCGGTTGTTTTAAAAGGCAAGGTGGGCATGGAAACCCGGCGCAGTGTGCCAGAGAAACAGGCGACCACACCCCTCTCCTCTCCTGTCTGTGCGGATGACGTAGCCTCAGTCTTACCTCATGGTGTTGGCTTTTTTAAGAGACACCTCAAGAATATGACTCAGTGTTTCATAGTTAGCCACTTTCAGCCCTGCGGCGAGGGCGGCTTTCTTCTTCTGATGTAGCCATTTTTAACGTGACACTCAAAGGCACGTAGCGGTTTGTTGTTAACTTGTCGTACATTTAATAAAACACAAACAAACGATAACGACGTAGAGAAGAGTTGTTTGCGTTTTCCGGTCGATTTTTTGATGGTTTATTGCTTTACAGGACCAAGCGGACACAGGATGCTCTTCCTCCACTGTTACTACATCTAAAACATTCAGATACTGTGGTGGAATTAGTTAAAATCAGGAAGTAAGGGAAGTAACGACAATCCATTTGCAAGCAGGAAGCAATATGATTTATGGGAAACTTAAGAGATAGCAAATACTGGCTTTAGACCAGATTCATGCCCAATGTTTGCAGGGTTTAGATTCTCAAATGTGGAGATTTCCTGTTTATTTTCTAATTGAATATTTGGTGAGTTTGGACTGTTTGGCTCAGAAAAAGTGATTTCAACATGTTATTTTTCAGTTTTGATTGAGTATTTTGAAAAGGATTAAAAATGTAATGAATCTTTGGTTGCAACTAAGGCTGCAACATGTCTTTCATTATCGATTCATCTGTTGCTGTTGTTTGTTTTCTCGGTTAATCGATTAGTTGTTTGGTTTATAAAATGCCAGAAAAGTTTGTCATCCTTTTTCAAAGCCCAAGATGTAACTTAAAATGTTGACATTAGTCCAACACGTAAATTTACTGTCATAGAAGACTAAAGAAACCAGAAAATATTCACATTTAAGAAGCTGGAACCGGAGGATTTCACCATTTTTCTCAGAAAATGACTCAAAACAATTAGTAGTTTATCAAAAAAGATGATGGTAATTAAATTTCTGCCAATTATCTAATTGATTAATGAAAATTGCAGCTCTAGTTGCAACTGTAGTGAATATATATTTAAGGTGGAATGGACACGGCACCTTCCTGTATGAGACTAGAAAGTGTGTGACTGTCCCTTTAAGTGGGCCAACTCTCTGCAGCTGCTCACCATGTTAAAGTCTGGTCACATCTAGTAGCAGACAGACAGCTTTAGTGATGTACACTCCTCTGTTTGACTGTCAAACACACACACACACACACACACACATGCCCCCCCCTCCTCACACACACACACATACAACCACACACATACACAGAACCACACACATACACAGTGGGGTAATTGTCTGTTAGGGGCTTGGCAGGCATCCCGTGCTGCACAGCTGCACTGGGTCAATACACACTCACACACACACACACACACACATCAACACACAAACTATCTGTTAGTGATGCGCGGGTCTGGGTTTTTTCAATACCCTTACCCACATGACCCGTTATGAGAGCCAAAAAAAGAGCCAACTCACAGAAATATGCATTACGTTGGCCTTATCGTCACTGATAGCCTCTTGTTGATCGATGGTGTCGAGTTATTCACTATTAATTTGTTGTCTTGTACGGTTAAGCCTGAAAAGGTGTGAAGCTAACTTGTTTTTAGCCATGCTAGCAGATAGCTCTCGGTTGGTCCACCACTTTGGTTCAGACTAAAATATTTCAACAACTGTCGGATGGACTGGATTGAAATTTGGCAAAGACATGACAAACGACTTAACGATGAATCCTAATGACTTCTGCGATCTCCCGACTTTTCCTCTAGCGCCACCATGGGGTTCTGAGTGAAATATTCCCAAGTGTAGGGAAGCTAACACGCTAATGTTAAGCGGTGTTCATGGTAAACATTATACCTGCTAAGCATGCTATAGCACAGCCTCACAGAGCTGCTTGCATTACTCACAGTCTTATTATTAAAGCCAATACAGTCCCGGTATACTGTAACTGCAGACTGATAGACTGATAGTAGACTACCCCCCCCTCCTCCCGCCCCCCCTTCCTATACACACACACACACACACATTCTCTTCCTTCCCTACACCTCACTGCACAGCAGCTGACCTTTGACCCAGATACCAGGCCATGTGGTCCAGTCAGTCAGTGTTGTGGTGCGTCAGACACACATGATTTCCCCCCTCCAGGGTCACGTGCTTCCATGCGGGTATAGGCCGACCGAAGCCAACACTGAGGAAGTCAGATGCTGCTGCTCGCTCAGTGAACTGTTGCCGTTTTATTCTCTCTCTGTATTCCCGAGAGGAACACTTTGGGAGAAATTTAGTTATTTTCTCCTCTCTTTTTTTTTTTTTTTCCCCCGCAGCCTCTAAAGGCTAAACTGAAGACACGGAGAAGGAGCAGATCAGTGGATACAGCTGTACTCAGTGCAGGATAGATACAGAGGGGATGCTGACGTGCTCGTTAACAGTAGTGATATTTTTATTTGGGTGACTTTTCTCTGTTGTCTGTGCTTTTTTGTTCAGGTCTCATTGCCATGTATTTAAATGTCAGTGGGACTACCTGATTAAAAGAAGGGTTAGATCAAACAAAGCGGGACGAGGCAAACAGGATATTGTGAATTCCATCCTCTCCTCGGGTCTTATTGCTCTCACCCTCCCCGTAAATGTTCCCCTTGTTTTAATTAAGAGATAAGTTAGAGGGGAATTTCACCCTTCTAGCAAAGTGCTTTTGGCAGTGCACCTTGCAATTGAATCACTGTTTTATTATTTGGTGGTGTATGCTTTATATTACTGGGCTAGATGTAGTCAAAGTCAACTGTAAATGTAAATATATTCCAGTATAAAACACTTTTTCATATATAATATCTAAGCACACACGTGTGGACTTGGATTCACTCAGAAATGGAAGTTTTGGCTGAAAATCTGTTTTTGTGAATATTGTGTTCATTACTCCTTTACTTTTTTTTTTTTTTTTTTTATTACCTCTTTTGTAGCTTCTGGTTTTAGAAGCACAATATAAATCAATTTTATTAATACTTTGTTTTTCCAATAACATGAGACGCAGGGCCCGCGTCCAGCTGAGAGTTTAGTGAGTAATGAAACATGGTTTCACTCAACAAAGCGTAGAGACCGTATTGGACGGCTTTCAAACTTACAATGATTGGGTAGAAAAATCTGAATACGTATTCGTTCGGGGAGTCATAATGAAGGAAGGCCGTAATGGAATAGTGTGCTTTTCATTAAGCTAACGTGTCTCATCGTTTCCTTCGCTCGTGTCTCTTCCAGCTCCTCCCAGCGAGGATGAGAGAGAGAGAGAGAGAGAGAGAGAGAGAAAAGCGCGGACGGATGATTTAATTCATCAAAGGGGACGCCCTCGTTCGCCCCAGCGTTGTTCCGAGGAGGCGACAACTACTCGTGTCGCACAGCAGCTCAACTGTCGAACATGTAAAAGTCAGCTATCGATATGTAGAAATGATTAAGTCACAGTTCAAACTCTGGACTGAAATGTAATCATTTCTTCTCACAGATGGAAGGAAAACACCTGATAAATCTACAGCTGCATCTGTCTGTCTGACCGTTTACCGTCCCATCAGATCAGCTGACCAATCAATAAACATTCAATCAAAGGGGATGCTGCAAAACTTCCGCAGTAGATGCACCTGTGGTTTTCCCTCAGGAGCCTCCCTCTCCTCTCTCCTCTTCTCCTCTTGAGGTGCGTTTAAAATGTTCGGAAGATCCTCGACGATGGCGGAGTGAGATCGGTTTCCGGGTCACGGCCGGGTCACGGAGAAGAGAGGACACGAGGAAGCATAAAGTTAGCATAATGAAAAGCACCCAGAGTCCTAATCAGAGAGATGGATGGCAGGAAGGGAGGAATGCTATCGTCTAGACTTCCCTCTTCCTCTCGTAGCTTCCCCCCCCCCCCCTCTCTTTTTTTAATTTTTTTTTTTTAACAGACCTCCAGATGGAGAATTAACACTTCACTTGACACATTGTTATGATGATGTGGACAGGTCTCTCTCACTCTCTCCTTAACAATACCTCTCTCTCTCTCTCTCTAACACAAAACACACACACACACACAAGAGAAAAAAGGGTTGTAGGATTTTACATGTGTGCATAGTTATGTGCACGTCACGTGTGATGGGAAGATATTGTTGTCTTTTTTTTTGTCTTCCTTAATTTCGCTCAGTGCTTCCACCTGTCTGTTGTTATGGTAACTGCGGCTCTTCCTGTGCAGAGCAGAGGAAGCACATTTGCAAAGGATGTGCTGCTCTCATCTTATTTGTTTATCCAATATCATTAAAATACCTGTCTGTACGTTAACTGGACTTAAAATAATTCTTAAATATGAACTCATAAAGCAAACTAACAAGAGAGGAAAAAGATGCTGCAGATTTCAGATTTGTGAGGAGAGATTGCTGACTCGCCTTTGTTTAAAACAGTTTGTGTTTCATTTTTTTTGTGTTTGTCTTGTAAAATTCTATTTGCAAGTAGGCGTGACATGCATGCCTAGCACCATCATTTTATTCAGGCAGAATTTACAGAATATAAATGGCAAATGGAGATGAGATACTCCCATCTGTTATACCTCACATCTGCGTTGTGATTCAGCCTGACAGAGTAGGTGTACTTTAAAAAAAAATCTTGCTTAGAGCAGTAAGCTTTTATTCTCTGCTTTCTCCAGTATTCTGGGTTATCTGGGAGCTCAGCTGGTTGTTGTTCCCTCCAGCCAGCAACTGTTAAAATAACTCACCAGTTTGCATCAGGCAGCCTCCGGTGTGTACGACAGACACAGGCTGTTTATCTGAAAGTATAGACCTTTTTTTTTTTTTTTTTTCCTCTATTATCGGAATCGCCACAAGCCTGTCTGGTTAATAATGTGTGTGTGTGTGTGTGTTTGTCTGAATGAAGAGAGACACAGTTTGTTGATTTTCAGGAACTCGGGGTGTGTTCGGGCTTAGCCGACTGTGTCGATCTGCCACCACCTGCCTGAACCGCAGCGCTTCGTTCGAGTCACCGTCGAGGGTTTTCCTTCACATTGTACTCGAAGAGTCAAAATACTGACGCCGAGCGCGCCGTCAAGCGTTAAACACAGTCCAAGTCTGGCTCAGGGTCACACTTGGCAGCAGAAAATAGTCAAGTGACTCTTCAAAAATACTCTTCAACTCTGTTAAACATATCTATTATGTCATCTTATAGTAGTTTTGCTTCTATTTATCTAGGGTGGATTTCAGGATTAGGAGTCCTGGCATCGATACGGTTCATTCCACATCCCCCAGATGACGTTCGTGTTAACAGGAGCTGAAATATCCGCGCTTCGCTCATGTCCGTCTCTATTATAAACGTGTAGTAGTTGACGATTTGCAGAACAAATGGAGCTTGCGGCGGCGAAGATGCAGGTTTTTTGACTTGTGCGGACAAAGTTTTCATCTTGATGGACCGTGACTGACTGCAGCTCTGTCACAGCAGACGCACGTAGCGTATCATTTTCTTCCCCTTGCTCCTGTCATCCCCCCCCTGACAGTCATCGCTATCTATGTGACATCACACACACACACACACACACAAAAAGGTTTCTGTACCGAGCAGGAAGCCACGGTGTAATCTTGTCACGTCCGAGGATTTTCGAAACGGCAAATAGTTGTGCACATGTCATATTTCTATCCATCATCCGGCTTATATAACATCGCGAACAAGAGCTCCTGCATACGTGTTCCTCTCTTTTTTTTTTATTTGCTCCGTTCTATGATTCGCCCAGAGTCCTCACATCGATCCAGACGTGCATCGATCTCACCCCCACATCCACACACACACACACACACACACAGGTCTTTTGCATTCTCAGCTCCACTCGTCATGTCTGGAGCAGCGACACAATCATCTCCGGAAAGCACAGCGTCACTCCTGCAGAGGTGAAATAGCAGTAAACCCTGCGTCAAAGGTGTGTGTGCGCGTGTGTGTGTGTGCTCATAGATGAAATGAGTTAGGTGTGCACACACAGCGGCGTGTGTGAGCGGTTAACGGCACTACCTGAACTTGCTTCCTATTTCATGTAGAAGTGCAGAACACTCTGAGAGCTTGTTTTGTGGTTTGGGACCTCTGTGTGTGTGTGCGTGTTTGTGTGTGTGTGTGTGTGTGTGCGCGCACCTGTCACCTGTGAACAAACAGTCAGATCTCTCCTCCTCATTAGGCATCTTCAGCACCTCCATCAGGACATACAGCTCCCCTGCGTAGAGCATACACACAAAATCACACACACACACACTTTTGTTCATTCACACACACATATAACATACACTCATTTGTGTTCACACATAGTCATAAGTGCACACATGCTGACAGTGAAAAAGCAATTAAATACTTACAGCACAGCGCTGATCATCACTTACATCCCCGTGTCTCCACCATGTACAACTTTTAAGCTTAACACACAGAGGTCACACACACACACACACACACACACACACTTCTCCTCTAAGCTCATTCAGACCAGTCCAGTTGATCTATTTTTCACCCTGAGCTTCCATTAAGAGGCAGTACCCCACAGACAAACTCACCCACTGCAGCGCTCTGTAAAATAGATTTACTTTTTTTTCAGGATGATAAACAAGTGATTATTTTTCCCCCCCGGCTGCCGTTTGTCCTGTTTTATGTCCTCTCGGTGTATATGAAAAGAGGGGGGAAATTGTGTGTGCACCTCCAGTCGGTATTGATTGATGTGATGGTCTTCCGCGCAGTATGGAGCAAATGACGGAAAAGCCGGATCTGAACTCGGAGGGCCGTGATGTTGAGGCTGGTTTTTTTACAATATTCAGGCTAGAGGAGATGATGGTGTGTGGCAGTAGATAACTAGGTTTAGGTTAGTCTGATGAGTTTAAGATGTTAGTGTCAGAGGAAATGTGCATTTGAAGGAAAAAGAGCGATCGCTAAACCGGAACCAGAAGGTTCCATCATGCACGCGGAAATATCTGACAAGGTGTATGTCGGTTTTCAATATTTCTCTGTGATTACGCAGGACTGCAGTTTCCCTTGCCCTCTCTTACTTCGGTTAACTTAATTTGTTTTTAATACGAAAACATACCAGATTCAATTACCGCGTCTCATTCAAACTGATGCGGTGTGTTTTTCCGGTCTTTGCGGCGGCCCCTGCAGTCTACCTCAATCAAGGTGGGCTAATTGAGGCCGTGCTGTGCTGCTTTTTCATGCGGCCACCTTTCTCTCTTAGGTTAGCAGGGTTATATATACATAGCCGCCATGGTTGTACAGTGAGTGTCATATTTTTGCCAGATTCTGTACACTGTTAGGGTTCACTTTCCAGAGGTGCCATCTATGCTAGGAATGCATGAAGAAGTAGATGCATGTTAAGGGTGCAGTCGCCTATTAAAAACACATCGCAGTTGCTTTTCCTTGTTTTCAGCGTAGATGCTGATCACACTGATGTCATTTCTTGCAGTCAGTAATTGCAGATAATTGCCTTTTATTCTGGTGCCCCAGATGTGAACCAGACACTGATTACAGCGGCAGCGGGGTGCTCCGATCCTTAGAGCGAGAACCTTAAAGCGGAGTGTGCTACACGTTAGATCATCCTTTCCTTCTCTTCTGCGCAGTGACAGAATTCAACAATGGCTTGGAGGCCAGTTCAGACTCTGACGATGAGGACAAGCTACACATTGTGGAGGAGGACAGTCTGCAGGAGCCTGAGGTCGCCGGCGCTGACGGGACCACACCGAAGGACAGCCATGACGCCGCCACAACAGTATTACCAATCAACGGCTCCTGGAACGGAGGTGAGATGCCGCCATGGAAACACAGGGGGGGGGGGTTTGGAGGGCTGACAATATGTAGATTTTCATGTGTTTATATTTATATAAAAGTAAATATTAGTCAAATAACCATTTCCTGCTTTAGACTAGACCTTTAATATTGATCCTCATAATATCTGTTTAAGTTTGCTGAGCATGTTTGCTCTATGTCAGCACAACCCTCTCTCAGATCCACACAGTCATATAGATTCTCAGCTGGGAGCTTCCCAGTACACCCACAGGTTTACACAAGCTGTCTCCACGACGCTCCGCAGCAGCACGCAGGAGATCACTTTAACTTTTAGTCGTAGTTCGGGGAGGTTAGATTGTTATTCGCGTCTCTGTTCGCACATCGTTTTTTTTTTTTCCAGCCTGTCTGCGGAGACGAATCTGGACAGATGCCCGCTTTTGAGGACAGTGATAATATGCACAAAAAAATGTCCACATGGCCCCGCTTGTACTATTCACCTCTACCAGTGCTGTAAATAAACCTTTGAAGTTGCATAAATAATGGAACGAGTCAGCTCGGCGCGTAGTTGTACTCTCATCTTTAGATGGTCATGTGTTTGCATTTCTGTTTCAGCAGATGCATTAGGTCGCTGAGAAATTATCAAGTGGAAGCAGATCAGAACAGAAGCAACCTTCACTGTTGGTCGTTCATTATTCTGTGTAATACACTAACTAAAGCACTGAGCCTTTAAAAAAAGAAAAGATCCTAGCTACTTAATTGTATAGTGTGATGCCAAGGTGACTCCAAGATAGAAAAAAAAAAAGGGGGGTTGTACACACGCACGCACGCACATAGGTCCATTAATAAATGAAACATTCTGGTGCCAGCGTTGGTGTGTGTGTGGAGAAGCTGGAGGCATGAGTCAGCTGAACACAGTCACAGCTCAGCGTAGTGTGACATTTTCCGACTGTGAGGAATCCTGACCAGACAGGCTAGGAAGGTGGTGGGAGGCAGACTCAGACTTGTTGAATGAGTAAAACGTATAATTATATCCTGCCCGGTGTAACAAAACAAACGCCTCAAAAAAAAAAAAGAAATTAGTACGATTTAAATCAAACGATCACGCGTACACGACTGCACTGTCGTCCTCTCATTTCCCTGAACCCGCATCTCTCCCCTTAAATAGACCCTCCGATCTACTGGGCAGAACCATATTTCTTGCAGGGGTGTCCTTTGCCTTCTACCAACTGGTTTACAACAATGTTTACAACAAAACACATCATCCACAGTATAATCTTCACTACAAGCCAAAAATAAACACAGATTTACCAAACGTTTCACCAAGTAAAATAAATCCCCTCGTACTTGGTCTCAACCCATGACATCACTACTTGTGATGTGGGTGAGAGTATAAAAGCAGGAAGTGGTCGGGCAACTCCCCTTTGTTACTAGAAGTTCGAGGATGACGGGGGGAGGGGGGGAATCGGACGGAGAGAGCGAAATTGAAAACGAGGATACGAGAGGATTGGAAACGAAAAAGTGTTTCGAGTGATTCCAGTGAGCAGCAGAGGAAAAGCAGTGACAAAGAACGGACGGCGTCTTCAAGAATCCACATGTGGCTGGAAAGTTTGTTGGGAGCCATTAAAGTCGATTGTGCGTCAAAGCGTCAGGGATCGAAAAGCCCTGAATATCAGTACGTATAAAGATCAGAGTTGTGTGGAAAGTTTCCGACTTGGACCAGAATCAGTGAAGAAAAGGAGTTGTACGTGGCGTGCTGAGTCATTTGAGGAGGATGAAGATGTGTTTGAAGCAAGAAGAATGAGAAGATTGATAGAAGGAGAGGGGGGGGGTTTGACTTTTTTAAAGGAGAAGCACCGGAAAAGAGTGTGCCTGGATTATGTGAGCTATAAGGTGAGGCTATATGAGAGGACTCCTGTCAGATGTTGTTGCAGGAGGAAGAAGAAGATGTGGGAGATGTGACAACCACAATACGAAGAACAAGCAAAGTGTCTGCGGTGTGAGGGGAATCATCATGCGGGCTCAGCAGAGTGTCCAAAAAGGACTAAAAAGTAAAAACCAGAACAGAAATGGGCTTGTCTTACACCAAAGCTGTTAATAGAGTGGAAAGAAACGACAAGATGACGGCAGTTCAAAAAGAAACCGGAGCAGAAAAGGAATGAAGCTGAACAAAATATCTGCATGGACAAGGAAAAGCTTTTTTTTGGCATTCATTGCCATGGTTCTCTTTTGTCCCGTTGAAATACATCGGAAGTCAGAAAGGATTAAAATGGTGTCGGACACCGCCAGGAGATTCTTAAATGTTGTGGACAGTTGAGGAGAGGAGCTGCATGTAACGCCGAGGTAGGGATTCACACACACTCAGGCAGGGTCGGGGTCTGGGTTATAGACAGTGGACAGCGGTTGCCAATGGGAGCACTTTGTAAATAGTTTACACTGCGGAACTGATAAAATCCAGTAGTCGGCGTTAATGCATCTGAAAGCCAGTAAACAACAAAAGAAGAAGAAGTGACTCCCGCCCCCCTGTGTCTCCTGGAAAGCATGGTGAGTACGGCGAGAAACACAAGTCAATCTATAACTCAAGAAGCTCAGGGCTTAAATTAATAAACAATAAGTGAACTTAAACACGCGTCTGTCTTGATTAAAACCATAAATGCTGTTGTAAATGTAACACAGTGCTAAACCCAGGAGTGTGTAGTAAGCATGTGAGAGCAACGCTGCATATACTAGCCAAACAGCAAATGACAAACACGGAAAGAAACACAAAGCGTAACGGGAACAAACAACGCGGTCTCGCCCACTCTGTCACATAGATCAACAGAGAAAATAAAGAGTTTGAGCAAACGAGAGAGCACGCTAAAAAAAAAAAAAAGATGGAAAATGTGAGGTAGGCAGCTAGAGAAACGGAAAGAGACAGAAGAAGGGGGAAAAGTAAGCAGCTCTTAAATAATGTATAATCTCGCCGGGAGTCATGCAGAGGTTTTCCTGTATAATCTCCAGCTCTCTCATCCAACAAACTTGAATAAATCCCATATGCTTCCTAACAGGCTAACATGCCTTTTAATAATACAGCGCTCTGCCCAGGGGGTCAATTCTTTACAGGCTAGTCATACTTCATCTCCTTGACAACACCATTCACACCAGTAATATGACAAGTGTGTTTTCCTTCCTTTTTTGGTTCTGGCTTTCTACTTATTAATTTAATAAGCAATCATTCATTTGTTAGGTGTGAAGAGGTTTTTTTTGCTGCTGCGGTGTCTCAGCTTTTGTCAATACAACCTTTGTACGGTGCAACTTTTACACACATGACAGAAAATAATGAGCCCAAAAGATTAAAAGTAAAGAGTGAAGTGGCGCTGACTATGTGTTTCCCATAATCTTTGCTATCACAGCGGTATAAGAAGCAATCACGTGCTCCTCCTCCGCCACACGCGGCGTGCAGCACAATGCAAATACGATGAGAGATGTTCAGTTGAGATTACTGAGCTGCAGTTGAGATGTGAGTGATGACTGGTGAGTAGAAACTCCGATCAGAGCCTCAAATCAAAGAAAAATGAGTCCGTGGGTCGGCGTTTGAATAAGAATAAACAGTTGTTAACGTGTCAGATGGTTTAGGGTTAGTAAGCGCATGAGCACAGATGTAATGTTAATGTTATGATGGACATAGTTATGTTAAGTTGAACCTGTTTTGAACAACCTGCAAGTTTTTTTTAAAATTTATTTCAACCTCTACATGTCTTTGTTTATCTGTGTATAACCTCTGGAAACACTCTGGCATCAGATTAAACACCTCTTTAATTTTTAATCCAAAACAGTATTCAATGAAACAGCCAATTTCAGAGTTTTGGCTCAAACAACCAATCACAATACAGCATGAAATAATGCAGGAAACACTGGCTGAGCGTCGGTCTGCTTGCCTTTTTTTTTCTGTTTACATCTCGGTGCTTGAATTAGGCATTTATCGCACAATCTGACATCCCTTAAACCTGAACCTGAGACTGCACAGTGTGACACAGATCGCAGCCAAGCTTTTATTAGATCCATTTGGCGTTACTGTAGCTCTGTATATAAGCATAAGAGTGTTTCTGTGTATATCTACCTGCTCTCTTTGATCAGATTACTTCTTCCATCCTCCTCTCAGCCTCGAGGAACACCCGCTTGCCTGCGAGGCCAGATGTTTTGCTCTCTCTCTCTCTCTCGCCTCATCTCTTGACTGCTCGTATAAAAAAAAAACACCACATCCTTAAGGCTAACGTGCCTGCAACACACACACACACACACACAAACACATGCATCCTCTCCTCCCTCCCCCTGAACCGAGCCTCCCTCTGATCAGTCATCTCTCTCTCTGATCAAACATAGCGACAAGCTTCATCATCATTCCCTGTGATCTCTGTCCTCAAACTGGTGTCAGGCTGCTTCTCTGTTAAAAATGAATGACTCTGTTCCCCCCCCCCCCCCAAAAAAAAAAACAATGGCTGCCAAACTATCAGGGTGCTAAGTCTGAAACAATCTAACATTACCTTATGATAATATCCTAAAAACACACCCTAGATTTTGAAGTTGTTTGCTGCATGAATTTACATATTAGTGATGATTTTAGAGCATCTTCATATCTCTGTTCATTTAGCATCTTTTGAGTAGGGCTGCAACTAACCATTATTTTCATGACCGATCTATCTGCCAAGTATTTTCTTAGTTAATCAGTTCATTATTTAGCCTATAAAATGTTAGAAAAGTAACCGTCACAGTTTCCTAAAGCCAAAGATGATGACTTCAGATGTCTCGATTCATCCGACCGACTGTTCAACACCCAAAGTTATTCAGTTTACTAAAGAAAAATCATCAAATCTTCACAAATGAGAAGCTAAAACAAGAGAAAATGACTTAAACGCTGATCAATTATCCAGCTCTACTTTTGTTTTTTTTTATTATACCATCTATGTACCATGCAAAGACAAGACTGTTGACTGAGAAATTAGTGAAGTTCTGTTTTAATGGGTTCCCTCATTAGCAGTGCCGGGGATGATTGTGTGTGACTACGGGGACTTGAGTCAGCCGAACTGCTCCTGGTTTGTCCGTTGCAGGCAGGTTTCTTTGCACTGTGCTTGTAGATAAATACAGAACAGGTTTAGTCATGCAGGATGCATCATATCTGCTTTTTTTTTTTACACACACACACAGTCGGACTTCGTGTTGCTTATCAGTCAATTTTCTGCTGTCCTTCCTCCTATTCTTCCCATTTTTAGTTTCAGAAGTTTCATCCAACTGCAGCAAGTGCAAACATTTTCTTTTTTTTTTTTTTAAAAAAAAAGAGCTTTTGGAAGCTTTGTGTCTTTGTTTTGATCTTAAATTGGTTTTCGTTTCACTTCCAGACAGCTTGAAAGCTCTTTAGAAAACTCAAATTTAAACCCCACAGATACCCCCAAAGTAAGTCTGCAGGATCAGCGCTTCCCCCGTTACAAGTAGACATTTTTTTAAAAAAAAAAACACGACACACTTTAGCATACAAACAAAACAGCAAAAAAAGTACCACAAGATTTAATAAGCAGAAGCAGAACCAAGTTTCCATTCAGCAGCAGAGGTTGATTGGCTTGTCTTTACACCGCTTCTCAGTGTCCTTTTTAATCCTTGATTCCCTGCAAACAGCTCAGCCTACGCAAGCATCTGACTTCATCTCAACAGCGGTAAGTTGCAGCCAAGCAGGAAATACTAAAACCATGGAGACGGCGAGAATGTGACACTCAGAGATATTGCTCTCAAGGCTTGTTTCATTGTTGCTGAATAAAGCCTTACATGGTGTGAGCGGTGCTCTGCCTGCTCACTCTCTTTCACTTTGTTTCTCTCCCTCTCTCTCAGCTCTCTCCTGTTTCCTCTGTATACCTTTTATTTTCCTACAGTCAGTGATCCCCTTTTCATCTCTTTGTATTCTCGCCTCTTGTCTATTTTGCATTTGTTTCCTCCCTTTTCCTTTCCCTTTTTCTCTCTCTCTCTGTGTCTTCTTCTGCTAAGAATGCAACCGTAGATATTATATGAAAGCTTCTCCTCACAGTGTTTGAAGTGATAGGTGGTGCTCCCACTTTGGATATTATTAGCTGTTAATTATCCGTGGAAGGTTTACTGAGCGTGTTGTTGTTCAGTGAACCTCCACATTAGCATCATATATTCGACTCTTGTGGACAAACTTACTTCTCAAACAGTTTAGGCCTCCTCTGTTATTATTTTTTTTGCACATCTCAGTGTCCCAGAATGCATCCACATAGCTCATATTATCATCCTGATTTAGTTTCAGATCAGCTGTATTGATAAAGGTGTATTTGTTGGCCGTCAAATACCAAGAACTGACTTACAGAATGTATTATTTTTCAATTGTAAAACATCTCACTCAGTACATATCTTGGTCACAATTCTTTAATAACAAAATTTAATGGATCCTTATCAAAAATGGTTAATAGTTATCAATATTTGCAGCCCTAAAACATTCGATATTCTTCCTTTATAGCACTTTTTTGAATTCTTAAGATAACTTAAAGTGCCATACATGCTATACTGTAATAAAAATTACTGTCAGGTCTGACAGTGTTAACATCATCCACCAGCACGACATCCTGAAGCACATAAAGGCAAACCTGTCAACACTGTAGATGAAAGTATGGGACTTCTTTAAGGTGCAGTAAGAGTTTTCTTGCACTTTTCATGGATGTATATGTTTTTTGTGGTAGTGTTTGGTCACAGTGCATAGTCTTCATTATAGGTTTCCTTTGGATCTCTTCTCCACTTAGTGAGTTTATTCATCTATGTTGTGAAAATGCAAAAGTCTCTGGGTCTGGATTATCTTCAGGATAGTGATACGGACTTCATGATGAGGTTTGTAGTCCTGTGTGGGTCTGATGAGGAAGCAGTTACAGGCGCTTTTGACTGTTTATTGCTCGTTGCTTGTGACATTTAGAAGTGTTAAGAGTTTGAGAGGAGTATGCAGAGAAAATGTATGCAGTGTTTTCAACTTTTGACCTGTACTATCAGCTGATTTCCACTGTTATACTGCAAGATCATAAACTTATTGTACACTCATCTTAGTGACTAAACATGCAAATATATACATATATAGACAACACACTGACAGACATGTTTCTGGAAGAATACTGGATTCATAAAAGTGTCATGTGGGTGGGGAAAGTCAGAGAATCTGATTAGTTGGTCTGAGTAGGGGAGGGTACTGTGTTTTGACTTGAGTCATGGGTTCATGGCATTACCTGGTGTTGTTTTTCTCCTGAACCTGCAGTTAGAACCCAGCCTGTTCACTCTGTTAGAAAAACATTAACAACCCAGGAAGGAGTAACGTGGTTTTTTTTTTGTTGTTTTTTTTATATAAAGTGTGTATGGAAGCGCTCCGGCTCTGTTGGAGGGAAGTCATGGAAAACTCATGAATTGTTGCATCGCTGCAAGAGCCGCAGTGGGAATCCTTCAAAGGCTCCGTATGATATTTTTGGAATTGTCTGACTTTCACTCCTGTCTTTACTCCCCGTCTGAGGTGAGAGAGGAGAAAACAGGGAGAGCAGCTGGTGTTGAATTGGTCCTCTGGTGAGAGATTAGTGTCTGCTACTCCCCCTGCAGTCTGGGCCGCACTGCAGCTCCAATCCATCCTGCCTTATAAATTCACCACAGACTCAAGAGTGACAGGCCCTGGCAAAGGTATACGAGTGCGGTGCTACCACTCTGTGTGTGTGTGCACAAGTGGGTGCTTGTGAATAAGTATGCCGGTGTACGTGTGTGCCTGCAAGTATATATATGTGTGTGTGTGTGTGTATCTGTGTGCGCACCACATGATTTCCTGTTTTCATTCCATTCTGATATTCCACATCTGTGTGTTGCAAAGGTTTCTGGTCGTCATTACAGCGTGGCTTTTTGTGAAGCATTAAGTGTAATTGTAGAGTATGGTGGGAAAATATGCAGAGAGGTGTATCAGCAAGGGAGGTGGAGGTGGAGGGGGGGGGAGAAGGAGAAACAAAGAGAGAGAGAAGTTAGATAGCCTAAGTCAAGTCAGTTTTATTTATGTAGCGCCAAATCACAACAGAAGTGATCTCAGGGTACCTTTCACATAGAGCAGGTCTAGACTGTACTCTTTAATTTGCAGAGACCCAACATTCCCCCTCTCATGAGCAAGCACTTGGCGACAGCGGCGAGGAAACACTCCCCTTTAATGGGAAGAAACCTCGAGCAGAAACCAGGCTCTAGGTGGGCGGCCATCTGCCCTGACCGGTCAGGTTGATGGATGGAGGGTGAATTAAAATGTTAAGATGGAAAAGAGAGGAGGGGGGTGTGTATAGAGAGGCAGAGATCGGGAGGAGAGCTGTTTAGAATATATAGTTTACTTGTGAAATAAAACGATTGTGTTTGCACTTTCTTTCTGTCGAAATCCCCCCGTGCACCACCAGAAATGCCTTCGCGATCGGTGAAAACAGCGAAATCTCTTCATCCAGTTTCAACAAAACTGTGCCTCGCAGCCAACATCTGGCATGGAGTGTGACAGACTGTCTGGTTACTCAGCTGAGACAGTCTCAGCTGGTTAAACCTCCGTTCACCTGTACTGCCTTTAAATACAGCCCGACTCACGTTCTAACTAACAAGTCGGTGTGTCTGTTGTCAGGCAACTGAACAAGCAGAAAATAGCTCATGAATTCTACTTTTTTTTTTTGAAACGGAGAACAATCTGTCAGCTTTATGATCTCTAAGTTGTCTGACAAAACGCAGGCTTATGACACAACACCTGTACTGTGTCATGAGCTATATTGACATTTAAAAGGAGTGATTACAGAGTAGGTTATAGTCGACATAAAGCAGTCTCCTTAGCTTTAACTGCCACACAGGCAGCGACCGAGCTCCGTTGTTTTCGAAAAAGCTCAATTTTCAGATTAATCAGCTGTTGAAAAGCTCTGTTTTCAGGTGCCAAAGATTCTGTTTCAGGGTGGAACGAAGGGGGCCAAAACGGAGAGGAAAAAGATGTGTTTTCAAATGTGAAGATTTTAGAACAGTAGAGAAAGAGAAGGGAGGTGGGAGGAGGAGGGGGGGGGTATGGAGTCAGACAGGAATGAAGAGCTGGAGAGAAAGACGTAGTGAGAGAAACAGAAAAGTAGGGATAAAAAGAGAGAGGACGACAGGAGGGAAGTGTCAGATGAAGAAAGGAGAGGGAGCAGAAGGAGGTTTTAAAAAGAAATATAAAGAAAGGGATGAGTGAAGGGGAAAGGTGCAGAAAGAAACATGCAAGGTAGAGGAGGAGTGTTTTTCAGCAGGGGGAAGAGAGATTTGGAAAGCTTTTGGGTGAGATCATGGGAAGCAGAGATCTGTGTGTTTAAAAGGAGGCTTAACCGGGCTCGGCCTCGGCCCGCCTCTTTTTTATGAAGACCCACACACACACACACACCCCCGCACGCACACTCACACACACACAGCTGCACCTGTCCCTGACGAGGCTCAGCAGGAAGAGGCGTGGCCTTTGGCACCGTCCCCTGCCTTCCTTTTTTAAAAATGCTTGGTCTCCATGGCAACGCGGGTCAACAATTTCATCTCGCCGCTTGTTCTTGGTGATCTTTTTACAGACAGAAAGTGAAATAACTTCTCTACCGCAGTTCCTTTCACTGTTATTGTTAAAGGAGATTACAACACTTCACCACAGCTTAACAAGGCATCAGTCAACACAGCAAGTCACCCACAGCGAATGATGAAATCCTGTCTAAACAAAAGAGTTACTCACTAATGATAAGAACAAGGTTACAAGAAGCAAAAAAACAGGATACAAGGGATCAGGTTTTCAACATTTCGGGCTGAGCAAAGCTGGGGAGAGACTCAGCAGCCATATATTTCCCCGCTCTCAGCTGAGATCGTCACTATATGAGAATAGCTCGTCCACCTTAAGCGAAATGATCAGGTTAGGCTAACCCATTGTTGCTAACTTCAGGGCTAACCTCCTTCACTTTAATCAGCAGGTGACAAGCAGGATGCAGGAACTTGGCTGGAGTCTTCAGGAGTTATTCACTGACAAATAGCTTAAACTACACACACACTGCACTGCTACGCTCACAGATATATGGCTAACTTCATGCTTTCCTTCACACACACACACACACACTCTCTCTCTCTCTCTCTCGCTCTACCATCGAGTCACCTAATTTTACCCTCACATGGTGCAAACATGCGCAGAAAGACTATATTTATTCCAACCACACAGTAACAATCTGATGAAGCATTTACATGGTTATTAGTCGCTAATATTTTCCTATTGAACAGATTATCAAAGGTTTACACCACCCCTCTCAACCCAATGGAAAATTCCTTCCCATCAGGCCAGTCTCTTGCGATTGAGATGGTTACATGAGCTATTTTTATTCTGATTGGGCTATTATTCTGATTATCAGTGGAATATTAGAAACCACGTATCCGATGTGATTATGTTGCCTCAACTCTAGCCTGACTTTTGGAAAATATTTGACATTCTTGTCGAGAGCTAGTCAGCTTGATTCTGTCCGACTCAGTTACTTTCTTGCAAACATCCATGACTCTAGGATGTCCAGGGATGGGATGCTCCCAGACAAGGATTAGTCCAGCACATAACCCCCCTCCCCAGTCAAACCACATGTTTAGTAATCTAGCGAATGTTTTTTTTGCTAGAAAAATGACTCGAATGATTATTTGATTATCCAAATCGAGGAAGCGCTGGATGGATAACAAGCTGTGGCAGTATCATAGCACCGTTACATCCTCAGGTCACTTTCCTCTGAGGCGCCACATTAGAATTAAAGCCCATCAGTTTGATCGTTCCTCATAAAGCTCAGTATAGTTTACGGGGAATTACATGCTCTCACAGAAAAGCCAGTTGTTCCCAGTGAAACATCATCGACAGATTTCATCAGGACAGTTCAGCTGCTGCCGCCTTATTATATAAGCCGTTCGGTCGGAGCTGTAAACAAGTTATAAACTGAAGATGTTTTTATTCCTAAGATGTGACATTGTGTTATCAGCAGGTCTCAGTGTTGCTTCTTACTTTGAGAGGTTGGAAAGGGAAAGTTTTTAGTGAACGTTGCCTCACAGGACGTGGCTTCCTGCACAGTACAGGTGATGCACGGACCGCAGTGTTGGTGTTTTTCTTTTAACCTTAGCCTGCTAAGTCATTTTGTGCTCGAAAGGTCAGTCGAACAAGCTGTGATTTTAAAGGGGTATATTCTTGTGTGGGTTTGAAAATGTTAACACACAACACAGGTCTAGGGAAAGGTCAAAGAGTCACATTTTGAAAGCAATAAATCAAAAATATTGACTATGTTAGAGTAATATTTGAGTGCTACCAGTTGGCGTTGGCTTGGTTTTTCTCGTCTTCGGATTTGAGAAAGTTTATTGCGCCTTCTAGAAAGATTTCGGCCTCTTGCTTTCAACTTCTGATTCCAGTTTTGACAGTAAAGCTTTCTTTATTCTGTCCTCTGACTTCTGGCTTTAACAGCTACACTCTTGACTCTGAGCAGCTCTGAGCTTTCAAAAGCATCAGCAGTGAGTTTGGAGTGAATTTTACAGATTGGAGCCATTTGGTTTTGGGAAGCCCTGCGGCGCTCCCTGGTGGTGGTGCTGCAAAATAACATCACATGCAACTGATTATTCAGTCATTACAGAACAGTAGAGTTTTCTAAGTCTTCAGAGGGTTAAAATACCAACTTTAATAGTAGGATGGGAACTTGTTCAAAGGACAAAAGTATAAATCCACTCTCCGCCTGCTAACATGATCCTTAATTTTGTTCGTATGTGTCTTTCAGTGAAGGAGGAGTGTGTGTCAGAAGAAGAAGAAGAAGAAGTAGAAGGAGAGGAAGAAGAGGAGGTGGTGAAAGATGCCCTAGTGGAGGAGATTCTCCAGCAGGGAGACACAGCCATCATCTATCCCGAAGCCCCCGAGGACGAGCAGAGTCCGGCAGAGACGGGAGGCGCTGATGAAAACGGTAACACACAAACACACCGCTGCACACGTACCGTTCCACCCCCCACTCCATCGTTTGTATTAAAAGCTGCACTAGACAAGATTTTAATGTAAAAACAAAAACATCATATTAGTCTTAATCGTGAAGCGGTGCTGCAATAAAGAAAGGAATCACCATTAATTCAAATGCTGTAGATCTGCCCTATTCGTACAAATTGCATTATTAGTCCACAGTACAAACTAAAGGAGAAAGCTTGAATTGCTTTCTTAACAGCCATAAATTAAGTGACGGAAACAGTTTTTTCTTGCTGTTCCCTTTGGCTGCATGGAAACTGATGGAAAACAGTGCCATGAAATGTTCACCACTTCTTTCTAAGATCTCTGACTCCAGTTAAAAAATGCAAGTAAAGACTGAAACAGGGCCCTCCCTCCCCTCCTCCCCCCAAGAGGCTACATGAGACATTCTGAAGGATAAGAAAGAGACAAATGAGACAAAAAAAAAGTACAAAACAAAACATTAAAAGCAGCTGTGACAAAACATGACTCCCAGGAAGATTCAAGCAGCACCACATGCAGGATACCGCACATATCACATGAAGGTTCACCACGCACCGTGTACCTCTTCCAGGCACCCCAGATTCCTTCTCCCAGTTGCACACTTGCCCTTACTGCTCCCGGGGCTACAAGCGCAACGCCTCGCTGAAGGAGCACATCAAGTATCGCCACGAGACCAGCGAGGACAACTACAGCTGCTCGCACTGCAGCTACACCTTCACATACCGCTCGCAGCTGGAGAGGCACATGAGCCACCACAGGGGCACCAGGGAGCAGGTAACATCAGAGTCCGCAGAGTGCATGACATGAAACAAATAGGCTGATGCACTGTAGAAGAATATACCACAGCCTGTTACTGTTAGTACAACTCTATCTGCTTCTACATATCTACATAGATAAAGGCGAGCAACACAAGTTAATTTCCTGTCGCCTATTTCATTGTTCACTTTGCTCTATTTAAATTATAACTGGCTATTTTTGGAAGCTTTTTATCGTTGCTTTTTTTTTTTTTTTTTCTTTCTTTCTTTTGGTTTCGTAAGTGAATTCATTGACCTTTTGGTTTTCCTTTCATGCGCTGTGATTTATTATTCCTTCCTTCAAAATTAACATGCGCCTTCACAGTCACAGCAGATCCAGGCAAAAACAAACACAAAAAAAAACAACAACCTTTGCATAGATAATCAATGTTCCTTTTTAAACCCCTTGACCAACTGTAAAACTGCAGTGAATGTAAATATCTTGTAGTGTGTTAAAGGTTAAAGCTCGGTATTGACCCTCATGAATATTAATCAACTCATAGAAACAAAAGAATAAAAGCATCCCACTTATATCTATCATGTGGACACTTGTTGACGCATCTCTCGCATCATCCTTCCTCATCTTGTCCTTTTTTTTTTTTTTTCTCATTTTTATTTTTCGGTCCAATCATCATGTGTTTCCCAGACGACGGGAGGAACAGGTGGAACCCGTAAATTCAAGTGTACTGAATGTTCCAAGGCCTTCAAATACAAGCACCACCTGAAGGAGCACCTGCGCATTCACAGCGGTGAGCTGTTGCTGCGGCAACCATCACTTTCTGTCTTTCACTCAAACAAACACACGCAGCCCAAAGCCAGACACGAACAGAAGCTGCTGTATTAAAAAAAACTCCAGCTCACTCAGGTCTTCTTTAGTAGAGGTCGGTTATTAATTAAAATACACGCTGATCTCCGGTTAGTGTGATCTCTGTTAATTTTGGCGAGAATTTTAATTATTAATTCACTTATTTTTAGGTTTTTTTTAATATACATATGTGGCCTTTTGTTTGATTTGTGGACTTCAAAAATCATGTTCATTCAAACATAAGAAAGAGACAAATCACATTTAAAATATATAAAAGAGGTGGCTGTAAAAAGTAAACAAAATAAACAAACAATTTACTGGTTAGTGAGTATCACAGACGCTGACAGCCAGGTCAATACTACTGCCAATAATAGCAGTTCTGCTACTGATACCAAAAAGACACTTTAATGACTTACTTTGGGAAATATATAACATGCTTTTACCAAACCCCTTTGCTATTTAGCCAAAGAAGCCAAAGATCTCAATGACACATATTGTCTGAAAACTAACAGCTGTTCAAAAACTTCGGCCTACATTAAATAGTTTTGTATTTACCGCTGGAACTCCACAGATGAATTTGTTCATTTGTTTATATTAAACCAAGCTTTTCCCATGAATGAACTCCATTTCCCAGAGTCCTCAGGTTTTCACACCTAGACTTGAACTCTACCCCTGAACGCTCCCCTTATCCCTATTGGTCAGTGTGACTCATGATGTCATCAGGTAAACAAAACCAGAACTCCACCTCTGCTCCTCCCTTTTCCTCTTCACTGCTGCTGCAGGAAGCAACAGAAAGGGGTCTCTTGTCCAGGATTGCAGCTGTGCTGCAGCATGCAGCTGAGCAAAGCTCTCCTTCTCTGCTCTCAGTGTGGCCTGCTAACAGAGCACACACACACACACACACCAAACCCTGTTCTTAACTGCAGGACAAGAGGGCCTGCTTAAGATTAACCAAGACTCTGTAAACAAGTTATCTAGCACCAGCAGCTACAGCACAAGTCTGCCAGCTGCTCTTTACAAGCAAAGGAGCTACAAAGCAGAGTTAGCTCCCCGCTAACTGTAAGGACTAAACAAAAGGAGCGACCCGGGCCCTCCGGCCTGCACAACTGGATCATTGACTGTCCAGTAAAGCCTGCACAGCTCTTCCAGCCTGACTCACCAGCCAAAAACCTCATTGATTTGGTAATGTACTGGGCTTAACATTGCATAATAGCACACAGCTAAACAAGACTGTTTAACTTAATCATTGTACATGTATTGATCTGGTTAATGTTGATCATTGAGCTCTATTGTTATGATGTCCATTCTTAGTCAAGTAATTGGATTGAGTTGATGTTATCAAGCATCACACACATACTTGCATGCAGCCAACCTTTCCTTTTCTTTAATCTGGCACCTTTCTTACATGAATTGGCTTGAACATGCAGAGAGGAAACTCAAAGCTCACACCTTTACACACTCTTTTTGTTTCTGACATGTGTTCAACACACAGAGGAAGAGCAAAGAAGACATTCTCTCTTTCTTTGTCCTCTCTCATGCAATGCACGTAGGTCTGTCTGCAGACTCGCAGCACCTACATAACACACCCACTTTGTCAGGTTTAAGCATGAGCAGGGAGAGGGTTAGGGTTACATGTCAGTGGGGGGTGGGGGGGGTTGTGTAACTTGCTGTTAAGGTGATAACAATGGAGGAGGGGCTGTGTAGTGAAGTGGGCGTGTCATGCAGTGAAGTGGGTGTGCCTTGCGGGTCTGCAAGAGTGCAGAGAAACCCTTCTCATGCCATGTGGTTCTGATGTCCAGCTTTGTAGTTTTCCTTTGTCTCAAGCCAGCACATGAGATACATTTTAAGTCTCTTAATTTCATCCACGTTTCCCTGATTTGGGGTTTGGTACATTTTTCGGTACAGCAGAAACAAAAGGTAAGGTAGAAAATAACATTTTGGCCATTTAACATTGGCTCATTGGCTGTAACATTATGCATTACTAAGCAGCTCATTTGTTATGCAGCGGAAAGGGGAAATCTTTTTGTTTCGTGCAAGGAGGCAGGACACCCGCTGACAGCTTTGTCATGCTGATTTATGGTCTTAACTGTCTAGAAAAGTAGCTCAAACTAGCTCCACCTCCAGCAGCGACAACAGTGTCATGCTGCTCTAACACTGATGCTTCAGCATTAATAATTTAATGATGTAATACATAATAATATATCAATCAAAGGGACAAAACCACTACATTTACCGCAATACTTTAATTATGTTTTAACTGTTTTTTTACGACGTGTTGTCTGATCACGTCAGAAATCAAATGTTTTATTGTTGATCTGAGGGGCTTCACTCGTAGGCGGAGTGATACGCTGACCGTCACAGAGAGGGGAGGGACGAGGGCACGTGACATCGTTTCACCACGGAGATAACGGAACATATTTTAATAATATTGATGCACTCGGTCAGTGTTACAGGTTTCTTGTTTATAAATTTGACGGCAGCGACACTCCAGGGCAACCAGGGTAACCAGGTTACCTTGGCTAATGATATATTAATGGTTAGCATAAATCTGTGCCACAGCTAAGTGGTGCGCTGCCAAAACGTTCCGGTTGGAACTCGCGCTCTAGAAATATTGTTCCGCACGTCGGACTACATGGATTATTGAACTATTTTTACAGTAATTATTCGGGTCACGGAGCGTATTTTTTCGTATGGCTGCCTGTACTGAACCGTGACATCCGTACCGTGACTGTTCTGGACGAATACACTTACCGTTACATCCCTAATCTGTATTTACTCATATTCTGATTGTGAATTAATTGTTTAATAACCCAGAATATGATTAGGTTGTCCCTTTTTAGGTTGTCCCTGGAAATTATTTATTATGCGAAATGTTTCAGGGAGAATTTAAACTATGTAATTCATGTCAAACTCTACGCTCAAGAATTTTCAGCCTCACGTGACTGAATGGAAATGGCGACAAATGATGTAAAATATAAACATGTTTAAAAAGTGTTTCTACAGACAGAGCCTCCCTGACTTTAATTTTATCCATAATAACAATTAATGGAGGAACACACGTTCTCACCTGTATATATCCTCTTAACTACATATTGTTCGTTTCACTTATAACTTCTTTTAATAAATGCTTTTGAATAAACATTCTATTTAATGTTGCACAAAAGTGAATACTGCCAACCTCTGCAGTCTTTCAACATTTACTGGCAGTCATATAGTCATTTTGGTTGTAGTTATTAAGTTAATTATTAACCAGAGTTCCAGATTGATGGTTAGTATTTTTAATGAGCCTGAGTAAATTAATCGGTTATCAATCCCTGTCTTTAAGAGTGATGCCCCGATTCAGTGCAAATTAAATCCTATTATTTAATATAATTCTTAATTATTTTTGATAATTACTAATTATTTCTGACAGCCAAATTTAAATGCCCTACATAAAATGGGTCACGATCGCTACAGTTTAATAAAAAAATTTTTAATTTAAACCAGGAACTATTTGATCATAAAAGATTATCGGTCTGACATTCGAGGGCTTTTGAAGATTCTGCTGTGGCATACACGAAAACTCAACAGTAAATTAAACTCAACCTAATTTAAAATACGACAGAGCTTCTCTTTTTAACATCTTTTTGTTATTTCTTTGTGTGCCCCTTTTTAGGTGAGAAACCATATGAATGCTCAAACTGCAAGAAGCGATTCTCCCACTCAGGCTCCTACAGCTCCCACATCAGTAGTAAGAAGTGTGTGAGTGCGCCACCGCCGAACGGCGTCACCCGGACGTCGATCAAGATCAAGTCCCCTCCAACCACCACGACCACACCTGTCATGATCGCTCCAGCCCGGGTGATTTTGAAAGAGAAGACCGAAAGCAAACCCCTCCAAGAGCAGCTCCCCGTCACCCAGATCAAATCTGAACCTGTGGAATACGAGTGCAAGCCTGTGACGGCAGCGCCGGCGACATCAACTGGTGCCAACGGAGTGGTGAACGGAGGGACGACGACGTCCACGACTGCGGTCCAGGCTGCTGCGTTGCCTCAGGGCATGGCTATGGTCGTACCCACAGTCGGCTTAATGTCCCCCGTCAGCATCAATCTGAATGACTTGCAGAACGTGCTGAAGGTAGCCATGGATGGAAACGTGCTTAGGCAAGTGCTGGGTACAGCCAACAGGGTGGTGACACAGGGGAAGCAGGGAATTGTAGTCCAGCAGCCCCAGCAGCAGATCATCAGCCTGCCGGCCTTCGTGGATCACGACGGCACCACAAAGATCATCATCAACTACAGCATCAGCCCTGCAGCCGCCACCACTGCCACTACCCAGCCTGCACCGTTTATTGTTAAAAACAATCCTCTTCCCGCTCCTACGGTTACCACCGCTGCAGCACCCACCCCTACCAAAACAGATAAACCCCCAACCCCGGAGGTGACTGACCTCACCATTGTCAAGGCGGAGCCAGAATCAGCACCCGTCACGGACATGGAGACGGTGTCGAACACACAGACAGAAAAAGGAACTGTTAAGACTTCACACACTGAAAAAGCTCCGATGCCAAAACCCAGCAGCCCCAGTACATGTTTACTATGCGACGACTGTCCCGACAACCTGGAGGCATTGCACCTGCTCCAGCACCGCAAAGCAGCCAACGGCGAGGCTGTTGACTCCGCCGCCCTGGACCCCTCGTTCGCCGCTTTGCTAAGCGAGGCGGGGGTGACGCTGGAAGAACCGCCTGTGGACGACCTCCTCTCGCTCCTCAAGACCTACTTCGCCTCCAACGCCAACCCAAGCCAGGAGGAGCTGAGAAAGATCTCAGAGACCGTCAGTATTCCCGTAGATGTGGTCAGAAAGTGGTTTATCAAGATGAACTCTGGGAAAAATGCGGGCAAATCCTGCAATGACACAGCGGTTTCCAAAAAGACTGAAACCACAAATTCCAATTCGGAGGACGTCTCGAATCAGAACGGAGAGACCGAAGAAGACAAACCGGAAGCGTCCGCCAAAGCCTCGACAGAATCTGGAAGCGCTTCCCCTTCCTCGCCACTAAGCCTCAACACCGGTGACCTCGTCATTGTTAAAAGCGAGCCAGAAGACCCGGAGGCCCCGGACTCCCAGGCTGAGCCCCTGGACCTCTCCCTTCCTAAACATCTCGCAGCAGCGTTGGAAGCCAAAGTGACGACGCCTCCCATCAAACAACAGGAACACCCTCTGAACCTGACCTGCCTGAGGAAGGAGCAGCTGGAGGGTGGTCAAACCATCTACGTCAGCACACCTCAGACCGGAAGACCTGTCAACATCGTCACCGCCGCGCAGCTGCCCACCTTGGTGGCCATCGCCGGTCAGGGCACAGTGGGATGTCTCAGCGCCATCAACACCACCACGAAGCGAACCATCCTCATCCCCCAGCTTACCTACACTTACGCCACTACGGCCGGCAGCGCCACTGGAGCAAAGACTGTCGTACTCAACGGACATAAGGTTGGTAGTCTGGAACAAATATTTCTTCTATGAGGTTTTAGACATTTTGATTTGTTTTCTTACTTATTATTACCTACACAGGTAAATCCAAAAACTACTCAAAAATATGCAGTAGATAATAATCTGGAAACAGTGAAAGTTGCAAGTTGCTTTTGAATACATGCACTGCTCTAATAGGTAGGAAAAAACATTTCATATTTATTTATAGTGATGCCTTTAACTCCATCCAAGTATTCAGCTGTAAACATATTAAGTTTCAGGCTCTCCACTGTGTTAGTTGACAGCAGTTGTACAGCCAACAGTAAATATCTGTTAATCTATTCAATTGTTCTTAATATATATAAAGTTAATAATAGTTAATTAATAGGTTAGTCCATGAAACGACAGAAAATAACCAAAAAAAGCTCATCGCAGGTTCCTAGAATTCACATATCTTAAAATCGCTGGTTTTGTCTGACAGTCCAAACAAAAACCAAAGATATTTCATATATGTTACAACATGTATGCGATCAAAGGTTTAATGATAGGAGGAAGTGTTTGATGTAAGGGTGGGGATGCGCTAAATGTGCCGCAAATATTTTTAGTAGTTAAGTAAAGTAGTGAGCCTGAAAGTTTCCATACAGGGATATACTGTAGGCTTTAACGAAATACACATGTATAATATATAACAAAACACCCCTGGTCAATATTAGTAATTACAAATCTGTTCCATTTAATACAATTCTGTTTGTTTTTAGACAATAATCAAGAAGGCTTAAACCAATTACTTTGAAAAACAGAATGTCTGACTAATTAAACTGTAATGAAAAGGTTCATATTTAAGAACAAACCGCAACAAAAGTCACACTTTTCACTAGTGAGACTCAATTCTTTCATATTGTGTATGACAGGCCGGATCCTCCCGGGCATGGATGGATAGCAGTCTTGTTCTCATTCTTCAGATAACTCTTTTCAGCTGCTCTGTGCTTGAGGGGGTTTTTGTTGCTCTACCTTCCTCTTTAAAATACCATAAAGGTGTTCTGTTGGTCAGGAGACATGCCTGGTCATGTCATAGTTTTCACTTTCACTGATTTTTTTGCAGTGTGTTAGAGATCATTGTCATGTTAGATAATTCCTCTCATGTCAACCCTCTTGAGACTAGGGGGTCATCTTTTCAAACTTGCATGTCATCTTCTCTGGCAAAGTTTAATTTTGCAGTTTTGTGCCGTTTTATTGTTTGGTAACCACTGCTGCAACTGAGGATCTTCTTCCCTCTCCCATCTTTATGAAATCCCTTACCATGTGGAGACATGTTACATTGAACACAACTCAGGCCAGGATTGAGAAAGTGGTGGTGTTCACAAGTTCTTCTGTGACCTTGTTCATGCACTTTTAGGCCTGTATTTTCAATCTAGTCTAACCTTTTTGATTTTAATTACAAATAAGATCAATACCTTACACTTAACCTGAAAAATACTATTTATTGTGATAGTGATATTGCACAGGGATTACTCAGTTTTGTTGTACACTGTATATAAATTAAAAAAAAAAGGATGTTGCCCTTCTTGCAGTGACTTTGTCTGGAACGTTGCAGGTGAGACTGACAGAAAGCGTCAGCTTGCCAAACCGCAGCAGCCGTTACGTCAGTAGATGAGAGTTGGATATTCTCCCAGATATCAATCTGAGAATGATGCAGACAAAATTTGAAACCCCTCCGACTGAATGTCATCATGAGAATATGTGTTTGAATCATTTGGCAGTCCTCCACCTGATTGTGTTTTCTCAGATAACAGGTCAATGTTCGGCACATATTTCAACTTCTGGTTTCTTTGTCTTGGCTACATTTAAACGATCTAAAGTAACAGAGAATGAAATCATATTTTTTTTTAAAGAACACTCTGCTTCATCCTCATCGAGTTTCATATCTTCACATTTGTCGACCTTCTCTAGTTTTTGACCGCTGAGCAGATCTACTGCAGCAGCTGAGATATCATGTTTAAGGAAAACTCAATCAAAGGAGAAGCTTCATACATTAACGTTCACCGTACAGACTTCCTCACAAAATAAGAGCGTTCAAACCAGTCATCATTTGGTTTCTTCACCTTTTTCATCATTGCCACTACTTCACATTAAATCTTCCTCCCGTTCACAGCCGGAGAAGAAAGCCGACAGCGGCTCCGACGGCGTCTCCGCGGTGGAGGAGCAGAACGACGCCGATTTCGCGGTGATCAAGAGGCGGCGGCTGGAAAACGGCGTGTACCCCTGCGATCTTTGCTCCAAGGTCTTCCAGAAGGGCAGCTCCCTGCTCAGGCACAAATACGAACACACAGGTACGATTTTTTTTTTTTTAGGACGAAGAACACCGCATGCATCCAGGAAAACATGATCTCATTTGAGTATCTGACATCTTTTTATTTACATGTTGGAATAACACTAATGCGTTAATTTGTTTGTTTCATTGCGTTAGACAAAGATTGTTTTAATAAGCCTGTTTTATTTTATTCAGCAGCATTTGTGTTTTTTTTTTTCCCCTCTGTGTAGCCTGAAGGTGGTTCTAGTTTTCAAGGCTATGATTTTACATGTTACATCATAGCTCATTAAACGGTGTGATTGTAACATTTATAGGACACCTGGCCTGTAAATGTAGCAGCTCCGAGGCAGTCGACATGTGTATTCATAGAGATGAGATTCTTCAGGTTTGAATTTAGTGAATATTTTCCCTGAAGCTCCAGCTACCCTCAGACTGGAAGATGGCCATACAGTCTGTTAACAATGTGTGCACTGAACTACTGTGCACAGGTCTGTTCAGCCACCTTCACACACACACACACACACTGCTATAGGCTGCTTATTAATACTGATCAATCAGCAATGACTTATATAGGTGAATAGATCTCTAAATGTCAAATCAACCTCTCATCCTCCTTTTCAACAGAGTAAATATAGAGAACGATGCTAAAAAAAAAAAGGAAGTAACAGCTTTGTTTCACATTATATTTTTATTATACAAATATGACCCCATGACCTTAAAGCAGTAGCTCCCAATCGTTATGGCTTATGACTACTTGTCACACTTTTTATCCGCTCAGTGTGTCTAATTTGTCAGTTATTTATATCGTCTTTTGTCCCGATCAATAGTTCATAACACAAAGATATTGAGTTTACTACCATAGAGGACTAAAACTAAAATACATCCATGTTTAAGAAGCTGGATTGAGAGAATTTTGGCATTTTTTAAATTAAAAATTGATGCAAAATGATTAATTGATGATCAAAATAGTTGATGATTAATTTTCTGTTGACCAACTAATCGTTACATTAATAATAATTTAGTGTTTCTGCGAGTCAGTGGGTGAAATCAGACCCCTAGCAGGTTAGAAACAGCTGCCTTAACATTTGTCAAAAACAATCTCACCCCAACATCCATTTAGTAGGAGCTGCCAATCATACCACACATACTGCAATACAGTCAAAGGCCTGAGAACAGCTATGAAGTGGATCTTTGGAGTCATGTGCTTTTTAATGTCAAAATTGTGCTCCTATTTTTCACAACAATAATCTCTCAGCTGCAGTTACATGGCAGGTAGATGCAGTATTAGTTTCTCTCTCTGACTCGTTGTTTGTGTGCTTGTCTGCAGGAAAACGCCCCCACGAGTGCGGCGTCTGCAAGAAAGCCTTCAAACACAAGCATCACCTGATCGAACACTCGAGGCTGCACTCGGGTGAGAAACCCTACCAGTGTGACAAGTGCGGGAAGCGTTTCTCTCACTCCGGCTCTTACTCCCAGCACATGAACCACCGTTACTCCTACTGCAAGAAGGACGGGCCGAACTCGGGCTCCGGCTCGGGTCCCAGCGCGTTCCAGTCGGAGCTCGGGAGCCCCGGCGCCGGCGTGCAGTCGGACAGCCGGACCACGACCCCGCCCTCCCAACTGGACTCAGACGAGAGGGAGAGTGAGGAAGAGGACGACGACGACGAGGCCATGTGCATGGACGACATCCGGGTGGTGCAGGTGGACGACGGAGAGTGCGAGATCTACGAGGGTAACTTCGACGATTTCGTCGAAGAAGAAGAGGTGGTGGCGGAAGAGGAAGAGCCGACAGGAGAAGAAGAGGCGGAGGCGGAGAGAGAGGAGATGGAGGAAGAGGTCGTTTCCGAGGTGGTCACGGTCGAGCTGAGGAACGACCACCAAGAGGACGAAGAGATGGAGGAAATAACCGAAGAGAAAGAGGAAGCGGCAAGTGTGGAGACGGCGGAGGAGATGGCGGACTGTGAAGCAGATACGGACAAAAGCATCAGGGAGGACGCAGACGGCGGCGAACCCACAGAGGAAGTGGTGACAGACGCCAAATAAAAGGAAAGGAAAACTTCTTCGGGGACAGTTTGAAACTGTTGGGTCATCTGCGTCGACTCAATGAAGACAAAACCGCATCTTGCCATCAGAAGGAAGTCAATGGCGGTTGCCCGATCTTAACGGTCCACTACTGTGTACAAAAACCCAGGTGTGCCTGAACTTGAAAAAAAGAAAAGAAGAAAAAAAAAAAAACAAAAAAAAAAAAACAAAACAGTGACTTTTTTTTTTTCTTGTGGAAATATCAGTGTTAAAAATTGTTTATAGAAGTACAGATTTTAAAGCCGAACTCTCCCACCAACTTGTTAGACTTGTTACTGAGACATCCCAGGTTGTTTTATTGTTTTTGTTTGTCTGTCTGTTTTTCATTTGATCAGTGTTACTAATCTTGTTCTTGTTTGAAAACATTTTAACCTGTAAAGATGAGAAAGATTTCTATACCTTTTTATTGCCAATGAAGTTTCCTAAATCAGTATTTTATTGAGTTCTACGAACAAAAACCTCTGCACTACAGTATTCCTGGTTTACCTATGGATACATGCCTCATGCATTGTATGCCCTTCAGTGTTATATACATACACTAGCTAGCGAGATGTTGTCTGTGTTAGTGTTAAGTTAGTTTTTTTTTGCTAGCTAGCATTTACGTTTTTGTTTTCAGTTTGACTGTTAGCCTTAAGGAAAACAAAGTATTCTTGGGGGAGGGTTGTGGGGCGGGATGGGGAGTCCGGGATGAGAACGTGGCTTCTGTTACGCCATAACCAAATTTGTCCTATCAGGGAAGGTAAAGTCACAACCTCAAAGCCAGCATCGTGGGCGCTGATGTTTCACAAGCCCAGCGTAAGCCCGAACGGACCGAGCCTCCAGGTTGAAAGCTCCGCCCGCCCGCCCGGCTCGGCTGTGGCTCCCGAAACACACGCGCCCGTTCTTACCAAGCTTCTCCTTGTTTTTGGTTGATTTTTTTTTTTTTTTTTTTTTTTTTTAAAGTTCTTGGTCAGTGTTTCAGTGTTATCAGCTTACATATGAAGTCATACATGAAGGAACAGGGCTGTTTCCTGCTCCACCCCAATGCCTCCAGCCTTATGCAAGACCTGTGTGCTGTTAAAAGTGCCATTGAACAGTGTTATCATTTCTTCACACATGTAGCCAGTATTATGTCCCTCTGTTACTTACACAAGACCCATATTGACTAATGTTTGTTGACTTGCTCAGAACAGCAGCTTTACGCCACAATTATTAAAAGATGAGTCATGAGGAATTATTAGAAAAACTTTTGAGGCCTTTTTAATAAAAAAGAATTTGAACCACACATCAAAGTTACAGGATCAGGGCTGCAACTAACAATTCTCTTTAATCATCAATGAATTGCTGCAATTAATCTATTTTCAACTAATAGTTTTGTCTATAAAATATCAGAAAGTAGTGAAAAATGCCCGTGATAATATTCCAGAGCTGAAGGTGGCGTTTTCAAATTTATTTATTTTTTTCATTTTTTTATTTTTTTACCTGCTTTAACTGTCCAAAACAAAAATCAAATAAAAACAGAAGAAGCTGCAACCAGACAATTATTGAATTATTAAAAATGAATGAACTGATCAATCAATCTAAAAATGGATGCAGATTATTTTGCTGTTGATCAACTAATGAATTCAGCCTTTAACAGTTTATCCATATAAAATAAGGCTTTTGGGTCTTTACACTCATAATTTTACATTTTTTTGATATTTACTGTTGATCAGTGCTTTTCAGTTTTTCGGACTAGTTGATAGTTGTCAACAAAACCCACTCAAATACAATGACGTTTGACACTTTGACCCGATCAGAAACACGTCACACACTGAGCTTACCTGTGGATATAAAAATGCCTTCTAACCTTGAAATGATCAGTTTGATTCTGATGTTTGAAACACTTAAAAATTAAAACATTAATAGTTGGATTTAATGCCATAAATCAAAGTCTGAAAAATGTTTACACAAGTGCTGAAAACAGAAAATATTCTGTTGACAATTATTTACATATTTGATGCTAAAAATCATCATCAAATAAACATAAATACGCCCTGAACATACAGGGAACGTTATATCTCCAACTTTCTTCACCAGATTAGTTCAAGAAACTAAAAATATATACATAAAAAACTTAGGTTTAAAATGAGATTGAGGATTTTACACTAACTTGATGAATTTTCTCAGATGTGTGCACTTGTTTTCAGATTGTAAAAAAGATAAAGAAAAATAGTGGCGAGCTGTCCCGCACTTCAGGTAACAAACGTTAGTGAATGTGGTCTCGGTTGAAGTGTTTTCAGTTGGTTTTTTTTACCAAACAGTGTTTATTTTATTAGTCTGTTTTAATTCTGTTTGTTTCTGTGTGTCCTCTGTATGTTTTTTCAACAATGGCAGTATTAGAACCCTGTTCACAGATTAAAAAAAAATGTACCTGTTAGTTTTTAGCAGACTTTTTTATATTTATGTGTCTTATTTTTATATTTTCTTTTATGGTTATTTATTACACATTGTAGTGTACATTACTGTAGTTTGAATTGATACAATAATATATTTTAGTATGAAAAATAATCTTGAGACAAACAACAACAAAAAAAAAAAAATCCCAAAATGTGGTTCTGGGAGCTGAGGTTTGTTTTGACAAAAAAAAAAAAAAAAAAAATTAAAAAAAATCATAAAAAAGATAAAACATGTATTCTGTAAACATGACTTCTGTTTTAAGCTAAAAGAAAAAAAAAGAATGAAGTGAGAAATAGAAACTGTTACATGTGCATCCGCTCTTTGCGTCGTTATGAAGCTACTGAATTCTAAAACTCTGTGATTTTAAAAGCATGAGTCGTCGCCGTTTTAATGAAGGATCTTGTTATGAAGAGTTACTCCTCCCTTCTTATTTCGAAAAGCCAAATTTAGGTCGTTGTCTCGCAAAAACCCCTGTTTTCTGTTCTGTGCCAACTTGTTCCATTGTACTGTCGAAGGCTGCATATTGTTTGTCCTCTACACGCCCTTTGTAAATCCACTGTCTTTTTGTATTGTTTTTATTTTAGTTTTGATCCATTTTTATGACTCCCCATCACAATAAAATATAAGACAGCATTTCTGAGTGATGACTTTGACTTTTCTAACTTCCTGTTGCATCAATCAAGTGGGATTAAAAATCTCTCCGGATGTATAAAAGGACTTTTTTTCGAGTCGGTTTGGCAGTTAGAAGGTTATAGATTTGCTCATCAGTCAGTTTGTATATCTTTGATCTAAATTTAAGATGATTCACTCCGAACATGTCCATCAAAAGATAATTTTATTTCAATCTAGAGGGACTCAATTGAAGGAAAGTCATTATATTTATTTGATTTAGTGTGCACAATAGGGAAGCTTGAAGAAAAGGCACCATAGAGCACCATTAATATATTACTTAATTAAATACATTGTACACATCTTGTCTCGATCCCTGAATATGTGAGAAGTCTTTGGGCTATTAGACACTATCATGACGTAATTGTTTTCAGGGGGAGATCGTTCCCTGAGCTGAAGATCTGGATGGATGAGATGTGGAGCAGGACTCTGAGCTAGGTAGAAGGACGCTGGATCTGATGAACACTGGAGGTGTATTGGGTGTGGTTGCATTATTGTGACACTGAAATGACAGCAGCGGAAAGAGGAACATTTTTAAAAGTTTTACAGCAACAAGATGATTGGCTCACACTCTTTGTTTTTCTCACTCTTTATTTCAGTTTGGTTTCTGGACCTTTTCAACTGCAGCATACTTTGTGCTATAAAAGCCTTTCAAATGTCAAACTGTGCAGCTCATTCAGCAGATGTGTGCTATTTTCTGTTTATTACAGCGACTTAATATTAATTTTTAAACATCAAAATATATTACGGCAGTCTGTGGAAGAAATTATGAAGACATTACCTTGGGCTTTAGAAATTGTGAGTGCCATTTGTCCCATATATTCATGCACAGGTAAGGGGTTGATGGCGTAAAGGAGCTTCAACTCAGTAGCTGTTAGTCTTTAAGACATCTGTAAACCAAGGATTACCGCTGCTGGACGTGTAAAAGGACACATTTTCTGTTGTAGGTGAAAACAGTGTTGCTCAGGTTGGAGATGAAGACTAAATCTAAATCTGGTCCAAGCAGCAGATCCTCACTGATGCTCACAGATACAATCTTCAAGCAGAGCTGTTCTGATCTCTAGATATTTCATAATCACCTTCCTAATTTCATTGTAGGCTTATTTTAGTCTGCTCTGAGTAACACGCCGTGCAGCTGTTGTCAGGGAACAGAAACAAAAATATAGCGGAAATAAATATCCGCTCAGCAGTTACTGATTAAGCCCTGTAACTTTTCAAAGTGATGAGATTGCTCTCCTTTCATGTGCACCCTGAAGGTCCTCCATCATAAATGCCCTCCCTCTCATCAGCCCTTACTACCTCTCTCGAAGTCTCAGGATGTGGTGAAGGAGAACCAGGGCTGCCGGAGGCTCATCTCCGAGGTTATGATTAGCTGCTGCTAAAAGGCAGCCTTGGAGAGCTCCACCGCCCTAAAGGGCACAACCACACAGCTCCACTGTAGTGAAGACTTAAGGAAATGTAATAAAAAGGTATTAAGTGTATTTTCTGTTGAAATGGAAGTTATATATATAGAGAAAGAGAGGGGAGAGAGAGAGAAAGGGGGAAACAGGAGGCACCCTGTCCTGCTTCCTACTACAGTGACAAAGTGACTTAGCTCATCCAGCACTTGTCTTCAATCAGCTCATCAGCCCTGATTCTTCACCCAGTCATTGTCAGGTTGTTTTTCTCAGCTACAGTGGTAAGCAAACCTCCCTATTCAAGTTCATTTGGAAAACTATTCCCTTTGTTGTTGTCTAGCTTGTTATTCCGTGTCTTTCCTCAGCTGTGTCATTCCTCAGCTATGTTGTTGTTCTTGTTCTTCTGTATGTATGTTAGTGAGGAAGCTCGCTGAGAAGAACAGAGTCAAAGTCTTTGTTACGTGTCCACATGTTTGGACAGAAGACGATGCTTCAGATATAGAAGCTACAAATTCTATAACGTGGATGCTTCACACACATCTTCAACTTGGCAGCACAGAAGATCTAAACAATCACCGCAGTTTCAAAATAGGAACCAAGATCAGTGTCACCAGTTCAGTATCTGACCAAATGTGAAATAAGGCCACAATCTTTCCTTCTGTTTTTGTGTTTTGCAGAACATTATGATGTCACAGTGAAGTTGACCTTTGACCTTTTGGGTATAAAATGTCAACACTTCATCATCATTTAGTATAACCTCCAATCTGTTTTACACACATGCGATTACTTGTCAAATATGTTAGGAATCATTTTTGCAAAGAAAATGTGACATAACGAGGTTCATTTTTTTTTTCTTTCAACAGTGGCTGTTGTTGAACTAGACTATAAATTGGAAGTCCAGCAGGGCACAGCCAAGGCTACTTTAAGAGATTTAAAGTCCATAAACACAGAAGAATGTGCGTTATAGTCAAAAGTGACCCACAAAATAAGATATATGCCTATCACATGTATTCACTTGTAAAATATATATTGGTAGCATTTTAAATATGTGTTACAGGCTCAAGGAGTCATGAAAACTAAACCAAACAGAATTGGAGTCTAAAACAATAGAATTATAAACATATTCAGCTACTTTTTATTAAGTAAAAAAGTTTTACACATTAAGGGCACAGACTTTTATGGGTGTCCAAACACACAGGATATAACAATATACTGTTGTATTTGATGAAATGCTTCCCTCTGCTGGTCAGAACAGGAAACTACATCTTTGATTTCTCCTGAAACTCCTCTACTGATGCGGATCGTGGATATATCATATGAGCTTACACATACATATTTGTAAATAATTATTAAAAATAACAGAAAAGGTAGGCAATATAATCAGATTTCCTTAAAAAAAATTCTTGCAGCATACTAACTGTATGTGCATATTTCCTATTGCATATAAGTTGGATAGTCTCAAAATACTGGTAGGAAGCCAGTCTGAGCGCACTGACAGCTGTAAAGTGATAGAAAGTTTGCATAAACACTATTTCAGAATTTGAGCAGTGGATTAACAGTGTTTACATGCGTTAAGCCTCCACTACAGCCTCATCATGACATCACAGTGTTCATGGGAAATGTAGGACTGGCACCAAGAGGATTGTTTTCAGCAGCCTGCTTCAAACAGATGCAGTGATATTTAGAGCTTGATTCATCACCAGCCAAGTTGGCTAGTAACTTTAAATGAATGTAAACCCTGGTGGTCAGAATAAATCACATTTTTTTTAGTCATTCAACAAGTCTGAGTCTGTCTCTTGTCAACTTCCATGACACTCTGGAAAAGCTTCCAGCCAATAATTGTTAAAAAGGCAGAAAGCGTTGCAGAAATGTTTAATTTTTCTATCTTGTCAATTGTCTTGTGACCCTTGAAGGAGTTCCTGATCCCCATGTTGGAAACCATTCCTCTAAGTGCTCATTAACTTACGTTTTTCCAATATGAAGACATTTCAGTTTATTTTTAAAATGCTGCATGTGCTATGCTACAGATGCACACGGTGTGCGTAGCGTTTAATGATGTCTGTATGTGTTTATAATCACAGAGAAGAAGTGATCAGAGTGCAGGGAAGCATGCGGGTAAACATTTTTATAGCCTAGCGACAGATGTGAAATATTACATAAATGTAATCATTTGTTTCACTGTCACCCAGGTTAATTAGTTTGTGGATGGGTAACCTATTTCTCAGCGGGGAATTTGTCACACACCGACGAGGTAGCCAATCAGTGACCCTGCTGTCGGTGGGATCATTTCTTCCAGGATGCTGTGCAGCGAGTGTGTCGCAGGAAATGTGAGAGGGAGCCAATGTTTACCTTCTATTTATTCCACACAAATAAATGAAAACAGTCATTAAACCATCCAAGGGTGAATATGGTTCTCTATCCTGGATTATGAATGAGAGCTCATTAATTTTCCTGAGCATGAGAGAGAGAGAAAGAGAGAAAAAGAAAAAACTGTGTGTGTGTGTGTGTGTGTGTGTGTGTGTGCATGTATAAGTGTGTTTGAATTTGTGTACATGTGTGCATATGTGATTGTTATGTTTATATATGGAAAGGGGGAGATAGCATGCCTGAATGAAATGATGTCAATTCATATTCATGAATATGCATGATTGTCTTACAAATGAATTTGTTGCAACAGTCCACATTTTTGTGATTATCTTCACGAAACAGAGACAAATATGAAATCTGATAACCAACAAATCCAAGCCAGAGCTCAGACTTTAGCCACACATATGAGCTGGACTTGACTCGACTCATTTGAAGTGTACGTTTGGGCACTTTTGCTTTTATGATAGAGAGAGAGCTGACAGGAAATGAGGCGGGATGGTATGCAGCAAAGGTACCGTAGCAAACATTTTGATTTGATTTTTGTGTCCCAGAAGCGAGTGAGCCAGCTCACACAATATGAGGGCCTCAAAAACCTGCAAATGGTGTGCAACCATGATCCATGGCAAAACTTGAATCACATGACAGAAGACTTGAGACTTAAAAGCCAAAAGTAAAAATCTCAAGTTTTGACCCTCTTGGAGTCTTGAAAGATTAAAAAAAATAGGATAGTTGCACATCTTAAATATAAAATTTAAATATTTAATTAAGACGCTCATGAAGAAGAACTTGGTCTCATCAAAAACAAACTAACAACTACTACAGTAGGAATGCCATTTTGAAAAGAAAATGTTCAAAAGCAACCTCATTGTAATGGATAGTATTCAAGGACATCAGATTTAAGACCCTCTTTTACAAGACTCTGGAGTTGACTGAGACTTTAACAACTCTGATCCAAGCTTCAATATATTAAATGTTCTTCACTGGTTTTAACAGCAGGGAAGCTTTTAGATCAGTGTTTCCAGTTTTCCTCCCAATAAATCGGTCCCTCCTCTCATCCGAGTAAGGCGCTGAGTTCAGTAAATTCGGCTCGACATGCAATGATTAATAACTGATAGCCATGTAAAACCAAATGTCGTTTCACTTTATTACAAATGATCTGAAACGTTTTTCCTATCCCAACTGTTATTCTGTCCCCGTTCTGATACAAAGTGCTTAAAAACTTTTTAACATTTAATGTAACAGAACTTAACAAAAAACAAAAAAGAAATGAAATGTTGTTCTAGGCTTTGATTGGATTACTTTTTTTTTCAGTCCCATCTGGCGAAAACACTGATCAAGAGTACAAACAAGTCTATTACTGTGTGTTACTGATGTCATGTAGTGATTCAGGAACTTGAATCATGTTAAAAACTCCCATCTGGAGAAAAAGAAAAAAAAAACAAACCCTATAATGTACCTAAAAGTAAAATAAAGATATTTCACTAGATGGTGCTAGAGGACCATCCAACGCAGCTTTACCGTTTGAATGAAGCCTGCAGGCCACAGTGAGCCATGAGAGCAGAAATCAGCAGTAATCATTCATAAATAATTGAGTTATGAGCCATGATTATTAATTTAAGACAGCGTCCTCTGAGTGCTAGGGAGATTTTGAGCTCTATCCCGATATAAATCCACAAAATCTAACCATTATTTTCTTCTCCCTTGGGCAAACTGCAGATTACGTGCATGGCCGATTTCTGTGCACAAAAGTTACATGCAATTAGAGGAAAAAAATCAGTGATGTGATAACGAGGTTGGGGACAGACAAAGCAACCTGCAGCAGTTTTTAACAGCACTTTAGAGGTTCAAGAGAATAAAAAAAAAGTTACTTTTTCATTTGTTTGAGTATTCCCTGAGGTGATTAGAAAGAGCACAAATGGGTTTTTTTTTAATGGGATAAAATTCCAGGTAATTAAAATGTATGCTTATTATGCAGGTTTTATTCAAAGCAAACTGCAGCACAATAAACCTATTTGTAGTGTGAGTGGTTTCAGTGTAAATTGACTTAGTATAGTTGTGATGAATATTCATGATGCACCTGATGCTGATGTTTTGTTTGCTGCGGGCCGACTGCTGTGTGTGTATATTCAGAGCAAAGTGAAGACATTAACCCAGGAGCTGTGGATACAGAACTGCTGTGTTTATGTTGAAGTGGCTGAACAGAGCCAGTGTGTTCTTTTGGTCAACACATTGAGGAAAAAAACACTGAACTGTGACGTTCTCACTGTTGACTTTTACTTAATTTTATTACCTCTGTTGCCTTGTCTGTGAGGGGATTTGAAACATTCGTGTGCATTACTGTCAAATGTTTTCCTGAAGGAGTCAGTCCAAGCATTAGGGGTTTATTTAACACTTTTCATATCTTTGAATCACCTAAAAAGCTGCAGAGAACTGCTGCTGCACAAAGGGAAACCTTTAAAAATGAACTTCTGGCCACTTCCCCAGTCATTGATGTCACAGAAGGCGTTTTGTATTTGCTGTCAAAGGTAAAAAAAAAAAAAAAAAAAAAAAAAACATCTGCTGTGACATCTCATGCCAGACAGGTTCAGTGTTCATTTATTTCATTTTATGGGAACTGAATGGGAGTCAAACTGCTAGTACAAATACATCCAGTAGGTGGCAGTGGAGGTCTGATCTGTGTGCTTTGACTTTAATTACAGGTTTGTTAGCTGCAGGTTTGTGGGGTCTGGAAGAGGTGGTCAAATATTTTAAACTTAATGGAATATTCCTGCAAGAGCAGTCAATGTCCTTCTATAAAAAATGATGCTTTAGTTAAAACATGAAATATTGGCATTGAAATGTACATAATAAAAAAAAAAATCATTTCTTAGTATGGTGAGGGCTGACGGTGATGGTTCAGTGTTACGTTTTGACTACCACACTCTGCCGTTTCGTTAAAATGTTGACGTTTTCTGTGATTTATATGTAAGGGATGGTCTACAGCCAGTGGGTCATTATTGTGAGATGAACCCAAACAGGGTGATGCAAGACCCCGACATGAAGTGGTGGGATCTTGAATTCATAACAGTGGTCTGCTATTCAGGAAGAAGAGACTGCAGAATGGCGTAATTGACCAATCAGAATTGAGTATTCAACAAAGCTGTATAATAGACTGTTGAATGTCTGTTGAGGGGGAGGGCGGCTTAAAGAGACAGGCGCTAAAACAGCCTGTTTCAGACAGAGGCTGAACTGAGGGGCTGCATAAAGGGTCAGAATAAGATAAATTAAGTTTTCTGAGCTATAAATCATTCAAAGATATTCCAGTAGAGCTCCAGACTATAAATATAGACCTGGAAATGTGCATTTTATGTCCTGTTTGAAGAAGCGGAAGATTAAATATTTGGTTAAAGTATTTTTGTAGTGTTTTAAAGTTTTAGGTTCATCTACTCACCTTGACTAAAAATAATTTGCCAACAAAAGTGAGGTTCATAAATGTATCAATTAAAGTATTAAAGACAAATACTGTTTACAGCATGACAGTACAGATTGATTTTTTTCTTACTAACACACATCTCATGATCCTGATTCTCTGTTAATGTTTAATCTCTTGTCAGATTGAGAGACTTTGACTTTTATGACATTGATGAAGTCTTGAGGGCTGAAATAAATCTGTTAGGTGTGATTAACTAAACATTACATGCATTATGCTGCACAAGGACAAACACTACAGTCTGATCTTTTTTTTTTTTTTTTTTACCAGATTCAGAAAGACAGTGAAAGAGACATACTAACAGTCATGGTTGTCCATTTTCAATCCACACTGAGACTCCTTTGAGATGTCGTTCTGTCTACCTTCACAATAAAGCATATTCTCCGAGTTTATATGACGCATGTGCAGACAAGTGACAAATTAAGGGGACAACCTGAATAAAGAAATGGACAAATATTAAATGCAGATTCACTCATAAAGGACACAGTGGACCTTTCAATGATTTGATAAGTTTGAAAATGGTGTCAATCATATGCTTTGACCTTCACAGTAACCAAATCTTGACTCAGCTGAACACCTCTGGGAGATTTTGGATTGATGTGTTCGACAGCACGCTTCAACACCATCATCAAAACAGAGTCAAGTTTAAGCATCTTACAGAATCTAAGCCAAGGAGCATTGAAGCAGTTGGTGGAACATCATATTACAAAAACACTTTTTTTTCTCTTTAATTTGTGAACCATGGGAGATCATGTCTATCATCACTGCCCCCACCTTTCTAAATTTAAAAAAAGTTTGTTTGGTGACTTGTGTTTTGAGTGAGTTCAAGGACTTTTATTCCCTTGTGTATGATTTCAAAGTATGCATATGTATAGGTGTACGAATTAGCAACTACCAGACCATCACAAAGAAGTATTTCACAATAAACATGTCCGATTAAAGCCTCTCAATAGATATCTGAATCTTCTAATGACAAGCCTGTCTGGTGTCTTCCATCTGTAGATTATAATCTATACATTGTTGAGGATCTGTCTATTATTCTGCTGTCCTCGCGTGTTCTTTTTATGAAGCAATAGGAGAAGATTTTGAAGTTTAAAATCAGCTTTATTTTAACACCAGTAGAGAATGCAAGATTACAGAGCTCTGGGTCTTGACTATAGTTTCCCTGACAAGCAAACAGAGTGTTGGCCAGTTCACAAGTTCGACCCGCTAACTACTTCCTGATCCAGATTTTTATAATACAGAAAAAAAGGAAATGCAATCCAGGAGTTGTCATCTTCTGATTGGTCGAGATGTCTTCCTTCTTCTGGCCTGGTTCCAGGGATGACTTGCTTTTTCTGGTTTCATCCTGCACCTAAATGATTGTTGGTACATAGTCCATTATTTTGAAAGCCTTACTTATCTGCATTTCTACACGTTCGCTTCATTACCCTGCTTCCCCAAATGTTGTTGTTTTTAACATCTCTATTACCTAATGAAGAGACGTTGATCCTCAGGTCTGATTATTAAACTATATGTGACATTTAGCCTTCTATGCCCTGTCTCCTCTTAGTATTACTTTCCCTACTTCTTCATTCCTCATAATGTATTACATTTTCAGCACATCATGTTCTCTTTTACCCAATAATGGTGCAAGTCTAGCCAAGCATACAAAGTTCATCACTCTAATACAAAGATAAAAATCATAAGCCATTACCCAAATCAGTACATTAATTATTGATTATTGATGAATAAGCAATGTAATAATGAGTAGCTTTGCATTTATCTGAGCATTCAAGCAACAATATACTTCAACATGAAGTCATAGAGAGCACAGATGGTCAAATATGCCTTGGAGCATTTATTATACAGTAAGTGATGCATCTATTCCTGCACAGATGTTTGGACCTGCTCACCTTCAACGACAAACAACAGCAACATATTCAGCTCATCTACAAACCAAACGAGTCGGTGTCCGCTGGAGCGAAACAAAGCACAAACAACGTCAGAGTTGTAATAACTGTGGGTAATTAAAGCTCATTTCACGCCGCTGCAGTTTGTGCTGCTGCACACGACGGAGCTATTTGTCAAAATTAGTTGGGATGCTCAGACGCACATCACACACCTGTCAATCAACGCACGACCTTTCTGACCGCGCTGATCAGCAACACTGATGCTGAAGAAGGCTGAGGGACTGAAATGGGTTCAGGGTAATGGGCCTTTGCAGGGGGAAGCATATTTTATCTTTTGGTTTGTTGTTGTTTCTTCATTTGGATGGGAGATGACATTAGTTTCTGCACTTTCGCTGCACTATTAACAGAGGATAAAGCCTGAGAATATTGACTGTGGTCGTTAGAATAAAGCGTTCATGAACTCTGTGGTTGACAGGTTTTCATAATTGGTGGTGTAGTCAGCAAAATGCTCCATGTAACTCAGCAAATTCAGACTTATATGTGACAGTGACTGGGATCATTAGGGGACACAGGGGTCATGTAGCTAGTCTGAGGGTTTTCTCTCTTTTTGGTAAATTTGTGGAGTTTTTTAAAAAAAATACTTTTAGTCAATTACTTTCAGGCAGAAAAAATGATAAACAAAGGCTTCAGAATTTTTACCCCTGAATTAGATTTGTGGTAGTGTGGAAGATTTGATTCATTTTAGGAGCTGAAATTGGGACTGTGAAAGGATCCCGCACACTGTCAATCACTTTCTTAATGACAATTCATGAAATATTGTTAATAAAGTGATCAATAGTGTGCAGGATGTTTAGCACTTTCACAGTCATGGCCTTTTTACATACGCATGTGCTGTCTTGGCTTGACTAGTTTTGACTTGGCGGGTCAGCCCAGTGTTGCTGAGGTTACCTGCTGACAGTTTTATATTGCACTTTGCAACAGTTGTTAGTAGCCAGCTACTTGTCATCAAGGATTTTGCTTGGCGTCTACCGCTTACTGCTTGAAAAACGGAAGCGGGAAGATGAAATGGACGTAGAGGAGGAAGCTACCATTGTTGCTGAATCATCGCTGAATAATGACGCATACTGCCCCTTTAACCTGATGTGATGCAGTTATGTTTCCATCCAGCTTTAAAATATATAAAGCTGCAAGAAAAAATGGCAATTAGACAGTTTCCACATATAAACTGGATTAAAATGATGTTAAATAATCCAACATCCATAACAAAATGAGTGCTAAGTGTTGCTCTGAAACAAATTATGTTAAATGAATGATTTTTAACTTCATATCTTCATCACAATATAAAACATTCACTAGTAATTATTGTGTCAACTAGTATCATAAACCACAATGGTCACACAAATATGAGACAACAGGTTTAGTATATAGTAATGAACATTTTAGGATTCGAGAAAAAACTCTGAACTCTTTGAAGCAGAATTTTCTCCCTATTAAAGCAATTAATGCTTTAAAGAGAACACTTTTTTTTCTGATGCCACTATCTGCAAAACATATCTCATGTCTCACAGAAGCAACGCAGTAGTGAAACATGACTGATCACTCTGTGTAATGATGAAATGAGCTGCTTTAAATTTCTTAAATCATTCTTGGTGATGGATGCAGATGCCATCTCAGTGTCTGGAGGTGACGGTAGTGATAACTGTCTGACATCAGACAGACAGATGGAGCCGAATCCATCAGAGGTGAATGAAAGCTTTTCATGTGTCAAACTCAGTATGTCCTCATCCATCAGCCAGAGACCCACAGATCCTCCACCATCCCTGCTGCTCACAGCGAGACATGCGAAGAACAAAGCGAAACTGGGAATTTACACACTACATAGATGTTGGTGACTCCTCATTTGATTTTTTTGGGGGGAGACACTTACTGAGTAACTGTTCAAGCCACAATTATCTTTATCAACAAATGAGAATATTCATAAACTGCATATAAGCATGTTAGCTTGAATTCTGGTTTGCACAGTAGTAGTGGTCATATGTAACCCCTAAATATAATTATAAATACTAATATAATTGATTTAAAAAAGTGAGGTTCACAGTTTGTTCTTGTCCTTGTAAACATCGGCTGACAAAACATTGCACCTTAAGTTCCATTAAGTAGCTTCTGGAGCTTTCAATCATATGACTTCATGATGATCCTCATGAAATAGTTTAGATTTGCATTTTTTTTCTGAGCACTTTAAGGACTTCTCTTCCATGTTGGGTTAAAATTTAAGGTTCAAAGTTCATTGTTGAGCTACAATTCCATGACAACAAGGCAAACTCCACCTGCTGATGAAGATCATGCGATATGCTCATCTATTAAATGGACCTAGAGGTGAGATTGTTTTTTTCCTAGAAATTTTGTTCATCTACTACTAAATTGTTTTCCCCAAATATGTTACATTGGCAAATATAATCGCTTCCTGGATTTTGCTCACAAGTAAAGTTTTTTTGAATGAATTAAGCCTGACGTTAATACATTGCACTGAAGTTGGAGGGAGGAGGTCGGAGTGGATGGGGGTCTACAAGATGCAGGACTCTGACACCAGAAACTTGGTATCACATCCTGAGTCCTGCATGTGTTTAGGTTTAGAGAACAAAAGCACTTTGATTAAGGCTAATGAAAGATTGTAGATATTAATAAACCTGTTGCGCTGCAGACTTTATTTCTGTATTTAAACCAAGACCATGATCTTTCCTTTAACCGAGTGCCGCCAGTGTCTAAGAATAACCATAAAAAGCATAATAATCCACTGCAAGATTGGATTTTAGTTGGGAAAAAAATACATTGACACTGAACATTTCAGTTAAACATTCAGTATCATTTCTGAAACTTGCAAAATATGTTGAATAACAACATTTTCTCATTATGTTGGAAGAAAAGATAATTCAGACTACATTACATTTCTAGCAAAACATATTTGTTGCTGCAATTTAATCATATATAAATGTAAGTTCTGGGTGTAAATAGGCGCTGCTGAACACAGTAAATCAATATGATTGAGATTTTCTACTTTCTGGTGGGATGTGTCTTGTATAAGACAAGAGACAAGTTACATATTCAACTATCCAGAAAGAAATTAAACTCACAAAAATGTTTTTTTTTTTAGCTGTTCACAATAAATGTTGTCAGCAGTAAAGATTTTCAAAAGTCAGACACCCTGCCTCTCCATCTGTTGGTGCGACCGACCCGGCCTTGCTCCTCCCATCCTCCATCCCACTTGGGTTGATTTTTAAAATGTGTGTAGCAGGCAGAGACGGCACGGAGGGCAGTGTTTAATTATTATTTATAACTAACAACCTCTCTGTTATCCAGCCTGCTTTGTTACTGGCTGAGCTATCAGGGACTGTTGAGCTAAATCAGCTCTCACACAGAACAGTTAATTAATTCGAGGAGGGGTGAGATTGCCGCCTGCTGGAATTAATTTAGGGGGACAAATGATTCATGTGGAATTATTGAGGTCTGAAGGGTCTGCCAGAAAAAATAGCATCTATGTTATGAAAGGCAGACGATATAAAAGTACATTTGTACAGACCACATGTTAGTAGGTCTCCCTGTCTTTATTGTTCCTGCCGTGGGGCTTCATTCGATTTGCTGGTGAAAAACTCATTCAGTCCAATAAACCATAAAAGCCTGAATTTCATCCCTGAGTGAGATACCTGAAAGGTGTATTGACTGGATGGACATCAGAGGGGGGGAAACAAAATAGAAAGTTAGCTTATATCTTCTCTGTGGGTGTGTTTGTGTCCTTCCTCTTTATATACCTTTATTATGAGCTTTCACAACTCTGAGAAGCAGGGTTTTTTTTTTCAGTCTCTGCACAGATGAACCTTTCAGTTTTTATGTGTGTACGTTTTTTTTTTTTTTTTTTTCCCATTTAAAGACCCTAGCAGAGTTATAGATTTTCCAGCAGGGAGCAGTGGTAGTGTGTGTGTGTGTGTGTGTGTGATGGCAGATGCCTGCTGAGGTTTGTCCCAGTGATTTGTTTGTCCTGCTGAATGAGTTTGCTGCCTGTCATTAAAGCAGCCAAGCAGGGAGAAACATTGCGTCTCTTATCCAAGGAGGGTTGAATCAAGGGTAACTGGACTTGTTTGTAGATACTTGAAGTGTGCCTCTTACGAGCCCCTCTGTGGCTGTGCAGAGTTCAGCTTTCCTCCGGCTCGTTCCGTCTGCCTCTGAATCTCTCCCTGCCGCTCGCACTGTCTCTACATTTAACTCTAGGTATCTAATCGATGCTCTTATGCACAGCAACTCACTGAAGTGGAACAGTAAAACAGAGATGTTAAATAAATCTCCAAGCAACAAGCAAGCAACTACCGGGGCAGGGAGAACAAAAACAAAACAATATATTATCCTTTTTTTTGCCTCACAAGCACAAGGGAAAGCAGGCTTTGTGACTCCTTATTACTTCAACAAACAAAATGTATTTTTCAGCAAAGTTATGTGTGTAATATAAATGTGCATGTAAGAAATTGCTTATATAGGTACCATAAATCATTTCATAACCTCACACATTAATATTGTGACAACAGATCTTTCAGATTAAGAGGAACAACTGAGGCACACTGGATTTATCCAAATGTGCATTTTTAAAAAAAAAAGTTAAAACCATTTTAAATTTCACATTTTAGTATTTGCAGGGCTGATAGCTTAAACCTGGATTATTCACACTTGGTCAGCATGTGGTGAGCTATTCTGTTAAGTCTATATAGAATATCTAGAGCCTCACTGAAAGGAGGGCTGAATGGATGGATTTTGCTAGATGAAGAGACAAAACAGTAAACATTTCTTTAAAAATTAATGGACACCAGTCATTTAGGCTCTTAAACTCCCCCCATCCACCTCCTGATGAAAACCAATGACATCGCTTTGTATTGCTTTTATTGTTATTATTATAAATGGAAAGATGGTGGGAAAACTGTATCAACACTCAGGGCTGCCCAGAGCCTGTGATATGGTGCGTATTGGTATGAGCATGATGTGAATGTCAGAGTATTATCTGTCTGAATGTGTGTATATATATATATATATGTGTGTGTGTTATGAGGTGCTTTATCAGAACCTCCCAGCTCTCCAGACATTTCATTTACAGTATATATGGATCATTGTCTGACAGGACAGTCTATATTAAACCTGTTTATTTCCATCTGTCTCTCTGGATAATCCCTGAGCTGTAGCCTTGAGATGCGGATGTGAGACTGTTGTGGAGCGCTTCCTCTCCCGTACGCTTCCAATGAAATGGTCATTTTGTTTACAGATGAGATCTGGGATGCTGTCTGCTTTGGTATGAAGCTTATGTAACTGCCTTCCTGTCTGCCTCTTTGTGTGTTTGTCTGCCTTTTACTGCTGATTCTTATGACTCTTAAAGCTCTAACAGTCAATATATTTTTAGAGAGGCTCAGACAAAAAGGCAGTGACTAGGTGGTGAGGCATTTAGGAGCTGGGCCATAACAACTTTATAAATGTGGTATATGTCAGAAGTGTGTGTTTCTCAGTTTGCTCTGGAGGTCCTGTGGACCCATGAAGTCAAATGAATAAATAAAATGAAACTGAATAAAATAAATAATGCTTTAAGCTTTAAGTGACTTCTGTATGTAACTTGCTTCTGTAGATAGTCCTGGTGAAGTTTTAAATTGGACACAAAATATGATATTGATTGTTCTAAAGAATGCAGTATAATGATCATTAAGTCTCTTGAATGAGGCTAATATATATACAAAATGATAAAAAAAAATAAGATCAAGAGTTTAAATGCATAAGAGGACAAAACTACCACTGTGCAACACAAAAAATACAAAGACATGAAATCAGAAGAAGATGCACATTTAAGCAGAACACCTCCAAGACAAAGATGCGTCTGTCTCATAACCAAAAACTGTATTTTATTATGATATTCATTGATAGAGTCACAGTCAAAATTAGCAGAAAATCATCCGTTTGGCTAAATAAAAGTTGTAGCGTTGCATATTTTGTCCTTGACAAGGTTTCTAAAACATCTTTGAGCCAATATGGAGAGTATATCAGGATGTGGATTCTGAAGGTTTCATGCTTTAAGATAATTTGAAGATTTCATAAACACAAGGAAAACTATTAGCCAGAAAATGTAGGTTTTGGTGGATATTTACTGCGGTTTCCTCACTAGCTGAATGTCTCTGTGTATGTGTGATCCATTGAAAGTAAAAAAAAATAATGCTCAAAGCACCAAGAGCAAGGAGAGGTATTAAGTCAAGCCCGGTATCTGATAACGACACATTTGTCCAGATTGTCAGAGATTAGAATAGTGTTATTGATCCTGTAAAGCTTGATGACTTCACTCCTGTCAGAGAGAAACAGGCGTATGGACCGATGAAGAATCAAAGGCTGAGAATTAAGTCCCAAAGAGAGAACGAGAGAGAAGAAGTGAGAACCTGCAGCCTTAACAAATCAGGCAGAATCGATGTTCATCTACAAGTCAGGTGGAGGAGCCTCGTGTGTTCATGATACATTATGCAGACACAACCGAGAGCACCGAAATATTCCAACGCCCCGGGGAGACGAGTAGAGACATATAATTAAAGAGAACACTCTTTTTTTTCTCGCTTTGGTCCAGTGGTCCAGTGAAACAAAGTAAGAGAGCAGTTTAACAGCTTGTGTCATTAGACATGGTGAAGGGATACTTTGAACTTTATTTCCCTAGAGAGGAGAGGCCCGCTTTGCTAATCACATTATGACAACTCCATCTTCATCAGTATAAGTGGTGGAGGAAGAAGAGGATTTCATGTTCATTTTGTTTCTGGTGGACACACAGCTACTTGTATTCTTTGTTTGAAGGGGACATAACATGCTCTTTGTGTACAGTTCTGATGTTGGATGTCTATGTTAAACATGGTGAAAGGTCCAAAACTTGAGGTGAATATATGTAAAAATTATGCTCCCTAAAAGTCAAAAACCTTATCTCTACTGTTCACGCATGCCCACTTCCATATTTTGGATCATATTTCAGCTCAAACATGCATGTATATATTTAAGAAGTTGACATTTTGAGTAAAGAACGAGAAAAAGAAGTGAAATCTTACCACTACTGTTTTGTTTATGTAGCATCTAGAGCCAGCTGAAGTCTGTCGTGGGGCGGCTTCCTCTAGCTGACCAAACAGAACAGATTGGGTTCATCAGGGCTTAAAGAGACAGGAGCTAGAAAAGGCCTGTTAGGCCTGCATAAGGAGCTAGAATAAGATAAATCAAGAGTTTTTTTTTAACTGTAAGTCATGCAAAGATATTCCAGTGGAATCCCAGAATAAAAATATAGACCTGGAAATATGCATGACATGTCCCCTTTGAGAGAACAAAGACATTAATTGAGAGGAATATGATATCTCTCCTCTATTCAGCGAATAACCAGGATGTTAAGACAAGAGCACTCCTCCATGTTTAAGGTCCCCATCTCTGGAGGCATTGCATTTGTTAACAGGAGTTAAATGGGGGTCGCTTTTGGTATTGATATTGATAACATAAATATGGGACGCTGAGGAAAACAAAAGGAGCCTTTCTGCATGAAGATTTTAGTATTGAGGAGTTTTTTTTTACAATTATTTTATAAGTTTTGATGATCTTAATTGTGTTAATTGTTTCAAATGATATATTCTTTATTTTTGTAGCAGTATTTTGGGACTGTGAGTCTTAAATAGTGCACAACAAATTTTAGTTGTTGATTATTCCAAGTTTTTTAAAGGAAAATATTTTAAAGCCTTCATATTTTCGACATGACAGCTGTTCAGGGCTGTATTAAATAGTCGAACTGCAGCGTGTGTTTGGACTTATTGTATAGAGATACTTAAATTCTGTTAAGAAACATCATTATAAAGTAATTAGTGAGAGTCAGTAAAATTCTGTAGCAAAAAGTCCTCACAGAAGTCATTAGCAAATGTCTGCGAGTCTTCGGTGAGAGTCGTTAATGGAGTGAGAGTCGCAGCTTTTAAAAAAAACTTACCATGTTATTCTTTAGCAGAAGTCATTAGCAGAGTGAGTAGAATAAACAGCACTCTGCCGTCTACCGTGCTGTGACGCCGCTGCAGCCTCCGCCTTCTTGCTCCTTGACTCTCCATCCCTTCAAACCTCTTTTTTTAATCCTGAACCACCTCCCTCCAACCATTCTTCATCAACACAACCCTTTACTTTAACCCTCTATCATCTCCTCCCTCCATCGCTTCCTTCCCTCCTTCCATCATCCTTTCCTCTGTGATGAGAGTCTTGTATTTTCTCCAACAGAATGATGATGAGTTGGCTCCGCACCATCTCATTTTTTTTTCTTCTCCACATCCTGGGGTCTTCAGGCAGTAAGTCAGTCCTGTGAAGCAGCTGGGTGCCACAGTCTATAATCTGTGCTCGCAGTGTTTGCTGTTATAGTTTGTCTTATAACCAGTGAAAAAGTTAATTTTTTTGTAGAGGAGGAGTTAAATAAGTGTTTGCTGTCTCAATCTGTCTTGTAAATGGAGTGATAGTCAGGAGAGGAAGAGATATAAATGCCAGTGCCTCAGTTTGAACTCTGTCTCTTCCTATGTTTCAACGGAGGGTGACCTAAGTATGTGAATGTTCACTTTGCCAATTCATCTTGTGGCTGAAGGGTTTTTAATGCTAGAAGTGTTGTATCCTGCAAAGATGGGATTTTAGAGAAAGTGTCTTTTAACAAGTGCATCTTATATGACCCATTTTTATACAATTGCCAATTATTATTATTTTTTTGTGTTACTTATTTATCATTTTTCCATGTTGTATAAGATTTCATGTGTTTGTGGGGGATGCAGCGAGGGGGAGATATTGGTGATGCCAGACAATTATTCTTTGTAAGTTTCAGATTCTTTATAAATAGTAACAGCAACATTGTAAATGAAACCAAACTATCGGATAAATGATGTGGATCTTAAGAGGTCATGGTGAAGTAGATGTAATAATTGGCCAGAGGTTGGTGGTCGAATAGAGGTCTTTCACAACCTATATCAGAAGTGTTAAAAGAAATTCATCTAAGGAAGTACATACTGTATTTGCTTCTTTGCCAAAAGTTAGATAAGATTGATGCCACTCTCATGTCTGTAACACTAATTATGAAGCTATAGAGGATCGCTTAGATTAACATTAAAACTGGAAGCATGGGGAAACAGTTACCATTGTTCTGTCCAAATATAAAATAATCTGCCTACCAATGCCTACCAATGCCTTTAAAGCTCACTAACTAACAAACGTCATATGTGTGTTTAATCTGCACAAAAACCAAGTGTAAATAAGACTTTTTAAACAAAAGACTATCAATCTTCTTATTCAAGACTCAGCAAGAAAGCAAATAATATGTTTATTTCCCAAAATGTCTATTTCTTTAAGAGATATGTGTGGAAATACGACATAGTTTACTTGTGTGTGGATGGTATAAGTAGAAAGATTACCATGTTTAAGTCTCTTTTCAGATTGTATGTCCTCATATGTATGTGCTGGGTAAACAAAGATGTGAAAAATAAAACAAAAACAGCCTATCATTATGAACTATTTAGACGTTACATGATAACCCATCCAAACATTGTCAGTACCTTTCATCATGAATTAAAAATGTCCAGCACATGGTGGTGACATGTCAAAGGAAGACTATGTGATTAGGCTTCATCCTCATGGGGGACCATGACTCGTCGTTGAGATATTTCAGTCCGGATCAAAGCGGTGGATCAACTAACCAAACAGAAACAGAAGAATTAGTCAGTTTCTGTGTAAATGGTGGGTCCAGAACTGGTTTTAAGGACAGAAAAGCTCTCCCCTCTTAGGAAATCGGACCCCTGCTCTTCATCCAGGGTGACCCCGTTTATTCTACCGCCAACATGTTTCAGTTCACAGCAGCTGCAGTTCTTTGTCCACCTTCCAGTGGAAAGCTAGGAAAATCTACGAAGCTGCTGAAGCTTGTAGAAGGAGCAGGCAGAGCTTACAGCACTCCACTAGTTCGGACTCCTCTCCAGCTTAAACAGGAAGATGACAGAAAGTCCTTCAGCGGGTCAAACATAGTGGGAAAAGTGAAAGTCCTCAAACAAGCTGAAGGTCATTCTAATAGTTGAGAAAGTGGATTTAAAGTCGTTTTCTTTAGATTCCATTAAACTGCTCTCAGCCTGGGGCTATATTTATCTTCTGACCTTTCCATCCAGCTCCAGGCTAGAGCCTCTGTCCAGTCCCCCTTCACCCATCAGTGTCAGTGTTCTCATCTAGTCCCCAAAGTCATCATGCCAAACATGACTGATTGCAAGCCGCACTCTAAGGGTTACAAATTAACAGGCTGTGGAGTAAAAATGACCTTAGAGATAAAAACGCCTCTGGTAATTAAAGTACATAATTGGCATTTTGATCCTTTACACACATTTTTTTTTTTTTGTCATGCACTCAAATATTTTTGCATAAATATTGCTTCTGCACCCAGTGGGATGTTGTGCAGGATTTTTATGAGAAGTGTGACGAATCTAGGCGTGAAAAATGGGCCAGAGTTTGGTCAGAAAACATATCCAGCCTGAAGCAGTGATGAAACGTACCGCACATAGTTGTGTTAACAAAAGTTGGCTGCGGTAATAGAGAATCAGCTTTGAGGTGAAAGTTGGACTGTCAGGGACACCGAGTGAAAAATGCACCATTCTCCTCCGTTTGGCTCTGTGAGGGAGAGAAAAGTAAAAGCAAAAAAAAAAAAAGAAACTGTGTTCAAAGAATAGTTCTACATTTTGGGAAACATGATGTCTTGCAGAGACTTCTGTGAGAAGAACGACACCATTGTTGTCTGTAAAAATGGAACTGTTTTCCTCTGTTACCAGTCTCTAAGCTAACCAGCTGCTGGCTTTAGCTTCGTATTTAACAGAGACATGATCAACCTTCTCAGCAAGAAAGTGAATACCTGTTTTTATATTTTACACAAAACATCAGCTCCACCAATAAGTTAAATATTAAATCTAAAATATTATGTGGATGTGCTATTTCTAAAGTGGTGTAGTTGAAAATGATCAAAGGGTCTCTAAATCAGATCGAATGAGAACAAAAGTGAATTTAGTTAACTCTCCAGAGCCAAATCAGAGCTGAGACAAAAACTCATCAGTGACTCAGACACCTGAGAGTAATTTCGATTAACTGAGAGAGTGAAATATTCATTCAAAACCTCATCCTGGCCTTTCCTGTCTCCAGATCCAGCCCTCTAGCCCACCTCCAGGCCCCGATCCCTAGCCTCAGACCCCTTGCACCTTCCTGGTCACCTAAATAAACCTCGTCACAGGTCCTCACCTCCGCCCGACCTCTGAGCTCTGTCTCTTAGCCCAAAACTGTCAATCACCTGCAGCAGCAGCAGCAGCAGCAGCAGCCGTGTATCCAGCAGACCGATTGCTCCGTTTTTCCACCTCAGGCTGCAAAACCAATCAGTGTCTCCGACAGTCGGCTGCAGAGCGGCACCTCAAGTTTTCAAACTCTGTTTTAATTTTCTTCTCCCTGTGACCACAAAACAATCTTGTTCATTGATCCGTGTCATCGCAGGTCAGGCAGAGAGCAGACGTTGCAGGAAACCTCAGTGTCGCTGTGATTCATTTGTCCCCCGACTGTCCAAATCAGATCATGTTTGTGTTTCCAGAAGGGCTGTTTGGAGTCTCTGATGTGGTTCATCGTCGCCCTGAGAGCATTTTTTTTTCTTTTTTTTTGCATATTCTAACTTACTTTTCACACTGAAGAAATCCCAGAGAGGATGTAACAATCACAGCGAAATTACCAACAGAGTTTATGTGAGCTTCCTAAATTGAGATGAGACCAGACACAAATGACCCTTTTGAAACCGTTAATTGCCTTTAGCAGCATGTGTCGGTTTTTATTTGCATATGAAATGTGTTTCATTGTTCTCAGATGAGACATTCGGCTCTGTGGTGTTTTGAAAACAAAAGTTTCCACTTTGGAGTCCATTTGGCATGGAAGAGTTTGCGGGAAAATGTTTTTACTAGCAAAGCAATGTGAGCATGTATTAAATCTCCAATAAAGTATGTATGACGGCATTTTTTCCTCTTGAATTATTTTATCATCATCCCTCTTATTGTCGGGAAAGGCGGTAATTAAGTGAGATGTCTGTCAGTGTTATGTTGAAACTTTAAAATGACAAAAGTCTAAAAGAAGCCCTGAGGAGTATTTATAATGAGATATCCACCATCTATAACGATCAACACCTGCACAAGCAAATGGATTGTGCATAAAACCCTTCAATGACAAATTTATGAGGCTTGGATTTAATATTTATTTATCTTTTCTTTCACCTGCTTCCTGTTCGGAGAGAATTTGTCAGTTGGAGGAAGATGTTTTGTTCATCTGCAGAGTTGGGCACTCTGATTACATTGTACATCAAGTGAGTGAAATGACAAATAAATAAATAAATAAATAAAAAAAAATAGAATAGCCAGAAGAAAAAGAAAGATGAAAGGTAAGACGTACAAACCTTTTTTAGTCCTTGGGCATAAAACAAAAGTTGCACAAATTGGAGAAAAATCACAAGTTGGGGAAGTGAAGGTGAGATGGATGCAGAGATACTTCAGGTAGACGAAGTTAAGATTATTTCACCTTGAGTGCCTTTCACTGGCTTTCTCATCATTAGTTCCTTTCTTTCCTTTATCTGTAATCTTATCATCCGCTCATCTTCCACTCTCACATCAAACAATTTCTCTGTGTTTTTCTCTTCTTCTCGTGTCCTCGCCCAGCGGCCCTCTCTCTTCTCTACAAGTTCCACTCAGCTGCCCTGCCAGGACTAACAGAGAAGAGTGCGCAAAATCCTATCATTTAAAAGAAATGCAAGCCAGCCAGAGACAGATGAGAGACGAGCACCTGGACCGAACCTTCATTGTGTGTTTTGAAACGGCACTGTTGGAGATATTCAAATTTTCTCACTGATTAATGAATGCAGATTGTTATAATTTAATTTTCAATATTCTCACATTTTTTGAAAATCCATCACATCTTTAATTACTGTGATCGTATTATAGGCGTCTCACACAGTGTGACGTGCAATAAATGCACATGCGTGATTGTCGCTGTCACGCAGTCTAATCGGCGCTTTAATGTAAACTCATTGAGGTCTGGAGTCAGATAATTGTTGCGTCTGTGTCCGTAAATCTACGGGCGCAATCACATTGCACGCTGGTTGTAGAGGGCTCTGCCAGATGTTCATTTATATATCTAGAATTGTTTTTTGGAGCCAAGGAAGAACGTTTAATAGTCAGCACTCAGCTTCAGTCAGTAATGTTAAAAACCACGAACCAAACAAGAAATCTTGGTGCAGTCGTGGACTCGGGCCTGAATTGAAACAGCCACAATAAGACAAGTACAAAGTCAGCCTACTATCACCTGAAGAACATATCAAGAATTAAAGGACTTATGTCTCAGCAGGATTCGGAAAAACTTGTCCATGCATTTATCTTCAGTTGACTTGACTACTGTAACGCTGTCTTCACAGGTCTCCCTAAAAAAAATCAGTCAGACGGCTGCAGCTGATTCAGAACGCTGCTGCCCGAGTCCTCACTAAGACCAAGAAAGTGGATCATATCACTCCAGCTCTCAGATCTTTAAACTGGCTTCCTGTCTATCAAAGAATTGACCTGAAGATGCTGCTGTTGGTTTGTAAAGCACTAAATGATTTAGGGCCAAAATACATATCTGACCTGCCGCTACATTACGAACCATCTAGACCTCTCAGGTGGTCTGGGATCAGGTCTGCTTTCTGTCCCCAGAGTCAGAACTAAACATGGAGAAGCAGCTTTTATTTTTTATGCTCCACATATCTGGAACAAACTCCCAGAAAACTGCAGGTCTGCTGCGACTCTCAGTTCTGTTTGCCTTTGATTAAACCACATTAAGGGTTAATATTTTACACTGCACTGTTACTTTTATTCTCTTCTTTTATCTGCCTTATTTTCTTTTAAGCTTGTGAAATTTTATTTCCAAATGTAACACTTTAATTGCTTTTATATGTGTTTTTACTTGTCTTGCTTTTATATTCTGTTTTAATGCCTTTTATTATCTGTGTAAAGCACTTTGAATTGCCTTCTTGCTGAAATGTGCTACACAAATAAACTTGGCTTACCTTGCAATAGTTTAAGCCACAGTGATCAAATTACCTCCAGTTTTTCATCATTTCTCTTTCAGACACTTTTGAATACCTCAGTTTCATGGTATGCCCTTTTCTCAGTTGTTAGCAGACATATCTCCTCTGATGACCACTGAGCATCCTGTCCGTCTTTACAAATATTGAAAGATTCAAATTTAACATTAAGTTACAGCCACTGTTCTCTTACATTGGGTTACATATTGCTTGAGATTTAACCAAAATGCTAAAAAAAATAATGGCATATATTATGTATGTACAGTAAAGCTAATGATGAGACAAACTGCTTCAGGCTGTTGAACAGAAGCATCTCTGGAAACACCACCAGAGTCCAAACATCGCCAGCCGTGAAAGAACGGATACCTGAACAGGATGATCGACTCTGAAATGATTGATACCATGCTGCCGTTTCCACATGGAAATGTCTCACAGCTCCATAGACGCATAACGAGAAAGTCACAGGAAGACACATTCTGTGAGTGACAACAGTTAATATAAGAGCACGAAGAGGTCACAGAGCGAGATGAGAAGACAAAAAAAAAAAAAAAAACAGACAAAGGGAAGGGCTGACAGAAGAAGGGATGAGGAGGTGAGAGGGCACGGTGATGAGGAGGAGGAGGAGGAGGAGGAGGAAGGCTGATTTGGCTTCAGAGGCTCGGAGACACAGTGGTGAGTTCGTTCATTCGTCTGTCTGCTGATAGAAACATCACAGCTCCGTTCTCTGCGGCTGAAGGCCCGCTATCAGCCGTCTGCAGACTGCTACGGGAAGGGGGAAAAAAAAAAGGATAGATAGTGAAAGGAAGTCACACACAAGAAGGAGAAGGCAAAGAATGCAAAAGAAAAAAAAAACACAACTTTAGTTTCTGGGATAAAAGTTCATTATGCAGATTGAAATATATTGAAATGGGTCCATTTTGTGAGTCTAGTCACACACACACACACACACACACATTAAATCAGCATAGATGGCGTGAGCATGAATACATATTCTAAATACACTTCTAAATTCATCTAAACTCTCAAACGCTTTCCGCAGCACAGATACAATAATCTAAAAAGGGCAAAATATCAATTTGATGTTATTGTGTGAAAATGAAAACATGTGAAAATGTCTTACTGGGAACAATAAACACCTTTGATGTTGTAGCGATCAAAATGTTTAGTAGAAAAACATTCGACAGCACTGATCCGTTTAAAGATGATGTAAAAAAAGACAAACAATAGCGATAAATGAATGGATAAGTGGCATATACTGTATAATAATTATGTTAGGGTCAAGATGCCAGTGAATGATTAGTTTTTCCATAATAACAGCATGCATGTTAATTTACCAGTTCACTGAGTGGAAGAAAAAATATAAAAATAAAAACGATAAACAAAATAATTAAACGAATCCTGCAGAAAGATGGATTTTGACACTCTAAAGTTAAAAAAGGATAAGGCTGGTGATTTTCTTTATCTTTCTTGTCAACAAATTTAATGTGCAAGCCAACAATGGACTCATCCTACTTACAAATATTGTAAATAAAGCAAGATATATCTTATTCTTCTGTGCTGTAGACCTCTGTTGTTCTCCGAAAACTGTTATGTTTTTACTCATTTTCATCGCAAAACACCTTCATTTATAGAAATGAGGAGGAACCGCTGGATTTTATGCCACCACACATCCTAAAGTTGTTGCATTTCCTGGAAAACCTGTTCACCACAGTTTACAGTGAATAAAATCATGTTGCAGTGATACTTGAAAACCATATGAATATCTATTATCTATGAATATACACAAATATTTTTTGTTTGGAAGTCCATTCTCAGTGTTTGTGCACTGGAGACTTCAATTTAGAGCGCTGTGCGGGACTCTTTTCTTAATCCTGCCAATGCTGGATTTTCTGACCACCCAGTCCTGCAATGTGTGTGTCCACTCCTGCACCTGCATCTGCAAACACTCTGACCATTCATTCACACTTCTCTTGTCCCACAGAGAAAACATTTTACTGTGTGGTATTAATAAAGAGATGCACACCTGTCAGTAACAACATAGCAACAATACAGTCTACAGCATATTTACATTCATACTAGTGCAATAAATACACCTATTCTTGGGCAAAATTACGCTGTATTTATTTCTTTTACTTATTATTTTTGAACATGTGTTGTTGGCTGTGGTTGTTTTGCTGAGGTTGTTTTATTTTGTTTCATTTCTGTCATCAGGAGTAGCGCTCCATTTCATTGACTCTATCCATCTGGATAATGCTGGCTCGGTCCCGGGCCCTGCAGTTTATTTTTTGACTGCAAGCTTAGTGTTGGATAATCTGGAATTTATCCAATTCTTCTGAACTTTTTGAACCTCTACGGCTACAGACACACTGCCTTTACACAGAGCTGTTCTGACACATATTTAAAAGTCATTCGAGCTGTTGTTAAACTAGGTTCAAACCTCTAACTAGTTAAAATAAGAAAGGGATGGATTGTGTTTACCCGTTCGTGCTTTTGTCAAACATGATTTCACAGTGGATATCGCAGATTCAATTTCTTTGCAACTTATTGTGAGATGCCGTCACCATTTATGTCCACAACATGTTGATTTGTTTCTGTCATTTTTTCAGCTTACAGCAGAAGGTCAGTTTAGTCTCTCTGAGAATTAGTTCAGAATTAATTTGTTGATTCATTATCGGTGCTGCCATGTTACTGGAATCATAGATTTTATTCTTGTCACAGGAAAACCAATGTTGTCATGTTATCTGTTTTGTAGGAAAAACATCAAGCTCAGGACATTGGAAAGTGCTCGTTAGATTCTCTTGAAATTTAATGTGCATTTTGTAATTTAAGACCAGAAGCAGACAGAGCACTTTTTTTCAGGGTTTACCTCAAAAGGAAGCAGATCTCAACACAATGTGGTTGATCCAAGTATCATTTAAATATGGTGTAGCAGCACAATGAAAAGAATCACACTGTTGTCTTTTAACCATGACCATAATTATTATTAGTACTGCCCAAATCATGCTCTTTTCCTAACCAAGTCTTTTTCTGTGCCTAAACCTAATCAACCTTTAATCACAGCAGTGTCAGGAAACATTAATTTTCAGTCACTTATGCTGTATAACACGTGTCTGTAATTTGAAAGCTGGTTCTACATTTCTCTTCCACTTGGGTTTGTTCACATGTAAGGTTCTAAATATTCATACACAAGAAATTGATTTTTCTAATTCCATGTGTGGGATTGAGTGCACACATGTTTAGTAAATAACTGTCATGGATTCAATCACTCTTGATCTTGATCTGATGTTTTTCCTCCTTTCGTCCTTCAAGTCAAGTCAATTTTATTTATGTGGCCCAATACCACAAAATCAAAAATTACCAATGGGGGCTTTCCAGTCTGTCAGCAATACAAGCCTTTCATAAGGGAAAAAATGGAGGAAACCTCAAAGAGGAGCAACAGATAAGATTACAGAAGTACAGCATGGAAAAACAGGATGACAAAATTATAGATACATTAATATCATATGTGAAGAATCCGATCAGGAGGATGTCGAGCAACTTCTCGTTGCTGCCAAACAGAGATAGGACGTGAGGCACGTGACCTCGACCGTCATCATGGAGACCTAGAAAGAGGACAGATTACACATACACACAGGGGAGATCTCTCTCTCTCTCTCTCTTTCTCTCTGACACAAGGACATCATTCACATAGGGGAGGGAGAGAGACAAGAGGTGAGGCTCCTTTCCTGGAGGATGAACATCTGTCACGCCGTGGTGAGTTTTAGTTGGGGTTTTTGTCCTGTCTCCATGTTGTCTCGTCACTTCCTGTTTTATTTTGAAAATTATCCCTCCTTGTCTCTGGTCACTTGCCCTTCCTCATGTGTCTGTGTAATTACCCCAAGTGTCTCCACCTGTTCCCCTCACCTGTTCCCCATTCCCTCGTCAGTTCTGTCTGTGTATTTAATCCCTGGTTTTCTGTTCTGTCCTGGTCGGTTCATTTTTGCTTCTGGTTCCTTGTAGCTTTTGTCATAGTCACAGTCATAGCCTAGCCTTGCCTTGCTTTGTTTTGTTTTTTTGGAATTAAAATAAAGGATTTTTGCAATTCTCGATACCTCTGCGCCTGGGTCCTGCTTCCACGGACGTTCTTGACAGAATGAACCGACCACATAGGGACCCAGCAGAGGTGGGCCGCAGGGAGGCTACACAGTCGGAGCGGATGTTCTCAGCTCTTTGGGCACGGGAAGCAATCCTCGCCCATCGGGAGGAGCAGTTGGCTGTGCTGGGCCAGGCAGTCCGGGGCCTTGCTCGTGGCCAGCAAGACTTCAGGCTTGCCTTAACCACACAGCTGGCTCAGTTTGCTGAGCAGCTGCAGCGGCTGCAAGTTCATCGGCTCAAGCCACAGCCACAGGCCAAGCCGGACCCCATGCCAGAGCCCAAGCCGGATCCCACGTCCATGCCACAGCCAGAGCCCAAGCCGGACCCCACGTCAATGCCAGAGCCCAAGCCGGACCCCACGTCCATGCCACAGCCAGAGCCCAAGCCGGACCCCACGTCCATGCCACAGCCAGAGCCCAAGCCGGACCCCACGTCCATGCCACAGCCAGAGCCCAAGCCGGACCCCACGTCCATGCCTCAGGCCAAGCCCAAGCCACAGCCGGACCCCACGTCCATGCCTCAGGCCAAGCCCAAGCCACAGCCGGACCCCACGTCCATGCCTCAGGCCAAGCCCAAGCCACAGCCGGACCCCACGTCCATGCCTCAGGCCAAGCCCAAGCCACAGCCGGACCCCACGTCCATGCCTCAGGCCAAGCCCAAGCCACAGCCGGACCCCACGTCCATGCCTCAGGCCAAGCCCAAGCCACAGCCGGACCCCACGTCCATGCCTCAGGCCAAGCCCAAGCCACAGCCGGACCCCACGTCCATGCCTCAGGCCAAGCCCAAGCCACAGCCGGACCCCACGTCCATGCCTCAGGCCAAGCCCAAGCCACAGCCGGACCCCACGTCCATGCCTCAGGCCAAGCCCAAGCCACAGCCGTACCCCACGTCCATGCCTCAGGCCAAGCCCAAGCCACAGCCGGACCCCGTGTCTGTCCCCAGGCCACACAGACGGCCTCCCGCCCGGCCCCCGGAGGGTGTCCGCCTCCGCCGCCGGCCTCCCGCCCGGCCCCCGGAGGGTGTCCGCCTCCGCCGCCGGCCTCCCGCCCGGCCCCCGGAGGGTGTCCGCCTCCGCCGCCGGCCTCCCGCCCGGCCCCCGGAGGGTGTCCGCCTCCGCCGCCGGCCTCCCGCCCGGCCCCCGGAGGGTGTCCGCCTCCGCCGCCGGCCTCCCGCCCGGCCCCCGGAGGGTGTCCGCCTCCGCCGCCGGCCTCCCGCCCGGCCCCCAGAGTGGTTACTCCCCACCTTGTGTGAATGTTTCTAGGGACGTCTGGGATTCGTCCCTTGAGGGGGGGGTTCTGTCACGCCGTGGTGAGTTTTAGTTGGGGTTTTTGTCCTGTCTCCATGTTGTCTCGTCACTTCCTGTTTTATTTTGAAAATTATCCCTCCTTGTCTCTGGTCACTTGCCCTTCCTCATGTGTCTGTGTAATTACCCCAAGTGTCTCCACCTGTTCCCCTCACCTGTTCCCCATTCCCTCGTCAGTTCTGTCTGTGTATTTAATCCCTGGTTTTCTGTTCTGTCCTGGTCGGTTCATTTTTGCTTCTGGTTCCTTGTAGCTTTTGTCATAGTCACAGTCATAGCCTAGCCTTGCCTTGCTTTGTTTTGTTTTTTTGGAATTAAAATAAAGGATTTTTGCAATTCTCGATACCTCTGCGCCTGGGTCCTGCTTCCACGGACGTTCTTGACAACATCAAGATCTGAAACCTCTGGAAATGGCACCAACAGCGAGGGAAGGAGAGCTGACTGAAGGAAAAGAGAGGACAAGGCAGAAAAACTACTGTATAGTGATGCATAAGTGGATAAGTAAAACTATAATCCATGTATTTTTAGATCAGTATCAATGGATTTGTTGCACACGGTGCACAAACTGTACACACTTTAATCACTTACTTGCTCTCAGGCCTGGAAAGAACTTGTTAAAAACCATTTATCCAAATAGAGAACTAATTATATCAGCAGTAAGTGTTTGCTCTGATTGTGAGTAGTTAATTAAGAGCGAGTAGGAGAGGATTTTGGGTCTTGGCCAGTGAGGCCGACACATCAAACGATGGATAACGACGATTTTTACTGTTTACTCAGTGAATGAAAGATTACCCATGAGCCTTCTGGGGCCAGGCTGAGATATACAGACGGAGTTGTGGGTGGTCAGCGAGTTGACACTGTAACAAGCTGTGAGCCAGCGGCCTTCTGGGAAAAAAGAGGCCATGACAGACTGCAGGCTGAATGAGAAACAAACACTCTGGACGTTCAGACTCGTGATGAATGGCTGCTGGTGGTTTTACAGCAGTGGAGGAATATAAAAGCAAATGATACCATAGATGAGGTTTTACAGCAAAGCAGAAAAGTATTAGAGCAGAAAAATAACAGGTATTATAGGAGTGTTGTTAGAGAAATAAATGGTGCCGCACAATCATTTGTTGATCCATATGTTTTGGTGTTGAGCTGCAGAGTAATGAGAAGGACTGAGAAGCTGAACAGAAATGACCCAACAAGGAGTGAAGTGAAGAGATGTGAGGCTCCTGGGAAATCACCATAATGAAACCTTCTCACCTCAAAACACAGACTGCCGGCCCGCAGAGTGATTGCCTTTCATGCGGCCGTCTGGATCAGATGAAAAAAATGAGCCGATGACCATGTGGACAAACACAGATGCATCTGAGTGAGGAGGATTTAAGTGAGCTGTAAAGATCTACCAGCGGTGTTATACAGTGTGTGTTGGACTATAACTTCTGTTGCCTTAGAGAGCTGAATAGACTGAGACACAGAGGGAAACATTTGCTCAGCCATATGTTGGGTGTTAAAGAGCAGAGTGATGGAGATGAACTGAACAAGACTATGACTAGATGAAAAGTCACGTATTCAACATTTTTTACAATTCATGATCTGGGAACCATGAATCTCTGTACCAAATTGCACACCAATTTATCTGATAAGCTACATTTCAATAAAAAAAACAAAAATGTCAACCTCATGATTGTGCTAGAGGACATGTCAGAGGATCACTGAAATCAAAAGGAACACGTCTGGGAACTATGAATATCTTTACAATCCATCAAGTAGCTTTTTAGATATTTCACTGAATATGTGAAAAGTCTGAGTGGTAGAGCTACAGGAATAGTCAGGATTATTAAGGCACTAGAAGTTTCCTCTTAGGGGCTATTAATATCTGTGGCAAATGTCAAGGTATTTCACTCTCTGCCATATGTCAACCTGATGGCAGCGGGAGGGTAAAAGTCAAAAGATCACATAAAGTCAGTATTAATCCTCTGGGGAACATGAATGTCAAAACATTGAATGACAAGCCATACAATAGTTGTTAAATAGACTGACAAACCAGCATTGCCATCCACGGAGCAATGTCACAATCATGGCTAAAAAAAAAGAAGTAAAATATCCCAGCAGAAGTCATACTGGAGCAATGTGATGCTCTGGATATATAAATATAATGAAATAACCATCCCAACACAGCGAGGATTTGCTAGCAGCACATACGCTGAATGACCATCATGCAACCTGCTGGACAAGATATTAAAATGAGTAAATCAAGTGTCAGAACACGGAGGTTTGTGCCCGAGTCTGTGTCAGAGTTAAGTGGCTTCTGCAGACAGCAGGCTGGCTCAGATCTAATATAAAGGTAATGGAATGACTCTTCACACATGATGAAAACAGCCACCAGTCACCGACTGCAGCGAGCGAGGAAATAAACATCCAAATGATGTTGAAATGAATATGGATCAGATCTCATTATGACTGCAGGTGTTTTCTTTCAGCCATGCGTAAATTTATTTCCTCTAATTAGATTAAGAGATTGAGATTTCTTTTTTTGTCATTTCTCAGCACTCACATATATTGAAATGAAACTGACCCTCTGCATTTGACCCATTCGATACACTAGGAGCAGTGGGCAGCCACAGTGGGACCTGGGGGACCAACTCTAGTTGCCAGTGGCAATGGTCAGGGGATACTGACAGGAGTATTAACCCTAACATACAAGTTTTTTGATGGTGGGAAGAAACCAGAAAATATGGAAACTCCACTCAGAAAGATCCTGGGACGGCCGGTGTTCAACCCCAGGACTGAGAGGCAACAGTGCTAACCACTAAACAACCATGATGCCCACAGCACACCATGTGTGTGACGAGAGGAGATTCCAACTAGGTGTTAAATACATGACACTTCATCTGGGCAGAGAAAGTGGTCTGCTGTCCATCAGCTGGTATTCCAGCTGAATGCCATTATGAAATAATGTATGTCCAGATCTCTGCCATCTGCTCTGATGGCTTCACTGGTGTTTATGGATCAGAGGAGGTAGAAATAAACCAATGGCTGAAAAATACTGTGATGAGTTTGTGTGTGAATGTGTGTGTCCATTTGTCATCGGAGAAAATAGTGAATTCCTCTCTTGACTGTTACCATAACCCTTATATTGGAGCAAATTTGATTGGAGCTTAAAAAAGGATAGATTCACAGTTTTTAAAGTCTGTCTTAAAACTGTTCATGCTGGCCATTAGAAGATTTCTTTATAATAGTGATGTCTCTGTACATTTATGAAGCAGATTCCTAAAGCCCTAGGCAGCCCGTCCTCACAAGTAAAATGACTATAGGTCGAAAATTCAGCCGGCAAAAACAATCTACAGTTGCGTTTGAATCACAGATGCCATCTAGCGACCCTAGTCTAGTGACAAATGTCCAAATTCAGGGGAGATCGGTTGGGTAGATGGCAAAAAGTGAACTTAGCTGCAGGAGACCACTGTTCGGTTTCAGTTTCCATCTGCGAGTGTCATGTTTCCAACGACAAGTTGGGACAGCTTTTTAAAAACTGTAACTTCATTTTTTGTGGTGTTGCCATGATGATGAACGTTGCCTAACTCAAAAGGAAGTAGTAACTTTAACCCCCACAATGTCTCAAGTGATCATTTTAACCCAAACCATGACCTTTCCCTAACTCTAACCAAGTGGTTATTGTGCCGAAACCTAACCAGACCTTAATCGCAGTGTTGTCACATCATAAAATGTAATCTTTTTTTTTTTTTAACAGTGATTTGAAACAGTTATGGGAAGCACTGGTGCTGGTGCTGTGCAATCAACTGAAGTAGTCATTTAATTATGAGGATGTTGGCCCTGGGATATGCGTGAATTTTTTGCTTAAGTTGAAACACTTAACTCATGTAAATGTCTTTCCATCAGTTTGTGCTATCCTGGGCAAATTTCTGTCCACTTGTGTCTTTTTATTGACTTCATTGTCTCTAAAATTTGCTTCACGTTCTGTCTGAACACAGTTACATTGTTAGCACATTTATTCTAATGTTCAGTATGAACAGTAGGAGTGATTACAGAGGGAGAAAAAACTGTTTCAGTGTTCATATGGGCACCTGACTTTTGTTTAAGACTTGAAAAACTGTGAACCAATCTTTTTAAACACAGAAAACCAGTTGCTGGATGAATTTCCCTTTGAGACGAGTTAAATTCCCTCACGGCTTTCATACACAGAACTTTCTAGAAACTAAATATTTCTGAGCTTGCAGTCATTTGTTCATATAAAATAGTTTTTTAGAGATGTTAAAACCCTGAGGAGCGTTGAGCTGTGCCAACTGTTATCAAAACCTCAGAGACTGAAGCTGAAAACAATGAAACCTCAGCAGGGCCGTTAATCAAGGAGACAAGGTGGTGGAGGTTGATGTAACAAGCTGCTTTACTGTGTAGGTGTGTAGTGTAGCTGAACCGTGACTGAACATGAAAAGCCCACAGCAAAAACCTGGGTTGTTGTTTTCCTTCCCCAGGTGAATCCCCGGAGATCTCCTTTGCTGCTTTTCAAGTGAAACAACACCGAGCAGATGATTGTGTAGTCAAGAGCAAAGAGCGGCACGAACAAAGAGTCGAAATTGATTGTTAGACAATGATTTAAAATTAAGTGGTGAGAAAAGGTAAAACAAAGTTGAATCGGAGCGGATGAGATGCATCGCCGCTCTAGAGTTTCCAGAACAAGGCAGACAAATTGCTGTATAACATGAATGAAATTAGATTTACTCCTCTTAGCCTACATGTTAGTCATTGCTTTGTTGCAGTGGTAAAAGTTTGTGAGCTATCAACTCATAAATCAAGAACACTTCGATTGTGATTGTAAAATGTAAAAAATAACGTTAAGCTAAGGGGACCGACGTTTGGATCCCACTGACCTTCCTCAGTGCACACAGAACACGTGACACAGCAGCATCGATCTGGCAGAGGATGATGATAAGTGGGCATGCAACTGAGGGATTGGGGGAAATGAGGGACAGGTGTGCTGGCAGGTGATGATCAGGTGGTAACTGAGGCAGGAACTGGCTGATTGGGAGATGAGATGCACGTGAGCGGGGGAATCAGGTGAGGTTACCTGGTGGTGAACGGCAGGAACGGAAAGTCTCCGAACCCTAGCCATACAAAACACAAGATTCAACAAAGTAAGTTAAGACAAAGTTTAAGATAAAATGACAAGAAAGGAAATGCATTAAACACAAGTTAATGATGTTTGTTTTTTAATTTGAGGTATAGATAGATCTATCTATCTATCTATCCCAAAAAGTTGAACTTTTTTTTTAAATTCATACATTTGCCTCGCCTTTTTTAAATTTAGCTTAATATCAGCAAGTCCTGAGCTGCTCCAGGAAAACCAGATTACACAGCTCATCAAAAGTACTTATATTGCTGTTAACCAGCGTTTTAAAAGATTTGCCATTTTGTATTTTCCCCAGCACCTGAAAACACCGTTCCTGAGCTCACAAGTCCTCCAGCAAAGCCTGAGCTACACAATATTTGAACATTAATTGAAAGAAAATTCACAAATCTAAAACCCTAAGTCCAGAAAGAGAACAGGAAGGATGGTGGAGGGAGTTAAAATGCTGGAAGCAGGTGGTGTTGTAGCATCAGGGATGCAGCGCTCAGTGTTTGCATATACAGACAGAATAGATGGACAGTATATGGAGCAACTACTGCGAGACTCCATGTTTGCTGCTCATTAGGTGTCAACAACAAGAAAAATCTTTCACATATTGATCAAAGTGATTCTGATTATACTTCATCATCCCACTCATGAGTTTTTAGTGTGAAAGATCCCAAAGAAATCAGCCATTCCCTGGTCTACCGAAATCTGTCTTGTAAATGAATAAGCCATCACTGCACTCTGACTCTGGGGCATAAACCACATCACTGGGATACAGTGAGTAATGGCACATTAGTGGATGACCTTTTTAAACACCGGGTCTGCTATCAATATAGACGAGTAGGAACATGGATCCAGATAATTACGACTCTAAAACCCAGTGAGATGGACACACAGAGAGAAGAGGGTTTAATATGGTGTATTCTGTATTTGGTGAATATAATTATTATGACAAATCTGATTTTATATGTAAGAGCAGTGTGGGTTGTGACAGTGAAGCTGAAATGCAGTGAAACAGATGGACTGATAAATTGATAAAATAATGAAACCAGGACAAAACATGAAAATTGATGCTTCAGGGATACAATGATCACTGAAAATGTTTTTTCTAGTTATTTATGATCACACATTTGTCATGTGCTACATGTTCATTTAATTTAAGAAGCCATCCATCTGGTTACGCACCAGCTTGTAGTTTTCTGCCTACACTGCTTTTGAGAAAGTAGAAATGATTTTTGGCTTGAGTCCAGGCCATTTAGCCACTGCTCTTGTCATGTTTCCAAAAAAAAGGACATCTCACGGTGATGAATTTTCATATGTAATGTGTGCAGTCAATATCTCCGATTTGGCTGGAAAACTGGAAATTGCTTCAAATTGCATTTTGACATTGGATTTTTTATCACCCACAGAGTGTAGGAATCTGATGTACCTCCAAATGCCATCCTGCCTGACATTGGCAAAATAATCCAACTTTTGCTGGAAGTGGAAATTTCTTTCCCTTTGCTAAATTTCTTTCATAATTTATGTTTGAGCAATAGCAGAATGCTGTAACCTGCCTCACCTATGTATGATTTGTGACAGACGAATATTGTGAATTCTTAAAATTCTGCTGCATCTCTGCAAAATTGTCTAATATCAAACTGCAGGTGAATGTAACCACTCTTGTGGTCTGTTCTCCAGGACTGTCTGGGATCCCTTGAGTCAGTTTTGGTCTGATTTTTCAGAGAGAGCATAATATGCACATATTTGGTGAAATATGCACAGTATTAAAATATATTAAATTTAAACATGTTTGATGCAATCTTACACTTCTATAATTTGAGTGATGATACACTAATGAATATAATCTCAACTGGGTTGTGCCAATCATGAACCTCCCTGGTTTGTGTTAGGCTGGGGACTTTTGTTGCATTTCTCTCATTTCCTGTTATCTCTATACCATCTGTACCATCAGTTCTGATTCACTCAAGCTTGAACCTATCAAAAAAAAGCAAAAAGACTAACATGTAGGCCTTAAGCACTTTGAGGTCAATTCTGTTTCAACAGGGTGTTTTTTAAAAAAAAAAACTGATTCAGGTTTGTTCCTAGAAGGTGGATTCCTCCACCCATAAAGTGTTCAGCCCTTAAATTGTGCTGCATCAGTGTATTATTCCTTGAACTTTTTTAGCTCTCTGCCTCCCGGCTTTACCAACAGTTTTTACTCAGACTTTAACTCACAACTTTTATGGCCTTAAAGCTTCTTGACACACCAAATCATGCTGCCTCATGACTTTTCACTCTCAGGATGTTGGCTTTAAAAACCCAGAAAACTCCAGAGAAGCTTGAAACTGATGCCTGACAGAGGGAATGTTTCTTATACACCTTAAAAATGTTGTCTGACCACGACTAGAGACTAGGCGTAAAATGGGGATAATAGTACTTATTTACCGACAGTCTCTCCTTGAAGACATTTGTGGTTTGTACCAAACCGTACACTCGCTCCATTCACCTCACCTAACCAATTGCGGCATAACGTAGGCCTGATTGTCAGATTGTTTTCATAAATGGTTAGAGAAGCTGTCACACTTAGGCCACCACCCAAAATTCCAATGTAGAAAAGGTGCGAGGGCAGAGGATTTCAGATGCCGTTTGAAAATCCTACAACTTTATTTCAAGTGTACAAACACCATGAGACATCTAAGATACAGAATCCGTTGTCCTCCACACTTTGGGACAAAAAGGACAAACTATGCGGCTCAATGCACTTTGTTCCTTTGTTCTCCTCTGTGCACCACATCTGTCGGATCGAGCCGTTATTGGGTTAATATCATATTGTATGATCCTGAAATTAAAATCAATTCCTGTTTTTTGTCCAACAGCTGAGGACCTCCAAGACGGCTGCCAGAGGGGCTGCTATATATCATGGGTTCCCAACATCTTTTGCACTGCAGACAGTGTTTATAATGATGTTGTGAACTGGCCGAAACCTCCACATCAGTGTTTGCTTTGAATTTCAATGAGGTTTCTTACTAAAAGTAGTGTCCTCTGTAAGATATCAGGTGACAGGTAGTGATGACAGACTGGTTACCACATGTACAGATGACCAAACCAAAACTATGGTTGGAGTTGTGACAAGGAGTGTCGAGAGAAATGCAGCACAGAATTATGATGAAGCTTGTTTTGCCAACTCCTGTCATTTCATTGTGGAAAATGTTCCAAGGCCTGTGGGTTAGGAACATCTGCTATATATCACAAACAGGATTAGAAATACACTCCAACAGCCTCATGTTGAGGACCAAATCTACCTGATGTTTAAATTAAATTGCACCCATCACTTTTACAACCATTCAGCTGCTCCCTGCTGCTGATACTCTTATTGTGTTTTGTGCCTTTTTATACATCAGAATATATTGACATGGTAGGTTGTTTTTTTTTTTTTTTTTTTTTTTTTTTTTAAAGATTTACAGTATGTTATTAAATTGGCTAGTCACTAACAGACACCTGTACTAATGTGTCATTCTCCCAGCTCAACATTTTTTCTTCACACATGCTATATATATCCTGCAGAGATGGGAATACTTTCTAAAACCCTCATTCCAGTGGGGCCAAATCTGCCCGGTGGGGAAATTAAACTGTAGCTGCCAGCTCCACCTCAACTGTGCCGCTCCCTGTGTGAACACACAAACAAGCAGAGAAAACCTATCTTGGTTTAAATAGATCCATTTGCAAATGCATTATTCATGTTCCCTCAGAAAGCACTAATATATATTTTTACCTGCTATGTTTAATTCATTACTTGGAGACATTTCTCTTGCCTCAAAGCTGGGAGAATAAATTGTGAGAGATGTTGTGTGTTTCTTAGACGTTGTCCACTCACACTGCTCGCCCTGAATAGCACTATGATTCTCCAGCACCATCTTACTAGAGGCTACCAAATTAGGAGGAAAAGCAAGCACTACAAGTGTCAGTCTGTGGCAAAACTGTTGTTGTTTTTCCTGATAGCTGACTGTTAAATATGGCATCAGCACTAATGGACTGACATCACCCTAGCACCCCTTTACCATAACTATTTGTCCATGTTTCTCAAATGTGTGCAGGATGCAACTTTGCCTAACTCTTTTTCCACTTAGTGCTGACACTAACTCATTGCAAATTGTCTTTACAGGATTTGTTAAGAATGTTTCTATACAGTTGATACTTTGCTTAAATGAGTTTCACATTTGCAGACCAGGATATTTGCTATAAAGTCAATGTAAGGCATTAGACTTGTTAGATATCTGTAAACTGCACACACACCATATCTACCAAACTGGATGTTGTGCGATCCTTAATGGTTCACACCAACATTAGGGATGAGAAAGAAATGTACTATAGGTTATCCACATCACAACAGACAACTGTTTGCTGCCATGGACTAAATCTGTGCTCAACAGCTTCAAACAGTTTTCTTAATGGCTTAGCTGCCACCAAAACACAATATAAGACATGTTACTGTAGAGGTGTGTATTCATCTAGTTAAAATCAGACACCAGCAGCAACTAGAAAAGCATGTGTTTGATACATCTCAATTCAGAAAGCAGAGTATCCAAGCATTTTATCTTAACTAAACAGGCAAGGAAAATTGATCAGTATTCAGTTTGTTGGAAATTATCATGGAAAAAAACTTGCAGGTTAGAAGCAGAAACAGGAGGAATAGCTGTTGGAAAAAAACAATGCCAGATAACCTAAGAGGATAAAAATTAAGAATAAACTGCACCTAGAAAGGCAAAGAGGTAGAAAGAAGGAGCCTGCTGAGCAGAAAATAACTTCATTGTGTCTGTATGCAAGGTAAAATAGGACTCCAGTGTAAATGTCAGGATGAAGGTGTGTGTAATGGGAGACACGCAGTGGGGTAAATGAGACTTTAGCAAGTAAATGTCTCAAGATACTGATGGAGCAGCTTAGAAAAGATCTGCACAGAAATAGGAGCTTGACGTTTATAACTGAAAACAGAAGTCTTAGATGAATTTCATCTCTCTAAAAATCACAGATTGTTCTCACTAATGTACGTTCTAGCAGCAAGTGTCGGCACAGGGAGCCCAAGCTGTTATCTTTTATAGCTTCATCAATAAATGACACGAAGACTAAAACCAACAAATAATAATCTAACAAGTATTGTCTATGTAGTTAAAGTCTGACACAACTTTGTGCTGCAGATTTTCACTGTTGTCCAAAAACTATTAACCACAAAAAGAGTCGTGCTGATGCATTCCTTCATTAGGAAACTTGACAACTATAATTTATCCCCCTCAACACTGTACACAGAAACTCAATCATGTTTGCATGCTCCATGATGTCTGCCCAACACACAGCTACCCTCCAGAAATTAAAAATGTCTTGGATGTCCTTCAGAATAAAAGAAAATGTTTTTTTTTTGTTGTAAAGATATTTGAAATGATGTCCTGTAGGTGGAGAAACCTACTTGTGATAACTAACTGATATGATCAGAAGTCAAGTGTGCACAGTGGATACCTTTATATATTCCTTTCTGCTTCATGTTCAGTTAAGAGGTAGATCTAACTTCATTATCAATAAGTCTTTGATTATTTATTCAGACTGTCTGTACATACCAAGGTTTTTAAACCGCTTACTTTGTCTAATTAACACTCCAAAACCCGAAGATATGGAGAATTTTTAGAAAAAGTAGTAAATTTACACATTTGAGGACTAATTCAACTTACAAATTTGACATACAAATGTTGATGAAATCTGTTGACTAATTGAGAGGATACTCCAACTTCTTAGTATTGCACATCCATAAAGTAAGGTGGCTCACAAGAAACAGATTAATTAAAAAAAAAAAAAAGTCAAAGCAAGAGACACTAAGATATTTAGACTTTTAACTAGTGGGTGTCCTACATTTCCCATAATGCAACTGGACAGGTGTTTTTTTAATATATAAAATCACACCCCTCAGCAGACTTCTGTTACAAAAAGTTACACAAAGCATGTTTATTCAAGCTTTTTCTTATACCAGATGCTGGCTCCAATAAATCCCTGACTCCCATTCAAACTAAGTGTCCACTTCTCTTACTAATACTTTTTTTTAAGTTTACTGACTCATCATATTAAAAGCTAAAATAAGGATGAAGAATGATCATACAAAAAGGAAAAAAAAATCCCTTAACTGTGTGTACATTTAAAAATCAAGTGTGTTCAGACTATGCATTTATGGAGCCTCATCTGCATAATGCTGAAGATTTAATCAACAGCATCAAATCAAAATGGTCTACGTCCCTACTCTCCATCATATTCAAGTCTTTACCTGCTTATCAGATGGAAGAAGATCTGAATAGCTGAGATTGTCTGGATTCTGCTGTGTTGAAGACCCGCACCTCTTCCTCACAGCTCTCCAACTGCCTGATAAGAGCAGACTGAGATGAACCTGAAAAATGTTTGTAGAAAATCAATTTATAATTGGGTAGCGAGGCTGTAAGGTGGCTCAGCTGTGATAACTGATACATATCAGGATGAACACAGACTTCTGTGTGGAGGCAGACAGAGAGGAGAAGCTGGAAATATTTTGGAGAGAGAGAAGGCGATTAGTGTGAGGATAATCCTTTTAAAAGTACCCATCGTCTGCAGGCAGCCATGGTTAAAAAGTTGTCCTCCATTGATGTTAATTCTCTGTCACAGATTAGCTCCGTTTCTCCAGGGACATTTATTTTTCCATTAGAGATTAGACTTGTTATCTTCTAAGAAGGAAAGGTGGGAAGAGTCAAGGTGCTCTTAAACCAAGGCTGTGAGACTGTGGAGCAATAGGATAACCATTTACTGCAGACGTACACAACATCAGCACGATCTGTTGCACGATAAATCTCTCAATTCCCATTTGCTTGATTGTTTTGTGTGCTCCCTTTACTTAACAATTCAAGCAACAGGTGATAGCCGTTAGTCATGAAGGTGTAAAACAATTCACTAAGAACAAGAGGACGGAAAAGAGACTGATTACGACTTTCAACACATTTCAGACTGAAGCATCTGTAGGATGTTGGAAACAGATGGAAGCTGTATTGTTCACAGTATAACCAGGTGTGTGTAGTTCAAAGTTATCAAGTTAATGTACTGCCAGTATTAAAATGTAGGTTGACTGATGACTTCCAAATCAAAACTAATTTTAAAGGAAAAAGGGGACTTCTTGAAGTAACATTAACATTAATTAACAAAGCTGGGATGAAAGCAGTATAAATAGTAGTTCACATTTTGTTTAAAAACAACTAATTTCAAAAGATGGTATGTACAATGATAAATGTCAAAAGTCCAACCAAGTAGCACTATCCAATAGGTGAACTTAAACTGTCTTGATCAAGGTGTCCTAAGAGGGGTGGTATACCTGTGTGAATCATTCAGGGAAAGGTGTGGGATTTTTTTTGTTTGTTTGTTTTTTTTGGGGGGGGGTTGTTTTTTTTAATATGGAGGTCTAGGCCATACTCTTTAATACAGACAGATATGAGCAAGTACTTTGCAAAAGTGGTAAGGGGGAAAAAAACTCCCCTTTTAACAGGAAGAAACATAAAGCAGAACTTGGCTCTTGGTGGGCGGCCATCTGCTTTGACTCAGAGAGGGTGGGATGACGTGTCAGCGTGGTTTATGGGGCTTCCTGTGGATGAGAAAGCACAAAGAACTCCGGGAAAGAAGTCAAGTTAGTAACATGCATTAATAGTAAAAGAATACATACAGATGAAGAGGAGAGAGGAGCTCAGTGCATCATTGGAAGTCCCCCGGCAGTCTAGGCCTATAGCAGCATAACTTAGGGCTGGTCCAAGGCAAGCTTGCTCCGCCAACTTTAAGCTTTATCAAAAAAAAAAGGAAAGTTTTAGGCCTACTCTTAGAACGTAGAAGAGGGTATCTGCATGGACAGAATCTGGGAGATTGTTCCACAGGAGAGGAGCCTGATAGCTGAGTGCAGTGTGTAGGATCACTTGTTACAAAATCCTCATTTAGAAAGGGGCACCACTTCCCATTAAGTCTAATTTAACTGTGTCGGGAGGAAACACAGACCACTTTATCAATCTCAAATCTGATGTAGTGCGTTACAATGCAGGGATCTAATTATCCACTTAAATTGAAGTCACAGACAATGACATGCTAACAAAGATATATTTATTGAACTAAATAGCAAACAGGGAATAAATGAAACATCAATGCAAATAGATGAATGAGTGATGGTGAAATGTTTGATGGTGTAATTGGCAGAGAATTAATTACGGGTGAGGCAATTTAAGTGACCAACTTCTCAACAAAAAAATTAACTAGAGGTTCAATTTAAATGACACCAACTCTTGATCATGAGGTAGATAACAGAAGTGATGTTGATTCAGCTTACTTTGCACAGCTTTGCCCTTGAATGGCTCAGCGGAAGATCAGCTGTCATCCTGAGGTGACTTTGCGGGAGATCAGCTGTTGTCCTGCGTCACTGAGCGCCAGAACTGGGGGTCAGCCGAATGGTTGCTCTTCCTCAAATGTATCAATTTATGAAGTATGCTGCAATCTGATTTTTAGCTTTCGTACTTTAGTATTAGTACTCAGTATTTTCAGGGTCACAGACATCAAATTCCTAAATGTTAATAGATTTTAATGAGTTGTTCAGTCGAGTTGGGTACCAAATTTAACAGATGTTCTGCTTTAACACACCCACAGGTGAATGAAATGAAGAGTTTATTAGATCATTTGTTATATAAGAGAAATGAGGAATGATAGTGGACCGGCTCTACTCTCCCACATGCTGTAGGTGGGCTGGTAATTAGCCGGACAAACTCTGCCATCTAATTACTCATCTGATTGAATCCAAACTCCACAGTGAGAAATATCTCCAGCCTCTCAGATTATAAACTGTAGGTGGGCTGGATAATTACCAGTAGCCTGCTATGAAAGAAGAGATTTTTTTCCTCCAGCAGAGTATCATAACTAAACATTGAGGGCTTTATGCTGAAGCAAACAGAAGCTCCACTGTTCATCTGACCGCTGTTTAATACGACAAGAACTTCAGTCACTCTGCCAGTGTCTCCATCTCCCCCAACGACCACAACAAAACAGGAAGTTAAATCCCATTTTAATGCAATACAAGTGTGAGTCCCAGTCTGAGAGTTGCAGCTAGGGTTGCTACAATGAAACAAGAGAAAGTTGACCCCTCTCATTTCATTTGGGTTCACACTTCTGCTTAAGAAGTTACCAAGGGGTGACGTCACACCTTGCTACATTGATCACCTCCACCACAAGAGCGCAAGTTGAGTATGTTCAGCACGTTTGTTCTGGGTAGACCGGGCACTAGTTTTCTTGTTTGCCTATACTTGCACAGAACATGTTTGGGGCCTAGCTTATACCAGAGCTTTAAACCACATCTCATTGCCTTCACTAGAGGATGGGGTTTGGGCAAGCCTTCTAAAAAGCTTGTAAGTTGGCCTTGAAGGAACAGTGTGAAGAATTTAGTGGATCTAGTGGAGAGGGTGCAGATTGCAACCAACTGAATATCCCTTCCTCTTTCCCTCCCTTTCCAAGCATTTAGGAGAACCTATGGTGGCTACAAAACTTGCAAGAAATGCAAAAGGTTTGGTTTGTCTGTTCTAGGCTTCCAAGGTCAAGAATGAATGTTCACACTCAACTTGGATCACTTTTACAACGTTGATAGTTGTAGAAGTACGCTGGCTTGAATGGTATCTTTTTTCTAGCTGTGTCTAAAATCTAGAAAAATCACAAGTCTATGCATTAGTGAATTTAGTTTCTGTCCAGTGTTCATTTATTTTTACAATATCTTTGTTCAAACTCTTCTTTATGGTGTTTCATCTTCGGGTTATCATTATGATTGAATTTTATTACTGTTTTCAGTCTCACAGTTGCTTCTAGTTAAGATTTCAAAGGCCAACTCTTGCCATTAACCTTTATTAGAAGTGTGTTTGGCTTGATGCATAGCCATCCACCCACATGCATAGTGAGGGCAGAACAGAGACGGTATCCACACAAGCAAACTTTTAGAACTCAAACTTTCCTGTTATTATACTGCAGACCAAATTGTGTGATCCACCTATGAATTATCTCAAACCTGGAGACAACCCTTGAAAACCCATCTGCTTCTGCTTACATCTTCTCCTTTATGATAGGTATGGACTTGATAAGAGAAATTCATACAGAGAAATGGCTTTTTTACCTAGTTTAACCTTATCAGCCCATATCATGAAAAGAGCAAGTGTCCCTGGCATTTTGGACATGTGGTGTACAACCTCCTACAGTAGCTCATCTCTAACAACACTGGATGGCTGTTGGATAGTGGTGGTGGGGTGTTTGATGCCTTTTGAACAGTCTCCCTAAAGAAGTCTAAGCTTGGTTAAATGTCACCTTGACCTTTTGGATGACTGTAATAGATCCACTGCAGGGTCAGTTAGTTTTTTTTACAGTTTTGCCAAACATTACTATTAGCTTTGTAGGATACAACCCAGCTGATTTGAGTCAGTTCAATCAATTCGGGGTGTCTTGCATTGAGAGTCTTGTGGAGAGGCCCTGATAAATGTAGTTAAAACATTGACATCCTAAAATTCTGGATTAAATCTGTATCTGTGAAGCCATTCATGATTTGATCTCACCACTCATGGCTCCAACTCTGCATCCACACACACCTCTGTACAGAAGTAGTAGCCATTGCTCCACAAAAATGCATAATTAAAATTTGGCTCTTTCTCCTCATCCTCAGTCTTGTTATCTACTTATTGAATTTGCTGGCTTTCACCGCACATCAATTTATAAATTAAACCGTGAATGCTGACTTCAGTGGCCTTCATGTTTACTTCTGTAAGACGGTGTGTGACGTCTTTCGTTATTGTTCTTTTAGGCATGTGGGTCGGTTCAGGACCATGACCAGTTCACGTTGGAATTTGATATTGGCCAAATTTTAAAAAGTAATGTGAACAACCAAACAAAAAATGAGATCTGAGCAATAAATCCAAATTGAGCACTAAGGCTCGTATTGTGAATGTAGCCTTAGTGGCCAAGCAACTTGTCATCCAGTGCAACCTTGGTGTGTGTTTTTAATTGTTTAATTAAAATTAATTGGACAACAATGGAGGTCTATGGCTTTGGATACACACTTGTTAGTAGGATCAATTCATTATTGGTTTGACTGTACACATGAGATTTGTTGACAGTAAGAGAAATATAATAAATTAACAGCCTAATCCTTTAATCGTTCAGCTAAGTCATCTGTTCTACTCCAAACTTCTGTTTATTAATGATCTAAAATTTTTAGGGTTTGTTTATTTATAAAGCTTAAAAGTCTGAACTGAGCAGCAGATTAAATTTAATTATTATTCTGCAGTGGACCTTTTTATATACACACCGTTTCCCCACATGTGTTTTAGAAATAATCACAACCTATTATGACACTGTGTAACTGTGTAATCACAGCAATTATAATGGAATGGTGATAGCTGTAGAAACAGAAAAAAATGTGATTTCACTGAAGTCTGAGGTCTTTGAAACACACACTCACACTCACACTCACACACACACATATATATATATCCTATATCCTGTAGATGTCTTTTACCACTTGAAAAATTGCTGTAAAATAAAACGATGAAAATGATATTAGCACTTTAATTTAAAGTAAATGTAACCTATTCCACATGATAAACCATATTCTAGCAAAGGCACTGGCTTGAAAATAATCTTTTGTTCTGTTCATTTCCCTTCAAACACATTAAAAAAGCAGATCTTAATCTTTAAATTACTTTTAAGGGAAATATGTGATACAGCACATTATGCATCAGAATTATTACATTAACTAGCAATAACCTTTGGCTCTTCAAAATCATTCCAGTGTCACTGCACTTAGTTATTCAGTTTAATTCGTATTATTTACTGTGGTTCCTTCCTCCAACTCAATGAATAAAATAACAGAGAATTTTAATCTCTAAATTACCTTCATTTTTACATTTTTAAGCCTCATAAAGCAGGTGGCAGAGCAGGTGCCCGAAGCAGGAGAACTCTGGACTCCTCCTGTTTACTCCATGAAGAGCTGCTGATGAGAGGCTTGACTTCCTCCTGCTGGGTAAACAACAACATCTGCATCATCTGATGGTGCACAGAAGAGCTGCTGAGCTGGATTAGATAGAGATAAAGGAACAAAAAACACAGGGAGGAGAGAGTGACCCCAGCATCTCCACAATGTTCACATTTCTTTTACTCTGCTTCATTACCATTTAGCACTAACACAGCTGTTTATGTTGCATTACATAATTGGTAGATTGGAGTTGGAGCTTCAAAGAAGAAATGATGTCATGGATCAAGTAAATCTCAGTTGGGGCAAATCTTGTTTTTTTCCCACCACACTTACTGCTGCACCTATGTGTGTAAGTGTTCAAAACTTATGAAGGTTAAAATATGATTGTAAGAAAACTCGCTAGATCTCAAACTGCCACTCGAATTATTTGGTGGTACAATTAATCCCAAAGGTGACAAATTTTCATCTTTGAAATCTAAATGTCTTCTGAAACCCTTCATCATCCACTTGTCCATTAATTCTGTTTGGTAAAAATGGAATAAGTTCCATAAGTAGCTCACTTGATGATAACATTATGGCTGAAATCTCTGGAAGAAATCTACTAAGTTAGTAATCAGTTAGTAATATATATTAAAAAAAAAGAAAAGAAAAGAAAAGAAAGAAAAGCAAAATAAACTTCCCTCAAAGCTCCAAGGTCAGTCCATGACCCATTGTTTTGCATCATTTGAAACCCTAGGTTGCAGCTTATAGCTTTGCTTCTTGAACAAGTTTAAATCAAGATATTTAAAATCAGACAGACATGATTGATCAAGCCAATGTGTGATCCTTTCCAGTCCAGTTGTTAGCTTAGCAGCTGCTAGCTCAGCTGTTTTTGCATTTGTGTACACAATGGTGTCATCTACATATATTTAGCAATTCTACATCATGACACTGTTGAGTGAGAGCATTAATATATAGGCTAAATAACAGAGGACTTAGCACTGACCCTTGTGGAATGCCCATTGTACAGGTTATATTACTGATATTACTGGACAGTGAGTCACAAACTTTAACGCATTGCATCTTATTAGATAAATAAGATGACTTGTCCACTGTGAGGACATGTCACAATTGGAGTCCATTGTAACCAACTTGAATAAATACCAGCCAGTGGCTTTTGTTGATGTGATGAATGATGAAACTTCAGACTTTTCAAAGCCTCCTTAAGGGTACAAATGGTGAAACCAACTAAAACAACAGTACCAGTTCTGTTTCCACAACTCAACGCTATAAAATTCAATAGTCCTGAAGCTCATCAGCTGACAGCAGAGTGCAAGAGACTGAGCTGTACCCCTGTGATATTTATCATCCTAATCAAACATTTTAACTGTATACTGCACTGCCTAAAGATGAGAGAGCATTTATCACATTTATCCTAGTTGACAGGAGAGATTAGATGATCCTTATATTGTTTGAGGTTTCTTCACTGAGTCTTTGATATCATTAATGATACCAAGGATGTCAGTCATCAGCTTCACATCTTGTCTCTGATCACAACCAATAAGAGGAGATTTAAATGAATTGAGCAGGGTTCACTGATCTGAGGCAGTTGAAACAGTTTGTAACCTCTGGCGTGTGAATGTTTAAACAGGCAGAGAAGCTAAGTGGCTCTTCAGAGCAAATCACTTTGGCATCCTCTGCTCCTGGGTGCTTCATAGCGTTGCACATCTTCTTCATCTCTGGACTGCAGGATGTTAATAGTCATCAGAAATGCCATGTGCTCATACTAAGCTGAGAGGGAGCAACAATAAAGAGCTAAGTACAAGTTAATTATGCTCACTGTTGAGGGGTAAACTCTTGCTGTATGTCAGTTTCAGTCATCTGAGGAACCACACAGCTCAATAATTTGTAGATGCAAGACTTTTCTTTATAGAGAAAAAAAAATTGCAAGTTGGATATTTGATCTAAAAATTTTAGTGAAGAGCAACTGATCATACCAAAGAAAATAAATGTGATAAAATGAGTCATAGTGTATCTGTGTAATTATAGTTATGATGATTTTAATGGAGAAAAATGCATCTGTGTGGATAGGGAAACTTTTTCAGTTGTTGTAGGGTATATCTTCCTCAATGTTATTCACATACTTTGGGGGTAACACAAATGAAAATGATGATCAATTTCTGTAAAAACACTTTTTTATTGTCATCAAACAGTATTTTTTTTTCTGTAACCAAACCAGAATATGGCTCAAATCATCTGGATGTCTTCATGGCATGTCACTCAAACTCATTGACATCACTGTTATTCACCAATATTACTGTAAGTACCATTACATCATAGTTACACTGACAGCCGTTCAGCTTAACTACAAATCTTGCCAGAAAAGACACCAAACCTCTGTCAGTGAAGATTGGATTCCTCAATTTTAGGTTGAATATGGTTTGAAGTGTACAGGTGCATATACGCAAACCCAAATACGTAGCTGTAACGATGCTGCTCTTCTGTATAATGATCATGGTTTGACAGGTATTGGTAATCTGTCACTATGGCTTGAGACTGAAGATTTTACAATTTAAAGTTTCGTCTTCCATATATATATTTTCTATGGTTTTATATCAGTTGAGTTTAATAATGGTAAGATAATTGAATCAAATGACACATACTTTTGTGCCCCACTTATGCCCCACAAAGGTAAACAACTAACATACTGTATATATTTCTTTTGTTTCAGAAATGAAACATCACCATACCCACACATGCTTTTAAACAATGTTTTCTTCACGTCTGGATCAAGCTGCGTTTTGTCAGGAGATGAGGAAAGTAAAGATAACGCGTCATCTTGGATTTGCTGAGTTAGTTACCACCACACTTCCTTTGTAGGGCAGAAATTTGATGACCCATGTCCACAGGCGTCTGTTACCTGCTCGGCTTTACTCTTCATTGTCTCAGGAGTGAGCGGCTGCTGCAGTATTGTTGCACAGCGGCGGATGAGTACTTGTTAATGCCAACAGAGGCACAGCAGAGAACAATGCCCTCCGTCAGCTTTTCACTTGTTGTGAGGTGAAAAGTAAGAACACACAAAGAAGATGAAGTATAAAGATGCACTTTGAAGTTTTGGCAACTTTTCTCATTAAAATCCCATCTGTGCTTTAGGGTCCCGCTGAGAGACAGTGGTGTGTGTTTGATAAACAGCTGCTGTTGATTTTCTTTCCGCTTCTCGTCCTCCCCACTATCAGCTGAATTAACACATGGAGGGATTCACTTCATTTTCAAGTGTTAACATCAGATTTGTTTTCATTACATCCATGTCTGCTTGAAACTGTCTCTCAAATTATCTTTTTCATTCCGATTATCTCTCTCTCTCTCTGCTTTCAAACGAGTCACAATCCACCTGTCAAACCAAAGCAGATTAGCATTTCAAAAACACATTAACTGTCTCTGCATGTAGCGAACGAGATGACAGACAGCCACAGTGTTATAGAGTCTGTCAGTGTTAAAAGCTTCACTTTTCAGATACATTGTGGAGAGCCGGAAGAAGAATCTCCCAGCAGGCGCCATACAGCAGGGAGTAGAAAGCTTTTAAGTTTGGATGTAAAGGCTTTTGATGGAACCACACACGATAGAGGTCTTGAGAAGATCAAGATTCATGGGTGGGTTTTGGATTCTGTGCCTCCATGTTTAGAAAAGAAAAAACAAACTGCCTCTGTCTGTCCACTACTGGCCTGATTATGGCTCAGAAATAAGCAAATCTTCACACAATCGTTCACATACACATTGCTATAAATGAATCCAGACTACAGACTAGGAACCTAGTTTCACTAGAACAAAGTTGGTTGAATCATTTGAACCATGGGAAGGGAAGAAGTCACACTCTGGTGGCAAAGTTTCTGCCTGAGGGAGAAACTGCTTGAATTTCACATGACATTTTATCAAAAAAGGATTTCCCATGCTGCATTACATAAGAGAGGTCACTTAAGGTCAACCTTTGTAGCTCCCCATATGTATGCAGTTCTGATTTAACTTGTGAAGATTTGCATAACTATGGGAGTAAAGGTTAGTCATCAGAGCTTTCATGCTGATGTCCTCTCATAACTCTCTCCTCAATAGCTTCAAGCTAAACTTTAAAAATGTTTATTAACTCTGCTTGGTCTGTATATTACTTAATCGTGCGCGTTATTGGCCATTGGATGGGTTCATTGCTGTACACATCCCATAAAAGTTATAAATCCATGACTAAGCTCATGAATTTGCAATGTGGTGAAAGAAAATTCTATATATCTTCAGACAGAAGATGAAAAAACTAGCAGAGACCTACAGAGAAAGTAGAAGGGATGGAGGAAGTAAAAAAAAAAAGAGCTGGAAGTTGACATTAAAATGTAAAACATCGTAAAATATCTCTGGAGGGTTAGTGTGGTGACCTTGTAAAAGGTGAAACCATATGATCAAAACCACTCATCTGAACTTTCGGGGGAGAAAAAAAAGTCAGTCTCTAGACACCCATCTCACTCTAGAAGAAACCAAACCATAAAAGGGTGTAGCTTCACATTTTCCACTCCTATATTCCATGAAAAATACGGATACTGCCACGATTTCCAACAATTCCATATAACAAAGTGACATTAGCCAGAAATTCTTACAAAGACATTAATTCAACATGTACATTTTTGAATATTTACAATTGAAACAAGGATATCAACACCTTAAACTGCAAGTCCAACACTGTTGCCTGTGTGTTTGTATCAGTATATTCACAATTTACAGTAAAGCAACAGAAAGACAACACTACGTGAATTGTTCTTTTTTTGCCTTCCACATGGTGTGGAGCCACTTCTGATAGGAAAGTCTCTGAGTGGCTCAGAGTGCAGTGTAAAGTCCTGAGGCATGGCAGGACACCCCTTCCTGGCCCCCCTCAGCTCCAAAAACCACCAGTTCATCAGATCATCATGCCTCCGGTTAAATGAAGTACTCCTTTGGATTTTCACTGGAAGCGTTCTGGGAGTCAGTCTGGTTGTTGAAAGGGAAATCTTGGCTGTCCTCCTGTTTCACTCCCTTCACTTCCTGGTTTCGATATGTCTCCTTTCTCTGGTAGAAGAATCTGGCAGTTATCGCCAGGCCAGTGACAATCACAAAGATGACTACTGCTATTACACCTGCAAGGGAGACGAATTTCAAGATTTAAGAAGGCTAAGACGGCAGATAATAATCTTTTCAAATTTCACGAATACTTCAAAGACTTAAAGAAACTGCCCTAAAATCAGCTGCTCTTCCATGGTGCTGCCATTTTACTTCCTAATGTTTTGATTATCTTACTAATCTAACTTTCAAGTACATTAAACAGCATTTTCAATCTTTTTAATCTATTGGACACTTCTGCTCTGTTGAGCACATTTGGGAATATGAAAACAGGTTGAATTTCAATGCAACTCCAATGTACTGCAGAAATCTATTTAATACTACATTACAAAGTGAACATGCATTTTAAGATAACGGCGAAAAAGTTTTCCCATCAGCAAGCTATTTCTGCATAGGTTTAATGAGGTGAACTGCCCTCTGTGCACTGAAACAGAGTCAGGCCAGTTTAATGGACAGTTTCAAATGACTTTTATCTGAGTCTCACCTTTTCTATCTACACAATTATAGATTGAACCTTTTCAGTCTTCACTTTGAATCAATCTGTGCTGGCAGAGCAACACAGTTTTAAATGAGTTTTAAATGGACTCTTGCCTGGCACCTCACTTTACTCTTGAAACTCAACATCTGTCCACAACTTTGTTGATCTATGCTCAGGTGCTGTGTAACCTTTAAACTGTCTTTGGCACATTTTTTCTAACAAAGCGACAAAAAAAAAAAAATCCATAACAATTATATTCAGATTATAGATGATTGACTTGAAAAACACAAAGATCCTGTTTTTTTTATACCAGTGAAACAAGATGTTCCAGAGCACTGACATATGATGAAAAAGTTCAGTACCTCCAATCAGAGCCGAGTCAGTCCTGATGGCATTGACTAAAGGTTGACCTGAACCCACTGAACCCGACTGGTCTACAGCAGAGAAAGAAGGGTAAGGAGGAGAAGAGGAAGGTAGAAGGTGGGGGGGAGGGAGGGCGCAATAAAAAGCCCAAAAGAAAAACCAAAAGGCATCAAAGACAGGAGAGATGTTGAAAAGAAAGAAAGAAATGCAGAAATCATGTAGAGGAAATGCGGGGAGTACAGTAGTAGAGAGTTTGATGAGAGGAAAAATGAGGAAAAAGGAAAAATTACAAAAATAAACAGATCAGATAGGAGAGAAATCCAGAGACAAGATCAAAATAGTATTCAGAGCAGGCAGGGAATACAGCAGCAGCTGTCCAAAGGACCCTAATAAAGCAACACTAACTGGATAAGAACGCGCCCAGAGGAAGAAATCCCAAAGGAAACTCCCCTCTGTGGTCCAAATTAATTAAAGCATTGATCACACTGTCATTAGTCTCCAAAAAACAAGAAGCATCATGTATGTGAATAATGAGCCCCTCATGAGCTGGAGGAGCAGCTTTCATCAATATAGAAATGCAAAGACAAGAGATGCATGCTACCCTACACATGCATCGTTAAGACCAGATAAAATTTGTAAGATCTTGTGGTAGCATGGCTTTGTGTAACTTTATTGGATGGTAATCAGCTTTAAATATAATTTTATTAGTGATAATTAGGCAATATCATCAAAAACTTCTTAGCTGTGTGGGGTAAGTGCTTCTCTGTGTGACTGTATGTTCCATTAACCACAACAAGTTTTAACATCTGTCCTAAGAAAGACATATTCTTGTTTTATTATTATTAGATATTGCTACAAAAAAACAGCCTATTGTATAGCAAAATGTTTGTCATTGCTCAATTTGTCCAGTTAGTAAAGTGTTGTGAGAAAAATAGTCCGAATGAGTCGAGCAGTGTAGCTTGTCACGCTATTACTACTACTAAGAGCTTCTGGTTTGACAAGTTAAACCAAACATACTGTCTGATAAAGTCTGATATACAACACCGCTCAGTTGTTGTCTCTGTCAGCTGCACTGACTGCAGCTTCTTCTTTAATGCTTAACTGTGTTTTATAGAGCTTCTTGTCCAGTTCTGAGCCTTTACAATCTTTGACTTAAAGGATATGGCTATAGCAATTTTCTCTTTTTTTTTCTTATTGTCAACAAATCTCACATGAAGAGCCAAACCGACAATGAACTGCTCTACTAACAAGTATTGTGTGTGTATTCAAAGCCTGATATATTGTATTGCTCTGTGCCATTTTGTTATAACTTTAGTACAAATTCATGAGGTTGTGATAGGTAAAACACAAGATTTGTTGACAATAAGAGAAGTTTCGACTTAACCTACGTTTTGCTTGTCATCCAGAGCTTCTACATACAGTGTTGTACCTCCAACTCTTTTAAGATGCTCCTTAAAATTCAATATGTGAAGTGCGTTAGAAATTTTATTTGTTTTGCTTTATAATTTCTAGGTTTCTATGCAGGTACAGCTATTTAGTCTCATCAGTCATGCTAAAAATAAACTGTCAAAACACAAAATGAACCCCACTTTTGAAATATTATGTGACATTTGCTCCTTGCTCTTGTCTAACTGCATCCTTAATCCTGGTTAGTGAACATTCATACAACTGAACTTGGGGTTTGGTGTCTTGCTCAAGGACGTTTTAGGACATGAGGAGCTTACCTGACAGGTGGTGTGTGTTCTCTGCTGCGTAGGGATTGGCCGGAGCTGAGGAGCCACAGTTGGACTGGACCAGTGGTCCAGTGATGACGACAGGACTGGTGTCTGGGTGGAGCAGAGCAGCTTTCAGAGGGCTGATGGAATTAAAGCGGACCACCGACAGACAGCCGGTAAAACCGAGAGATGCCAACCTGGCCAGGTCTGGATCCAACTCATCAGAATCTGGAGAGAGAGGTTTATAACAATATTTTACACTGCATGAAAGAGATGCAAATTACAGAATTTGAAGAGTACATTAAAATATTACCCTGAACAGGTCCACTGACTTGGCTGCAGATTCCTGTTTTCCTTCATTGTGGGACATTTGTAAGACTCTCACATCAATTATATTGAGTAAGGACACAAACTGGCATCGATTCGGTGTCCATCAGAGCTGGGACCAAGTCATTGTTTTGCAAATCACAAGTCTCATGTCTTTGCACTCCAGTCCCAAGTCAAGACTCGTGAGTCCCAAGTCATAATTATAAAAATGTACACAAATCATGAATGCTTTTTAAAATTTGTATTTATTTGTTATTTGTTAAAATAAGTGCGACTAAACTAAGGCTGTAATCATAAAAATCACATCAGTCATAAAAAAGTAGTGCTGGCATCGCACTTCCATAGCATGTATCACCAATATCACAAAAGAATTAATTTTTGTATATTTCTGTCCTGCCTTGCTGTATTTATTCTTGTCCCTTCCAGATTTATGTGGAATAACTAGGGAGAAAATACACAATGCCAGACACAGCAAAAATAATTGGTTGTTATATGAAGGAAACAGCGAATGATGAAACAGAGCATGTTGATACAGCAGTGAAAGTGCAGGAACATGACTACAACTGCTGTCCTCCTCTGGGTGAGTGAATTGGATGAATACAATAGTCACCTAGAGATGATGACCACTGAAAGATTAACACTAGATAATTTATCTAGGATAATGTTACACAAACTTGACAACCTAATATTTGCAATATTAAGCAGCATGTAGCATATGCTAGAAGTTATGATAGTTAGCAGTCAAGCTAGGGTTGTCAATTTATACATGTTAGTAAGTATGTTAACATTACTTTTCCACTATTTAATAATATATGAGGGCATTTGACTCCAGAAAAAGATGTAAAAAAAGTTCAAATAGTCACCATTTTGGGTTCCAGTACTTTATTAATCCCAGCTGGAAATTGTACCACAGTTTACAGCAAAAAAAAACCCCTCTACAATACTTATCAACAATAGCTTCATCTCCATAAAAAGATATCTGCATATGAATGCAGAATCAGTAAGCAACAAGACTAGATTTTCGCATCGGAGGCGTTCTGGTTTCTGTTTGTAGTCCAAGTAGTATTGACCAAGTTTGAGTGGGCTTTAGTTGTATACAGGTAAACAGTCTGTGTGGAGAGCAAAAGAGGCAAAATGCATTGGAAAAAATACAAGAGTTGGAGGAACTGATGTCATGCCTTACTCTCTCTGGACTCCTACTCGATAGATAGCAGATAGATGGTGTGTCTGAAGACTTCAGGTATTTCACAAGCCAAACATGTCTTTTTTTATTTTCTGTTGAGCCCTCTGCATCCAAGATTGCGTACTGCTTCAAAGCAAGGAGGATTGGAATTGCCATCGCAGAGAAAGAGGTCATTAGGCCAAACCCCACACATAAACTGCAGCTTATTAATGAGTTCTTCATGTTTTGTCTGCATGATGCTGCTGGCCTTAGGGAGAGAGTATACTTATTTAGGTATTTGGAGTGAGCACTCTTACAGTGAGTTGGGTTTTAATCACAATAATCCAATTAGTTGTCCTTTGTATTGAGATCCGTTCAAATCTGGATGACGTGGGAAATTCCAGCAGTACAGCCCAAATCTGAGGGTCATCGTTGACTGCACAGACATCAGATGTGAGAGCCCAGAGGCAATTACCCTCCACTCTGAAACATTCTCTACCTACAAGAGCTATACCACCTTCAAGGCTTTAATTGGAGTCGCACCCTGTGGTGCAATCACTTTTGCTTCCGAATTATTCACTGGCTCAATCCCTGACAAGGCGCTGACAAGGCAGTCAGGAATCTTGGAATGACTGGAGCCAGGGGATGAGATCATGGCAGAGAAGGCCTTCCTTATTGCAGAGCTGTTGGAGGATGTTGGAGTCAAATTGATCATCCCACCTTCAAAACTCCAAATCTAGTCCAGCAGAGAGTACTCGGGCCGTATCCAGACTCCATATTCTCGTTGAATGAGCAATTAGGCGGATAAAGGAGTAACGCATTTGGAATTCACTGGTTCCCCTCAAATAAGCACAGTAAATGAGATGTGGTCCAGCTGTTGCATGATGGTGAGTTACCAGGGTCCTCTAGATCTTGAAGATGAGGACAAATACTGGGTTTAGATTTTTTTTTATTTAGGGATGCCTGGAGACTTCTGACCTGGTTGCACAGGAAATGGACTTGAAGGCTTCAGCTTCTCAAAGTGGTGATTCAGGTACAGATCAGAAGGAACAATGGAAATGATTGTGACTGTCTTTCCCCCAGTGTCAAATCTTTTGCTTCTCCAAACAGCTTCAGGATGTCCACCAACTCCTTCAACAGATTCCACTGCCATGCTGTGAATGACAACTGCTTCTGCCCAAACTTTCTTGAACATGACAAAGCTTTAGATCATCACATTGTAGAAATGCCTTCAATTGCTTCAGTATAGAGTTCCATATTGTGTTGACAGCTGCAGGGATGCCTTTGTTTCCTGAATTCGGTATCAAATACATCTTTGAATTTTGCTGTGCTCATGTGCAACAGTGAGCTAAGTTTTGATAACTTTGAAAGAGAAGGAGTTGTCACTTTTGTTTCTTTCAGTTTCCCTTTTTTGCCACAGTGGCATCTACTGTTTGGCATGACCTAACCCTGGAAAACCAGCAAAGATCTGAACTAGATAATGACTATCTACTGCCTAGCCAGCTGTGTATCAGTCTTGGATACACTGACTGTGTCTAGGGCTCAGGCTCAAAACACACCAACTGAATCGCATACACGACAATCCAGCAGAAATCATTCATTTTAAGTGAATTGGATAACGTTAATGTTACGTTACCTTTTTCTCTGCTGTAACGTTCTAATTTAGCTCTGATTTATGAAGCTGATTTGTTGTCTTCTTTCAGGTGCATATCAGAGTACAAGTTGGAGGGGGAACTGCGACACTCTTGTCTGTTTAAACAGATCATTGATTTAACTAGCTAGCTACTTCACTGTTAAGCTAACATTAGCTAACGTTAGCATTAACTTGCTAACTCTGTTAATAAAACTATGAGCCTAGACTTACCATTCTTTGTGCAGCTTCAAATGTAGAACAAAGTGGGAAGTCATTGCGACTCCATCTATAATTTTCATCCTGCACATTTTGCATGCTGCATTTTCCTCTTTTGTTGACCACCATATGGGAATGAATAGTGTTAATGTTAGTTGATTCAGGAAATGAAGGGGAATATATTGATTCGCAGCACTATTACTATTTAAATGACATACTCAGTCTTTGGGCTTGGGGGAAGGTATCAAGTATTTTAAAGTCAAAAGGCTCAAGTTCAAGTGAAGTCACGAGTCATTGGTGATAAAGTAATTGAGTTGCAAGTCTTTTTTGGTTTTGTCAAGTCTAAAGTCATCAAATTTGTGAGTCCACCCCTCTGGTATCCATAATGCTCATTTGTCTTTCAATTTGAAAGAATGCCATACATACAGATGCACACATCCTCATTACAGCAGACAGACTGTCAGTGATCCAGCTTCCAGTCCGAGTCCATCACTCCAGAGACAGATGTGCGCTCTCGTCCCCTATCTGTTCATTTTACCGACTTAAATCCCTTCATCATTCACCTCCACTCCTTCACAGCGGTGTAAACAGCAGCTGTGAAAGCCAACATTTCCACTCTAACCAGCTGCATCAGTGTCTGCTCAGATGACTGAGAGGTGACTGTGGTTTTACCACGACACGTCTGCAAGTTGATGAGAGCAGCTGAAGCAGTGTGCAGGCATCAGGAAACATGAATGCAGCCTGAAAGCTCTGCTCAGCTAAAACATGTCACTCCATCACCTCGCTCTCTCCCCTCTCTGTCTCTCTGTATTCCTTCCGGGTCCATTAGTTAGGCTGATGGATGACAGGGTCGGCAGGGAACGACAGAAAATCCACTTTCCTGCTGTTTTTTCTGATCCTGGTCTGACTCTCTGTCTCCTCTAGTTTGACAGAGGGGAGGACCAGTCACATGCTGACATGATGGGGTTAAAACACACTGCGCTACACTGAGCTCAGTTACAACATGCTGGAGCTTTACATCCAAAAAGACAAAAAATCTTGGTGAATTTGTATTAGCTACGCCATAAAATATGTTATGTTCATGTGACTTATAATTTAGATTTATTTACTTTTATTATGGAACTTTTTTCCTGTAAATAGTATGTAAAATTTGATTTTGACAAAACCAAAACTAATATGTTTTGGAATGAAGCAACTGATGAGAATTTTGACCATTTTCATGCCTAAAAATACCAAGTAATTTCAATTTTCAAGTACTGATAGAGCAGAAAGGCCCCCAATGCTTCAATTACAGCATGTGGCAGTCAAAGTCTCTTTTTAATTTAATCAAAAGAAAAACTAATATAAAAACAATCATGACACATATTCATGCTTGCTTGTGTGGAGTCCAATTAAAATTCTCCAAGGTTGGTTAAAGTCTCTCCACAGACGTAAACAAACTGCATATCCATGAAAATAGAATAATAACCAGTTTACTTTATCTATTAAGTTCAAACTCAACCCAACATACTGACAAACTATTGTAATGTATCTATCTGAAAATACATAATTTGCAGTAGCACATAACAACACACTGCAGCTTGTTGTTTTAAAATGCTAGTTGAGAGCCACTTGGATAAAAAAACACCAATGTGCTAGGAACCTTGCAAAAATAAAATGACACTTCACCTGGGTATATTAAAAAAATAAAATTCATCATTTTCTTACTTAGTATTGCATGATACTGTGATAGATGCTACTGATGAAAGCTATTTTAAAAAAAACTCATTCAAGTTTATACTACTAATAGCGTGTTTTCATTTAAATTTGACATTGCTGTTTCAGTGACAACTGCAGCCTGCAGGCCCTCAGTCTCTCACGTTATTAACCGCTTATATCCTAGTCTGTCTCTGAATAAGTCATGACTGAGCCAATTACTCTGTCCCTGTCCAGGACTACATAGCTAAATGGATAAAACATGGTACTACAACACTCAGAGTTCATGACACTTTGCAATAAAACATTCATTAAATGGATTCATGTTCACTTCTGTTAAGTGAGCGAGGAGGAAACTCTATATGAAGGCAGATAGAGGTCTGACCAAACAGTCAGACTCCCTTAATCCGGACTGGACAAAAGATGTTATGCTCACAGTTTGGTCTAGAAGTTCACAATTTTTAACTGGTCATGTTGTAATTAATTAGGAGTTAATACTAGTAAGAAAGTCTACCACACTGATGTGAATACATTCATTGTTATAAAGGGGAATTATCAACAATTTATTGTGATGCAGATGTTAGGTCAAATATTGCATGCAGCCTTATCCTGGGTTTGAAAGAATGTCTGTTGCATGTTTACTCCTTTTCTTTTTTAGTAATTTCTCATTACCATAGATTGTGCAAGGTCTATTTTAAAGATCCCCTCCAGACATGTTTTGAGACATATAAAATACTCTGATTTGAATAATAATTTGTTCACTTACCTTTTTCTCCCTCATTAAAAATCTGCAAATATTCATAGATTCAGGGGGGAAAATGTGTACTGCTGGACACAAGATGTGTCCTTCTTCACTGTCCATTCTCAGTGTTTTTGCACTGGAGGCTTCAAGTTTCCAAATCACACTTTTGTAAGTTGCTTACTGGACCTCAATTGACTTCCATACTATTTGTGATGTCACAAATTATGCACACACCTTAAACTCAGATTTAAGGTGAGCACCCTTTCAGCAGATTCAATGTGAAAACAAACTCCGCACATACATAATTCTGTAAAGTGACACTCAAAAATCCAAGTGAAGTAAAAACAGGAGGGTGCCTTTAAAGTTATTACTATCAGGGCCATAAGAAGTGTTTCATTTCTCAGGCAATTAGAAAAAAAATCAATATACAGTACCTGTATGTGTGTGTGTGTACATACAGTATTAGTATCAAGTGACATTTTTATGGACTGCTTATTCATTCCTGAACAAATAACATGGGGAGTTTTGCTGTCTTTTGGAAGTTCATTGTTCTAATAGAGTTGTAGACTTGTATATCAGCAAAACCCATTAAAGCTTTTCTGACAGCTTGTGGTGGCACAACACTTAAAGACACTTCATGTATTTTATTTTTTATTTCATCACCCATCTGTAATAAGTGAGAGCATGATTTGGTGGCTACAGAAAACATGACATGACTGAAAGGTCCAATTTTGATTAATATGTACATAAGAGCCTGACCAATGAAATATAACACAATAGGCAACAAGTGTGTGGTCGGATCCAACTTCACTTTGGGCTAAAGTACATTTCTGTTTACACCTCAACTCAGAGCAACCAAGCACTCATGTATGATAAAACAAAATAATATTTTAATTTCAGGACTAACAGCTGCATTTATTTCTTCAGATTTTCAGAAGAAAGTGCAGTTTAAGTGTCAGATGAGGCCAAATACTTCAAAGCTGTTATTCAAATGAGTGGGAGTCTGAGTGCTCTCTAACTTAAGAGGCCTTGTCTCTGCTTTTACTGCCTCCTCACTTACCATGCACTTTGCCCAACACCAGCGATTTGATGGCGTTGAATTCTCCATCAGATGTCAGGTTGAAGTCTTCTCTGGCATTTTGGTCGATCTGAAAGAACCAGTACATTTTTTTTTTTTTACTAATCGGGGGGGAAACTCTTGTTGCCTCACTAGACTAATGGAATAAAAACAGTGTAAATTTGAAATGATTCAGTAGTTTTACTTTTGTGCAAGCCATTATTTTATCAGGGCAGAAGTTAAAAACTGTGGCTATCTGAATTTGGAACGACATCCATTTATAATTGAATTTCTGCCACTCTGTTCAGCTTTCCCTTTATGTTTCATCTCTCCAGCTCAGTGGGAGAAATGAGCGACAGAGTCTATACTTTCAGTGAAAAACATTCAGTCATCTGGGGTGAAATTCTCCACTGGAGATTATTTTAATGAGGGCTGCTCCACAGAGAAGCCTCGCCATATGGCCGTGGAGAGGAAAGCTAATCGGGGCCAAAACTGAAGTTTCCAACTAAACTTCAGCATTTAAAGGCAATATAATACCAACGCCTGAGGAGATACTTTATTTTAGGATAACAATTTTACTTTTTAGTTTGACTTTGTGAGTAGGAGTTTTAAATACAATGAGGTATCACTTGACTTTTAAAAGCTCATTAAAAACCAGTTAAGGCAGACTCTTAAAATCTGTTTTTTTTATATTTATTTATTTGCTTAAACCAAATTACAAATGTGATTTAGCAGATTTCTGTTTTGTTTCTGTCAGAATTACATTTTGTGCCGTGTAGTTCTGTGGTTTTAAAGTGGTGTGTACAAAACAGTAGACACCGATTATAGTCCCTCATTTACCCATTTACCCACACAAAGTGCTGACCTGGCTATCAGGCTCATCATCTTGCTTATTGACGCTTCAACATGTGGACAGGAAGAGCTGTGATTAATGGGCGATCTGCTCTTCTTCCTGAGTTGCAATCATCTCATACGCACCAGATGTGTTAAGACTTAGCTTGAAGTGGCACAAGTGGACTTGAGTAAATGTGGGTTACATTCAAGGTTGTTCAAGCTGAGGAAAATACATGTCTGCACAATCATTATCAGATCCCTCTTCATTCAAGTTAAAAAAAAAGATGCTCTTAACCTGAAACTGTATGACTCCACTTCATGAACAGAGACAAGAGCACACAAACAGCCACAGTTTATGTCTGGACAGATGCACTAGATGGTGGCGAATATAATAAACACAGGCTGCTTCCTACAAGTGAAATTTGTGTGTCTGAAGTGATTTAAATTTCTTAAAGAGAAACTTTACACCAACTGAAAGTCTGATGAAGTATTTGTTGACCTCTAGTTGCAATTGGTTACAGGTGCAACAGGGCAAACTCTGTCCCACCCAGCACTGATGCTGGCAAGGCCCCAATGTTTCTACATGTCAATTAAGATGTGGTAATTTGATAAACAGCGACTTTATTTTATTCATATGTACCGCATAAGCACAAAACTGAAATAATAATGGTCTTAAAACTGGATTATGACAGAGCCACATCATTTGGGATCAAAGCAGGATCAACGTTAAATTACATTAACATTGTTCTTTATTGGTGCAAAATCATCATAGACGGTTGAAAGCCAAAATAATGAGAAACTGTAGATGTTGCTGAGAGTGAATTGTGTTAATAAATAAATGAGATAGAACACGGTAATAAATGCTAAGTAGTTACAGGCTTGTTCTGCTGGTATTGAAAGATACACTCTGGGTCCAGAGTTTTCTTTGCTTCATATTGATATGATTCATTTTATATTAGGAGTGTTTGTCCTCCAGAGTCTGGACAGAGTGGACTAACTGGAGCATGCTGTGAGATAAACAAGAAACCCTCAGAGGAAAACACTGGACTCTGGCCTCTCTGATAACAGTGCAGAGGACGCAGTGTATTGGTAGCCCAGAGTAATTTAGGCCTCAGTGAGTCATTTTTCAATGGGACATCTGCTCAAGGGAGATGACATGATACTGTCCACTTCTGTGACTAGTTTGGAGACAATAATATGTTGCTTTGAGACGGCGAGGCTGCTGGCAATCATGAAACGGCACAGTGAAACCCTTGTTGAGGTTCACCTGATGTCCCTGGAGTATGTTGCTAACAATCTAATGATTCAAGATGATGGAAACAGGCAAGATGAGATTCACCTCATATTTCACTGAAGCCTCACAACACAGTGAATCAAGAGGCTGCACCCATGCAAGACGGGGTCACCTTGTATTTCATCTCAGGGTGCTGATAATTATACAGACATTCAGGCTGCTGGGTCCTAGTTAGATGAAGTTTACCTTATACATCATATGAGGCTGTTGTTAACAAGATGAGAGATTCAGTAGATCTAGATACGATTAAGATGCTTCATATTTCATCTGAAGCTCTCTTTTAATGTGTAGTTTGTCCCCACTGCCCTGCCATAGCTCTTCTGTAATCACTGGGGTTTTATTATCGCTGAGAGAAACAACACAGTCCTGTCGAGGCGAGACTCTGTTTGTTCCTTCCTTGTTATTGATGAAAATTGTATTAAATTATACACAAACTCTCTCCCCGTTTCTCCAGGTATTATGGCACAAGCCGAGCACAAGAGGGTACTTGTCAATGATTTTTGAGTCTGCACGATGAGAGCACGTTGGCAACCCTGCATATACGGTGGCCCTGAATCAACAAAAACGATCAACATATTTAGATTTTTAAAAATAATGAAAACATTGCTCTTTGGCTCCGGCTTTTATTTGGAATGCAAAAGGAGGAATATAACATGATGCCACTTCCAGGTCAAATTGATTACACTCTCCTCTCAATTTGAGTTTGAGCTCAGGCGGCTCAGATTTGCCAAAAGCGAGAGTGAGCAGCTTTGGTAATTATGAGCAAGAGAAGCCTTATTGATTGTTCAAATGTGGTTACACGATTCCTTTCGCAGGCTTAAATCATCTTAGATTACATTTAGAATTGTGTCCTAGCTCGCAAACAAATCTAATTCTGCTCTTACAAATCTTTTCCTGCACACTCGAAAATGTTAATCTGCAGACTGAATAGCGCTCAGAATTAGCTTTGTTCTCTCGAAGATTACATACTTTTCAAGCAAATCTCCTGAAACATTGTATTTTTTGAATTCATCCAACTCCCTGTAGCAACAGGTACGTGGTGTAAATTATGACTACAATGTGTGTTGTGTGTCTCACCTGCACAGATACTGTGTCTGTGAGTCTCCTGATGGTAACAGTGTGTAGCTGTCCGTTGGCCAGGCTCCTCACTCTGCTCCTCAACACTTCAGCTTCTCTGCTGCTGTCCAGCTTGTATCTCACCTCCAGCTTATCTTCACCCACACAAACACACACACACACACACACACACACAGACAGAAGTTTTTCCAACTGAAACTTTTCCTCCAGATGAAAACATCCCTGTCCTCTCTTCTAATCTTCGCTTCTCTCTCTTTTTTTTTTAAAGTTTATTTTTCACTTCAGTGATGCATCTGAATGATGAGTATCTGAATTAATAAAGCTTTCTATATTAAGAGGATTAGAGCTAATTCCCCATCAATATCAATCAATTCCCACACAACCCAAAATCTAATTACTTTGCTAATATCAAGAGCTTTAAGTGCAGATTGAATGAAAGCCAACTGATGTCTTTGGGCTTTAAAGATGAAACAGAGGGATAAGAAATAATACATTGTCCTTCAGATGCATACAGAATGACATATATTATAATTTTCAAGAATTAATCCCATAAAGAATATGACATTATTGTGATGCACTATTATTTTTCTAACAAATGTGTATGTACAAATAAGAAAGGTGGTGTAACTGCCGCAGACGGAAAAAGAAATAAGAAATGAGCCAAACAAGAGAAAGCTCTGAGGGATTTAATTGGACACTTCAGTATAAGAGCCTTTACCTGACGACTTCACGGTCAGCAAGAAGCCTTAATGCTCTGCTTTCCATCATAATTAAAAACAATATAATTAGCAACATAATTTTTTGATTCAGAAGTGTATAAAACATCAGCAAGTTTTTATTTTTATTTTATTTAGTAGCACCCTGACCTGCCACCCATTAGCTGCCCACGAAACTCTTATTCCCTCAGCATCACTCATCAAGGCTCAGTGATAAAACCAGTGAACTATTTTTTTTTTCAACCCGAGATAAAACATAATAGCCGGCTCTGCTGGATGGATTAAAAGGCAGTAGAAGCTGACGGGGTGAATTCAGCGAGAGGAAAGATCTGACAGATCCTGATAGATCTGGTAAAGCTGGAGAGCAGAGCAGGGGGGGAAGGCGGCAGTGAGGGAGGGAGCAGGAAAGGAAGAAAGGTCGATATTGGGAGAAGATGACAGGAGCGAGGATGAGAGGAAGAGGGGAGGTAAGATGAGAGGTTGGGAGGAGACAAAAGGAGAGTCAAGTAATTGGAAAAAAGTTGGGGGCGGGAGACAAAGAGTAGCCGAAAGGAAAATGTCTTGATAAGATCATCTCTGGTTTGAAGAAGTGGACAAAACTACTTAAAAAGGGTAAAAAAAAAAAAAAACTTAGTAGGAAAAAGGAGAGGAAAAGACATATAATGAACGGGTGGGATGGGTCTAGATGAGGGGAGTTAGAGTTAGCAAAAGATGTAAAGAGGGTGAATGAACGCTCTGGAAAAAAGCAGGAAAGGAGGAGGAGAGGCTTATAAGAATAATAGAGGACACTCAACCTCTGAATGGGCTGAATGACCTGAAGTAGAGGAATATACAATACACAATCTCAAGCTTATGCAATATTGTTATATATAAATAAATAAATACAAGCTGCAGGAAAGAGAAGTCAAGGTGGATAAGAAGATTTTAGTGAAAATTAGAAACTCCACCTCAGACTTGAACACCAGCCAAACAACATAAACTCCTTCATAATAAAATCCTTGGCCGTGTCCTCCTCACCGTGCTTGTTGATGAGCAGGGCCAGGTATTCTCTGTAGTAGGAGCTGACGTAAAACAGCAGAGCTGGACTCTGGTTGGTCCTGAAGCTCAGGGAGATGTTCTCTCCTCTCAGGGTCATGTCAGAGTAGATGGAGGACGGCAGGGCGCTGCTATTCCTGCTTAACTCGTAGGGCTCCTTGAAGGTGTAGCTGACGGACGTTCCTGACTTGAAGCTGGCGGACACCTCTGGAGTAAAGGGGACAACCACAGAGATGCTTATTGCGGGCTTTTTATTTGCCAAAATCAGAGAAATGAAAGCTGATTTTGCAAGATATATAGAAACAAGGTGCTCTTTGAAAACAATGGGTCAAACAAATATCAAGATATCCAAGGCAACTCTGTCTATTAAATAATACAGCCTAAAAAAACTTTAATTTTTGGCCCTTAACTTATGCAAGACTACAGACATCTCCAGTCCTTTTGAACTTTAAGAGATAGATGAAGACTTTTTGATGTGTTCAGAAAATGAGTACTGCCAGTGATTTTTTTTTTATCAAGAAGGTAAACCTAAGTGAGTTTTCATCCTTGTTTTTAAGGTTACTTTACGTCTACATTTTAAGGATTTTACATTTCTTTACAGAATTCACACATGACTTGGGATGCTCTCACACACAACAAACAAACTTCAGCAGAGTTAGATCAGGAACAAAACCTTCTCAGGTGGTCTCAACTGGTTTCACATCAGCCTAAATGATCCAAACAACACGGGTAAGTGCATTTGAACTGTACCAAATGACAAAATGAGCAGGAAATTTTGATTAAAGGTAGCTAGACAAGATGCTCAGCTGTTGACTAACAGTGGCTGTTGGAGAGACTGAAATATGTGAACATCTGGTTAGAGACAAATCGCTGTAACAACAGGCCAACTTGCCACTCATCAAATCTGTGCTCTGGCTGGGAATCCAAATGCAGTTAGAAATCAAAACAAAGTCCGAGCCCTTTAAAGACTTTTTAAAGTCTATGAACATTCTCATTTGTCCAGTTCATAGTTATTTCTAGGCAAACAATTGATTCAAAGGCAACTGGACTTAGATTTGTCAATTCAAATCTGAATCTAATCTTGACAAATCTAAGTCCAGTTGCCTTTGAATCAATTGACACGGAGGCATCATTGTGCTTTTTTCTTCAGGAAGGCCCTCAGTCTCAGATCTCACGACCTCAGTCTGCTCTCAAGACCTCTGAACAACTTCACAGGAGAGATTGGTGGACTTGCTCCAAGGGTATGTAACCCTCATTAATGATGGCAATGAGGGTAGGGCAAGGGATGTTCTTTCACTTTCTCAGATTCCCTGATTTATTCTGCCAGTCTGTGGTTTGGGACCAGAAGGTCAAACCAGTGACCTTCCAGTCACAAGCCTGCTTCTCTAACCTTTGGACCACCACTGCCCCCTCTTCTCTTTGAGACCTTAATTTCTAAGCTAATGGTTGAAATTCTGACATCACAAAGAGTTTTATCAGTATAATTCTCATTATCTCAACAACTTTCAATCTTCACAAAGATGATAATTAGCTCATCTACTGTATTACATTATATATTTTATATATTATACATTGTACAGCATTGAATGTGTGTTCAAACCTTGTTATTCTAATGCTGCTGTGATTCACAGCCCTAATAGCAGCAAAGTCTTTTCTTACTTTAAATTTGTTTTATTGATAGATTTCTTGGAAGTTGAATCCACGGACTCTTCCACCTGCACAAACACCATTTATTTCACTTTGCACCGACTCTTTTGTTTTTTCCTCCAGTAGAATTATTGCTCAATATCAACAGGGTGAGAATAATAGCTTCCCTGGCTGAGTGTAATTCATATATTTACAGTAATTTCCAAACTCTGTGTCAATAATATAATAAATAGCTCAGGGTTATTTAAGCTCAATGAAACATGTACACCATCTCGACAGCTTTCTGTTGCTTAATTAGATTGGCAGAGGACACAAGGCTGCTGTCAGAATACTAGTATGCTAAATACTAATCATAGAAAGCTACGTTTTAAAGTCATCAGGAAACACAGCATCATACTTGCTGAGTCTCCACCAGCTGACGTAGATGCAGATAAGTAGAGTAGATACCAACAGCTGGTGGGAAGAAGGCTCTTAAAATCGTTGAAGTTATTGAACCCAGACGTAAAGGTCAATGTGATGACGCATTTGTTACTGTAATGAATTTAACATCAAAGGATGACGAATACAGCCTCCAACACATCAAACAGAGACTATTTGCATCAAACCTTTGATGTCACATGGTTGCTAAGTACTTCTTGATGAGTGTTAAGTGCGGTAAAAGCAGTGAAAGGTTCTCTGGAATAATATAGATCCTATATATCTTTAGACAGCAGCAAAATTCCTACACATGGTGGTAAATACTGTAAGAACTGTAAGTATAGTGTCGCTTCTTATCTCTACCTCTGTGCTTATCTTCATTACTTTTTATACACATCCTATGTTCAGGGTTGATTTGCAGAGTGAAGGACTCTCAGGGAATTTTCTGTATTGACTCTTTCGTTTTCATCTTAAAGGGAACCGCGAGCAGACATAATATCACACGGCTCTAACTTCGGCTGGTGAGATATAATATGAGCCGGCTGGAGTAAATGTAAAGCAGCGTGGAGGGAATGGAGACATAATGTGACACTGTGTCGCATGTTGTAAAGTGGTTAGACAGGTCTCCTAGTGAGAGGTCAAGGCACATGGCACCATTAATTTTGAGTTAAAGGGCAGTATATGATAGAATAAACCCACAGGGACATTCTGCTCTATGGGTTTGCAAAGCCTGACATGAAAATGAGAGGAAAGTCCTTCCAAATACAAAATACAATACAAAACTACTTGTAAAATAACAACATTCATGAACATGCATAAATACAAAGGTACGACCTGCCTACCTTTTAAAATATGTACACTAGGGCTGCAATTAACAATTATTTCCATGATCGATTAATCTGCCAATTATGTTTCTTGATTAATTGATTCATTGTTCTGTCTATAAAATGTCAGAAAAATGAAAAATGCCCAAGGCAACAACTTAAAATGTCTTGTTTTGTCTGATTAGCGTCCAAAACCAAAACATATTCAGTTCACTATCAAAGTAAAAGTATGGCACATAGATGACACATAAAAGCTTCAAATTCTCAAAGAGAGTGAGGAGTTGTAACCACCAAATTGTGGCCATTTTTGCTTAAAAAGATGACTAAAATGACTAATTGATCATGAAAGTATTGTTCATGAGTATTGTTTTACCGAATAAATTGTTGCAGCTCTAACATATGCTATGTGTACCTGTGTGGCAGAAGACTCCAGTGAAGGCTGACAGGCCACAGTCACAGTGGAAGCCACTGGCTCTCTCCACACAGCGGCCCTGGTTCTGGCAGAGCGAGCCGTAGCTGCTGCAGTGACCCGGGCAGCCGGGTTGAACCCCGGGTGTGATCTTCGCCCTCTCCTCCAGGTCCAGGGTGACACCGTTCAGCTGCAGAGAGCGGATACAACCCCGAAAGCCCTTCTGCCTGGACGCTGTACCTCCTGAAAACATAAAAAACGTCGCATGACATTTGTTAGTTTTACATTTCTCTATACAGGTTTAAAAATTTGACTTTAAAATCCCCCTTCTTTCAAAAATTTGAACTTGAAGCTTCCAGTGCACGTACACTGAGAATGGACTTTACTTATGGCGAATATGAATATGACTTAGGACTTCTCTTGTGTCCAGCAGTTAAACTTCTGAGATTAAATATACTTGAATATTAATAGATTCTAGGAAAAGGAGTAGATGTCACTTTAAGGGTTTTAAAGATAAATCAACTTTTTTTTGTGGAAAAACGATATCAGACACAAATTATTATTCAAAGTAGAACATTTTGCATTCATCTTAAAACATGTCTCGGGGAGATCTTTAAACTTCCTGTGTGTCTGAATCTGTGTCACTAATAATATTATAAGCAATCAGCGTTAAAGCATGTAGGAATCAAGGCTAACACTCCTAGAACAAAGACTGAACAAATGTTTCTATGTATAGCGGTGTACACTCTGTTTTCTTTGCCCCAGCTTTTGCATGTTGACAAGTCTCTGTGTTTTCTTTATCTACAATTTTTCATTTCTTTTCTCGCTGTCATCCACAGCAGATCCACACGTCTCCTTCGCTCCGCCGGAAGCTCGAAGTTGTCAGCATTCTTCTTATGAAATGACACGATGATGAAAGAGCACTGAGGCAACAAGCTGTAGGTGGAAAACTGATTCAGGTAAATAACTTTCATCAGATGTCTTTGGGTCTGTCTGTATAGCATCTCTCCAGCTGTTGACTGGTTAACTAGATGGTGAGCTGCTTTGCTGTTTGTCTCCGTGTGGAGCAGGAAGGCAGATTTCCTTCCCTTTCCATCACTTTTCCTTGCAACATCCAGCACCTCACTTGCAATTTGTCAGTTTTTTTTTTTTTATAACAGCTATAAACCCGAGGACAGTGAAACAACATCAGAAACATATCTCTGCCTTTGCACACACAAACACACACATACTGACTTCAAACCTGACAACCTGTCATTCCTGCAAAGATCACAGATTGAAATTGTTATTGCCCTCAGAGTTCAGACATGCCAGCACTTTGCTTTCAGCTTTCCAAGATGACAACTTCCTACTGTTCAGCAGCTGCAGTTTTTCATCCTTCTCTGAGCTTGCTTGTGCCCCTCTCTTTGCTCTGATGCAAGCTATACACGGTGAATTATTGAAACAGGTAGACAATACAAAAAAGGAGAAGTGAAAATTCCCTCAAACCAAAATGACACAATGGAGGAGTTTTTCATAAGTTGACAAAAAAATGTGGACTTCACAAGTTGAATGTTTCATAGAAAATTTCCTAACCAAGCTCTAAAGGAACCAACTGAAAATGATTTCATCTCAACAAATACAATTAAACAATTTGATAGGATTTTGCTAATTTAATTTAAAGTGATTTATTGCTGGGACAAGACATAGGGCAGGGAGGAATCATAGAGAAGTGTAACCAAATCAGAGGAGCAATAGTTTCAGCTTTTACTTCATGCAGCAGGGTGAATAAGGGTGTGAAGTTTCAGGGGAGCTAACGGTAATGCTGGAGACTTTCATGCCCTTACCATCACCTTATCCTAACTTTACTAATGCCTTAACCATACTGCAACAGTCATGCATGGATATATTTGAAATGCTGGGATTAAACATCAAAAGATTTTGTCATGTAGATTAATCTGGGGATTTATAGAAACTCTCTGTCTGACAATGGCTGAATTAGTTAAAGTTTGTGATTTACACCTGCTTGTGGAAAGTCAGGTAACCATTAAAGAAACAATGTTATTCAGAAACTTCTATTTCAAGTAAGTTTTCAAATCCAATGAAAGTTGGATTTTTAAAGGGGACATGTATAGACCTATATTTAGTCGGTATATCTTTGCATGATTTAAAAAAAACAACAACTCCTTATTCATCTTGTACTGGCCGTTCATGGCCGTTCATCTAGCCCCTCATTTCAGCCTCTGTCTGTTTTGGCTCCTGTCTCTTTAAGGGCCCCCTCCAATTAGCTCACTCTGTTCTGATTGGTTATCTTCTGGAAGCTTCCCTTCGACAGACTCCTAGTGGTACCAGAGGCAACATACATGTCTGAGCCCAAATTTGATCTGGAATATGCAAGTGGACAATGTGCACCGCCCATAGAGCGGCCGGCTATTTGAGGGCATGCGTGAACAATCTGACATCATGATGGCAAGGAAGTAGAGGTGAGGTTGCAAATGAAGAGTCAGAGCAGGCTGAAGCCCAGGCTTTTGACTTGCGGAGAACATTTCTACATACGTTCACCTCAGGTTTTGGAACTTTGACCATGTGACAGACATCTGACATTATAACAGTAAAAAAGGCAAAATATGTTGCCTTTAAGTTGTTTAAGTTGTTGCTACTTTTGTCATAAAGGGTTTTTAATGGCAAACAAATCCTCCCTCGTCATTGTGAAGTGTGTAGACACTCGATTCTGTGAACAGCTGATGAGAGTCACGCCGTCAGAATCTGAAAACTCTGAACAGGTAAACTGGTGAGAGTTTTAAAGCCCATCCAACTGTACAACTTCAGCTCAAACAAAGATGACAGCTTCTCAACATCAAATGAAGACAGTGCTTACAAGCATCACTTCTGGGACGGTAAGACCATTTATATGAAGCATAATGAGGGATTTTTGGAGTAGAGATCAAAGCAAAGATCAAAGAATCCAAATGCAGATAAACTCTACCTAGGACCAAAGGAGCAAAGCTATCAGTGGGACCTTCAAGATCAGTGAGAATTTCAACCTCATACTGTATATAACCTTGGCCCTAACAAGACGATTACGGTCTCAATGATCTCAGCGATCAAAGCAATCATCAAAGGCAATGGATGTGGTTGAAAATACAAAGAACCTCAACCTGCAGGCTCAGAAAGCAAAGTGTAGAAAGAGTGAATAAACCCAAAACTGGGGTTTTAACAGAGGAAAACTTTGCAGCAGCTAAAGCTTCAACCACACCGCCCTGACAGGAGAATTACAGTCTCAAGATAAAAGGATATTAAGTGATAAACACATACAGAATAGGGCCATCTGCCACATATTTGCGAGGTAGACACTGAATAAATGATCAAAGAGTACAGTAGGGCTGCAACTAATGATTAATTCTTTATCATCATGTAATTGTTTTTAGCCACACTGGCAAAGGCTCAAGGGATTCAGTTCAAAACTTTAAAACGGTGACTGTTTGTTTAACAAAACAGAGACAAAGGAGTGGGAATGCAAATTCTTCTTATCTGTACTACATCAAATTAATTAAGTCAAACATTTTAACATAAGCATCCATTGCCAGCCATTCTGGTAAATGATTCCAGCACATATTTCTTCATGATCATGTAATTTAAGACACACTAGCAGCAGGTTCCAGGGATGATTGAGGGACTTTGGTCCAGACTGAATCATTTTAACAAATGTCGAATGGATTGAAATTGAACATTTTTAGACATTCATGGTCCCAAGAGGATGAATCCTGATGACTTTGGTGATCCTCTGACTTTACCTCCAGCGCATCATGAGGTTGACATCTGCGGTTTTGAAGAAAGCATCTTGAATGGATTGATTGGTATGATTTTTGGTACAGATATTAACATCTCCCCCACAATTTACTGTCAATAACTCCATGATCCCCTGACTTTCCATCTAGTGCCATCAACAGGTCAAAATGTTAATTTTCACAATACTTGGACCAAATAGCTGCTAAACTAATCAGCCTCAGCTGTAGTTTGATCTTAGTGCTAATTAGCAAAATGTAGCATGTTAACTTGCTAAACTAGGATGGTGAACATGGTAGATATTATACCTGCTAAACATCAGCATGTCAGTATTGTCACTGTGAACATGCCAGCATTAGATTGAGCTCAAAGCACTGCTGTGTTTAAGTACAGCCTGCAGACTCTGGGTCTTGTTATAAATTAATTGACTACTTTCGTATAATCTGTAAAATACTGAAAAGTCGAAGAGCATTTGGTTACATTTTTAAATACCCTGTTTTGTCCACTAAAAAGTCTGAAATGTATTTAAATGATATAGAAACAGAGGAAAGTATCAAATCTGCTTAAACCAGGAACAGGAACCAGAGAATTACATTTTTGCTTGATAAATGACTGAAATGAAACAGCTTAAACAAAATTGTTCCTGTTAATTCACTAATTGTTTCAGTACTGATGTAGAATGCAGTGCTGCAAAACCTTAATGTTTACTGAAGGAAAAGGCAAGAACATACAATTTTATGTACATCAGCAAGTATAACTAAATTAGATAAAAGCGGATAATAAGATGATTTGATTTGACCTCTGCAGTAACGTTGAGGATCTGTGAAGTACCTTGAAAGGAAACTGATTACACCAGGTTTTCTTTTAAAAAGTCAATGGAAATACTCATGGGATACAGAAAAACCAATATCTGAACACAACCCGCCAACTCGGACATTAATGCAGCACCAATAAACCACAGCTTATCTATCCACACCAGACAATACAACAAGTAATGTGAGATGCTGTTTGCAATGAATGCAAATATCTTTCACCTGAAACTGCTGCATGTGGATATTTTACACATACAAATGGCAATATAGAGACTGGAAAAGCATTCCTGTGGCTTATAAATCCATGCAAGGCAATAACACGGGTTATTAATCGACACAATGTATTTCACTGCCATGTAAATCTGTACAAGGAATAATTAAGGCTCATAAATACAATGTTTATGGAATTATGGCTCATAGACAACAGCACTGTGTCGTATTAATTCCTACAACTTACTTATAAATCTCTGAAAGTCTTATAAATGCACAACGATAATACAGCTTAGTTATCCATAATGTAAACTAGGATTAGAAATCCAAACAAATATTTTTCCTTATGCATTTGTTGAATATAGGATTATGGCTCATAAATAAACTATACATAATCATACAGCTTGTATAGCAACATTGTGGCTTATGAAGCTGAACAAATAATCTGGTTTATTTATACACATACACTGAGATATAATGTGTAACTTACATTTAGATTTCAGCTCTAAAAAGCATCCTCAAAGACACTTCAACAGAAAATATATCACTTCCTAATATTTTTGACAAAACAAAGAGTGGAAATGCAAATTTTTCATATCTGCACATCAAACCAGGGCCGTCAATCAAACATTTTAATACAAACACATCCATTGCCAAACATTCTGGTGAATAACGGCGGCACATTTCCTTTCCAACACATGAATCCATTAGGCTTATTCCAATGTACTGTGGCAGTAATTCAGAGGTAAACATATATGCATTTAGACTGATGGTGATGACTTGTCGGCTATTCAGAGTGGATTATCAGCTAAACACATTCAGCAAATCAATATTCACCTCGATTCCCTGCTGCTGCTGCTGCTGCTGCTGCTGCTGCTGCCTTCAACCAATTTCATCACTGTTTGTTGGTTTTCCCTCCACAGTGTATGTTTACTGATATGAAGTGATGTACATAATATTTGTAGAATGATAAAACCTGATAACAAATGATGGATTTTCTTTCTTTTTTTTTTCCCTCACAGATGTACAGACAGATGAAGTTGAGATAAACAGGGCTGCTGCAGTATTGATGAAGTTTGTATTAGAGATTCTCAGCTCACTGATTGTTAATTACACGGCTGCTTAATGAATAACTTGCAGCTTCAGGTTCATTTAAAGATTATTTTAAAGACCCTCAGGGAAAGAAATCACATCACACACTTATATATATATATATATATATATATATATATATATATATATATTACTGCTGTTTGCTTATTTTCTGAAAGTGATTGTTAAGTGGTCAAAAACATCGATTCAGCACTCTCATATCAAATAGCACTGAGCAGCTGATAGCATTTAGCCGATAGCAGTTTAGCATTTTAAATCAGAATATTACTTGTAGAATAGATGTGCAGCACTTCTCATATCCAATAAGCAGACGGCAAGATTCGGCTAATAGTAGATTTAGTTTGAAAAGAGAAACTTTTTGTACTGTAGTCTGTACAGTACCAGACTGGATGTCAAATTGGTATCTTCCATATTCAGCGCTGCTTAATAGAAATAAGTCAATAACGTCTTTGCACCAGTAATAACATTGAGAAAAACTGTTTGAGTTAACCTCTTGTCCTAAAGTTATACAGACATTTGGCTATATATCCAGCTGTCTTTATGGTTAGAATGATCACCATTGTCAAAATTTCACTCAAGTTTGCTTCCTATCTCTATTGGTTGTCTTTTTTTATGTATGCCCTGAGGCTTTGTGTTAGTAGGACCTCAGCCAGATTAGCTTGGTTTAACAAGCTATTATACTTCTAAAGCCTAATTCATTGCAATTAATATTCATGCTGTGTTGATTCTTTAGATGTACCCAGTTTTTTGTGTCTTTTTTTAATTAATTAATTAAAGTCATTAAAGTCTTTCGAGCCTTGCTTATAATATAAATAAACTTGAACCTTTTGTAGAGACTATACTCTGGTACAGATGACTTAATGCTGAGTAGGAAGACATAGCACTGTACAGTAATGTTTCATAGAGTAGGCTACTGTCTAATGCCAATTTAAGTTTTTCTGCCTGGGAGTGACAAAAAAATCATTTGACTACAAGTCCTGTGATCAACCTGCTGACTAGAGAAAGAACTGCAGAGACAGAAACACTGAGCTTCTGGCTCTCTGGAGAGCAAAAATGATAAAAGGAAACTCGGCAAGTGAGTGTGGAAGCTGTTCTTTGAGAGAGATGAAGAGAGAAAAAGACTGATGTCGTTCCAGTCCCAGACGATTTGAGAGAGGGCCTTGAACCCGCCGACACTGAGATTAATGGGGCGAAAGCTCACACAGATACAGAAAACTCACACGCACGTTTGAACCATTATAACAGGATATTCTATTATCTTAAAGAATCCCTTAAGGAAGCATAAATTAACAAAATATCCAGACTATGGAGAATACTGTGGTCATTTGGTCCTCTTGAATACAAAAGTAAAACACAGTCCTCACCTATGAAGAGCTGGCTGTTGAGCTGCAGGTGAAAGTGTCCATCAGCAGGAGCCTCCTGTGTGGCAGCAGGAAGGTCATCAAGCCGTAGAGACGCCTCCTTGACATTCCGCTCGGCTCGAACTCGATGCCACCGGTTGTCGTCCAGCGGGATGTTTGACTCCACATGAACCTCCAGCGGTCCGTTACCAACATCGAAGGAGAAAACCACCTGAGTGGAGGCTGATAGAGGGGAAGAAGAAGGGATAGAAGCAACGAAAAAGAAAAGAGAATAGCAAGAGAGGCATAGGGTGATGAATGTAGACAACAAGGAGAAGGAGGAAATGGGGAGTAAGGGGAGATAGGGAGGCAACAAAAGAGGAGAAAGGAAAAACACAATTACACTACTATGTGTGTCACATTTGGATATGTTTTTGACAGTCATAGCACCTAATTTTGTCAGATAAGCTACCATTTGTTTGGCAAACCGAACTTAATAATAATGCAGTTGTAGTGTATTTTTTAAAGGTATAATTGAATTCTTCTGTTAATACAAAACTTCAATAAAACTGCCATAATAAATGCTTGTTTCTCCAACAGAACCAAGTTTAAGCAAGGAGATCATTGCGGGTTTGTAAAACTCAAAATTAAAAATTCTTTATTTGGCAATACCCAATCCAAAAGAGTAATGGTTTTATCATTTAAACAGAAAGCTTTGCAAGAACAACATGCAATAGCTCCACATGAAAGAAATGGAGAGCTGAGATACTAATGAGTCCAGCTTTTGTTTGTGCAGAGAGCTCATTTATTGCTGCTGTTGAAGAGACAAAGGTACCCCATTGAGTTTCTAACCTGCTACTACTCTATGGAGCAGTTTTTTAATGAGTGGGTATCATTTAGTTTATCTCGTGCACACACATGATGACACACATGCAAGGACGAGTGCATTTTTGATCCTAAGTCCTGCCAATAGTTTCACACTATTCCAATGATTTACAGGCTTTAATGCACCACAAAATGCAGAAATGCACTGACAAAGATATAGGGAAAAGGAAGATTGCAAGCTAGTAAACCTGGATGTAAACAAAGCAGGATTTAAAACACTTAAAAGAAATCAGATTTGCAAATGTTTTGTGAGGAGGGAAATGCATTCATCATGTTTGTTAGACCTCAAAGATACTCCAGAGAGATAGAAACTCCAAAGGGCCCCTTTTTAAGATTTAGTTTTCACTAATCACTTCTGCCAGGTGATGAAAGGCAAAGCCCAAAACCAGCATTTAATGCAAATGGGACACATCTGCATTATCTCTACGGGACACTAATCTCTGCTAAAGCCCCACTTTGCGATTTAGGTTGAGGAGCCAGGTGCATCTTTACATAAAAATCTTTCCAAGTGAAGCGATGGAATGGATCTTGACTTTTTAGCAGCATATTTCCACACGGCTCCCATAGTTAGTCTTAGAACTCCCCAATACCACAAATGTGAACAGAGACGGAAGCTTTAACAAGCAGGTAGGTTGCACTCAAGTGTAGGGAGACCAAACAGGCAGACGGGGGGAATGTGGGGGCTTGCTGGAACAGGGCTTAATTACACTCTCACAACAAAACAACAAACACTAAAGCCAACCGTGTTTCTAACTAAGTAGACTGGGAACAGCTCTCACAGGATAACAAACAAAAGACAAGGCAATTGGGTAAGAGGGTATGCACTGATTACATGGAAGAACTACACTATAGACTGCACAAATCAAATCTGAGAGGGACAGATGATGTACTGGACAGCATCTTGTACCCTCTTGTACCCTAACCTCAACCAGTTGTAGAAAGAAACTAAGTACATTTGGTGTTAACACCTCCAGACATCTTTTTTCCCCCCAATGTTTTGTATTATTTGTAGTTATTTTGTAGTATCTCTATTTTAACAAGGATTGGAAACTTTCCTCTGAGCCCAAGCATCTGATTCAGGACCACGGCCAGCGTCTCAGCCCTGTTGGTGGTACCCTGGTTCAGCACCACGGACAGCACCTCAGCATGATGCATCTGTATTTACTCCTCTCAGTCTGTCTGCTCAGCTCTCTCTGTTCTCTAAACCACCAGGAAAAGATTTAGAGTGCAGGCGAAGCACACCATCATCCTTCATGTTGTGCTGGTAGAATGTATTACAATGGGAGTACACTACAAGATGAAACAATATCCCAACATCCTACAGTAACTTCATTTAGAGATTGTTCTCAGGCCTAGCCACAGTGTTACGAAGTGATCTGAGGCAGCCGGAAACAGAGCAGCAGTATTCAGAGCTAGAACAACCACGCCGACAATGATTTCCCTGAGGAAAGAGGCTGCTGGTACAGAAGTGTCCCCTGTATTAGATTCTGTATGTGTCCCTGCAAATCCCATTTCTAAAACAACATCCTCTAAAATGCAACATGACAAAATAAAAACTATGAAAACAAAAATACTAAACTAAAAAGGTTAAGTGAGGTGAAAGAGCTAAAAAAAGAAAAGAAATGACAGTAATTCAGTGCATCTACTATACAAAGTATTCTGAATTACACACAATATTGCTAGCCATAAATGTGTACCTCATACTTTGCCGCATATGCCGCACTCTCATAACCATACAGGCACAAGGACACCTTGTTGGGTAATACAGCTATATTTTATATGACACAATCTATGGTAGGCTATAAACATACATCTCACCCAGGCACATTTCCATAGTACCAATAAACTAAATAACACCCGGTTGGTTACTACTGTCATAATCTAAATGACACATTGTGGCAGCCATAAATGTGTGCATTATAGAAGAGATAGGAATTAATGGAGAGTCAGGGTGGAAACATCTTTCAGAAGTCATAAAATTACAATGACATCAATGAAATTAAATCAAAAACAGGATACAAAAATCTGTGTAATTATTATGAGCTCCTTTTTATGGATTTTATCTTATTGACATTTTATTTGTTGTGTTGACCCATTGAGTTCTACAGTCATATGCCTCCATCAGCGCTGGACTGGTAATCTGGCATACTGGACATTTTCCTGGTGGGCCTGATATAAGTGCAATTTTTAATATTAAACATGTTTTATTGCTAACAGCTGGTCCATAAAACATGACATGAGCCCCACTGTGCATGTGATAGAGTTCAACTGTAGTTCAAACCCCCCAAAACAGACAAGCATACCCTTTCTTTAATTATGTAAGACTTTTACTCTTTGCATTTTAATGGAAAGACAATATGCAGTGAATTTAAGATTGTATACTTGTATAATTAAATTCATTTTAATTTTAATTAAAATAAAATTCAATCATCTTAATTTTAGCAAATAATTTGAAATGATACTTCAACTTCTAGCAGTGCCTCTTCTCTGACAGTTACTTGTACTTCTACTAGATATTGTGTACCCCACAGCAACATCTAATCACCAGGGAGTAAGTCAAGAGCACGTGAGTACACTGCTCCACTTGCACTGGTGTACTTTCCATGGCACTTTTTAGTCAGCTATGTAGTGGCTTGTGAGAATAGTACAGTATGCATATTTAAAGGTACCTCAAGGATGGTGTACTGGTGGGTGGCCCAAAATGCCAGAGCCGATATTTTGTCCCAGCCCTGGTCCCCACGCATAATGTACATTATCTGTGGGAGTGTATGACTGTGGAATGCATTCAACTGCAGTCTGTGGGGGAAGTAATGGGCCATTTTGATTAGAAAACTGAGCTGCAGCCTGGTGCTGAATACATTTTGGGAACAGAGAACATGAACTCCACACAAACCAGCAAGTCAATAAAAACATGTAACAACCAATATCTTTCAACTCCACTAATTTAAGTGTAAATTGGTGGGAAAATGTTACCACCCCTGACTGTAAGACCAACAGGCTGTTTCCAGCATTTGCAAATAATTTATTTCCAGCACTGGGGAATCAATTAGATAAATTTCAGACATACAAATTGAGAGTAGTGAAGTGTAAGTGGTCAAAGTTTCAGTAAAATAAGCAACTAAGCCTTATTATTAATTACTGTATATTCACCATAAAGGGCTGTAAATACATATGCCATCCACCAAGACGTTTAAGTAAACACAAGTAAAACATGTCTTGGTAACTGCAGTCATCTTTTAAGGATGCACACTGTGAGCACCTACTAAGGTCTTCCACACTCTGGGCGTATTTGGTTTGATTTCAGTCTTTATCCTCGAGAGGTTACTCACAGCTCAGTTCAATCCGGATGAAGTCTTTGATGCCGAGGTTTTCCAGGAAAACACCAGAGGAAGCCGTGGTTTTAAACAAGAAGGAGATCTCTGCGCTCAGCTCTCCGTGGAAGGTGGGAAAGTGGAGGTACGATGTCTCCTTGTCGAAAAATGCAGCGTTCCAAAAGTTCTCTGAGAAACAAAAAAATGAAAGCTCACTGTTAAGATCATAGCTTAGCAAACATTAAGTAACAAGCCAATTTGTTGTAAAGTATACAGTAATTCTGGCTATGCTTTGAGGTTTGTGTCAAGTTCATTCATTTAAGCAGGTAATTAAAGTCATTTAAAAAAAGAAAAGTAAGAATGCTTACTTTGATCTGTTTTAATAGAATAAAATAGAAGATATAATGTTTAGTTAAGTTACCCAAAGACTTGGATAATATGATGTTGCTCCGTGATAAAAATCATAACAACTCCTCAGGTTTTAAATTCATCCATTTTTTGAGAATCAAGTTTAGTCAGGCAACTGGGACACTGGGCACGACTTACTGTCTCCATGACAACGGAGTGGTCCCACTCTGTAGGCGGCCTCTGACCCCGACCTCTGGATGTCACCCAGCACCAGAGACCTGATGGGGAGACTGTCCTTATGGATCAACAGTCCAGAGTCTTCAGTCCTGGAGGAGGAAAAGGAATAAAATGAGCAGAAGACCATGAAGGAGATTATATTTGTACAGAAGACACGGAGAGGAAGAACAAAAAACAAGAGGAGAAAGAGATAAAGAGAAGTAAAACGAATCAGAGAAGGTTAAAAAGTAGGATGTTTAGGACAATTTTAATACGAAGATGAAGAAAAAAGCAGGATGAGTAGAATCTCGAAACCCAAACTACTTACTGCTCATTTGCTTGCATAGATTTATTTCTGTGTATTTTTAATGTTACATCACACTTGTGAAAATATTGCATTTTGAAACTAGCTGATGCAAACATTGCAGTGTGTAGGTGCGATCTTTTGGGGATGCATTTATTCTAAAACCAAAACCTGACACTCAACGCTCTATCCGTAACCGGTTTTGGGAACAACTTCCAAAAGCAAGACACTTCCTGTCCATTTACACCCACATTCAGTTTTACTCAGTTTAGATTATCTGTCTGTAGCCGTGTTGCTGAGGAAAGTTCTGTATAAAAATACATCCAGGACTGGAAGAGAGTCTAGTGTATACAGTACTTTGTGAATCTGATGAAATATTGAAGAGCAGAAGTAGCTGCAGTCTGTAAAAATAGAGTTGTTGTTGCACAAACAGTTTAGTATGGGAAATGTTAGAAGGAAGGAAGTGAGGCATGGCAGGATTGCTTACAACATGAAGAAACGTTAAAACAGTTTTGTTTTTTCTCCGCTTGATTTATTCCTTTGATGTTTGCTAACTTGCCAAAGTTGCAAGTCAAGCCGGGACAGTATGCTTGTAGAAAGTTATCAATCATGTTTGGTGTCCTGGAGTTAAAAATGACATTTAGTGAGTTTAATCAGGGAGGCTACTTTTCATATATATATTCTCTTCGTATATCTCATATGTATATTTAATAGTCAGATTGATTGTGAGCATTCATGCTATTTCTTCAATCCAATCTGATTTTGACAGTTTTGTTAACCAGGCACTTTGGGCTGGTTTCATCTGTCTGAAGCCTCTTAGGTCAACAAACGTTCCTCATATACAGTATCCATCACCACTGTTTAAACTCCATCTGAGAAAATTACTTCTCTGGCATCATGGGCTTACCACCTGAAGAATATAATACCTTCACAAGAGCGCCAGTTGCCAAAAATGTTTAATCTCAATATATAATTTCAATATTATTTTCTCTAGACAAGCACCCTGGCTAAGTCTGTCCATCTAAGTAACTTTTTTTAACATAACAGCATTAACATCACAGCAAAATCAAATATTCATTTTATTTTTAATTTTAATTATTAATATAATTAAATATTTTACCTTAATTATCCTCCATACTACTAGTAACTCCCTAAAAGCTCATAAAATTGTATAAATTGTTATATAAACTTTTACTTTTATGGTATATTCCATTATTTTGAATTCTTGGAGAGCACTACATTAACAAACTCTTACCCTAACCCTAACTCTAGACTTATCTTAACCATAAACCAAGCCTTCACCCTAAAATTTTATGATTCATGTTATAGGAATTTGTCCCCAAAATGGAAGTGAGTCCCCATAATATGAATGTGTAAACAGAAAAAAAAGAAAAGACAAATCAATTAAGTGTCTCTTTGTCTCTTCAACAAAAAGCACAATGTGTGTGTCTCTATCTATAAAGTTTAGTACCACTCCAGGCGGTCAGCGTCACAGTTGCAGTAGTGTTGTGGATCCACACAGTCGCCCTGCAGGCCGCAGGCACACTGCTGGCTGCCCGGCTGAGCCCCGCCCCAATAAGTCTGGAGACGACCGGAACCGGGACCACCGAGCCACCAGCTGAACGGAGATCCCTCTGAAACGCACAGAACAACGAGTGACATGTGAGAAAACATTTTGTTCAATCAGGTGCGACCCTTTACACACTTACCTCAAGACTCTGTGTACAAAGTGTGAAAAGTAAGATTTACTTTGTTTGGAAGCAAAACAAAGTTGTGTGCTGAAAGAAAATGGTTGAGTGCTGCCTGAAAGTGCTGTGCAAAACCAAGGAGATACATGCATTCACCTCTAGTCACTAGTGCTAGACATGGATTAAACAAATACAAAACACTAAAGTTATTCATGTGGCAAATAGCTGTTTAACCAGGCTGACCTTGATTATATGTGAAACCTTTTATTGATGTGACCACAGACTGAAACAGCAACAAATACATAAACATTATATTGTATATATTGTGCTGCATTTTCTTGACTTCCTTTACGAAAAGCTGCCAAGTATAACTGAAGTAGTATAAACAAGATGTTTCAAGGCTCTTTTCAAAGAAACTGAAAACTGGCTTTTTGGACAAAACAATGAGGCCATGAAATAAAATGATAAAATTCCACTGTCTTCCAGAGTTAATGATAGAAAAGGTCCCTATACATCCTGCACTTGGATATAACCACTTCAGCTTTTTCCATTCATTTCCTCGTCCAAATATTCACTTCTATACCTCAACAGCACATTGCTTTTACTTTATGATTTTTGCTGGAAGGTCTCTTCTGCACAAGTCGGGCCCATAACTATTGCTTGGACTGTTCTTTTATTCTAAAGCTGATGCAAAGAGTGACGCTTTTACAACAATTGCACTTTATTGTAACCCACTCTTAGATTATGAACTAAATGCAGAGAAAGCAAAATATTCACCTCATCCATTTCCTTTTCTTTCCTCTATCTACTCAGACCTTTACTGGTTCAGTCTTTTCAGAGCTGTAAAACTGTAACACTATATGTTGCTTTAATGCAAAACACAGAGAGATAAATGTTGAATTTATGTATGTATAACAATATACATACATAGTTTTCTGATTCTAACTAATGGCACTGCGGACAATAAATTACTTTTAAGCTCGGCGGAGACAAAGGGAGGCCATGAGAAAACATTTAAAACAAATGCACAAAAAAAGGAGACATTTAAAACAAATTGTACATAATCAATTTGTCTGGTTCACTTTTAAATAGGGAGAACAACTTTGGTGCTTGATTAAGTTTGCAGCAATGAGTGAAGCAATCGTTTTGTTTTTTTCTGACGGAGCGAGAAAGATTTGTGGAGATGCAGGGAGTTAGATAGTTTTTTTCTTTGTATATGATATACGCCTCATAACTCACTCTTATAAAAAATTAAATTTGACAGCATAAAATGTAAAACAATTATCCATACAGTTCATTAGTTAACAACAGAAGTAAATCCTTGAAAGATTAAAAAAAAACACATTAAGAGAATATTTTAAAGATCATTTGTTCTGTCCTCATTTAGCCTGATTTAATCTTTTTTTCCTTCTAGAGATAAATGGAGCAGAGAGGATGTTTCAGCTAAAATGGAAAGTGAATTAGGAAGCAACTACCAAGGCTTGAGAAATCAATGCAGAAGAGATGCTGGCTCCAGCAGACTCCCATTCAAAAAGAGCTTTTTTTTTCAAAAAGTAACTATGGTCTCAATTGCTAAATTCAGGCCCTCTAATAAATGTGCTGGTTGTCATTTTGGAAATGACTGCTCTGCTTTGATGTCTGCTGCATGGCTACTGACTGACAGCTGTGATTTTTCTCCAGACATGCAGCTCTATTGTGTGTTCTTGGTTATCAAGACCCTCACAGGATGCTGTCATAAAGAAAGATTAATGTTACTTGATTATGATTGCCTGCCCTGTTAGCACAATTTAGCTAAAGTAGCTAACCTTAGCCCAAGTGTGCCACCAGGAGCAGCGCCGGGCTGTGAAGCCAATTTGACATTGCGACCAAACTGTATATTTACAACATTACATGATGCTATTGTGCCTAAAAAGACTTTTTCCCATAGACTTACATTGTGAAAGGCACATCTGTAAATTGGCAGCATCAAACCTTGTGAAACAAATCATCTCACTATCAGAATTTGATCCATTCGGTCCAATCACATTTTGAAAGTCTAGAGGAGCCACCTCATTGAATTGTTTCATCCTGATTCAGGTTAGCCGGAGGGTGACTTCATACATCCGGTTAAGGTTTCCAGTATGGTGGTGCCAACCATAAGCAGCAACTTTGGGCTTCAAACTAAACCAATGTGAGCCACAAAAATAAATAAGTCACATTCTCCATTCCTTCTTTCCTGGATAAACAAACAGGCCTCACCTGGAGTGTTTAGGAGGCGGGACTTCCTGCAGTGGTAGGACAGTTCCTGTTCGCAGTGCTCTGATTGGCTGATGACAGCCAGTAGCTGCTCCTCTTCAGTTGAGTAGTCAAAGTGGATTGAGTGCTGGTTTCCACTTGGAGATGGTCTGAGTCTGGTCAGCTCTGTGTTGTTGTGCTGGATCACCATCCAAGTGTTCTCCTCTGGTCGACAAATTAATAGAGAAGAAAGAGGAAGGAATTACAACCATTACTACAATGAAAATTACACCATACGACAGTGAATCAAACACAATGCAGTTCCCTTAACAGGAGAAACGAAAAAACAAAACCAATCAATCAAACCAATCAAAACCAAAATCAATTAAGAAAAAAATAAAATAATAAGAAAAGGAAGCCCTGTACAGTTAGCAATAAGACATAAGTAATAATCCAAATAGACACAGAGTGGAGGATTTGCTCAAGTGCATTCCTAACATCTTATTCAAGAAGGATATAATCGCTTTCTAAATATTTTCTGCCTTTTCATAGCGCCTTCCTGTTTCAACATGACAATGCACAAACACCAGGTCCATAAAGAAATGTCTTTTCCAATTTTAGTGTGAGAGAATTTGACCGGTCTAGACAAAACCTTGGCATCAACCTCATCCAACACCTCTGGGATGAATTGAAACGCCAACTGCCAGCCAGTTGACGGCCTAACTACTGATCATGTGGCTGAGCAAATTCCTGCAGGTTTTAAAGTCTTGTAAAGCCTTCCCAGAAGAGTGCTATGGCAGCAGATTAATAACAGTGGTTTTAGAATGAGATTTTCAACAACATATTGCTCGTGTGTCCACATATTTTTGGCTATGTACTGTATGTAATGAAACAAACAGAGACAGAAAAACAGCAGAGAAAATCAGAGTGATTACTCATACTTATACCATTATGTAAATCAAGTAAAGCACTGACACAGACTGGGAGAAAGATATATATTGAATGGAGAAAAGACAAGGAAAATAAAGTTCTTTATCACCATGATACAAATTACATAAAGCACCCAGACAGATGGACAGAGCGGGCAGAGAGATGGATGAGGGGAAGAGAAACTGAGGTAAAGAAGGGGAAAAGAAAGAGAGAGAGCTTGTGGGAAAGGTTGGTGGAAGATAAAGTAGATCAGAGTGTGATGAGAATCATCATTTACAATTATGTAAATGTTAATCATACAAAACATTGAGTGATGACGGGAGGATGAAGGGGAGTGGAAGTGTGTGTGTGTGTGTATGTGTGTCACCTGTCATGTTGCAGTAGACCAGCTGTGGTTTGATTGGTCCGCTGCCATCTGTGTCGATATAAAAATGTCCTGAAGAGTTGCCGTTATGTTTGTACGCCTCGCAGGACTGTTCGTACACAGCTGGGAGGAAAATAATGAGATCAGCTCCAACAGTCGGATCAACGTGAATCACATCAACATCAACACATCGGCTCTGACTGTGGAGGATTATGGGTGCTGCTTCATACGTATGTATCACCACTAAATCACAGTCTCAAAACTGGGGTGAAGAAAATAATCTGAGGTTTTATTTCTGCAGCGGCGTCCCATAAAGTAAAGATGAATCCAACTGGAGATGACTGATGGGAAAACAAAGACTCAGTAAATAAAAGAAAGACCTTTATCAGTCCTGCCTCTTCCTCTCTCTCTCTCTCCATAAGTCTTCCCTCCCCTCTCTGTCTCACGCACACACATCAGTGCATCTTCTGCAGCCAAAGAATCAAGCACTTCAAGTCAAAAAAGGTTCCCACACTCTGCTCACCTGTTTATCTCTCTCTCTCTCTCTCTCTCTCTCTCTCTCTCTCTCTCTCTCTCTCTCTCTCTATTCTCCATAGCTAAAAGCCCTTTTATTCATCACATTCCCTTAGTGTGGTTAGAAAAAGGATTTCACAAAAAAAACATTGGCAATAAAAATGAGACCAGAGGTGAACTGTGTGGGAAACTCTTCTCTTTTGGTTTTGAGGATTTTACTTGAGGGGGTCTGCACAGAACTAGTAAATCCAGCCTGTGCTAACAAGAAAAAAAACAACAGTACAGGTCAAAAATTCAGCCAGCAAAAACAACCTACAGTTACGTTTGAGTGACAGAAGCCATCTAGCAGCCATCGTAATTATGACCCGGGGAAGGGAGGCGGTTGAGATGATGTCAATGTATGGTGACAAATTTTCATTGGAGGAGGCGGGTTGGGGGGATGGCTAGATATAAATAGATGCAGGGCTGGTTGCTTTCCATTTCCAACTGCGAGTGTCACCTTTCCAGCTGAGGGGTAGTTTTTTTTTACTGTTGCCATGAAGATGAGGGTTGCGCAACTTTAAGGAAGTAGTCTTTAACCTACACCAGGTTTCAACTGATCATTTTAATCCGAACCATGATCTTCCCCTAACCCTTACCAAGTGGTTTATGCGCCTACACCTAACCAGACCTTAATCAAACTGCTCCTGTGGGTCATTCTGGAGTGCGGGTACAATCGACCTATGTGGTCGTTTCATTATGAGGATCACCTGTAACCTCAACCTCCACAGCTGCAGGCTCATTTATTCTTTCAGTATGGTCTCATAAATATTCTGCAGTGGGAAAAGAAAAGTCAGGCATCACATGAAGCTCACAGAGGGGCCACCTTATTCTTATTCACACTTTTTGGTTCTTTGTAATGTATCACCTACCTTACACCACAGAAGAAATACCTGTATAACTGCACTGCACAATTTCGCTGGCAAGTCCATCTGTGATCTGTAATCTCCCAGCATTATAGGTTTTCTGGGTATCCTTATATATACATAAATTAAATAATGAAGACCACTGACATGTACATGCACTATCATCAACACAGAACATTAATAGTGGTCTCCAGGCTGCTTTATTCATTTATTTTAATCCCTTTGTTGTTTCACTGTGTGCTCTGTTTTCTACTACGTACACAGTAAGTCATATTTGTTGATTTTTTTTTTCAATTTGCTTCTGCACTGAAATTACCGCATGCATAAGTTAAAGTATATAAAAGGAAATTCATTATGTGCCTTTATTGCTCGGTTTCTCTCACAGTTAATTCTAATGACCACATTTTAAAGAGAGAGAGAGCTCTGGAAGCATAGGTCTCTCTCCTGCTCTCTCCATGACTCCAACACTGTCTCACAGAAATAGTGATTATGTACTTCTAATTCGCAACAGCAAACACATTTAGGGGGAAACATAATGATGCCCAAATTACTCTTTATGTCATTATGATTAGGAAATGTGTTTTTTTAATTAATTGTGGCCATGTTTAAATAATAAAAAAGTGAACAGTGATCTTTGCTTAAACCTAACTGTACACAAAATCCTGTGCTTTCTTGAGTCATCCCTCAGACTTGGCGTTGATTCTACAAGTCTCTGAAAATCTTCCAGAGGAATGAACACCATTATTCAAAAAGATATTCCCCCATTTGGTGTTTTGATGATGGTGGTGGAGAGCCCTGTCTAACACAGCAGTCCAAAATCTCCCATCTCTGGTGACTGCGAAGGCCGCAGCGTATGATTCACATCATTTTCAGACTCATCAAACCATTCAGTGACCCCTCGTGCCCTGTGAATTGGGGCATTGTCATCCTAAAAGAGACCTATCAGGATAGAAATGTTTCATCATAGGATAAAGTATAATAGAGCCACCAGATCCCTTCACTGTAGGGGTCAAGCATTCAGGCTTATTCCTTTAATTTGTCACCCAGGGAGAGAGAGAGAGAGAGAGGAACACAGGGTATGACATGCCATAAAGGTCTGCTGCCAGAATTAAACCACAGACGTTGCAGTGATGTGTGTCTTAATCAGAAGTCTACCAGGACACAATGGAACAGAGTTTTATGTGAATGTAATATATGCTGTTAATGTTTGACGTCTCCCTAGGAGAAGGTAGACTCAGCCTACAGGTGGATTCTGGGGTGAAGTTCAGCTTTTTGAAATGCTGTATGAACCGCAGTGGTAGAAAGCAAGTGTATATCTTTCAAAGTGTAACAGCAGACATGCAGCAAAAGAACGACCAGAGCACTGCTGGCTTAAGTACACCTTCATAATAAAAAGAGTGCACTGCAGTGAGAGCGTATGAATATGCCATGTGAGAGAAGCAGCTGACTTTAGTTGACTGCCTGAAATGGCGTGCAGACTTGTGATTTCTAGTAGCTGGGTCAATAGGGGCCCACAGCTCTCTGGCGGGTTAACCCAGCCCTGCTCTCCAGGGGCCATGTGGTGATGATGTTTTTTGACTGACAGGTGACTTACAGCTGTGGCAGGTCGCTCCGCTGTAGCCGCTGTCAGAGCAGTTACAGTGGAAGATGGTCCAGGACTGACTGCAGCGGCCGCCATGTTCACATCGACTGGGAGAACACCTGAGAGAGAGAGAGAGAGAGATGGAGAGAGAAAAGTTTATTGTAAAGTTGTTTTTTTCAGTCTCAAACAATACTCTGATAGATATGTGTGTAGGAGGAACTTGAGGGTTTAATTTTTGCTGTCAGTAAAAGAAGAGAAAATGTATTACCATGGCATTCTTTTATAAATAAAGAAACAGCAGATATGAAAAATCCATTCGCTTGTTTTGGCCAGCTTGAACATTTGGATGCAATTCTTCAAGTTTTACTGCCAAAAAACTTTCAAAAAGGAAAAGAAGCACTCAATGCCAAAAAAACACCTTTCATCTGTTATCATGGAGAGGACTTTTTATTGTTTGAAAAAGCAGCTGAAGCATCTTTTATGCTTTAGCTGAGTCATTTGTCTTACGATGAATAAGCAGCCTCAGTCTGTTTGTAGACACTTTGACAGGAAAAACTAGCGATCAGGATCAAATATTTGACCTTTGAGGGTTGCTTTATAGATTACACTAGATACTGATGATCGGCAAAAAATGTTTTCTATCCTCAAAAAAATGCTTGAAATAAATTTTAAAATTAGTCTGTTACATAAAGCTTTTACATTAAATGGGCAGAAAGCATTTTAAATTATGTTTTCTAAAGTATGTTGTTTGTTTCATGGTCAAATGTGTGTAGGAGGGTTAGGAATAATGTAACAAGTGTGAAGAGAAAGTATTTCATTTTAATATTTGGTAGAGGTCATATTTTCCATTTAGGCAACATGTTGTGGGTGGTTGTTGAATTAGGAAAAAAAAAATCTGAAACATCTTTGTTTCTAATGATGAGTGGAGAAACAATTCAGCTAAAAATGCTTCTCACCTTTCCTCTAAATGATTAAAAAAAACTTCTTCATAGTTTACTTTTGGTGCATCTTTTTTTTTTCAATGGTGGATGTGCAGCAGTTAAATAAAAAACTTTCCCTCTGACAGTGAACATTAAAAATGCGTCGGCTTGAAAAGTATAATACATAACGAGTTTAACTAAATCCATTAACATCCTAAATCTTGTGTGGCCAGAACTCCGCTGTATAACGATGGCTGTGATTTTTAAAATCGGAAGGTTTGCACATACAAGGCATTTGCCTTGGTGTTGTGGTGCATAACAATCACTAGTATGCTCAAAAGGAAATAATCTTACATAGGCCTAATATAGAAAGAGGAAGAAAGAGATTTACAATGAAACATATGTAAAATATCTTCTAAGTGAGAAGAGCTGCTACAGGTTTAAATTGTAAATTGAAGACAATGGAATGAAAAATATTGACCTGGATTTTGGCTCAATACTAATAAATTCTCCAATCAATTGTTCTTTGCCCTCCTTTAACAACTTCTTGTGCTTCAATTTATCAAAATGTCTGTGAAGTTAACCATATCTGCCTACACAAGATGACATGATATGGTCTGTTGCATCAAAAGTCCTTGAAGCTTGATTTTTGATTGTACACCTGATCATTATATGTTTCAATTGCATTGTGCTGTTTAGCTGTTCAGTTTTATTATTATTATTAGGCACATATTGTAATACAGTTATTGTGTAGTTCCAAAAATAAGATGCAACTCTAGCAATACTCTGATGGATGTGTGAGGGAAGGTTTTATTTTTGCTGTCAGGTAAGAAAGAAGAGATAAATGTGTTACAACACTATATGTTCTTTTAAAAATACAGAAACATCAGATTTGAAAAAAATGTATTTTCTTGTGTTGGCAGTTTGAACATTTGGAAACAATTCTCAAGGTTTTACAGACAAAAAACTTCGGAGAAAAAGCACCTTTTTGAAAAAGCTGTCAAAAAGGAGAAGAAAAAGCACCTGAGCCACCTCCATTCACTAAGGAAGACCATGAGATGCAGTTCAATGCTTCAAAAAGCCTGTTGACTATTTTTTTTCCCCATATATTGTTCAAGAATGAACTTCCACGCTCAAAATGTCATGCCCTCCACTTCTGTCGCCTACTCCACCCAGACTGCAACCACTCTCTCCTCCTCCGCCTCCTTGTGTGTCTGTGAGGAAAAAGGTGACAGCTCTTTAAGTTGTGGAGACAGGTATACCGGAGTCAGGCAACCGGCTGTCACTCATCATGATTAATCCTGCATAAATACTTGGTGCAGCATCCACCTTGTCGTCACATCATCGACTCTGTTCACACAAAAAAACTTTCCTGTTTTCTGGAACCTGCTCTGTGTGGCATCCCCCCCGCCCTGTTTAGTCCCAGCTTCATGCCCTAACTTCTGTCACACTTTATATCCAAGCCCTCGCTCCAGTCCCCCCAGCTACCAGCCCAGCAATGTACTGCCTTGCAACTTTATTCTCTGCCTCCTGTCTCTGTGTGCTGCACTTGGGTTCACTAGTCTAGGCCTAACACAAAATAATCAATGTTTTTTTTTGTTTTGTTTGTGCAATAGCAGCATGATCACATTTTAAAAAAAACAACTGAATTGAAAACCTTGAGTTCCTGATTCAACCAGGGATTGTTTTGGGGTGATAGAAAATGTAGTTTGACATCTTTATTTTCTCCAGATTTTTTTCTCCAGGTTTTAATTTTTTCATTTTTGATTAAACTAACACAGTTCAGCCTCTAATCCACAGGTACTGGAAAGATACATGGAGACATAATTTGACTTCATTCTACTAAATTGTGAAATTGAGAAACAAACAGACAGACAGATGAACAGACAGAGAGGTCTAAAAAACAGATGATGCATCTTGCTTGCAAGGTGTTGCTCTAGCTGAGGAAACATATTGCCTGTTGGCATGTTAGATTACAGCCTTTTTGTCTTGTGCTCTATGTGCACTTTTCTTGATTTCTTTGCAACACAGGCTCTGATAAATATTTTCATTTTTTTTTTGCATTCAATGTGCTTATCTTTGTGTTCTTCCTGAGGACGGGTATTGGTACTTAAAACCTTTAAGGTATCCACTGAAATAACACAGTATCCAGTAGTATTGAACTTCTCCGGTCAAATTATACCTGCATTCATTCCTTTTTGTACCCAGATCTAGAAAGAAAAAGACTATTTGTATGGTTTTGCTCGCAGCCAATCAACACAAGCGTTCTTCAGTTTAATGAGATGTGTGAATGGCCCACTACCGAGTGGTGGCATTTTACGCCACTAAATGCTTCCATTCACATGAAAAAAATGGAAAAGTAGAAAAATGGTATTATATGAAATACTCTATTGGTATTGGTATCACTTTATGGGTACTGGTATCATCATTTTTTAAACGATACCCAGCCTTAGCTGTCCCTGTGTGGACCTTTCTATGCCCTTTTCGCCTACTGCATCTGATTTATTTGACTGATCTTATCCACACAGGTTGCTCTCCATCTGTTCTGAGGGTTGGATGGTTCCTCCAAGTGGTTTAATATGCACACACACAGACACACACATACACATGCACACAAAACGTAACGATATAATAATAACCACTTTACGCCATTTCCATCTCATCATTTCTCAGTTCTGCATTTGAGATTGTGTGTATTGTACAGCGTGTTTTTGTGGTGGCATTCTGAATAATTCTGATTATATAATAATATTATGCATATTTTGAATACTAGATGTTAATGTACAGTACGTGACAGAGTTTGAGCGTGTGTTTGCTCACACAGGGATATTTAAAGAAAACAGATGGATGTACATAATTTGCAACTTCCCTTTTATTTAGAAAAAAAGCAACACTGTCAGCATGCAACAGTCAGATTTTTTTAAACTTCCATTTATCTCTTTATTGCTTTGATCTAAAGTGAACTAATCATCATTCACTTTAAATTAACAACATCAGTTTAGGTGGGGCTTCACTGTGCTGGTGTCTCTTGTTTTGAAATATGAAATATGATTTCTAGTGTCGTCAGTATATTCGATGGCTGATAAGATTTACAGTCAGTTCAGCCTTTCTCTCACTCAACTTTTGCTGTAATTGAGAAGCTCCTTGCGGGTTTGAGTTCCAGTTGTGCTGTTTGCTTGGGCTAATAATAGACTTTACAGGCAGCAACAATAAAACACACCCACATGCACACAACTATGGATGTAATAACCTCCTCTGAAGTATGACCACCACACTGAAGCTGTGCCATTGAATCCATTTTCCACCTGACTTTTACAGTACAAAACATCCCATGGGCCTAAAATTCAATCAGCAGGATTACAGTGTGAGAGCATATGGTAGACTTTTTTTTTTTTCTGTCTTCACCGGGAACCAGAATTTTTAGTAGGTTTGTTCCAGTGAGCAGTCAAATCTATGCAGGAACTGCATTCTGCTGAATAATAATATGATTAATGCAGACACAGTGAGACATTTAATTAAAACCACTGGAGCAAATTCCCCTAATCTGGCAGGGTATGTGGTTATTTCAATATTAGTGTGTATATTGGTGCTTACATTCAATTCACTGTATATGTGGTATGTGTGTGTTTTTATGTGTGTTGTTGTGTGTGCTGTTTATACCCAAGAGAAGGGTTTATAATTGCTGTAATTGTCCCATTAATTGTGCTGCTATTTGGCATGATTGGCTCTGCTCTCCATCCTGTCATCTCCAGAGGTTGAAATTACTGCTCTGATCTTGAATTGCCGTCATTGACATACAATCATCTTGCCACCCACAAATTACATTAGAAATGTTTATCAGGAGTTACAAAATCTGTTTTTCTTTCTCAGGTCATTTCGGTTTAATCACAGTTGTTACCGTTGTATCAAATAATATCCAGTATCTAATAAAGGGTTTTTTAAAGCTGCTCTTATCAATACTGTATTTTCATGTTAACAATGGACCAAATGTGTAATGTGTAAAGAGTCATTTGTAGTGATGGATCCACAGAGAATTGTCACCCAACACTGCAATTCCTCTCAGCTATGAGGAGTGTTTTAGTGTCTTGGTTTTACAGCCTGCAACTTGTTTTGGTTCATTCCCAGCAGCAACCAGCAGACAGGCAAAGTTAGCAACTAGCTGGTGAACATAGCAGAGCATTAACCAGCTGAAGAGCCGATGGACCGTGCAAAAGAGTGATACTACTGTTGCTATTCATGTGTTCGATATGTAATATGTATGTTTGCTGAACACATTCTCCATAACAACCTTACAATGTGATAATAAAGTAGCGTTATGTTGTAGTCAGGGCTCTGCAGGCTAGTCACGTTCTTCCGCAGTAAACTAGAAAACCCTTTCTTTATGGATCTGGCTTTGTGTGCAGGGATGTTGTCATGTTGAAAACAGGAATAGGCAAAAAAAAAAAAACTGTTGCCACAAAGTTGGAAAGACACTATTTCCCTTAATTGGAATAAAAGGTCTTAACCCAAACCATGAAAAGCACAGCATGACCAAAAGCACACAAATACATATTATGTGGCACAACTGTGCACATTGTGATTAGTTTCTTAAACCCATTGGCCACCAGGGCATCCCATTCCAGTGGGAATTGAGTGTAGTTTAGAAAAAAAGTTCACAGTTGAATATCAGCACAAATACAACAAACAGGATTGTCATAGTTTTTATATTACAACTCTGGTTTCCACTGAGCAATAATTATATATTTCACAAGGGAGATACTGTGAGTGTGTGTGCATGCTTATGGTTATTTGTGTGTGTGTGTGTCTCCCTCTCTCGCAAATAAATTGGTCTGCCAACAGTGAAAAGGAAAGAAAATCATGTTTCAAAAGAACAAAAAAAGTTGCTTCTCAAAAAATATTGTATAACAAAACAATCAAGGACAGAAGAAACAGTTCTGCTTAAGAATCAACAAATCACACTACTGTCTGACAGAATAACAATGCAGCAATTGTTCTCTGTCAAATCAACTTTTTGTGTTTAACACTTAGAAAACGCTGCTCACTAAATTCTTCTTCTAAGCCAGGAGAAAGTACTCTGTCTAAATGAGATATTTGAATAAGTGAAAGATGAATAAGCTTTGAAAATGGTTGACTGACAACAAAATTACAATTATTATTATAAAATATGTCCTTATCGTTACAATTTGAAAAGCTACATGCCAGTATTCAGATTTATCAATGGCAAGGATGCATTATTATGATTTGTTCCCAACTGGCTCATGTTGATTTCGTTAACGAAAACTATCTTTAAATAACTACCTTTTCCGTCAGTAAACACTAACTGCGACTATATCAATGTGCAATATTGTTATTGAAAAAAAGATGAGACTAAAATGTAGTTTAAAAAATAAAATCTTTACCAAAATCCCTCTTTATATTTGTTGACAAAAAAAGAGGAGACAAAATATTATAGACTCAAAGGAGGCGTAGGGTGAGCGGCACGTTAGGAGAGCAGCAGTGAGTGATGCATCTGTGTTTCTACGCTGGAGGCGTTCAGGTGCAGTGTTGATTGTGGGTCACCCATGTTTTGGAAGTGCTCAGAGCCCGGTACACAAGGACTGTAGTTAAACGCATAAACAGAGGAAAACAGACTCCGGGTCACATTTACATGTATGTAGTGTGAATGAAGTCTGTGTAGACAGCTGTATTAATCAAAAATATTAACATATAATGTTACCTTTTCTTGTCTTGGTTGTTGTTATTCTAGCAAACCTTGCCTTGTTTAACCATTTGTATTGATGCCATGTGAACTAGCTTGCAGCAATTTGTTAACCTTATGTGATTAGTAAGTCCACGGGGCACAGTTTTTTTCTTTTCTTGTTAATACCAAACTCAGATCTATTTATTTTATTTAATTTAATTTCATTATTTTTTTAATGCCAGCAGATTGCATTTGGTGTGTGTACAGTATTCTTCTCAATTTTATTAGACTAACTACTTCTATTTCCGTTGTTTAGAACAGAAAGCTATTTTTTGTCATGGACTTTGGGCAACCAATGTTTTATTGTCTGTACAGCTCTTAATGTTTTATAATAGTCTGAAAGAGAGTATTGGGCCCCAGTTATTGAATCATGTTGGTTCAAAATAAATATGAAAATCAGAACATGTTCTAATTATATGATGTCTGGGGTATAACTGGGACAACTGGGCCTGAACTGTAGTTTGTTTTCCATATGGGTGGTTTTTGGCCTGTTTATTGAGTAGCTCATCCCAGCAGGATGGTTCACTGGTTAAGGTGCTTACACTGCAATGGCCTGTGGTGCTACAAATCCTTGTGGGTTCAAAGCCCACTTGTGGTATGGGTTTTCTGACAAGTTATAGATTTGCCATTAAAAAGGTGCTTACTATGCAAATACTCTACTTGTAACTCAATGTTGATGAAAGCACTTGTGGTCAGGTCTTTGTGTTGGTGGGAACCTCACTCCTCATGCAGCATTGCTACAAGGTGTTTGTTATAAGACAAATGAAACTCATTTAAAGCATCCTTTTAGATTTTCATATGGCATGACATCGAAGACAAAGTTGATGAGTTCATCATCCTTTAAAGGTTTATCTTTAACCTATCAAGCTCAGTGTTTCACTTAACCTGATCAGCTATGTTATCAGGATTACGGTCATGAGCAACTATATTTAAATACTCTTGATTAATGTCTTTGACAGATAACAACAGCATATCTTAAAATTCTTGGATGTTTTTTGCTGCTAAAAATAGACATTGTTATCACTAGGATGGCTGAGTGGTTAAGATGTTGGACTTAAGATCCAGTGGGTGATAGCCCTTGTGGGTTTGAACCCCACTCCTGGTAGTTTAATGTGTTCATTGATGTCCACAGAAGGATATCTGTGCAATGAAATGCTAATTGTTTAGATTTTAAATTCAGATACAGCTCCTTGCATTCCTGAAAATATGCAAATTGTATTCAGTTTTTGATAGAGAAATCAGTAACTACCTTCAGGCAACAGCTGAGCTCTACATTTTCACAGGGTTGTTTTCAGCCTTTGGAAAAACCTTGCACTCAAGATGCTATTGACACAAATCCCACTCTTTGTAGGTGTTTTTTGTGAATTTCTTATTATTTCTTATTGCAGTATAATGCAACGGTTTAACAAAAGCCACACTGTGTCCCAAATCTATACTCATTTGATTTCTGGATAATTAAGTCAATATTCAAAGAAATATTGATTTGATGATTCACATATTTGTTTACTGGTCACATCTTTATTTTCACAAGGTTGGTGTCTGACCTGTAAAAAACCTTCGTTGTCTCACCAGGATGGCCGAGCGGTTAAGGCGTTGCACTCAAGATGCAATGGACATAAGTCCTCGTGGGTTCAAATCCCACTCCTGGTAGGTGGATTTTAATTACAAGGAGTGAATAAGAAGTGGTGCAAAAATATGTCCTGCTGAAGGGTTTGAGACTACTTGTTAGATTGTACTCCAGCCAATATAATAGCCTCCTCTATGTTTGACTCTGCAAGGCCGTGGTCCCTCAAAGGTCAGTACTGTCAAGATAGCCAAAGCTCCAGGCTGATTTACCTCACCTCTGTGAGAGAACGTACTCATCAAGGCAATTGAATTCAGTCCAAAATTTCACACAGTATGATAAAGTATGCATTGTAGGCAATGGCTACGTCAGAGGTAATAGCAAAGCAACAATAATATGTCTTCATTAATGCCAATGAATATTTTTTTGGAAACTGACCTGTCGATGATTCCACACATGTCAATCTGCAGGTTGCTGTAGTTTCCCAGCTGCTTTTGCTGCACCATGATCAGGTCCACGTTTTGGTTGTTCAGAGTCAGGAGACGCATGCAACCTTGGAAGATGTTAAAGGGGTTTCTGCATTCTTGCCTGTCGTCTTCAGCAGGACAACCTGAACAGGACAAATTGGGAACAACAGTTAAAGTAAAGTGCACATGACAGCTCTAAAATAGCATAAAAAACAATATCACACTGATTAATTTAGAGCAATTTCCACGTGGCTCTTTGAAGCTTAACAGGGTTTAACTGGTAAGAGATGACCTGTTCCACTCTTACCACCAAAGAAGAGGTGACTTTCTATGGCAACAGGGAATGAGGGGCTGGCATGAGCGGTGCCTCCTTCTTCTTTATCCACAGTGATGGTCAGACGACCTTGTTTGGAGTTCAGCTCTACAGAATGCCACTGACCATCATTCAGACCAGAACCTGGGAACGAAATACACATTAACATTAATATGTGAATGTGTTCAAGTGGACAGCTTTCCCATGCTTGGCCTTTGCTTTCTTTCCAAGGTGAAGGGAAAGCATGGGCATTGATGTTGTAATGAATAAATTTAGATAAATTATAGCACCACAGTATGTGACACATGCACCAAATTGCTATTTAAAAAAAGTAAAAACAAAAACCAGTAAATTTTTTGTCACAATGAAACTGTGCTTAAATTAATCTTTTACAAAATGATCAGTCAAGACTTAAAACTTTAAGAATTTAGGGAAACGAGTGGTGAGCAGACTTGGTACAAAGTGTAAGGATGGTGCAGATATTCATGTGTTTGCCGTGTGAAAACAAGCGGGAGCAGGCCACACAGGCATCTACTTTACTTCCTGCATCTCCTGTGCAATTGACCTGCTCCAAGGAACCAGCAGGGCTGTGTACATTGTTAAGAGTTGAGTGAATAGATCGATATCCCATTATCTCTTCTATTTTTCTTACAGACAATGCTTTTCTTGAGAATGCACCGTAGTTGTCTTACAGTAATGTCTGCTTACAATCAGCCAGTGTGATGTGGATGTGTGACAGGTAACAAAATAAAGAAGATAATAAGAAAAGTTAGACTTCTGGAAGTGTAATTGTTATAGACTTCGCTAGAAAGAGAGATACTTTAATGTCCTTATTGGTTCAAATCTCAGCCACAATTTATGAGAGTAATTGTTAGAATTGATCATTTGATGAATCCCTCCCCCTGAACAGCCATCATCCAATCATAGCTTGGCAAGTGTAACCAGGCACAGCAGGCGTGTCAGGGATCATGGGGTCTGCAGTAAAAGCGAAAGATATAAAAAAATGCATTAAAAAATGTGTTTATCTGTTCTAACATAAACTGCCATCGTTACCATGTCCGGCTAACAAGCTTACCAAACAAAACCAAAAACCAAAGCGTCAATTATGAGGTTAGGTTATGTTAAAAAAAAAAAAAAAAACAGCACATCCACTGTTTACTAGCAGCTCTTTCCTGCTCTTTATTGGATTTAGCCTCAGTCTTTTAGCATAACATTATATATGTAGCCATCAAATGCATATTAAGACTTTTTATTGACCTGATTTATGGTTTAATTAATTTCAAATGTTTGGGATGAGAATATCATGGAACAGTGGCGCTAACTCAGTCTTATGCACAATAATATCCAAGACAAACCAGTGTCTTAACTGTGTAGATGGACGTGTTTTGTTTCAGACTGACCTGTGCTGAGCTCCAGCAGCGCCCTGCCAGCTTTATGGATCTGTAGCCGGAGTCTGGCCTCACTCAGGTACAGCCAGACCACGCCCCCTTTCTGAGGAAGGTCAAAGGTGAGCAGAAGTCCGGCCTTGTTCCATGTCCTGAACTGAAACCCCACAGACACACCCCAAGAGGTGGACGCCGTCACCCCTGGCAACTGGAGGAAGCTCTGGGGGCCTGGGAACGTCACGGCAACCGAGACCGGCTCAGCACAAGAAAAGGTCACATTGCCCTGAGACACAGAGATGCAGAGAGGGGAGATGGGACAGAAGAATGATTACAAGAGAGATTAAAAAAACAACAAAAAAAACATGAATATTAATTAGTTGCAGAGGGCATGTCGATGTGACCCCATGTCGCAGTGATCTCATCAGCAAGTCTCCTTAAAGCGGACACCGGTATTACCAGAATGATAACAGCAAGGCTGAGAATAAGATTAGAAGAGCAAACTGAAAAAGTCACCTAGCATAGAGGTAAGAGAGATAAAGAATGAAAATGAAAAAAAAAACCAACAACATAGCATGTCGTATGCTCGCTGCTACAATATCTTGACATCCCTGTTTCAGTTCATTGATGTAAATAATGACACCGAGTCCATTGCTAAGCTGAAGCAGTATTATATTACAGTCTTGGCTCTCTTCTGGGAATATCAGCCTGCTATCTTCAAAATACTCCAGAAACACAGATGACATCTAAAAGCCCTTTGTGGTGCAGTTAAAATGATGTACAAGAATTAATGTTGGCGTGGGCTGTATCGCTGCTCAACACAAAGAAAAAAGTTACTTTAAAAGTCCTCAAAAGCCTTAAGACTCCTGGACTGACACACCAATTCTCCTCCACCCAAACTCATACATTTTCTTTATATTATTCCCTCCTTCACTGAGCCATATGAAGAACCATCTTCGCACTGTATTAAATTTGTGTCTGGAACCTTATAAGAGCCTCTATTAGAGCTTCAGCCATGCATGTGAATTTCTGAACCTCTTTACAAAGAATTCATGTTTCTTCTCCTGTCTGGACCTTTATTGTAATGAGATACCAGTTATTACTCCCGGCAGAAATGCTTCACAGCCTCTCCCTAATTCACTCATTGTGAATGTAGAAACATCTGAAGGTCCTAATGGCCAAGATGAGGAGGCATTAGTGAGAGGCTAATCACTCCATCTACACTCCTTTGTCCTGGCTTCGTTAACCAGCAAGCAGCTCATTTAGCAACACGAGCATCCAGATCAACCAGCAGTGTCTGATACTTGACTGCTAAAATTCAATCCCTGCAGGGACAAAAGGAGTGTATAACACATACACTGTGCAATAAATCTAACTAAAACAAAACTGATTCTTAAACTAGATTTAACCCACAAGAAATTCTAAGATAAAATTATACATGTTGGTCTGTGGTTCTGTATGCACTGCACTGAATAACTGGTTAGCTTTTAATATTCACAATTCACAAAAAAAATGTCAGAATTTTATGGGCCACAATCTGAAGCAACTTCCAATTAAAAAAAAAAAAAAAAAATATATATATATATATATATATATATATATATATATATATATATATATATATATATATATATATATACTGTTTATGTTTGTGTATGTACAGTCCATAGTTTTACTTTCATTACAGTTTTACTCAGTTCAGCACTGTTTTTTAATTTATGCTTTGCATGAACTACATTATATTTTCAGACCATTTAATGCTGCACTTCTAGGGTTATGGGAATTTCTACCGGGTATACAGTTACTCTATTATGACTAGTGATTTATTGTATTGATGGTTAATCTAGGAAGTGAAGGCTCTTTAAGCTTCTGTAAGTTCAATTGAAAAACATTGCAACAATTATTACTTTACTAGGTTAACCTGTCTTTTAGCTAATGCTAACTTAAAAGGGTTAGCTTAATTTTACAGCTTAGTTCCACAGTATCCTGTTTTCTGTTTTTGCATATAGACACTGTAGCCTACAATTAACTGAGGTTGCCAGAAAATTAGCTTAGCATTTCAACATAGTGGTAATTCTATAAACAACACTGCAGTAATTACTAATGCAGTATATTATAAGTCATAACTGATTCTTAGTGTCATTGTATAAATATTGTGTTATTAAAGCAGGTCTTTTGAGTTAATAGAGTTTATAGCTAGCTAACAGTAAGCTAATTTACGGTGGTTTCAGACCCAATTCATGCAAATATTTTGCGCAAGGTAGTGCGTAGAATGACGAGCATCGGCTAACTAGGATTACACAAATTATATAAACAGACAGTAAAATGTTCAAACTTCATTCATTCAAACTATATTTTCTGCCATGCTTGGGATTTTGCACTCAAGCCCATAGGATCGCTGAGTAGTTAATCAAGACTGTGACATGCCTTGTGGAGGTCAACTTAATACTCCTCTAAGATAAAAATATTTAACTGGCTACTGTTGTTTAACTGGCTACTTCTAAACACTGGACCTTATTATCAGATGGTTGTATTTAGCTACATTAACTCACCATTACTGTAACTTGGTGACCATTGTGTTTCGCTAGTTCTATCAGGTTGAGGCCGTTGTACAGCAGGTTTTCCAGACAGCCATGGAAGTTCTTCTTGGACAGGACTGGTTTCTGGACTACCCCAACACTCAACTGTATGGGTACAAAAACACAAAGACACACCCACAAATAGTAACATGCATATGAGATAATAGAAATATGTTCTGCATGTATTTGTAGCAGTTTCACCTCACCTGCTCAATTTCCCAGTGGTTAAACTCTGCAGGAATCTGAACCCTTAATGTGTTTTTGTCCACAGTGAGGTTGAGGTGAGAGCCGCGCCGCTCCACTGCTACATGATGCCAATGCTGGTCATCTAACAGGCTGCCGAGAGATGCGAGACGCCGGGGTTCAGAAGATGAAGTCTTGCCTAGAATAGTTAAGAGTGAGGAAGAAGAAGAGAGTAGTTAGCAGGGAGAGAAGTGCCAAGAGGAAGTATTTGCTGATAGATGTCTCAGTTTGAAGATTGTTTTCACATAGTTATCTGAAGTGGTGTTAAGAAAAATGAACACCAGCCCAATAGGTTCTTTATTGTGATGAATATTTTAATTTTCTCAGTATTCCACAGAGAGGAGCATGCCGAGGTCAGCCTATCTCTTCTCATTAGGGACGACTGGATATCTGCATAACTAGAATTTGAGAACTGAAACCAAATATGTGATAAGATGTGATTTGAAAAACTGCAGAGGAAACATAGTGAGACATCATTAATGATAGATGAGCATCAGTACTGTAGGTCCAAATTAGTGGATCCATTTCTGCATCCCCCAAAGTACTGGAAGAGAAACTCTGTTTCTGCTGAGAGAAGGAACTGTAGAAAGAGCTGAATACAGTCTGTCATTAAAAATGTATTAGATATTCTTTAGGGGGAGACAATTTCAACTTCAGAGAGAGAGAAACAGAGACAGACTTGATGGACAAATGTATCTTTGATGTTTCAACCCATTTTGTGTGGGGGAAAAAAAGGGTTAATCTAAAGAGAGAAAGTATGATACAGAGGAAGTCTGTCCTGTCAAAACGATTAACGTGATGAGTTATTTGTTTACAGTCTAGACAAATGGAAAGAGACGGTGCAATCAATATTCATGGAAGGATAGCACTTAAAAACAAATAGATCACTTTATTGGCATTGATTGATGGAACAATTATTATGTTGTAGCAGGTGGAAAAGAGAGGGAGAGGGCCTTATGACTGAATCTTTCATTGGAGGGATGATATGATTACTTCTTGAATGACTGGAAAGAGAGAGCAGGGATCAATATGAGAGATTAAAGGGGAAAGAAAAGGAAAATCACTCTATTGATATTAAGATATAGACACTTGTGTCTTTAACATTTTTCTTCCTTTTTTCATTGCTGTCTGTCTCTATTTACATCAGTGTTTCCCTCTTTAAGCAGTATTGAAGTCATCAGGGAAGAAAATCAATCATACTTTAAAAACAAAAGAAGTGTCACCAATAATTGTGCGTGTAAGTTTTGACTGGACTGTCAGTAGCTTTGAATCTTTGGACTGATTTGAAAATATCTTAATGTGGAATATGAAAGAGCAGCGTTGTCCCTGGTGGAAAGACTGCTGTCAATGAGGATTGTTATATGAATTGTGATGGGGTCACCAAAAATCAATAGGTTGCTTCCTGCTGGGAGCCTGAATGTGCACAGCAAATATTATGTTGTAACAAGTAACGGGTCAACAGATATAAAATATTTAAAGATCGGTGTGATATTCCCATGAGAGGAAAGATCACAGGGTCATAGAAATCAAAACATTTTTCATCTTTGTTTTCAAGATATGCCAGCCATTTTATTACAAAGATCCTCACAGACGCCTGGGACTGTGATGTGCACGGTAGATCTATATGTGTGAGACTGTGTGAGACAAACTAGTACTTAACAAGAGCAAGCATGCTCAGCAAAATCTCCAGATAACAGTTAAAAAAAAAACTGCAAATGGCTACATTTTTTATTAATGTCGAGGAGGGTCAGACTGCATGTGTTTGCTTCATTCTTGCAGCCTCTGCTGAACACTTGGAGTTTTTTTCCCCCCTCCACAGTAACCCTGTATCTTATCTAGTCTGCAGTTTCACTGTGTTTGTGACTGTGAATGTGATTACACAGCAAGAGGAACTGCTGTCATTGTGATCAGCTCCAAACATGATGTTTAAACTTTAAATGCTTTCACATACTGATGCCTGTAGCCTAAACATTTCACAAAAGCAAATATTTAAGCATATTGTTGGTGTATAAAGATAAAGATTTATACTAGTGTGTCAGAACTCCAGAGTAAGAGGTTTCTTGTCTCGGGCAGTTCTCTCAGAAAAACATATTCATGCATTTATTTCTTGTTGGTTGGACTACTGAAATGCCTTCCTCACTGGACTACCTAAAAAGACTGTGGGCAGACTAGACAGACAGACAGCATGAGGCTGCCAGAATCCTAACAAGAAAGAACAAATTTGATCACATCACACCTGCTCTCACATCTCGGCATTGGCTACTGGTCAGTTTCAGAATTGACCACAACATTTTCCTCCCTGTCTATAAAACCTTAAATGGCTTTGCTCTACAGTACTTCTCTAACCTATTCATTCAATTCTTCTCATCTTCTGGCTCAGGCCTTCTAGTTGTTCTGAGAGTTAAAACAACACTCGGTGAAGAAGCAGATTTTGTTTTTTGTGGTCCTACTTGTTGGAATACCTTGTCAGATTGTAATAGATGTACATTAACAGTGTTTAAAACCAGACTGAAAACCTTCCTATTTTCCTATGCATTTAATTTGTTTTACTGTGTTTAAAGTATTGTATTGTTCTACTTGGTTGTCTACATTAATCTGCATATGTACATGCTGTATATGCATATTTTTGTTCTGTTTTGTTTTTTTGATGTGAAGCATATTGCAAAATGGATTCTGTAAAGTTGACCTTGCCTTGCATCCTCTCTCTACCTTCACAAGGAAGGAAAAGTGAGACAACTTTTCAAATATATGTACCTTTCTAGCCTGCTGTTAAAAGATACTGTTTAAAAAAAATGGTCTGAATGTCCTGCTGCAGGTATTTTTGGAGGTTCGAGAGAAGATTCGGCTTGTTTAAGATTTTTCTGGATCCTTTACAATGTTATGTGTGTTCCATAATGTTCTGGGTGCACTAATGTTTCAGATGTCAGAGTCAGACGCTTCAAGGCTTCCAAAGTGTTGTTACAGGTGCTGAGTTTAAATATCTGGCATGGCGTATTGACTTGTTTTAGATCTATGATTTCCCAGGAGTTCTAGACCAGTGGTTCCCACCCTTTTTGGCTTGTGGCCCCTCAAAGTGAAGCAGTTTCTACTTACATACTCTCAGCACCAGTTAAACTTCACTGCTCTGTCTGTGAGTAATTTTTCTCTCTAAACTTTTCAGTTTTCCTTAAACAATTATTAGATGCCCTAATACAACTATCCATCATATCAAGAAAAAGCAAAGATTAAAGAAAAGACTGAAAAAAAGAAAATAAATGTGTATAGCAGAACATTGTCCTTTATTTTCTACCCCTATTTATCATCTTGAGCCCCTTCAAATGTATCTTATGACACCTTGGAAAAAATCCCAACTCACACATCAGGAATCAGACACTATTGTGAATTGTTGCGGATACATTAAAATGTGTGTATTGACTGTTCTTGTGGTTCTGATAAACAGAAATATAAATAAGTAATACTCAAAACCCCTCAGCCATCATGTTGCACCGGAGTAGAACTCACCAATCCCTGGCATGTTTGTTTTTCAAAAAATGACTAAAGTGACAGGAAAGCAATGCGCTGAATTGTGATCCAACAAAAAATACACATATACCAAACTGACATTTTGATGGATGTGAAGCGGAGAGGGAACACAATGGTTTTGGAATTTCAATCAAGCTGCATGTTTATTCCAGCTGTTTAGGAGCCTCTGTAAACAAGCGGGCTAAAATTATCATCGACCAAATATCAACTAAGAATGATATAGATTTAGGTTTGATTTGTGGACACAAAGCTGAAACAAATGGGGAAAAAAAACAAGGAAACTGCTTTGACAAGGCCCTTATCTTGAGACCCTGATCCTCATTGGATCATAAGGTATAGATCCTGCTCAGCTTAAAATCACTTAATCAGACATTATCAGAGAGAAATACACAAGAGTTCAGCATTGACTAAAAACAACTAGCGCTTTGGTTCTTCTGTTATCCAGGACTGTGTTGCGGTTTCTGTGCAGGCTGTTACTCAGAGTTGCCTCATAAGCTCGAGGTCAGACCTGAATGTGTTAGTGTCAGCAGAGCAGAGCTCAGGGTCAATGCACACAGCAGATGACCTACATTACACAATCTGTAAACTAAAAAGCCTATGTAGAGAGACAGAGAAGGAGGGTGGGGGGGGATAGAGAATAAGAAAAGGCAGGAGAAGAAGGCAGAGACAGAAATAATGAGAGACAGAAAGATGAAGGGCATCCAAACTCAAGATGAGAGAAAAAGCGGTAAAGAATTACAAAAGCATATCCAAGAGACCAAAATATGCAGCAATGTCAGGAAAACTTGGCGAAATAGACAGATGAAGAATTTACAGCTGGAAGAACTGCAAATGGTCTCTTCTGATACGACAAATAAAGCAACTGAAGATCTCGGGAGACAAAGCAAGACAAACAACAGTAATTACAACAGAGAAGGAAGAAAACACAACAGTGAGTTGAGGGTGGGACAGAAACAGACAAAGGAAGAAAGAAAATAAAGACTTGTTGTTATTTCCAGAGTTGGTCTGTCAAAGCAGAAGCAGAGCTCCTCCCAATCCGTCTTCTCATTTCAGTTGATGGCTTTAATTTCCTCTCACTGAGCTGCGGTGTGTCTTTATGGTGACACCGTCTTTAAGGCGAAACTGTCTTCCTTTAAGTAGGCACAGATTCCTAACAGTGGCACATTCTTCAACTCTTTCTTTAATCTATTACCCTCTTTCGTTCATGGGACTTGTTTCTATAACAGACAGAGGAAAGTACAGAGGACAGTAGAATAGAGGTAGCGAAGAGAAATAGGGATGAGAGCATGAGAAACAGGTGGCAGAGAGGAGCTTTGGACAGAAGGACAATAGGATAGGATTGAGGAAGGTGTGTTTTGAGAGATGGAAACGGGGTGAGAGGAGATTTAGAGAGTGGAAGAAAAGGTGGCTGAGAGGAATAAAGAGGGGATGGCCGGATGTATGTACGGATGGACAGATGGACGGATAGATGGATGGACGGATGGAGAAAGTATGTCAGCAGCCAGATGGGATTCCTGATGAGAAGTGAACCATATGGTGATGATTCAGCATGGCATCCTGACAACCTCTGGTTTAACACACACACACATAAACACACAAACACACACAAACACACACACACACCTTTGTGCAGACTAAACCATGCATCAAGTCTTGCAAAATCCAGCCCTAACACATGCTGCAGTGAACGGTTACCATTCATCATGGCTGTAACTAGACAGAGATGCAGCAGCAGAGCGTGAGCCAAGTTATTTCAAAGGGTTTTATATTGTCCTCAACCTTTACACCAGTACAACCATGAAGTGATTTAGGGAGACCGGGGATGGTTGTAACATGGGCTAGTTGTAACACTTTCAATTGCTCCAATCAGGAGCAAGTTACAAATCACCTGAGTCACTCTGCACATGCTCAATTTAGTCCTTGTTCCAAATGTGAGGAAGTAGCACCCTGTAGCAGACACCGCCCATTTTAGAAAGAAAAAACTAATTTCAAGGTTCAATTTCAAGGTTTTTTAAACTCATCAAACTTAAATCATGTTAATTATGTGTCTGTGTAGATATCTTTCATGCAAGTTGTTAGTGCTAATATTTTACTTGTTAGCTGTAAGGTAAGCTAGTTCTCGGCTACAAGAGTCTGGGTTAGTTGTAACAACATGTGAAAAAGTGTTGCAATCTACCCTGAGCAAAACATTTCATTGTATTTCTATGTTTACCTTGAATTGCCTCAGTCCTGGAAGAGAAAGACTGACAGGAAGGTGCCTCTCAACATTTACAGAGAGAGCATCAAATGATGTAAAAGAGCAGGGAAACCTAACATTGGGTTTGGTGTATGACTTGTAGTCTATGGGTTCACAAAGTCTGCACCCAGGTGTGCCATACATTTGTTTTGATGGTGACTAACATACACAGAAACACACTAATATTCAATTGATGAAGCTGGTGCACATTTGCATATTTGTTTTCAGTTTTATTATTTTGTTCAAATGTTAGTGTGCCACACAAACAGACACACGCAAAAACATCCCAATTATGTTAAAAATCATTTAAGTGTTGAATAAAAAGTTTTCAATATCTTGTTTCTGTCATAATCCTTATTTCATAATGTTACATTTCACCCCAGGGTACAGTATGTTACAACTAACCCAGACTATGGGGTTAGTTGTAACATTTCATTCCTTGTGTTTGAGACTAAACCATGCATTTTCTGTTTGTGTTGCAGAGATAAAAACTACACCGTTTAATAGCAGACACATGTCACTAGTTTGCATCACATTTTGTATGCAGTGGTTTAAAAGAGTTCCTAGCTAGAGATAGAAATGTCAAAAATGTTACAACCATCCCTAGTCTCCCCTACAGGAAAAAAAAGAAACACAACATCCCCTTATTAAAAGTTTTTCTGCATCTTTTAAGTCACCTTTAACCCTTTTGCGGATAATCCTGACATGACAGGTTGTACTGTACCTTGTCTGGACAGCAGAAGTAGCTTTCCTCTCTCCAGCTCCAGACTGAGGCTGAGTCCTGCATGTCCCTCTGCATGCAGCAATGTCCCAGAATTCCTCAGGGTTTTAAACTTCAGAGAGACGACCTCTCTGGACATCCGCCTCGGCGTGGGGCTCAACCTGTACACCAGACTGCTGCTGCTGCCGTCCAAACTCACCACATCAGAGGCTGAAAAACAAAATAGGGAGACATAGCAGTCAGGGAGAACGTTACATGGTACTGTCAAACAGCGGTGAGGCATTTAAACTAATACTTAAACAAAGACAAAAGCATGTTTTTCAGCTGACCAGGTAAAAATCTATTTAAGTGTTACTGTCACATCATCTTTCACTGTCGGGGGACGTAGTCTTGAGAGCGCCATGACGTTTTGTGAGTGTGTCAGTAAGTTAGTCTGATGCTGTGTTTTTTAGCTGAGTCTGTGTGCATCAGACGGTGAAGAGAAACCTCTCAGGGTGAACTGGAACTGTATTCTGTTTAGCACATTTAATAAAAACATAGCATCTTTGAGCTCAAGTTTGGGATGAGCTGCGTTGAGATGATGCGAGTTGAGGTGAGACAGGTGTGTGTACGTGTGTGTGTGTGTGTGTGTGTGTGTGAAGGGGAAATGGGGTGTCAAGACTATCTGAACTCCCTAACTGTGAAACATTGACTTAATTCCCAAATTAACACCATGCCTCACACACAGAAACACACATGCACACACTGGAAAGTCACAAAAACAGGTGACTGTAAAGGTCTTACTTTCAATTTATCTACCATGGGTATGCAGGAGTTTCAAGAGTTTGAATTTTAAAAAAGTATTCAGAGGAAACAGTATGCCATGCTCAGAGTGGTGGTGAAAACCACAATATAAAGAAGAAAGCCCCTCGAGACACACACACACATGCATGCACACATACACACACACAGACACAATCAACTGATATTTCTAGGGAGTCCTGCCTCACAGCATCAACATTATATGGTATTTTTGAATTAGTAGCCTTTATGAGAAGAAAAAAAAATCGATGTTATTTGTGTGAAATTTTTCCATAAATGCCAATGAGGACAAAACAATAAAGAGGAAAACAAAACCCCACAGCAGTGGTAGTCTCATGGATTAAATCTGGCCCCTCAACAAATATATTTGGCCCCCGTATGAAAGCTGACAAGCAGATGCTGACAGGAAAGCAAAGCTGCACTGGCGCTGGCACTAGTGTGCGTGGAACCTACAGCCAATATCAAGTAATTAGTCTGGCTTACTGGCTTTATTTTCATGATTAAATATTCAAACAGCAGTCAGGGTCTTTGTCTCTGTGGATTTTATTTCTGTAGACTGGAGTCATTTAAACAGACCTACAGGCTACAGAGTCCTCTAACAGTGTGCCTGGCTGAGTCTCTGCCTCGTCCACTGACACATCTACTTGCCATAATGAGCATAGATTGTATTTCAAATGAATCTCAGAGATATATTCACTGCCGTCTGGTCCATTTTGAGGAGCAAAACTTTGTTGACATTAAAGTTACTAGTTCCAGTTGTATTTTTAAATGATTTATTCGTGACAAGTTAAAAAAAAGAAGCTGTGACAGGAGACATGCTAAAGGCGTGACATGTTCTTATTTTCATTTTAAAAGTGAAAGGTGGGTCGACACAAGTGGAGAAACCGTGATATTTTTTTTTTGCAGTGTGAGTCAGCAGTGATACAAAGAGTCTGCTGTGAAACGTGAAAGACAAAAGGTGAATGAGTTAAATATATGTTTTCCAAGCTGAAAAACACAGTGCGTCGTGTTTATTTTTACTCTGTTGATGCCAGAGCTGATATTGCAAATCTGTTGTGAAATATGCAAAAAATGGAAACAGTACCAATTAAAGTGTTTACACAATATGTTTTCCAGCTACGGGAAAGTGTGAAACACGGTGGTTGTCACTGTTGATAACAGGAGGAGACAAACAGTTGGTGGTGAGCCTTTGTGCCTCTTGGTGCGCATGCAAAACACAAAGTGAAATTAAACTAATAAGAAAAGGTGTGACGAGTGATGTGTTAATGAAGGACAAAGACGTGTGCAAAGTGAAGCGATAACACAACACGGCGTACGGTACAAACTTGAAATAATAAGGTAACACAGAATGTGAAAAAGACATAAACTATTCCGAGGATACAGTAAATCATACTTTTCTGTCTTTGGAAACATTACAAACTTTTATTATACCTCTAATCCCATAACTCTAATCTAATAACTAGCAGTGCTTCCTTGCAAACAATCCATTTTACTGCATTCATTCAGCTGTTTCCTCCTGTATGCTTCCTTTTATTACTTGACTAATTCATTTGATGCTCATATTTGATTTTGTAAACTAGATTTTTGCAGTAAATGATTCTTTGGGAATGCTTAATCGCTTTTCCTACAAAGTTTACCATGAAGTGTGTTTGTTTCCAATAACCAGAGCAGGTTAAGCGCACAGTCTGGTGAAGAAGACAGGTCTTACTGTAGGGACATCCGTAGGTCTCCAGGCGGAGTCCAATCCGTCCGCTGGGATTCCAGTCCAGAGGAATGAGGCGGAGGAAACGAGCGATCGCCGGCTGCTGCAGCTTGTACTGAACAACGCTGTCTGCATTACTGTTACCTGGAAAAGACTGAAAACACACAACTCTATCAGAACACATTAAATCATTGTTCAGTGTTACTAGTTGGGTTTTTTTCCACATGCCTGGTCGGGCAAGTGGGTCAGAAATCTAATTGCACAAAGTCAGTTTTTACTTGCCCCTATACAAATTGTTTAGGGCTAAAGTTAATTGTCATGTTCAGTCTGTATTAAAGTAAATGAATAAGAACAAGGTCACAGAGTGTCATAGATGCGAAGCAACAAATATTCTTATATATCGAAATTGGTATGATCCATCCCCTATAATTCACTGAACACTAAATTCTTTTGATCAGCCCAGTCTCTTACAATCAACGGAGTAGACTCCCTAACAGGATATGCTCCACTGGTTCCTCTATTTAACAGTGGTCACATAATCCTGACTGATGTTTGTTTATCACACTACTAGCCTGCTCAATTCCTGATTGGCCGACGGCATGTGCCGATATTCTCCGATGTGTGCGAGGGGAGAGGGCTATGCTGTGTGCTAGAGAATGAGAAGAATGAGTTTTTATATGGAAATGATGGAAAAAATGATTAAAACACTTTTTATTTTATAATTTTAACCCTCTGCCTGATCAGGCAAGTGAATTGCTAGATTTACTAGCCCAGTGTGGCATTTTACTTGCGGCTGGCAATCAGGTGTGCCTTATTGCTGAACCATGTAAATGACTACATTTTACATTTTAAAACACACAAAAAAGAGTTATTTTAAGGTCATTGAGGTTACGCTCCTCTTATTTTCACCTTCAGATCAGTGAATAATCACTCCTCTGTTACATATTTGTAGAACTGTATGTCATGAAAATGCCTGACAACTACTTTGATAATCGAGTAAGCATTTCTGTCATTTTTCTTACAAAAGTGCCGAAATATTTCTTAGTTTGAGCTCAAGGTTAGGGTCAATAATGAGGAATTGCTGTCTTTCTCTGTTTTATATCACCATAACTGAACATCTCTGGGACAAAACAAACTATTTTGATACATTTGATGACATCTTACAGGGTTCTATTAAATTATGATACAGATTTCACATTATTTTCTAACACTTATAGTTCAAATGATTAATCAAGAAAATAATCAGAAGAATTTGACTTGACTTGCACCATTTGCAGTCTTTGTCTGCCACTTCTATGTATAGGTCCACTCACTTACAATGGAAAAATACTGTATTTTTTTTTAAATATGAATATTAAAAGTTCATACTTTCATGATATTTCTATGGATTAACAAACACTTTCTGCTAAATTTGGAATATGAAGAGTGAACTGCCCCTATTTCTGACTTCGGGCTGACTGCCTGATGGATCTCGTCGATCTGGCTATCTCTCCTAATTACATCCCTCCCTTGAAGTTGACATGCAGGTTAACTGGCTCCCCCACTGCTGAATAAAAGCTTAGACACATAATTAACGTATAAATTTATCCATAATCACGAAGCAGCGGAGCAGAATCTCCTCAGATGATGAAGAGAGACATGTTAAAAGAAGGAGTGGATGTAACATAAAGGTGCATGTGTAGTATCTTCTTGATCCTGGTTCTCTCTATTTGGAAACTTTTACACAGATAACACACATTAAAGAGCAGCAACCACACAGCGACATATTACAAAAGTGTATGCGGTGTGTCATTCACAGCAGGAGTGACAGCAGACACTTTTTCTCAGCGTTCTCAGCTGATGAGAGAGGAGAGCCTTCAGTTTGATAAATGACTTTCAGGAGAGAAGAACATCTCTACTACTTCCAGAAAAAAGATGAGTCTCCCAAACTGTTTGACAATCAGAAAGAGGAGGAGGAACAGGAAGAGTCTGTTCACACACTACCCTAAATGTACCCTAAATCACACCATCTTTCATCAATGCATAGATGAGGTGAGGTTGCATGTTGCCTGTACACAATAGTAAACATACGTTAACAGCGTTGAGGAGTGAGAAGCAAGTGAAAGTGAGAAGTTACTGTGTTTATATTAATGTGCATCTCAGCCTCCACTCAAGAGCACATTTATTTCAAAGTCTGTCAAAGTCCCTGGCAACATTTTATGCAAAACATTTCAAAAGTGCGATAGAAAAATTATGGACAGACTTTATATTATTAGTCCCTTTAGTAGTTCCCCTTAAAGCCGACAAAAGAGAGAGATGAGAAGAAAAATACAAAAAGAAAAACTTCTTTCCTTTGTTTCTTCAAGCTCCAAGCGGAAGTATAGATGTTGTAGTTGATCCAACAGCTCTGCCATCAATTTTTCTCCTCTGACAGACTCTCTAAGCTTGGCTGACTGATACACAGAAGTTCAGAAACACTTTGAAATGTGACTGCAATTTATGTAGAGTGTCAGATCAACATGTTTTAAGCTGTGAGAAGCTGGTCTCTGCACTTTCAGTGAAGATCCTCAGTGCTGAGATTAGCTGGATTCTCTCCATGGGAGGATATTTGCTTTGCCTGAACTTCTAATCAAAAGCTCCTCTCTGCAGCACTGTAACACATGTGACTGTACTCTGCACGAGTGTCCATGCTCAAAGTGGGAAATATCTCATGTTTTGTCCATGTTTGTAGCATTATTTGATTTGGTATTGGACTCACAAAGAGCATGCAGTTAAGAGACTCAAACATATTTTGAACCGAGTCACTGTGATGACAGGATCAAAACTACTTAGTATTCCAGTGGCTGTATACAGAAGCATGTACCATCACCACAGTGGGACACATACAAGTCAAACACAGCACTTGTGAACACTGAAGGGAAGTGTTGCGACTAACAGGAGGTTGGAAGCGATTTCTCACTGCCTCTGCTGTCCATCTGACTGATCTCTTCATTGATCAATCCCACAAACGCTGGCTGAGTTCTTGACATTAGTTGCACTTCTTACCAGACTTAAACACATATGCACCCGCCGCTGTGAACAGTATCCTATTTGTGACCAGTAAGGAGGGACATGAAAACCTGTCAGCACATATTTGACTAACTGTTTGTTACATCATTTGGTTGGAATCCATAAATGTCTGAAATGATGAATCAGCTATGACAAAGATTGTATACAGTTTTTCCAGCTGCAGTGATGTCACTACAAGTAGCATGGCAGGATCTACATTTTGTGATTATAAAAATAATCTCACACTTTGTTTACCACACTTTTTTTCTGTGACAACTCTGGTTTGAATTGTCAAATCAAGATCAGGATCCAATATCAGTCCAGCCAAAATAAATATAGCAGTCTTGATATTTAACAACACCATACAGATGACGAGCAACTATGATATTTTCACAAAAAGTTCAAACTTTTGAGTACAGCATCATAGCCCCTAAAGCTAGGTTGATACTGTGTCGGAACTGCTTGTCAAAACACACCTTTCTGACATCGAGTTTAGGGGGCTGTATCCCATCATCTCTGCAAATTCCTGAAACTGACAACCTGACATTGACACCCACTTCACACAGTGCGGAGGTGAGAAATGAGCCAGGGTAAGCAACAAAGTGCAACACTAAGAATGCTGAGCTGCTACTGATCAGGCATAAGTCGATCTTTGGTTAGTATTCATGAAGTGTTTAACACTCAAAAACTCAACTTATCCAGACCGTTAGTGTTGTGGAAATCTGTCTGAAGTTTCCCTGGGATCACTTTAATGAAAGAAAGCCTTGCAAGGGAGAACAACTGCGAGACACCCTCGAGTTGATCGGGCGGTGTCCCCAAACTCATCTGAGTCTGACAGTCCAAAACCCAGCCTTTAAGTGAGTCAAAGCGTTTTAGATCATCAGTCCCAAATCATAACTCTATGACCTCAATTCGTATCTTTGCTTTTGCCTTGTCTCGTCTGGCCATGGCCTGCGTTCTGGCCTTGGTTCGCCATGAGGCTCCTGGTTTATCAAACAATGCATCTTATCTTCTGTCTGAGAGAACAGAAGAGTACAGCTTGACATTTTGTTGTCCTGGTCAGTTATGGATTATCCATATCAGTTAGGACTGTGTGGATGGCTTGATCAGTCATTTTTAAAAGTTATCAGGCAACATAAGCAAAAACCTTCTTTGTTTCATCAGGTTTTCATCAAATACCATATGTCTAAATGTTGATTAGTGCTAAGAGGTACATGTAACATCTCCTTTTTCCAGCTGAGCCTTGTCCACCTCAAACCAGTGACAAAAGCGCAGATCAAGTGAAATAACCAGAGCTGCTCTAACGTTGACAGAACATTGTGAGTTTATGTAGGATCCCATGACTTGAAAATTTTAAGTAATAAAAAGACAAGGGACATTGTGAGGAAAAGCACCGAACACTTTGAACGATCATCCAGCAGACATACTGATCTTTTCCTTCATTGATTTTACTTTTTCGGCTGTGCTCCAGACTGCACCGCATGCTCTCAGCCAGGAAAGCGATGATACCCGGCTGCCTCTCTATCCCGCTCTGTGTCCATCAACGGCAGCTTAAGTGTTTTGGCAACAGGTCCGCACAGTCAGCAGAGCTCTTTCATTGGTTCATCCATTATTAATGAAGAGTCAAAGGCTCCTGATGACTGTGATTATCTCTGCAGGCTGGACGGATCCCTGCAGACTAGTCCTGCTAAACACTATATCCACTGTAAATATGACTGTATCTGTACAGGAAAATGAGTTTGTAATAGCCCTGGTGGGTGTTCGTTACCTAATACCTACTGTTTTGTGCACTTGTGTGGCAGTACTAAAGTGATACTGTTCATACTAGTAGAGCCTTTGTTCTACTTTTCCGAGGCAACCTATACTTACATGTATATTGGTTTCCTGCTCATACTGTTTTAATTGCACTGTTCTGTACTTTGACAACTCTAATATAAGTGTCCTGCTGGTGGTGTTTAAAACAACATTGGCTGTAATGTTCATATTTTGCAGTTGTTTACTTGAATATAAACTAATCACTGCACCACCTGCACACTGCTACTCTTGTAACATTGTAAGTTTCTTTTTTGTTATTATAATAAACTGGTTTTTGTACAGTTTACTCCAGTATGGACTCACCCCTATGCTGTCCTCCTGCCGGTACTGTTTCCAGTTGTGTCCCGTGTCGCTGAACATCAGCAGATAGGACGACAGCCAATCAGAGCTGCCGTAGCGACCCTGCGTAGCAACAGCTGTGATCTTGGTCCGCTCACCCAGGTCCACTTCCAACCACTGATACCTGTCTGAGGTGAGAGGAGACCAACCTCCAGCTCCTGTAGAGAGAGAAAAAAGAAAGATTTATTACACTTCAGTCTACAAGGTATAAGATGATATGTGAGTCGCCAGTGTGTGTATGTGTGTGTGTGTTTGTGTGTGTGAGAGAGAGAGGGGAATTAATTGCTTGACCTTTAAGTCTTTACCAACACCACATTTTGTTGTTACAAAGCCAGAATAAAACCCATGTTGGTCAGACTTTATTTTACAGTAATAAGACATAGTAAGTCTTACTTTGTCTCAAATTTCTTTGTCTCAAAAACTAGAAATAATATGTCCTTTATAAAACAGTAAACAAACACAGTTATACCCTAATTAGACACCATACACCCAAATTAAGCTGTAATTAGAAACCACATATAATAATTTATTAGACCCTAAATATACTAAACATAGACACTATTATTATATCATATATTTGATATGAGTGGAGACACACCCCCGTCTCACGAGAACACACGTAGTTCAGAGTTGAGAGCTGAAATAGAGAAGTGATTGGCAACATTGGACTGTGACAGAATAGGAGATGGCAGAGGAAAGTTACGGATCAGGAAGCAATTTAAGAGAGATGGAAGTAGGTGGTGGGAGTGATGAAGAGTGGGATATAAATGCAAAAAGAACAAGTTGGATGATGGTGATTGCGATGGGAGAGCAGCTGTAGTAAAAAGGAGGACAGAGGATTGCAATATAATTGTTAAAGTTTTGGCGGCTGGAATCCAACACAGCTAACCAAATCAATAAGTAAGGGAGCTAAAATGAGAAATGGATCACTACTGATTATATCTAAGGATGGGGGACAAAAAAGGAGAGCAATCAGATTGAATAAAATAAATGGCAGGAAGGTTCACTGACTAGTGACGGAAAATTGGTGAGGGGAGTTGACACAGGAATTGCGGTAAATGTATCAGCAGATGATGTGAAAGGAAATGTTATAAATGTTAAGAGAGGTCAAACGTCTGAAGGCAAACAGAAATGGGATTAAATGTGATAGTCTGTCAGTTCTGATCACCTTTGATGAAGCAAGACTCCCGGAAAAGATGTTCAATCGATATATGTGTTATGATGATAGATGTGTCAGATGTTTCAAGTGTCAGAGATTTGGACATGTGGTGGTGTGCAAGAGAAAGAGAAAGGTGTTGTAGATGTGGTGGAGACCATGAGTATGACAAGTGTGTAGAGGAGGTAAAACTGAAATGTTGCAATCGTGGAGGGGGAAAATATCTCACCTTTTACTGTGGGTGCAAGGTAATAAGGTAATAAGATAGCTGCAGAAGTGCAGCGAGTCAAGGTTGCCCAGGGAATCAGCTATGCATAGGCAGTAAAAAAAGGTTTCAGGAGACGCAGGTGTCAAGACAAAATGACACTAGGAACAAAGACAGAAGGTGGCGGAGGTTTGAATGATGTGATAAGTTGTAGGAGGAAACTCTGATAGTGAGTAAGAATTATTTTGTACTCTTTAAGGCAGATATAGTCAACTGTTCAGCACAGACGAAAAGCGGAAATGAAAGAATCAAAATAATTGTTGAATCAGCTGAAGAAGGGCTGCGCTGGGAAACAGCTAAAGACATTCTTAATGAAGATACACTATCCTTTCGGACACGGGCTAGATTCTCTTAATGGTACTAATTCTACTTCAGTGGAATGCAAGAAGCTTAATTGCAAATGGTCAGAGTTTAAGAAGTATATTGATAATTTGGGAGAGAAACCTAATGTTATTTGTATACAGGAGACATGGTTGAAACCACAGTTGGATTTTATTACAAAGGGATATGCTGCAGTTGGAAGAAACAGGGAATCTGGCAAAGGAGGAGGACTGCAACACTCATAAAGAATGAAATGAGTTATAGGGTTATACATGTAAGCACAGATCATGAATCAATTGTTATTATGGTATTTACTGACAGAGGTCATATAAATATAATTAACTATTATAATCCATGTGGGAAACTAAGTCATGATATATTAGAGGATGTTGGGGGACCATTGCAAGATGTAATATTCTGTGGGGATTTCAATTCACATAATTCATTATGAGGGAGCAATAGCACAGATACAAATGGTTTAGTTGTTGAAGAATTAATAGATGATCACTATTTGGTGTGTATTAATAATAAGGAAGGAATACAATATAATAGCACACAAAACACAAAGGCAGCACTCCATCTGACATTTGTATCTAGTGAAACAGCAGGTGTAAGCGCATGGTGTGTGCTAAATCATACTAAAGTAGGTAGCAATCACTACCCTGGAGTGACTAAAGTTGGCTCAAAGATTTATTATGATAAGGGAAAGAAACTTCCCAGATGGAAATTGGGAAATGCTAATTGGGCTGCTTTCCAAGAGATCCTGGCAAACAGGTGTATGAAACTTCAAGAGGAGAATCAGATGGATGTAAATATATTCAATGGGGAACTAGTTTATTAAATAATTCAGTCCACTGAGGAAACAGTCCCTAACAGTACAGCAGTTAGATGTACCAAGAATGTACCTTGGTGGAATAGCAACTGAAAGAAAGCCATAAAAGCCAGAAATAAATCATTTAGGCAACTCAAACAACTTCACAGATCAACAAGGAAGGAGTGATAACTGTCTTCTTTGATCTGGAAAAGGCATATCACATGCTCTGGAAAGAAGGACTACTTATGTTAAAGTCATTCAGTTAAGTTGAAGTCATTGGGAATTGGCGGTAGAGCATATAATTGGGTTATGGACTTTTTGTTTGACAGTAAAATACAAGTAAGTGTAAAGGCAGAATATTCAAGTGATGCTCAAGTGTATATATGTTGGGGAATGGAGTCCGTTGTTATTCAACATAATAATCAATGACATCTTCTCTCATGTTGAACAGAGCGTAGGAAAATCTTTGTACGCGGATGACAGGGCTCTATGGGTAAGAGGCCGCAATGTATCTTATGTCAGTAGGCAAATGCAGGCTACAACAGTTGAAGTGGAAAAATGGGCAAGTAAATGAGAATTCAAACTGTCTGTGGCAAAAACACAAGTAATTTGTTTCTCAAGACAGCATAAAATCACAACCATTTCCTTAAAATTGTATAACCAACCTCTTGAGCGAGTAAAAGTTATTAGATTTCTCGGGGTTTGGTTTCGACAAAAAGGTTTTGGATAAAGTTAAGAATAAATGTAAAAAGGCAGCAGAACCAAACCTCAAGAAGTTATTAAAAGCTCAGGCCCTGAGAATCTGAAGTGGATCATTCAAAACATCTCCAGTGTCAGCGATGCAGGCGGAAAAGGGAGAAATGCCTTTAAGGATCAGAGGAGTGACATTAATGCCGGCATACTGGGTTAATCTCTAGGGGCAATATGTTACACTTCCCACTGAGAGTGTTTTAACTGACTGCTGGGAACATAATGAGACACATTTCGTGAAGGTTTGGGTGGATTGGTGATGCAAAGGCAGAAAACATGGGATTATATCAATTACTGAACAGCTCCACAGTTTCAATTTATTCTCTTCCTCCCTTGTTATTCCCCTTCCCCAAGTATAGACCTCAAAAAATACAGCAGGAATTGAAGGACAAGTCAGAGCAACTTTCACTTATGACGCATAATCCAGAACTATTTTGATCAGAATTTTTCAGACTTTTTATATTCACAGATGGCTCCAAAGATCCTGATACAGAGTGTGCAGGTGCAGCAGTATATATCCCAGTGAATGAGCCATATTAGACCATTTGTCAGTATATACCAGAGAGCTATTGGCAATATTATTGGCCCTGCAGTGGGCAGAGGAGAAGGAAATAAATAACACTGTTATTGCACCTGACAGCTTCTCAGCACTAACAAGCATAAGATCTGTCAGATCGTCATTTGGAACAGATATTATCAATGAAATATTCCTTATAATATACAGGATGGAAAATACAGGATATATCTACACATTTCCTTTGGCGTCCTGCTTATTTTGGTATGGTGGGAAAGGATATTGTGGATATTCTGGCCAAACAAACACTGAGAATTAAGCATGTCGACCTACTAGTCCCATTAAGCAGCGCTGAAGCTACAACATTCATTAGGACATGTGCACAATCAGCATGGCAGGCGTATTCGGATGATAATGAAACTGGAAGACATCCATAAAATATACAAAGACATGTTGGTGTTGAGAGGATAGTGGGCTGGAAACAAAGGGAAGAAAATGTCATCATTCATCTGAAAATAGGTCACACAGGTCTCAATCAGAAAACAGGCAAGCACCCAACTGGAAAATGTAAACACTGTAGCCAACCACAATCAGTCGAACATGTACTACTTCATTGTAGAAAATTCTGTACAATATCAAGATTAATCGCCTTCAGACCTCTCAATCACCTTGAGAGTGTACATCGTGGACGTATAATAAGATCAAGAGGACAGAAACGGTGCTCATGTTGATGAAGAGTTCAGTGATTAATGTTGGTGTATATGTTCTATAACACTGACGTTGATGAAGAGGTCTGTGATTTCAGCCTCTGTTTTCCTCACAGAGTTCTGACTGTCAAACTGTTTATACACCAGAGTTAGCATTAGCATTAGCATTAGCATTAGCGTGCTTCAGTGTCTCAATGGAAACTGTGCAACAGATGGAATTAAATTGTTAGATTATCCACCACAGGCTGTACTTTTCATAATAAAATGTTGTTGCATGTCAATATTGACTCTGTGTTTCTGTAAAAATGATGTATAGTCTTAACTAAGTTGTTAGGCTGTATAACAGATGTTCTGCTAAGACAAGATGTTGGTTGGACCATTTTAGAAAGCAAAGCATATATGTGATTTCACTTTAGATAATGACATGGCATTAAATGGTTGAGAAAGCATGTGTCAGGCTATGTATTACTATTACTATCTACAAACCCCACAGGACTCTGGAGAACATCCAGGCTACGAAGGACATTTGAAATAGTGACCAAATGTGACCTGATGTGGTTTGACTTTATGGTACAGTTTTCTTCTAATAAGCAACAAATGACACTGTAAAAAAGCGAAACTATATTAAATAAAGCCAAATCAATGTTTTGCCCTCTGAGCTCAGTGTTTTATCGTGACTATTATAAAGACTATACCCAATATAATATGGCATCACATTTGTCTTATTGCAGCCTGCATTGTCAAATTAATCTATCATAGGCCCACGTTGGTAGCTTTAAATGTGGGGTCCAATTACAGCATAATTTGGTAATTTGGTAGTAAGGGTAGAATAGCGTCTAACTGTAACATGTTTTGGATCTGATATGTCACTGTATTTGAGTCCTAATTAGACTTGATCTTGTAAAATGGTGTCTAATAGTGTGTTAGGATCTCTGATATGGTTTCTATTTAGAGTATAATTTGGTATAATAGTGTGTAAGTATAGTATATTTTGGGTCTAATACGGCATGATATGCAGTTTCTAATTACATAAAAATGTAGTTTTATTGTGTTTAAATATAGTATAACTGTGTTTACTCTGTAATATAAAGCTTATTATTTCTAGTTTTTGTCTAATTTGATCCAAAGTATGGCATATTACATCTTATCAGTGTACCATAAAATAAAGTGCGACCCAAATTCTGAAACTCATTCCACTGCAATGGTTGTATATTTGTGTTGTATATTTAGCCTGCTGTGTTGGAACAGATGATTGGTCTCATTCCAAGACACTGCAGGAGTTTTTTAATGTAGAAAATTGAATTTTAAGAATGTAAGGCACTCAGATTGCTGCTGTGTAGTACACAGAACAAATCCAGATAGCAGTACATATTGAAGTCCATTTGTCTTCATAAATCAAAAGAAGACATTCAAAAGAATGCAAACCTCTGCCAATTCTGAACAATTTTCCAATTTACAAACCTGCAGCCTCTGCAGCTTTTTATGCTTGTTTATCATTTGTCTTTGATTTGTCTGTTTTTTTTTCTTTGCCACACAATGCTGTTTAACAGAATTTCTGGATGACAGACTTTCTCACTTTCTATGCACACATATGCGCCATTATACATCACCCCTAGCTATAATTTTAACAACAGGATCTAATATCACAAAGTTACATTAAAACATCCCCATATAACATTAAGAGCAGCACACTGCACACCTTCTTGTATGTTGCACAGCTAGTATTCTATAGGACTGTATATATTACATAAAGCACACAAATGGCTTCGATTGGAACAAGGCTATGGCCCCTATTTTCATGACAGAGCAATGACCAACACAGGCAGTGCTCTGACAGGTTGTAATTTTCCAGGCTTTGAAATTTATTTTGCCCATCTTTGTGATATTTTAGTGTTCAGCGCAGAGTGTACAGTGGACAGATGGGATGGGAGCACAAAGTGAGTTGTTGGTATTTTGCTGGAAGTTAGGTCACTCCCCTGGATTTTGGGGATTTAATAAACAAGAATGAACTAAATACTTGGTGCAAATAAACACTGATAATTGAATAATGTCTAAAATTATATAACCAGTAGATATAAACAAGCATTAGACATAACATTTGATGTGGTTAAAGCAGGAACGTCAATAATGCTGTCAGTATTTATCTCTGTTTCTCTAAGAGCCATTGGCCACAACTCTTTGAGGCTGAACTTGGGTACATGCTAACGTCAGCATGTTAGCATGCTGACGTTAGCATGTATAAAGTTTTACTTTTTCACATCAAAATCCTGTTAGCATTTCCTAATTTTCACCAAATGCAAAGTACAGCTGAGGCTGATGTGAATGCTGGTTTTGCAGGTATCTGGTCATGAACCAAAGTATTGGACACTGAAACTGAAAATTTTGACCTGATGACGGCAGTAGATAAAAAGTTAGGCCATCAAACATTTCATTTCAATCAAAACCATAAATGTGCACCTGATAAAGTCAAACAATCACCAAAGTCAGTAGGATTCATGGTCTGGGAACCATGAACGTCTGTGCCATATTTTGTGCCAATCCATCAAGTAGATTTTGAGATATTTCACTGGATAAGTGAAACTTTGACTTAATGGTGGCACTATGAAAGGCAGGGGGATCACCAAAGTTGTAGACAATTCTGCATAACATTTCATGACAATCAGATAATCAAATAATAGTTTCAGTTTGGACCAAAGTGGTGGACTGATAGATCAACCAACTGACTTACATTGCCATCCAGCATGACTGAAAACCTATCTTTGCATATTGATCTAATAAACTTATTATATTGTAGGTGATTTTTCAATAAAGCAATGCCATTTGGTTTTTTGGTGTACCACTGGGCCTTAACCTGTCTTTTTTTCAAAATTCCTATGCTTCTCAGAGTGCCGTTGGACAACCACAAGAGGAAAAATGAATATATGTTGTTTGCCAAAAGTAGCAGCTGTAGAGGAGGCACTGTTTTTTGTGTTTGTTTTTTTTTTGATGGTTATGATTTTAACCACTGAAACATTTTCTGTTTTCAAATGTCCTGGCATCCTAATGGTGAGATCCTAAACTTGCATCTTCTTTGACCTCAGTTCTTCTTGAGGTTTCACTAGATAATAAGCAATAATAAACCACACATTATTGCGCAGCCAGTTATTACATTTCCCAAACTAAATATAATCAATAAGAGGTTGCGGTGCCAGGTATTGAGTAGTTGCATATAGAATGTCAGACTGGATCGATTCCCAAGTATAGCGCTGCTTTGAGGCTTTGGCATTATCTATTGATTAGTTGTTCAGTTTGCCGGTGAGTCTGTATCACAGGCAATCCTTTGCTATATAAAATATCATCAATAAGAGGTTGTGGTGCCAAGCATTGATTAGTTTTACAGTACCCCTGCAGGTTCCTTTCCCATATTACATATCACCAACAAAGAGCAGTGTTGTAACATATTGATTGGTTGCATTCTGGGTCAGTAGGTTGAGAAAATAAAAAGAAGGTCTGATGAAATATGGTGATTAATTGTGCATTTTTTTTCAATAGGGTGGCAGTCTTCCCTATGTATGGATTTGACAAGTTGCACATTTTGCTGACAGCATTGTGTCTTATCCCAAGACTATCAATAAAAGCTGTGTTGTTGGTCATTAATTAGTCATATACAAGCTCATTGCCATGAGATTTGTCTGTGTTTTCAGATACAGTGACAACTGCTACAAGAGAGAAAGGAAACAGAATGTGCATGTAGTTAAGTGCTTTGTCAGGACAAAGCGATGCCTCAGAGCTCAAACACCAGATGGACGGATTCTGAAGGAGGCTGCTGACCAATGTCCCGCTGAGTGTGCCCGTTCACCACGTTCACACACAAAGATAGAGAGAGGGAGAGAGAGAGAGAGCACAATCATGTACACCCATCTGTACAGAAAAAGATAGGAGGAAAAACTGTACAGAGCCAAGCTCTTGGAAACCATTAAAAGAACAGACAGAAAAACATAGTAAATATCACTTGTCCTCATGTTACCAAGCTGTTGTCTGCTCTTTGTTTCAGCAGCAGGAAGCCAACATTTTGTTACAAAGCTACAAACAGTCTTTATCCCAAACCTCCAGGGGACAGTGCAAGGCTGTTTGATTTTGGTGTAGGGGCTGAAGTCACAAACTGTAGTCCATTTGATGCCCTCGGGCCCAGAAGGCACAAATCCATCACAACAGTATCAACTGTAAAACTACAAAAGAACTGTATTGGGACCTTTTTTTCATTCATGTGGTCCAACAGTGAGCCAAACAGATAATGTCATAAGGATCAAACAAACAGCAAGCAACGAGAGAGTATAGAAACTTTTGTAGAAATTCTTTCTTTTGTAGGAACAGAAAACTGGTATGAACATTGCTGTCAGCACTTGCCTTGATTCACACACATATATCATAGTTGATATCACACCCCAAGTTACCTGAACTCCCTCTGAGGGCAACAAATCGCTGCCAAATGAAGTGGGCAATCAACCATTTTCCTACAGTGAACCATGGCCTCACACTTGGAGGTGATGGCTCTCATCCCAGCTGCTTAACACTTCTTGACTGCAAACTGCATGATGGTGGTCACAGTCCGAGACAACCAACAGAACTACATAATCAGCAAATAACATAAGTGCCATCTTGAGGTAAACAGACTGAACACTCTTGAAGTGCATCCAGAGATTCTGCACATGAAAATAAACATCCAACACCAACAAGAATGCACTGCTGAAGTTGGTACACAATATTTTTGCAGACTTGCTTAAACCTTTCCCATGTCCTCCAAACGCCTGTGGGCTTGATGGACAAACTCCCAAAACCCCTTCAGAATTTTTTGCAAGTTCACTTTTCCACAACCAGGCAAGATCTTCACCACTCCTCCTGAATCTGAGGTTTGACATTCAATGGAGGCCTCTTTTCAAGGACAGTGGTATAACATTACCCAGGGTGGATGAGTTGTGTAATCTCACAATAACTGAACCTTCACAGATTTATACATTCACATTAAAACAATGACTTTAGGAAAATAGGAAAGAGGGACATTCTAGTGACCTAGTAGTCTATCACACTGGCTCAGTTCCAGGTTTGCTTCATGTCTCCTCCATCTCGCTTCCCATTTTTCCTGTTGCTCTCTTCTGTGAAGTCTCTAATAAAGACAAAATGGCAATAAAGTAAATATATAAAACATTTAAGGTGAAATATTTGGCCTGCATATTTGCTTGTGTTGGGATCTGGTAGCAATAGGCCGGCTGTGTTGCTGTAATTGTTCCGGAAACTGACATTTAGTTTAAAGTTAATATTTAGTTCTTTATTTATATGTTTAGCTAATACTAGCTTCATCTGTCAATTTCTAAAAATTATTGCAACCGCTCATGACGACTGAACAATGTCTGGTGGCAGAGAGAAGGGAAAATCTCACCAGTGAAAATTAATCAGTGTCGGACTGGTGGCTGGTGGAGCCTGATCTTTAAAGAGCTAAAGGCCAAAGCTAATAAGCACTTGACTAACAGACGTGTCCAGTGACAGCAGAGCAAAAAAGAGCAGACGCTCTGACCTTTACTCATGAATATTTGACTGGAGAGGAAGAGAGAAAGAGATCATAGGGAAACGACTTAGAGAACAAGTGGCGTTACAAAGATTTACTTTGTCCAGCCTGTCAGATGTAATTGAAACAGAGGTGAACTGACGGCTGATTTTCTGTCACAACTGTCAGTTTAAATCAAAGAGATCTCCCCGGTTTCTTTCTCTCAGTCAGCATCTGTCAAGGAACCGACTCTAACCACCCGCAGAAAAACCTAGATACGGTTAATGGTGGTCAGGAGTGTGAAATCACAGCTCTGTCAGCCAATTACAAGAGAAAACTCTCCTTCTGGCCTTACTGATCAGGGAACAGTGAGACAGTTGCTGGTGGCAACGTACTGTAAAACTCATTATCTAGCATTTCTCAGCTATAAAATAAACCAGCTGCTTTTCTGCTAATTCATTTGTGAATTTAGTCATTTGGGGCTTGGTTAGCAAATTTTGACCACTTGTCAAATGCCATCTAGCACCCCAAAACATTGTAAAACCATCAACATTTTCTAACAGTAACAGTTTTGGAAAGCACAGACAAATGATGTAATCCTGCTGATTACTGCTAATAGGGGCACCAGATTAGAAAACGCTCCTATGTGTTGTTCTGGAGTGCATGATCAAATTACATAATTTGAAGTCACCTAATTAAACAATGTCTCTGTTTCCCCTTTAATTAGTTCTGAGACTATGAACATGAACAATAAAGCGTTGCTTGATGTTAGTAGGGCAATATTTCCCATGATATAGAGTATAATTTCAGTTTATCTTGCAATTTCAGCTCCACAAAATAAAAAAAATATATATAAACTAACTTGATGGGTTTAGATGCTCACATCCCTGATACTTCAGTCATCCAACTCACCTGTAAGGGCAGTGATACCTGAAACCAACTCAATTTGTCTCTCTTGTGTTATTAGAGCAGTACAGGTAGTGTATGTGACAGGTGAGGAGGAGAACCAGTCAGGCTGCACGGCTCTCCTTCTGCTTTACTGTTGAAGGGAAACCAAGCCTGACATGAGGCTGCTGTGGACAGCAGCTTTACTATAAGGAGCAGATGGATGGATAAGTAAAGAAAGGACTGCTGATTCATTAATATTGCACCGATATTCCATCTGACAGGTACAGAGGGCCAACAGGAACATACAAAGAGGAGACGCAGGTGAAATGAAGAGTCAAGCGGAAAGGAAAAGGCCAGACAGGCAGAGGAAGAAGCGAGCCGTCACAGAAAGACACAAGTAGACAAGTTAGCAGCTAGTACTACAGACAGACAGGCAGCTGAAAGGAATAGAGAAGAGGAAGACAGGTAACGGACAGACTGTTATGAAGGCCTGGAGTGAGAGCTCATAATTTGCATGAGAATGGCAAAGGCTGGATGGTAATTTCAGCAAGCTGATAACATGTCAGACAGACAGAGAGCCTAATGGGCTCAATGCAGCAGGAAGAGCAGGCTGGAAAACATTGTGTGTCTCCTGCAGGCAAAGTACAACACATTTCCACTCAAGTTTCAAGTGTGTGCGTGGAACAGTTTCACTGTGGAACTTTGCAGAAACAATATAGCACACAGTGAACATATGTAAATCAATACTTGATTAGTTGGAAATCCATACACACAGCCAGAACAGGTTCCAATTAAAGTTTAATTTCACTTTTACATCTAATTCATTCAGAAGGTGATAACTGTGGCACAATAATTCTTTTTAAAGTCTGTTCTAGCACAGTTGCAGAGGCATCACTGATAATTGTCACTGTTGCCTGAGAAAAGAAAACGTTTAAACATGAAGACTGCTATTAACATCTGGCAAGAAGACAGAGCAGACTAAATTAGGTCTCACAGATGAAAATGGGACTGCAGACGCAGAGACACTAATGATTGCAACAGAACACAGTCAGTACAGAAGAGCAGAAGACAATTTAAAAATGTGGTCATTTCAAGCAAGGAAGGGAGGAGGTGGAGAGAGGAAGGAAGAGCGAGGCAGACAAATGGAAAATGGAAAGAAAAGAGAGGAACACTGAGAGGATGGAGAGATGTTGGGGGAGAAACAAAAGATAAAAAGTGCAAATGGAAAATGGAAAACCAAAATGACGAATAAGATCAACTGCAGATCACAACAGAGTGGCAAAGAGCCCAACATAGTGAGTCATTCATCCTGCAGGTTCTTGGTAAAAAAGACATTCATCTCTAATCAGCTGCCTGTCAGTGCTTTTCAGCCCAGACTTCAAAGCCTAGATGTAAAAATGATGTTCATGCACAAAATATTGCATGTGCCACTTTTTAAAATAAACTGCTATGTACAAAAAAATATAATATAATATACACATTTGTCACTGCTAAGCTGAGCTGTGTGATAAAAACAAAAAACAAAAAAACGTGTATGGCATTTAATTTGTCTCAAAACCCACACACACATAAAAGTGTTAGACATCGTAGCAAAAGCCTTAATGCTGTTTGCACCCACTTTCAGATTTGTGACGCCTTTATATTGCTTGTGAAAACAGAAAAAAGGGTGTTTTCACTGATATTTCTGGACTAGATTACCAATGAGACTTATTAAAATACGGTTTCAGATTTGCAAAACCTTTATTCTGTTTCTGAAAAATGAAACCACCTGTTCAACAAGAATAAACATGTAGAAAAGTGATACTGTCAACTGCTTTGACCACACTGTCCCATCCACCCCCGGTATGTTTTACACAACCACAGCACAGCCGCATATCTTAAAATCTGGCAAATTCTTATAAACTTAGCTGCTGGCTGAGACAAACCAGCCCCTCCTCTCTACCAGCGGTACCTGCAGGCAGTGAATCACATCAGCAGCAGACGGAGGAGGACAGAGGACAGGAGGGAAGACTGCCTGCTCAGAGAGCAGCTGTGCACATGTCCTTGAATCAGGTTGTGGTGACAGATGGGTTGAAAATGTGTGTCATGAGTGGATTGTGTTTCATAGACAATCTGGCAAACTGGGGGTAACATCAGACAAACATACAAATCTTATGGATATGTGTGTATGACAATTATTCATGATAACGGTTGCCATGGGTTGCAAATTTTTGGGAGTTACCCGGGAGAAACAACAAAACAAGAGCACAGTGGGAGAGCGGATGAAAATATGGGAGTAACCCAGGAGAAACAGGAGCGCTGGCAGATCTGTACATCACAATGACTCAAAGGCTCCTTTGGTGCTTGTAGAGGATGTTACTGGTGCCAGACCAAGGACAGAACCAGCCAGCCAGTAAGTTTCAGCTCATTGTTTAGGTGCCCGGCTTCAACATTACTGTATTGAATCACTCTCAACACTCTCATAGTATCTTTTTTTGGCCGTAGAAGGTAGCTGTGTTTGGAGAAAAAGCTCTAAAAACTCGCTGTACACTATCTGCTCAGCGCCAAATGGCAAACAGGCACAGTTAGCAACTAACTGGGCTCGATATTTCCCCCAGGAGTTGGTGGAGTGCAAAAACATAAGGGGCAGAGAGTTAAATAAAAGTTAAAAGAGAGTGAATAGTAGACATAAATTCACAAATTGATAAGAAAAACACCTCTCAAAATGAGTGATAGTGTTGCTGCTGGATGTGTAAATAAGCAACAGTTTGCTAACAACTTTAGAGGTGATGATATGACGGCGCTGCAATCATAACTTGTTTCTGCTGTCTCTAAAAACAATAGCATTGGTCTCTTCTCCTTTCCACATAAAAATACATTTATTTACATTTCCCTGAAAGATGACCACTTGTGACAGTAATCACTGCTCTCTTCAAGAAGCAAATGTGGAAGTAGCAAAATAAAAGCACCACAAAACCTCTCAAGGAGGAGGTTGGGCATGCAAAGTGTCAGACACTGACACCAGAGACCTTGATTAGCATCCCATCTACTAGGAACAGTAAATGTTGGTTTCCTTTAAGCATGTTTAACATCTTTTTTTCTTTCCCAAATCAAATAGTTTTACAGTAGTTACTGTTATGGAAATAAATATGGATCATTTTTGGGAGACACTCACAAACAACCTATTCTCTTATTTAGGTTTGAGGACTTGTTGAAAGAATAATATATATTTACTGCTCACAAGCCTTCGACAGAAAGTATTTTTTGCACTATTGGTGTAATATAAGATATAATAAAGAAAATAATAAGCACAGTCTTCTTCTTCAAAGTTGATCATAACTCTAAATAAAGGTCTGGAGCCACCTCTGTCATTTCAATGAGACCGCAGCGATGGTCCATGTCTACTACAGTGAAGTCGATAATGAAATTGATGACAGTCAATTCTTATGACAGAAAAATCTATGAGGATAGAGCTCACATTTAAAATACCTGCATTTATCTTGTGGGTGGTATTCCAGGGCTCAGATAATCTCTGCTCATTTAGTGAGCAAATGAACTGAAAGCAAATCTACTCCTCTGAGAACAACTGCAGGAGGTAGAGTGTTAGCAGCAGCAGCAGCATGAGATGGAAATGAGATGGAGACCTTCATTTATTCATTGATTTTCTTTGCAAACAGCTGCGATTGTGTGGGCTTTGTACTGTTAATACAGCCAGGGAGGAGATGTGACACAAACAGACCTCCTAATCTATCAACTACTAGAGCTAAATTTGAAGTATGCAGGAGTGAAATGAGGACCGAAACCATATTGTGATGCTGTCACTATCATTTATTACACTTCCACTCCTAACATCTGTGTTTTATGTTTTATAGTTACTCTCCCAACCCCACTCCCTTCAGCATGTCATGGCGAGGAGAGTGTTTTTAATAAAGAGGATGCAAGGAGTTACAATAATTATTGACAACGGTTAAGAACCTAATCCCATCCCATCCTGACCTTTTTTTTTTCATTGGCATTGGAGCTTTGCAGGAATTGATTCCCTGCACCACCGGAGAGACTAAGCAAGTGGCGTGTGTTTTGCTTTCTACACCACGCACCTTTAGCCACAAAAATACCAAAATTGTTCTTGATTGTGCTCCACACTTGATTCACAAATCAGTCATAAGTCAGCGATGTCACTGCATCACCAGCAGAAGTAGTGTTGGTTTTTCCTCTAAAGCGAACAGTTTTGTCTTTGTGAAAGATGTCAAACAACACATTAAACACGGCCGTCAGCTTTTCAGATCACGGTTGTTCATGTGTGGAACGGCAAACAAAGAGAGCAGGTTGCAGCATTTAGCCGCAAAAAAGACTGTTTGCTATAAGTCTCGACCATCAAACAAACTGAGGGCTGAGTGATGTTCTGCGGGCTCAGTTTCCTTAGTTTCCTGGGTGGTGAAAATCATTCAGATCCAGATTAAACTCATCTCACCCTCCCAGCTGATTCTGGGCTTTGATGTCGGGATAAAGCAGTGAAGCCCCGTTCCCTGCAGAAAACTCAACAACAAACCATGATATTCATTTTGTTAAAGCCTCACATCAGCATCCAGCACAGGACTCCCTGTGGGCTTTTTATGTCGGACGAACAAACACAACTCCTTCTGGCATAAACTGTCAATACAAACAACACCTATAGACAATAAAAACGGGACGAAACAAATATTACTCTTTCTGGCTTGTCCCTCAGAAATGATTCTGATCCTCTGTCTGCCTCTCAGACACAAGTGAGTTATTTGTTGTGAATCCAGTAAAAAAAAAACTTTCCTTTTTGTGATGTTTTGTACTCCTGAGCTTGACAAAAATCTCTCTTGTGCTGAGCTACGCTGCTGCAGAGCAACTTTCCAGCAAGAGAAGAGTGCCCTTCTCCTCATAAACCAACATCACATACAGACAAAAAAAAACTATCCAGAAGATAATTTAAATCATTCTTAATCCACATTTTGTTGCATGAATAATTCTCTGGAACAGCAGCAAGAATCCCTGCCAGATTGCAGCTCCCAGGCTAAAGACTACAACACACAAAAAAGAGAACATGTCTCTTTAAAAAAAAAAAAAAGTCTTTAAAACTGCATAAAAAATTTGCTAAATATTTTATATTCAAAACTGACATATTTCAGCAGCAACAGAGACCTTGTTCAACTTGTTATCTGACAGCAGCAATTAGAGAGAATAAGACCAAATTTTATGAACCTGCATGTGATGTAGCACTATGTTATTTCTCATCATACGGTATCATTCCAGTCAAATCCAGTGCTGACGTCCTGATGCATCAGACACAACATTTCACAGTTTTTCTTTTTTTTAATTGTCAGAAGCAGAAACTCTTCCTCACCTTCTCTCCTGTTGAGTTTGGCAAAACCCGGCGCATGGCTGCTGGACAACAGGGAGGAGCTTCTGAAGGCTGATGGCGGCAGATTGGACACCAACGCGCTGTCACACACCTCTGTCAACCAATAACAAAGATGGAAAAAAAAAGCATAAATGTTGAGGTAATAGTTAGGGTTTACAATTATTTACTGTTTGAAAATACAAGCTTCTGGAAAAACAAGATGGACATGAAGAAATCTTTTAGGGACTCTTAATGATAATCAATGTATTTGCTGTCTTACATGCCTATTTTAGGTTTCAGGGCAGTGAACTTTGCCCCCTGGCTCCTTATAGTGCTGCTGTTACAGATGTTGTCACGTTAAAACAGTGCTGATGTGGATGTGTGTAAATCACAGACACATTTCCACAACATGTTTATTATTATATATAACAGCATGCATTATAGTATGAAAGAAATGGTGTAGTTATACTGTGTAGCATTTTGTTGTCATAATGTGAAATGCTTGTGACTCCTGTTTAGTTGGCCTCATTGGAGATTATGGATTACATGCAGCTCTGTGGTTTAGAAGAAAACGTACAACCTGTCAACGTTTCAAAACACTGTGGGAAGGTTTGTACATGCATGTATAATGGCGTTCATTTTTCACCAGTGATATGTTTCAGTAACCTTCAAAGGTTCTCAGAAATAGTAAATATATTCCCTCTCTCGGTCTCTTATTCCACATGACAACATTCATTAAACATGTGAGCATTCATTAAACGTGGAAGTAGCAAAATGTAGCGCCACAAAACCCTCTGAAGGAGGAGGTTGGGCATGCAAAGTGTCAGACGCCGACACCAGAGACTTGAAGTTGGACACATTTTATAGCACTTGTTGGCAAAACATCCCATATCAGAAAACATCCAACAACTTCTATATCCAGCGAAAAAACCTCAGAACAACATCCATCCCAGAAACAAAATAAGAAGCTCAGAAAAGCAGAGTACCGAAAGTAAGTGGGCATCACACGTTTAAGCATTGATAAAACACCAGAGAGGAGGAGTGGAGTTTTATCACTGAGCTGCAGGTGTAATGTCAGCTTGGCGGCGAAAACAGGCCTTTAACATTATGCTCGGGTATCTCAGTGAGCAGTAAGTAGTTCTCAACAGTAAGTTGATACAGGAATGTTTCCACTCTTAGCTGGAGTAGAAACAATTTTTTGTGGTTCAAAATAATAAAAGTAGTTGCACAGAGGCGTGCAAATGCAGTAGAGTGATTCAGAGAGCAGAGATCGACAGTAAAGAAAAAAAAAAAAAAACATGCTCTGGATTTTACAATATCAGTCACAGCTGGAAATTTATTATTCTCCATCTCTGAGCCTGAGTGAGAAACTGTTGAATCGTTAAAAACAGCAGGACAGGAGCTCAGTGATGCTGTGAGGTGAAAGCCTGCTACCTCCAAATAATCTGCTTCTTTTTCGGGACTAAAGAAAAGTTCTTTCAACTTGACCGCAGCACATTTGAGAATCCATCCACAGGAATTTCTAAAAGATTTCATGAGATAATATAACACACAGAGAGAGGCGAAGCTCGATCGAAATCAAAACACCAAAATCAGCAGAATGGAGTCCAGTCGTTCAGAAACAGGTTTAATGTTCCTCGGGTGAAAGCAGGTCTTTCATCTGTAATGGCACCTTATTATACAAATGAACAGCATAATAAAGTCCACTTGGATGAATGAATGGTGTAATACTGCCAAGATGGATAAATGAATGGTGTAATCGTGACGTGTTGTTCAGATGAATGGCGTCCTGACTGGCTCATTAAGACTGGATACTGATGGAGACAAATCAATGTTGTCAGAAGAAACGTTTAATGTTTCAAACACTTGAATGCTTTATGGATGATTGAGTGCAATAAATACATCGTACATTCTAGGTAATATGCAATAATTATCCTTTTAATTGGGGTTTTACCTTGCATACAAACCCATGAACATGCTGTTCACAATGTTACCTGATGTGTCATCTAACATTTCTTTGAGAGACTTCTCTTTATATAGTCACAAAAACCCAAATTAAAAACAAACAACTTGATTTACTGACTGCAAAGTGGTTAAACTGAGGTCTAGGATCCAGTGAAAACATCAATAACGCTGGGAGAGCTTCACTTTTTAAAGAAGTTAAACATAATGCTCAGCTCTCCTCTCCACCTCAATAATTTTAATACAGTCCTTTAATTTCTTTTAAATAAAAACACATTCAGACAAAAAGCAGAGCCTACAAGAAATTTAGGCAAACATTAGTATAAAAGTATCGTATAATGAGGTACTGCAGCTGTATTTACACTGCTATATAATTTATCATTTGTTTTATGCAGAAATAATATTTCACAGTGAATAGTTACAGAGTAAAACTGTGGTCTACAAACTATAGTTGTTTCCCCACACACATTAATGAACATCAACTCAATTAATATTCATAGTTTCTCCTCTCGAGCTCCAAACTGTAAGCTAAAGCCAAACCGACGCCGCCTCCATCTAAAGCCTCTCCGTTAATGGATGTTGTTCTCCACAGCTGAGACAAGAGCCAATTACTATGATTCACGCTGCAGTCCGATCCCGGCCCACAACTCTAACAAGGCTCTAGCTTCGATTACTCTGTCAGCATTAGTGTACTTCATCTCAACAGTGCGAGGTCTTCATCTGCCTCTCGATATTCACCGCTGACTGATGATTTCACTTTTTTTAAAAGGAGAGGACCGTTCTATTTCAACAAGTAAATGAAAAATAAAGTTTCCAAAACTTCACTTCTTTTCATTTCTATTTAATATTTAAATTCTTTGGCATTCAGAGAAAACTACAGCGTTGAAGATAAACTGTGACATTTTGGGTAAATATCAGTAAACAGATGAGACACTGGCTTTCTCACAACAGTGGCATTGTTAGTGCAGGTATTTTTAAAAGAGACCATGACTATACATCCCATCCCAAGAATTTGGCTCTTAAAATGATACCTATATGAATAAATATGTTTGAGTAACTTTTAAACCTGAATTATTTGATCTTTTTGGGCTGTAAACAACATTTTAAGCACATTAAATTGTTAAGGCAAATATGTTAGCAAAGGGTTTCTTCTTCCCCCAACGATTGGAAGTTAAATTTGTCATTTTTCGCTTTCCACAATCTCCTGAGTGAAATTGTGGCTCTTTTGTTGCTAAATGCTCCACTGTGTTCACCAGCTAGTCACTAACAGTCTGTCTCATCTGCAGCTTTTTCACAGCTGGAAACAAGGTTGATGAGAGTGGTGAGAGTGAACCAAACAGTAATGTTGGGGCCATTATGAGCTAAAAGATGCTAAAATATTGGTGATGATTCTGTGAGAGTTTGTCTCTACAACCCTGTCACACTACACGCGTTGATTTTATCCATTGTTAATATGGAACTATTAATTAATGCAGCTTTAAATCAGCTTTTTTGCCCTTTTTACAACCTACCAAAATACAGATTTTTTGCTTTTATAGCTTAGTGCCAACTCATTTCCTGCAAAATCTCACTTGTTAGCCATCCTCGTCCCCTAGAAATTCTTGTATGACTAAATTGTAATAGCAAATGTGTTCTGAACTCCTCTTTCTTGCTTGCTTTGCTGTTTTTTTATAAACTACGCAACTATAATGTAAAGATCAATTACATCAAATGTTCCCTTTTGTGTTATTTATATGTCCCACTAATTTATTGATGTTTAAACGCTATACATAGAGCCTTTAAAGGTCTCAGTGCATATGAAGAGTTTTAAAGTCTACAGTATAAATATGAAGTTCAGCTGCTCGATAACATCAGAAAGCCTCCAGCTTGGCCTCAGTGACACTGTAGCTCTGACTAGTTTCTCTTTGATGGTGAAACTATCTGGTACTAATGCAATCTGAACTCAGTTTGTTACATAAGTTATCATTAAGCAGCGCCATGTACAGTCATATTAGACAGCCACTGGCAGTTTCGAGTCAATCTTTAATAATTCTATTGGTAGTAATAGAGTGGTTTTGAGCTTCATGCATATTTAATTCCTCTGTTTGACAGTCAAGTGGTTTTAAATGCAGTCGAGCTACTCAACAATCATCAGAAGGACTCCAGCTCTTTGGTCCTCTGAAGCTCGTCCTGATAGTCTTTATCCCTGCAGGCCTCGGCCTGACACACACTTATTACTGTGGGTGGTGGGGGAGCCCTCAGTGTGAAAAAAAGGTGAATTACAGTGGTCTGAGGAGGTGAAATGAGAGAGAAGGCTCTCCAACGCTGAGTGCTGTAATCCCCGAGGAGATAATGAGTGGCGAGAGCACAGCCTGGCTGAGGTAACGCTCGACAGAAAGAGAAACAATTTGAAAACACCAGGCCGGTTTTTCTTCGGCGGAGCTTTGGCATTTAAGAGTCGACGTCTCGAAAGTGTGATCAGCGGAGCACGAACACAGACAGCTCAGAGGAAAATATGGCTAAATGTTGAATACCTGCTGGACTCTGCATCCTCTGAACCTCAACACTGACCCTGGCTATGTTAGACAGAGAGCTTCCTGGAATATTAAACTACTGCACCTTCCTCCTCGACACAAACTGATACTGCTGGAAAACTAATTCACCTCTTTTCTCTTTCTGTCAGCCTCAACGTCTGATAGAGGGTGAACTCACAAAAAAAAAAACAGTTTTCTCCTGATGTTTTTTTCTGAATCACTAACAGTACTCGCAACCAACATTCAAGGAGTTCAAGGTGTCGGGAGACATTACAGCAGATAAGACAAAACATTCCTATGATATTAGAATCCCTATTACGGAGAATAATACCAGGGAAATGTGAGCTGTTAAGAGTTTTTGCTTCAAGATAAGAGCACTTGAGAGCGAGTAGAGGTGGAGGATATGGAAGAAGTGGTGATTAAGGACAAAAGGGCAGCTGAGGTATTTCTTGACAAGATGACTTCTCAGCCTATAATAGAATATAGCGAGTGACTCTACAGTCTTTAATCTACTGTAGTGCTGAGTAACAGCATTCAATACTGACCCCAAAAATTAAGGAAGTCCCGGAGTAATACAGGCACTCAATAGAGCAGGCAACTATTGCCTTGACATCTGAATGATGGGATATTGCCTTTCATCTCAATAAAATATCCTAACATTGAATGAATCTTTAATCGTTTTTGGTACTTGAAGTGGATTTCGAGGGAGTAAAAGAGTCAAACCTCTCTTCCATCCCTTATCCATCCATCCATCCATCCTTCCATAGTGTAGTTTTATCATTTAGAGTGAATAAACTATGAATCTGACAGCAGCAAAAAGACTCAAAAGATTAAAAAAAAAAATCTCTAGAGTGCCGAAGCCTTGGCACTGTCAAGCACGATTAATCACCACTGACATGATAGGCAGACTAATACTTGGCACAGGAGAGACCAAGGAGGGAGGCCACAGCTCATTCACCTGCATTGTTCACTTCCTTACTGTTTTGCTGAATAACAAAGAGCCCACAGAGTCCGTGACAGAGCCGGAGACCCTGAATACCGATGAGCTCCATCCATCACCTCAACAAACAGCATTGAACAGAAGGTCCTGCACTTCAGAGCTCTAGGCCCATAAGCCCCACAAACCCAGAGTTCAGTGCTTCTCAGTGTGAGCCAGAGCCGACTCATTTAGCCATTCAAAGCATGTAGCAGTAAGCAGGATAATGAGGCTCCAGCGATGGTTGTTTTTGCTCCAGAGCACTAACAATCATCCTCAAGCAGAAAACGTCAATTCTCATTTTACTAATCCGCACAACTTCTACCTCCAGTTTGACCTGAAGAGATGCAGCTTGTAGTTGAGAAATAAAAAATAATGTTGTTTGAGATTTGCAACTTTTGAGCCAAAGGTGCATTAAGCAAGACTCAGACAAAAGAGAAAAATTGTATTAACATGGGTCTTTGCCGACAGCATCCATCACCATAACTAGGCCAGCCTATTTCAAATTTACATCTGTTTACTGATTTTCGTTTCATCTGTCAGATGTGAATACTGACAAAATGTCAAAAAGAAATTACAAATTGAAAATGTATATGAAAAATGTATAAGTGCCTTCTAAAAAATAGCTGATGTTATGAGCTTTAAAGACACGGTAGCTTAAAAAACAAATTTTCCCAGTTCTAATGTGGTGTTCCTGTGTTAATTGTTCAGTTGTCTCTCATTACAAACCAAAAACATGTTAAAACAATAATATTTTTTGAGTATTATAGATGAAAATCCCTGTTTTTTCTCATCTTTTAAAACATTTTCACATCATAAGGGCAGGTTAGTGTTTAGATATCATGTCCTGATCTGACAACATTAACGAGGGAGGTGTATGCGGAGGCCAACTGTTTCTCTCTACAGCATCGCACAGCTCCTTATATTGCACTGTATTCACAGTGCATCACAGAACAGAAGCTAAAGACACTTCAGCTTCACTGTGAGTCACGTCTGCTCACATCAAAAAGAGTTGCAGCAAAGTTCATCCACATGTCCTCACAAAATGGGCGGTCCTAGAGGCTTGATGACCCGCAGCTAATAGCTAACATACTAGCCAGCTGTGAACATGGTAGTCAGTCATCTATCTCTTAGCTTTATTTATTCTATTTTCTCTGCATGGTTTATTATAAACATTTATTTATACTGTCTGCACCCCTATTTTGTTGTGCAGTTTATGCAGTAGATGGTGGATCACAACGAAAAGCATGTAAAGTTCATCAAGGTAGAGCTAGCAGGCAAAAGGTTCGCACAGATTTATTTGGCCCCAAAAAGTGATTCCACTGAAAGTAACACATTTTTTCTGCTAGTTTTCGTTGGTGTGACAGAACATTAAAAGTTTCACTCCCACTCCCGACAAGAGCAAACAAGTGTGCAGTGCAAGTTTTCCTAATCCATCTTAAATTGTGCTATATTGGTGTTTACATCTTATTTTTCTAATGTATTCCAGTATAGATAATCCAAACTAATCCGATTTCCTGTATAAAACAAAGAGTCATCACAACTGTGGTGGCTGAAATAAAATAAAAAAAATATCAAACAATGTCTGTCAATTAATGTCACAACATGCATTAGCTTTAGAGATATGCAGCAAACCTAAAAACAACAGCCATACTTTTCTGGTTGCATTTAATTTGCACACCATGTTGGATTTATATTCTTGCCATTATAGATAGAACAAGCTGATTAAAACTTCTGCGTTATTCAACAGGAGTCAGTATCTGTTCTAAAGCTGCCTGTGGCCTGACTTGTTAATTGATTAATTGAAATGCAGAGCAGTGTACTGTGCTAATACCCTGAAGGTAAGGACATGGCAGGAGCTCTCCTCTCCTGGTTTAATTAGCATTGCTTTGACACATAATTAATAGCACAGGATGAGAGAATCTGTTGGGGCGTCAGACCAGCATATGGCACCTACCATCTACAGCCACACAGCAGCTGCTGTTACCTCAGCAAGTTTAATCTAGTTTGCTCTCATATATAAATGCAGTATAAATGGACATAACTGGAATTTTAGATTCTACTGTATGTTATCAATAAAAAAATCATCTTATTCAAACTGTAAATTATTTATCTGAAACTGGGAGCAGGGGCTAAACGTCCATGGCAGTCTGAGCATATATTGAATAACTGAGTAAATACAGAGGTCACAGGTTTGATCACAGTTTGAAGATGATTATGATTAGCTTAGAAAACAGTAGAAAAGCTACTAATGAAGAACCAACAGACCCACTGTTTATTAAGTACAAATTATTATAGTACAAATCATGTTTAAGGCTAAATACTAATTACTGCCTGAAAATAAGCTAATAAGCTTAAAAAAAAAAAAAAAGTTATTTAAATTGAGAGAAAGCCAGTGTGACTAGAGAGGAATATGCATGTTTATGAAACAAAAAGTCAGGAAGAATGTAAGAAATCATAGTAATTTTGGTGAAAGTATGAATTTATGAAAAAGTTGTAGAGAGGAACTGAAAATGTGCGACACACTTTGTGAGTTTAAACAATGTTCAATAACAATTTAATGAACAAATATAAAAATACATGTTCAGATTAGCATATTGGCATTATTATGGACGAGATAGTGATGAATTTTGTCTAACTTTACTTTTGAAGTCAAATAGGTTGTGAATCAGGGAAGGTCCAGCAAACTGAAGCTTCAGCCTACACCTTGTTTTTTATGTTATATTGTATTGCTTTCTATCCTGTGTGTTAGCAGTGGCAGCCAGTCTGTTCTTGAATGATTTGTATTTGTTTTTTGTCCCAAATTGTTTGTGTAATTATTTTAAAATGTCCATCTGTATTTGTATCAGTGAGCAGACCCTCAAATCCCAAAAGAAAACTCTTGCATACTTCTGTACCAAAACAGGAATGGACATCAATCAAAACAAAACAATCATTTTCCCTGCTGATTCGCTGCAATTTTAATGTGAAAGGCAATGAAATACATGAAAAAATGCTCAATGTCAAGAAGATAGTGAATGGAAAAACTACAACAGCAAGGACTGAAGAGAAGCAAAACTGAATGAACTTTATAAGAGTGAGGTGAACTTAAACCTGCATTAACTGATTTTTTGGGGGCCACTTGGGGGCAGCAGAAACAAGTTGTGAACACAACGCTGACATATCATCACCTTTTAAGTTGATATGTTGAACTTGTTAGCGAACAGTTGCTTATTTCCACATCCAGCAGTTACAGAGCAACATTATCATTCACCTGGAGTCGTGTTTCTGTGTACCTTAAGAATATCTGTTTTTGCTCTACTAACTCCTGATGGAAATATCTGGCTGTAATGTTCACCAGCTAGTCGCTAGCTAGTCGTGTCTGTTTGCCATTTGGTTTTGAGCTGTTAGCATACAGCAGATTTTTAGAGCTTTTTCTCTGAAAATTTGCTATAAAGCTCCGTAAAGCTGAGGCGAGCTGCGGAGTATCTGATAATTCTCTTTAGGTTCATCACTACAAGCGACACCTTTGACATTACACATTGTCATATGATGAATTTTTATTATGAAAAATATAAATTATAGCCACTTTAAGATGAGCTATGGCTCTGGACTGACACCAAAATTACTTTAATTATAGAGTAAAGATTAACTTATGGCACATGGCCATTAGTTTGTCATTTTGTCAGGTTTTTAATTTCAGTCATGAATATCAAACATGTTTAAAAAAAAAAAAATCTTAATGCAAATCACACACATGATTTTGTCTCTTGACTGCCAAGATGACAGTAATATTTCTGAAGCAGACACCCAGTCCTTTAGAGAGACAAAGACTAATAACAGCTTTTTTTCTTTTGGTGTCAAAAGTCCTGTCAGCATCAGGTGGTCTATAAATGGACATTAAAGCATAAACAGTGAACAGCCCACAGAAACAGCATCCTAATGCATACACTGCTCTAAATAGCACCGTTCTGCCGCTGCCTTTGAAAGGATAGAACAATCCTCCTTCTCATTGGGGCTCGTCGCACTGAGGAGTGATGTGGGCGGCTGCGTGGGAGACAGACATCAACCAAAGGAAGTGATCAAAACAGCATTTAAAATCTCTTCATCTTTAAACAAGTTTACCTCACATAAACACAGACAGAGAGTTGAAAGAAGCTGCTGAGAAACAAGACTTTCACCACAGACACTGCCGAAACAAGAGAGTAAACCCTGAAACATTCACTGGAAATGATGTAATTATATAGATTTAGAGGGAATGCCGCAGGCTACATCACTTATACTAATGGCTCAATGAGGAGATATGTATCATAAAATATCTACAAATCCACCAGCTGCAGTAAGTAAATCATTTAAATATACTGTATTTTCCTCTTAATTGAAAACATCCATGAAACGTCTCCATAGAAAAAAATAATTTGTTTCTGTCATTCAGGCAAAAAGCACACATTTGTCTCATCATAGCAGTTTGGCAAAAATTAATTCATTTCAAAAGCAAGACATTAAATTGAATGGGACACTGGGGACTCATAAAACCGAAAAAAAAAAAAACAGCTCTGCTTCTGTTGAATTATAATGTAGAAAATACTGATGCCAGAACAGCATATTAAAGCATATCACTGTTCTAAATACATGAAGTACAGTATATTTTCTGTATTGAGACAGAGGGACAGTCGAATGTGCAACAAGTGAGGGCTTATTATGACTTGCCTCTTCTATGAGTAACATATGTTTGGTTGTGCTCATGGTTAAAAGTAACCAGTATTTACTGTTGGTACCACCTCAACCTCCTCCCAGATGTCGTGCTACTTCCTTTTTCTACACCGAACAAATAATAGGTCATTTAAAGGTATGTTAACAAACAACAAAGGCAGTTCTCCAGAGTGTCAGTGCAATGAGAAAGCCTTACCTACAGACAGATTTGAACCAATACACCATTTTCAGACATTTTAACTTGTCAAAACAGAACAAAAGCACAAGTGTAACTGATAACATTAAAGATGATATTGATTGATTCTGGTATTGTGCATGCTCACTCACTGACATGGCTTACTGAGACAATTAATGGAAGGGAGCCATTGTTAATGTTATCAGTTACACCTGTGCTTTTCTTGCTATGACAAGAAAAATATCTGCTGTGAAAAGAGTCTATAGTGTCACTGTAGAACAATATCTTGAGGTACTCAAAGAACTGAGCTTGAGCAAAGACTCATATTTTACACCACTAGATCTGGGGTTACATGATACACATTACATTACTCACGAAAAGAGTGATTACAGTACTTTACTAATTACTCAACAGCAAAAGTAAAAGAATTAATTACATTTTTCATTACATTACTCAACCCTGTTCTATCAAACGTGCCTTGAAACAACTCCAAAGTCTCCAAACCCACATGTCACATGCACACACACATGTAGAAAATGAGATGCTGTTGTTATAACAAGCTCCTACAGTGTGGAGATATACACTGACCATCAACCACTAGCTTAGCTCCGGTGTCTACACACAGCTCTCCAGATGTCCCACCTTCGAAGTGAAATCAACTCTGAACAAAACAAAGTGATTCCTAAATGTAATCTTACCAGTCGCTGTTAACAAGCCAACTAAGACCACCTAACATGTTAATATGACAACTTTAGAGTAACTGGGAGGCAATTTCTCCTCTTCTGAGCTGCTTCACCACCATTCCAGCTCATGTTTCTGCACTGAATACACAAAGACCAAACTGGTGTCATGACTGACATAAGACAGCGAACAAGCTGACACTCCAATGTCAAAGTAACAGAGTGTGACTGGGATTTGTAATTATAATGTGATTAGGGGCTGCAACAAACAATGATTTTCATAATCAATTTGATTCAATTATCACTTTGATTATTTTCTCGATTAAACAATTAGTGGATGGTCTATAGGGATGGTCTATTGGTCTATATGGTGAAAATGTCGATCACTGTTTCCCAAAGCCAAAAATACAACCTTAAATGTCTTATTTTGTCCTGAACCAACAGTCCGCAATGCAAAGATATTTCAATTTATTATATAGAAGACTAAATAAACTAGAAAATATTCACATCTGAGAAGCTGGAATCAGAGAATTTGGACATTTTTTTTCTTATAAAAAATTACTCCAGACAATTAATCAATTACGCAAATAGTTGCTGATTAATTCAATAGTTGACAACTAATCAATTGATCAACTAGCTCTAAATATGATTACCGTACAGCATCTTCGCACCTTCTCTAAACCACAACAGGAGCTGCAGTCACAGCATCTACTTAGTTTTACTTTAGAGCCACCATCCCTCAGGAGGCATTATAAGATAAACACTCCTTAAAAACTTACCCTGCTGCTCACACACTCACACAGAGCTCAGCTTTCCTGAGGGTGGAAACACAAGGCTACTGAGATTTCTTAATCTTCTTTAACTTTAAAAAAAAAGTGTTGATGTAAAACTTTTACATTATTTATGTGTCGGTCACAAAGGAGTCAGCTATGTGACCATTCTCGATCATGGAAGACAAAGGATTTAGTAGCTACACTAATGCTCTCAATCCAATGTATGTTCTTACTATATAATTGCATATTAGAGGTGTATATTAGAGGTGGATGCCAGTGATAAGAATAAACTGAATAAAGTCCATACACCACATAATAAAACAAAGCATAATTCTGATTTTTCTCTTGTTTCAGTTATGTGACAGCCTCCAAAATGCTACTCCTGTGCAAGGCTCTGCAGAGAATAACCCACCACCAGACAGAGGTAACAGTAACCACAGGGTAAGTGACAGAGTTCGTGACTGCTCTCTATGTGCATCTATGGAAAGAAAGTCCCACAGAATGGATCTCTCTCAAACCGCAGTACTGCACCCCTGAGGTTCAAAAAGCTGGCCTTTAATGACAACAGAGCTGTTGATGAGGCACTTCACAGAGCAACAGTAGTAGCAAGATGCAGCAACCAGCAACCAGCCGACTCCACCACCTGGAGGACAAGAAGGAGAAGAGGGAGCAGTGGCACTAGAAGTGGAGCCACAAACTCCTGCTGCCAGGAGGCTCTTTGATGAAAGAGCAACAGGAGACTCTGCGAGAAGGAATCCCTGAGCAGAATCTATACTGGAAGTAAGATCCTATCTTGAGGAGCCCCTTTATCCAAAGAGCTGCAGACCCGCTGAGCTGGTGGGAGACCAAAGCTTCAGTCTACCCACGACTTGTCAAGGTGACAGCAGGGAGACTGTGTATCATAGCGACATCAGTCCCTTCAGAAAGAATCTTCTCCTAAACAGGGCGGATGATAACGGAGAGAAGAAACCAGATCAGCCCCTCTAAGCCGAGGCACTTCTTAATGCCAGTCTGTAACAGTGTGACAATGTTTCACTGTTAAAACAGTCGGATGCTGCTAATTTGCGCATTGTAATTTATTTTTTAATCGTTATGTGGCAAACGATGTTCTGTTTTGAGTGTGATTTGTTTGGAATGGTTTGTGTTTTGGATAGTTATTTTATTATTTGATCTTATTTGATATAAACACCACAGTAGCATTATGCTTACAATTTTCAGTATAAATAAAATGTTCAATACATTATTTAATGTTTTTATACCAAATCCATGTTCTTATCTAGCTGCATGAGGCCACTGTTTGCCTCCTGTTTTCAACCACAAGTCAGGGCAGTTTTTTAAAAATTGTAACTTTGATTGTTGTGGTGTTTAATGTTGCCATGACAACGAAGGTTGCATAACTTAAAGGAAGTAACTTTAACCCACATCACATTTCAAGTGATCATTTCAACCCAAACCATAATCTTTTCCTAACCAAGTGGTTTTGGTGCCTAATCGTAAGCAGACCTGAACCACAGTGTTGTCACACCGTAAATTATCATTATATTTTATGATTATTGCTAATAGAGGCGGCATATTAGAGAACGCTTCAATGAGTTGTTCTGGTAACGCTCCTATGGGTCTTTCTGCAGTGCAGGTACAATCGACCTATGTGCTCGTTTCGTTATGAGGATGTGTTGGTCAGACCCCAATTAGGGCATAAAACAGAACTGAAGGACATGGTGGTGAATATCTCCTGTTATAGCTTGCTGGTCACATACTTCTCTGCACAGATTGATCTGGCATTGTGGTGATGAAATAAAAACTTCAGTCCAAAAAGACGATAGTTTCTGGTTGCATAAACAGAAAAATCTTTTGTTCTTTGAAAAATCCTGAATTGACCAAGCTGTACATCAACAAGAGATATTTTACCTCACAGGGATAAAAAAGAGAACAACACAACCGAACACACCAGATAACACATAACACTAATAAACCATACTTTTCAAACCAAAGAGACTCTCCACTTCCTATTTAGAAAGATACAGGTGATGGTGAGTATGTTATCTTTGTGTTAATGCACCTCGAAGAATTTTTTTTTTTTTGTGCTGGGATAAAATGTGTTACTGTTTTATGAAATGACCAGATCTGAGAACCAGCAATGATCAACAACCTCTGCTCTGAGAGTCCAGTAACATCTGTTCATATATGAGTTGTTTTTACATTTATGATAATAACTGATACATTATAAATCTCTGTGTGTGAACATTATTTTTTTTTTTATCTTGCTTTTTGCTAGAGAAAGCTCAGGGTCAGGTACAGAATGAATGTTGTGGGATTTAGTGTCGTTACAGTATGGATGAACCCTTTTAAGGATGACCTCTTTAATCGCTGTTTCCTCATGAAGTGATGAAATGTACTGGCATGGAGCATAATGCCATCTAATAGTCTAATCCTCAGTGGCATATGATATAACTATATATGATATGGCTCCAGATATATTACCAGAGATATTAATGAATTATACAGTCAGTGATGATGTATTTGTGAATATCTGTGAATCGATCATACTGACCACTTTCTTCATGAGTCTTTCCTGATTAACTCTGAGCCAGCTGTTGAGCTGCACAAAACTAGTAAAACTTACCAGTTTTGTGCACCACAATGTATGGTGGTACATAATACTGAGTAGTTACTAGTCCCTCATTACTTCTAGCCATTACTTACTCCCAGTGCAAAGTATCAAAACTGTCAAATAGTAACTGGGTTTTTACTGGGGATTCATAAATAGTTCAATAACAGACCAGAGACCAGAAGGATTTTCATCAAAAATATTTTAATCATCATATTCAGATATTCACATTAATATTCACATCCACATAGGCGTATGCTATCAGCTACAGTTACACTAAATGCTAAGCTTACTTGTAGGCGTACAATGATATATTAATACATATATTTCTTATTTATAATCAGTTAAGAACATTCAATAAATCTTACTCTCTGTCGATGACAAGATGGGCAGCTGCTGGTCCTTCAGTCAGTCCTTCCCACTTGTTCAGGATTCATCAATTATCAGGTTGTTTCTGATTTGTTCCTCACTCGTTCCTTAGTATGCACAATTTTGTGTACTGCAAAAGTTTGTGTAACTACAGGTATAATTCAAGTGATATATGACTGTAAGCTGTAATGACTCATACTAGCATTAAAGCCTTATAGCAATAAAACAATGGTCAGGTGCCCATATGAACAGTGAAATAGGTTTTGCTTGCTATAATCGTTCCTGTTGTTTATACTAACCATGAGAGGATTCCCTCCAAATGCACTTACATTTTAAGTGATGAGGGTATAAAATCCTCATTTTGAGCAAAAATATATACAAACATTTATCTGAAGAAAATACATCATATCAAAAAAAAGTGAGTACCTTCCACAGTTACAGTCTTTTTAGTAAAACATTCAGTGTTTTTCTGTTCAGCTGCAGTGGAAGAATCGTAACAAAAAGAGGAAATTTAGCACTAAAAAGTGAAAGAGATTGACTTGACTAATCTGGAAAACTGAATCCTCATATTAAAACAAACTGTACTAACTTTCAGTAGCCTTACTAACTTTGATCTTGTTAGGTTTGACCCTTTCTCTTAGAAATTAATTGAATACACTGTGACAACAACCTTCTGCTGATACGCTTGTTGCAAGCAAAGCTGGAAAGGACATTTATCCTGTATACAGGCCACACACTGAAATCTTTACTTTAAAAACTTTTTTTAATTAATTGACTTGGAAGTAGCATATGAGGAACGCAGCGGGACAGAAGAAATCCCATATTGGGAGAGGCTGTCACTAGAATCACTTTTTTTTTCGGCTGGACATTAATATTAATATCAGTGCAGTCTTGCAAAAACCCACAACTTGCAGGGCTCTGCGAAACTCGAAGCTGAACATGAAAACACACGCACACATACACACACATACGCACGCACACACACACTCTAAAGCCAGTGGGGGGTGAAATTGTAGAGGCAGTTGAGAGTGTCAGTGCAGGGAAACAGACAGGGGGAAGCTGCTCAATACTCTGAGCAAAACTATCTCCTCATCCCTCCCGTATCTTCTTTTTCACACTGCTTGTTCCTTCCTTCACCTCTATTGACCCTTCTACTCTCTCAACTAACCTAATCTTTATCCTTTTCCAGTTGTCCTTCAACTTGTCTCCTTTTTCTTTCCTTATCCTTTCCACCTCCCTTCTTCCTTCCCTCCTTCCTTCCTTTATGCCCGCTGTCCTTACTGTCACTCTTTCCCCCCTCCTCCTCCTCCGCCTCCTGCTTCATCTTATGAAGTCAAATCATCTCAAAGATGTGAGGCGGTGCATCCGGAAAGCAGATGGCCCATACACACATGCAGCAAAGTCAGTGAGGGATAAAATGGGAAAGACAATAGAAAATGTCACTGCAGTTGTGAGAAACACAGAGGGAATACTGTTACCAGACAGCATGCAGACTCTGACCCCTAAAATGTATCCTTTCACACTTTATACTGTCTGTCGTTTTCTACAATCCTTCTCATCCTCTTTCCTCTCCTTCCCCTGCATCCTGCTCTTCTCCTCCGCTGTCCACACTCATCCTCCCTCCTCTTTTTCACCTCTAACTTATCTCTGGTTTGGCCCTGTCTTGTTGTGTTGAAATTCAGCCTCATACTTCCATCTTTAATGGCCACTGACTCCGCTCTATCTCCTCCTCTCTAATGCAAACTGACTGGCCCTGCTTCTTCTCATCAGTAGTCACCACAGAGCGGCAGGCTGCAGACCGGCGGTCACGCAGTACTGACTTCATATAAAATACACAGCAGTGACAACATTAAGCTGTGATCAGCATCTATTTTAGTGCGTAATAAGGACACATTAGAGCTTTAACTTAGCTGTATGAAATGATATTCAGTAGATGCAATGATCTTGAAGAAAGGTATTAACCAATTAGCCTTGCACAATTTCTGACAATAACGCTCAGCTCATGTGTAAATTATTTAACAGCCACTTTGCAGATTTTCAGGTGAATCTTATTCTAATGCAGGAAGGACATGAAAACTTGACAGCAGCTTTTGTCTCCAAAGCTCAGCAACACAACCTGTCTGTCTCTGCCTTGATGTAGTAGATGTACTTTTTAGTAGGCTCAAGACCAAGTGAGGGTCAAAGCAACTCCAAAATGTGGGAACAGAGAGACAGTTTAATCATACTGTTTGCTTTTGTAATGGAGGAAGCTAACATAATTCATGACAATGGCCAATAGGAATACCACTGCATATCAGCAAAAATGTCATCTGTGAACAATGAGCCGAGGTTCCAACCTTATTCTGGGCTATTGTGTCAAATTAGCCTTTGTCGTATTCACTGTGTTTTTGCACAAATGCAAATTTTTTGCGCTAATAGTGATGCTCATTGTTTTTCTGACACTTTAATTCACGGCTATAGTGGTAGTTCTTTATAAACAATAACATATCATGATAAATGACTTGTGAGCAGACTGCTTCATTCTATGTTAATGAACCAGTGTCTAATGATTAGTTATTATCTTGTTTTGAGGATGGTGTCTGTGAATCTTTAATCAAACGTCAAATGAATAAACTGTTGCTAATTAACCTGGAATCAGGAGCTTAATGGCATGTAATTAGTAAATGATCTTTATTTACTCATTATTTTATGTGTTACCTATCACCTTACCATTACTTTCCATTTTTGTGTCATTTTAAATAAATTAGTTTAATTTCATCTTGTGGGTAGAGCCAGGAGGCAATTAGCTTAATTTAGCATAAAGAGTGGAAGCAGAGGCCTACCAACACCTTTAAAGCTCATTAATTAACATATTAACCTGTGCATAAACAGAAATAACTACACCAGCAGTGGACTTTGCCACAGGAGACTGTTGTTTGTTTCTCATTTCCTCCTACAAGTGTCACATTTCCAACCAAGAGTCTGAACAGTTTGTTTAAAAACCTAATTATGGTGGATACATGCATATGATGCTACATGACAACAAAGTTTGCCTAACATTGAAGAAGTAGTAACTTTAACCTACACTACATGTTTCTCCTTAACAAACTGGTCATTTGAACCCAAATCATGATCTTTCCCTGAATCCTACCAAGTGGTTTTTGTGCCTAACCAGACCTTAATCAGAGCATTGTCACGTCATAAAACTTACTTTTTAACAGTGATTTGTTGCATATTTGGAAAGCACAGACAGATGATGGTGTCCTGCTGATTACTACTGATAGTGATTAGATTACTCCTATGTGAGTGCACACGGTCAAATAACCTGTTGTTTAATCTGAAGGACATGTTGCTAACTCTACGCTGAGCTAAACTGAGCTACCCAAATGCACATTTTTTAAAATGCTAACACTTTTGAACAATTTGAAAAACTTACACCTGAAACTGGGAAAACAAACTGTGAGGTGAATTGTTGAGAAGACACCCCCCTCAACAGTAGGGGTGTGCCCAAATACAAAGATGTTATTCGGCAAAGCACAACAAGTGTTGGTTTTTTTTACAAATATTTATTTTGCACAACTATTTTAAAAACTATTTGTTTTCGGGAACAAAAAAAAAAACATGTCAAATACCAACACACAGGTGGACTACATCACTATCTCAGTTTCTCTCCTCTGCTCCACTGTTACGTTTATCAGTAGATCTCAATGAGGGGAGTCACATCCACCTGCTACATGACGCACATTTCCTAATTTGGACATTACTCCCAGAGTTGGGGGTGTTCCCCAGAGATAAAGCTGAGATACTGACACATGCAAAGTGCTCCCAAGGGACTCTGCATAACCTGCGGTTCCTGTTCTCCTTTCCACAAAGTTAAGTTGTAAAAAATAGGCTTTGAAGTTCTTCCCTACATGTTACACGGTGTGGTGTCTGTGTGTTGGGTGTATAAATAGGTAGAGGTCTGTCTGCAATGAGGCAATGAGTAAAGTTCTAGTTCAGTAGTCGGCGCAGTTGTCTATGATCTGACAGACAACAGTTCAAGACCTGGTGTGGGGATCTCCTTTGTAAGGTAGTTTATTCATGAACATTTATTGTAACACTTAAGTTTTCTAAAATTAAAAACAGATCCAGAATGTGAAGTACCAAGATGTCATCTGAGAGGATGACAATCTCAAATGAATGGCTTCATTTTTCTGGGGGTTGTTCTTTTTCTGGGGATGGCCTTGAACAAATACATCAGTCCAGCAGGTCATAATATCGAATGGGTGGACTGCAGTCCTCTGTCAGCTTCTCACTTAACTACCTGTTCCTGGGTTAATAAATCCAGATTCATGACTGGTGGCTCCTTGTTTGTGCTGTAACCTTGACTTCATCAGATCCTATTCATGGCTCCACTTTGCCTGCACACATTTCCATAAATGACACTAAAGAAGAAATATGAGATGAGATTTATCCTCAGCTACTTTCCTCTTCCCTCTTCCTGGCTCTGCCCTCTCATGAATCATAAAGGACCAGGAGGTTTGTAGGGAATTTCACCACATTCCCCCAATAGTTTATATTCAAAGGTTTCCTCTCAGTGCAAACAACCAGCTCATTGAAAAGCAATACATTCCCATGAGACAGGGCTGCGCCATACCTGAAATAAGCTGCTGAATTTACACCGTCCTCAGCATTTTCTTGACCAGGGATACTTCATGAGCTCAGAGATTTAATCAAGCACTCCTAATATTCCCCTGGAGTCTCCACAGCTTAAATAACCAACTATTTAAAAAGGCACCAAATAGCCTTCATTGGATGAGTAATAACACCCCTGGATTTGCCATTCAGCCCCCAGCATTTCAATAATTCATTTGACATCAATTAGTGTATGTTCAAAACAAACAATGCTGTCTTTAATTTGAAGTAATTATCAGAAACACTAGTACAAAGAGGCAAAAAGATCATGATCACCTGTGATTTCTGCCCCTTTGTTAATGGGAGGGCAGGAAGGGAAAAAAATCAGAACCTGTCTGAATGTAAATGAATTTCACCTCAACTTTCCCCAACAGTACGTATCAACTAACAAAACATCTGACTCCCAAAAGGCTTTTCAAACTCAACAACTGACTTGGAGGCAACACGCCTTTCTTTCTCACCACAGGCAGAAAGTAAACTGACTACTAATAACAGCTTTGCGTTTAAAACTTCTATCCTTGAGGCCAAACTGGGAAACTGGTGACTCACAGGAACCAGTGAGCCACCATCATTTAAACACTCAGGGACATGGGTGAAAATGCAAATCAGCATACACACACACACTCAGTAGGAGTGTAGCGGTATTATCTGTCATTAAGCTAGTATTAAAGTCATTTAGTGTTCTTCAGATTATCTCTCATTAGACTATGATTATAGAACACACTCCACTGGCTCTATATCAGCTCAGAGGGGAGATAAAAACCTCAAGGAAGATGATGAGACTGAGAGAGAGAGAAGGAAAGCAAGACAGAGAGCATACCTGAAGATGACAGTTGGGAGAGTGAGTGCAACCATCTATCCTTACTGTGTGGGTGATGAGTAATATGATTAATGACTTACTAGACAAAAACATTTCAGTGACTCTACTGCAGAGCCACAGCTAGAGAAGATAACACTCTATGAATAAATGATAGGCTATGCGTCAACATAGCTGGTATTGATCGTAACTTGACCGTGTTTTGCTCTTAACTTTGCCCACAACCGGTAACTAATGTGATCGGGAGATGAAAAGAAAGATGGCACCTCCATAGACAATTCCTAGTTGTAACTTCAAGCAGCAGCTAGCTCAATCTGCTAAGGGGCTTAGAGACTTTAGAGAGGAGAGTTTTTCAGGGATACAACATATAAAGTGAAGGTCATGTGACTGAAAGGGTTCACTGCTAGTACTGGCTAGGGATGTACAGAGAGCCTAGTGTATTTGTACCTATATTTGTTGAGGCTTCAACAAATATAGGTACAAATCAGCTTCACCGCGATACGATTACTCCGAAATTCATGGTTCAGGGTGTTTTTAACAGGAGCCAAATTATCCGCAGAGGTCTCCTCCTCTCCAGAACAAACGGACCCGCTGATTACAGGTAAAAACACTGAATAAAGCTGTTTCATCTAAGAGATCTGTGTTTCTCCGACGATGTACGGCGACCCACGGACATCAGATACAGGCTGTTAGCTGAGCCGCTGCTAACACTTTAGCGGTATATATACGTGTACAAACGTACACGCAGAATAAAATCGTTCAAATATTAATTAAAGCTGTTTTACCTTAAAAACCAGTGTTTATCCAACAATGTTTGGTGACCACCAGGCGGCTAGCTGAGCTGCTGCTAACACTTGTTCGGCTTTTTCCTATGGCTTTTTCTCATATAACATAAGTTCCAGATGTTTGTCCGGTTTCTGCTGGGAGCCGAATTATCCACAGAAGTCTCCTCTTCTCCAAAATCAAACGTACACGCAGATTAAAATAGTTAAAAAATACTACTAAAAGCTGTTTCACCTAAAAAATCAATATTTCTGCAGCTGTTTGTTTCCTGGAGGGGCTGTTAGCCGAGCTGTTGCTAACGTTTGTTTATCTGAAATGGTCCGTTACTTTTATTAAATTATAGATTTCTCTGGGTTTGAAAATTGTTGGAAACATTTGGGATAGTGTAAGTACACAACTCAACAACATATATAACATGGGTCTAGTTGTTTTTAAACATTTTAATGTGGAATAATTACATATTATACCTTTAAAGTATAACGAAGAAACAGCACAGCATGTAACATGTAAGGAAGAACTTCAAAGGTGATTCTTGCTTTATGCTTTTCATTTATTGCGTATTTTTTTCAACCTAACTTTGTGGAAAGGAGAAGGGGAACAACAAGTTATGGAGAGTCCCTTGAGAGCATTTTGCTTGTGTCAGTAGCTCAGGTTTACCTCTGGTGAACATCACCAACTCCAGGAGTGAAGTCCAATTAAGGAAATGTGACCATGAATGTGCTTCTAGCTTCTTAAAGCATGGAGTACTTCCAGCGTGGATACGGAGAGTCTGACAGCAGCTACTCATGGCTGGTTAGCCCGCTATCAACTACCTGCTCACTTTTCAAAATGTTCATCATCCCTTCAGTCATTAATGTCCTAGATAAATCATGCTAGGCACATTCAAACATTCACATCTAAACCTGTGTTTTGTCTATAACGTTATTGATGTTAGCATTCATAATTTAATTTTACTGTTTTATTGTTTCTACTTTGTTATTGTTACGACTCTCTACCTTTGTCTTTGATTGAGCTGTGTCAAAAGACATTTCTGTTACTATGTGACAGACAGTGCTGTATAACGATGTGTCGATGCAAATCCACGAGCAGTGTATGTAATGGTTCAAGTGGATGGTTAGATTTGAGGGACATTTGTGTTGTCAACTTTTCCACTGATTGACTCTCTGTATAAGTAGCCATGCTAGCAGGGCTACTGATGCCTTTGGCTGAATCTGTTGGTCATGTGATCCCACTTTGCACATCATAGTAATCCATGGAGTCTCACAATTTTACAGAGATGAATAGCTGCCCATCATCTGAAATAACAATACCAGATTTTAATGATTTCATGCATAGGACTTCCATTTGGTGCTTTGTTGAAAAGCTAATCTGAAATTGCTGTATCAACAACACTACAAGTAAGGATTCAGGATTTTTTTAATGAGGGCTAGGGAGTAGATGCCATTTTTAGGATTTTAAAGCGGTAATTATATTTTTTTTATGGAAAAATCATATCAGATTGCACACATTATTGTTCCACGCAGAGAATGCAGAGTATCTTGACTGAAAGAAGTCTATATGCCACATAGATGCTGAATTAATGTGAGGTAAGAAACCAAAACATCATGATCTCTCAGGGCATATTTTAGCTCCTTCAATTCACTCTGATAAACAGCTTTAGCTAGACCTTACCTTGGGCACTGAAACAATAACATGTCCAGAGAAGTCATTACGTGAATGATGTAAAAAGTGGCCTCTATGATGAATAAATTGCTGGAGGACAACTGATTGGTTTAAGATACCTGTAGTATATATTTTCTTTCTCTATGAGTCATGACTTTTAAATACAGGTACTTCCACAATTATTTCTTTTGAGGCAACACATTTCTTAGTCTTTGGGGTTTATTTTTTACATCCTCATGTAACTGTAATTATATTTTTGTCATAACTTTCATTCATGCATTTAATCGTAGCCCAATTTTCCATCATTGAAGTTTAATCTAATCTTCTCTTTTTATTTACTCTCCAAACAGCCACACTTGTCTTCTCTGTTTCAATTTTTCCTCTCATCTTCCTTTAAATACACACTGAGGAGCTTTAATGTGCAGTATATCTTCTGTCGAAGCAGTTAGACTGGGAATACTTTCTAATTTCCAGCCTCAGCCTGAAAGGAGCAAAAGTCTTCTTCTCCACAGAGGAAATTTACTGTGTTCAGCAGCAGGTCAGATGTGTCTCTTACTCCAGGCAGCTACATCTTCATATTAATGTGCTTACATAAACTTTCACCTCATGTTTGCTTAAAACACCCGGGGCCAATCTAATTAATTTAAACCTACAGCGGGAAGAGTAACATACATTCATTACACGCACACACTGGAACACACGCATGTGCACACACACAAACACACACGCGCGCGCACACACACCTGTACCTGTTCAGTACAAAGGCAGATAACCTTGTGCAGCTTAACATTGTTTTAAAACTGCAAATTGCATCTATTTTTAAACAAAAGAACAACGGATTCATAAAATCTTCTGAGTCTTCAGCTGTGTTAATAGCTCTGTGAGGCTGTATTCAGGCACAGCGGTGCTTTGAGCTAAATACTAAAATCAGCTGGATAACATACTTACAGTGACAATGCTAACATGATGACGTTTAGCATCTTTTTTAGCAGCTTTTACCATGTTCACCATCTTAATTTAGCATTTTAGCATGCTAACATTTGCTAATTAGCACTAAAAATAAAATTGTCGCTGATGAGAATATCATTCGTTTTGCAGATATTTGGTCATAAACTGAAGCACTGGCAAAAGTCAAATTGACCTGTTGGCGGCGCTAAAGAAAAAGTCATCTATCATTAAGGGCTAAGACTCGGGTTATGCTGCATGGGCCTTGAGGTCACAGAGTGAGCAACACTAAATCTTAAGCTGAAGGAGAGACTGCTTCCTCCCCTTGAGACTCAGAGTAGCTGCCTGTGATGTTTGGAGAAGCGTAAATCGGCGTTGCTGTGGTTACCAAAGTCAGAGGAGGTGATTTCCCAACTCCCTAAACACCACAGACAGGTGACTGACTGATTTCAATGACATAATCAGACAACAGTTGCTCCAGACCAGAAGGTCCATGCAGTGTGACCTGAACTAACACAGGTAAAGCACAGTTCCTTGTTTAGAAACTAACGAACCAACGGACTAATTTTTCATATTGTAGATGCATGTGGTCTGACCATTTCTGGGTGTATTGTATTTGTGGCATGATCTATATGGGTTGAAATACCAAAGTCAGAGCTGAATCCTCAAAGCATCAGAGATGGCATCATGTGCAGATAACTGTGATTGATAAAGTTTCTGTTCTCCGCTTGGCCAAGCGATCAATAAATATTCTCTGCATAAGACATCAAAGGCTCCTGGAAACTTTCTTCAATGATGAGTTGACTTTTGATTAGTGTTTCTCCATAACAGTCCTAAGGGGATCACGAATGTGTCGACCAAATTACATTTCAATCCATCAATTGTTGTTGAAATATTTCAGTCTGGATCAAAGTGGTGAACCAACTGAGCAAAAATGCCATCTGAAGAGCCAAGTCTAAGAAAATATAATTATTGCATTACATAGCATAGAAAGACCAGAATACAATGTACCTACAAGGCAGAGGAAGCATCCTCTCCAGCTACACTGCTGTATATAATACAAAACGAGTTCTGGTTTGTTCTTTTGGGATCTTTGGGAAATGTAGGAAATTACTAACAACAGATTTAACTTGTGAACTTCATAATATAATAAACATGAATGGGTTGAACACACTGGCACTGGAATGGGGGGACAACTAGACATTTTGTCCCCCTACTTCCAGATACTAAGCCAGGTATTACAGTAAGCCTACTCTAAAATGTTGTACCCGATGACTTGGACATGAACCAAGTGTTAAATAGCTTTTGCTTTGGGAATGACAGGCGCATTCAGTACTTTGGAAAATAAGCCTAAAGGATAAACCTCGCTCTGCTGTGGTTCAGTCTATATGTATGTTAGTAAGCATATTGGGTGTAAGGATTTTGTTTTAATAGGGCATGAATTTTGATTCCCTTTTGAACATTATTAAAAAACATATTGACTGGTTGGTTTGTTGATTGGTCATAGTGCAACAGTTCTCAGAGTGAAAAACATAATACAGGGTCTGGACCAACAGGAACCAGGAAGCTCAATTTGAACCTTTTAAGCTGTTCGTTGGTGGACCACTGCACTAAAAAAAAAAAAGCACCTTCTAACATTTTGATCTGGGAGTACCCTGATGAGAGGAGGGAATGTATTTCTTAACATATTTTAGTTGTACAAAAACAGTAGGCTAGGCTGAGATTGAAAGGAAGTTGACGTGAAAAAGAAAAATCTAGCCTATTACCTCATCCAAAGCTGGACGTCCTCCACTTCGAAATTCATTCCGACACTTCTGATTGAACATCACACACTGAAGAGTATCTAAAGGTGTTATATACTTTGTTTCATTAAATTTTATCTGCTGAAATCGAAAGCACTCTTAAATAATACAAACTTTTGTGTTTTATTATGAGTACGCAAGGTCATCATAGACAGATATTAAACTTTGCACGAGAACAACACTGACCTTCATGTATAGTTACACAGCACAGTTAACAATTAACCAGAGTGTGGAATAAAACAACCCAACTTGATATGTCTTGAACATACTGAATTCATGTTTTAAGAAATAGCTAAATTATCCAGAAGCAGAACTAGTCGGATAATCAGGAGGGTTTCTGAAGGCCGCAGAGGAAAAACAACTGGCTAGCTTAGCAGCAAAAGTAATTAAATAATCCACTAATTAATGTAGAAATACATTGAAGCCAGTGTTGTACCTACTAACATTATGCTTGGGGAAACAGCAAAATAAAGCAGAACAAAATAACTCACAAGAGATCAAAACTTTCTGAGGGCACAATTAGAGACACAGCAGACTACTAACAAACAATATAGTAACAGAGGAAAACAACAGTCTCTGCTCTGTGTGAGGGATAATGGAGCAAACTTTATTGTTATTGATACCGAAGTTGTTCATGGAAAGCCTGCAAAAGTTTGTGCTCTCCAGCTTCAGACTATTCCAGGGCAAACACATTCATTTTCAAACTGGCAACCTTACACTCATTAGCTTTGGTGTATGGCTGTCCAAGTGTAAAAAGCCTTCTCAAAGAGAGGAAAACATAATTCCACAATTTCTCCGTCAAGTTGTGGATCTACAGTATAAAAGGTTTTTTCAGCTGCTTCTGCAAGAATAACCACACAAGCATGTGGGAGTCGGCTCACTTCCTGCTGTCTCACAGATTTACAGTCAAATCTACTGAAGCCTTCCCTCTTTAGCTGCAGGTAGTTGCTGGGAAACAACTGCGAACTCTCATCAGAATGGCAGAAGTCAAAGCCTGTGAGATTCTCTGAAACTCGTAGATCTGATCAGTCTGTGATGTTCAGAGCATTGTAATAATTTTCTTTTTCACAATAGCCAGATATGGACTAATAACGTGTTGTTTTCAATCACAGAGTAAAGTGCATGGGCATACTAACAAGTTTAGGTTGGCTGACTTGTTTGTGGACCATAACTATAATGACAACCACATGCTTTATTCAGAACACAACATGGCCCGAGGCTGCATTGGATTCTGGTCCTTGTTTTCTGCAGCTCTGGCTACAAAAATTGGTCTCTCTTGCTCCCTGCGATGGGTTTCTTTCTCTGTGATTTTTGAACATAAGTGCAAAATTGCTCCTATCGACAGAAGCCTTTGCTCTTTTACACCAAATGACTGACAGACCAACTTAATTTTAGTGTCAGCGGTTGAAAACGCCAAATATTCTCTCTGCTGTTTGCTGTTTATCACTGGAGTTGCTGCTTGTCTCTGCTTTACATCAGGCTAGTAATCTATAGGACTAAAAACCAAAAATGCAAGGAATATTACTATTTGACAATGACACCTGAAGGAACCTGATGACATGGATAAAATAGAAGTCACTGTTTTTGGCAACAAAATAAATGTTTTAGAAATGCATTTGTCGGTTTTCTCCAAGTCCCTTTGACAGAAAAAAACATGGCTGATGTGTGTCCATGGGAATAAAGCCTGTGGCCTCTCAGTTATAGACTAATGTCTGCAAACACCACTCCAACCTGCCCTCATTCCACTACCTCTATGTAAGAAGATGTTTCTAAAAACAAAGTGACTCTATCATGCTGTTAATATCAAATGGCAATTAAAGGCACAGTGACTTTACTGCCCTGCAGGAAGCTGTTTCACACACTGACTCCATTGTATCTCATCACATAAGCCCCAGCACCGCAAGTCATTACTAACAAGTCATCGGTGCACCATCTGCGGCTGTTAAAATATGTATTTCTACTTTGTTGTCATTTAGTACCACCTCCATAACGAACAGTGAACCATCTGCAGGAGAAAAGGAGATGTGATGCTTAGTCTGAAACCTGCAGCGGAGACGATTCCTCGTCTGCAGCCTTAAATTGTTATGCTGCTGTGGTTTATTGTCCGTGCATGACGAGTGTGCTGCTGGGTCAGGCCGGGGGAGATGAACAGAGAGATAGACAGACATAGAGAGAGAAAGAGAAAGAGAGAGAGAAAGAGAGAGAGTAAGCTTTCACCTGCCTCGTCTTAGGCCACAAAACCACTGTACACTACCTGCCCAACACTAAACAGCAGGCAGATGAAGTTAGTGACTAGCCTGCAGTGGAGCATTTAGCAGCTAAAGAGTCAGATATTTCCCTTGGGAGTTGTTGGAGACCAAAACAGAGCTGAATATTGGACTTACATTCACCAAGTAGATGTCTTAAAAGGTGATAATATGTAAATTTTGTGTTTACAGCTTGTATCTGCTGCCCCGAGTGGCCCCCATATGTAAACCCCCAAGAGGTTTACATATTCAGTTTTTATCAGTCAGTGTTGCTGGACTGTTATGTTGGAGGTTCCTTCTCTGATTGAAACTGCAGAACATACTGTAAAACCTGCAGAGAATCTTTAATACTATTTCTCAATTTTTTGGAAATGAATGAGTTCAAAAATATCAAAAAAGATTGTCTTTTGTTAACAGGTGTCATCAGCCTAGTTTAAAACAGCTGCAAACCCTGAAATATTAATCAGTCTGGGCTTCACAGGAGAATAGTTTAGTGTTCCATGATGGTTTAAATCTGTTTCAGAGGCTATTTATGCATGCTGACAAGAATGAAACCAGGAGAAACAAAGCATTACCATTGGATTGTTTCTTCAAAAACCCCCTTATGGATTGAGCCCAAGTAGAAAAAGCAGGCAGAGATAAGGCTCTGAGAGAATCAGAAATAACCTGGAGATGCAGAGAGAACGAAAAAGAACAGCAGGACAGACACAAAGAGAGAAATGAAGAGATGTGGAAAACAGGTGGAGGAAGGTAAAAGAGGGAGCCAGAGACACAGCAGCAGCAGCTTTCTGATTCTATGGGAAGGCAGAGATCCAGATAGAAGAGAAACTGAGAGAGGAGGGAGAGAGAGGAACAGAAAAAGACAGGAGGCAGCGAAGGGAGGGAAGGAGCGTGTTGAGAAGAGGAGAAGTGAAGCTCACAGAAATCATTTCCATGATGATGTGAGAGACAGAGAAGACTAGAAGGACTAGCGAGAAAGCCAGAAAGGGAGGAAAATGGATCAAGACAGGGATAATGATGATGATGATGATGGCAACACAGGGGACCCTAAAGACAGTTTCTTACATGACAGAGGACAGAACAATGCATACAAGATCAAATTAAAAGCAGTAAAGAAACAAAGAGAGGATCAGGTGGCATATAAAGTAGTTGTGGGGAATAAAATCCTGGAGAGAAGGATATAACTTTTATAGCAATCTGCCTCAATCACATACAAACATGTCTCATTACATACTAAGATTCATCTCCATTCTTCTCCTTCCATCATCCTGTTTATCCTCATCTCTCTGCTTGGATGTCTCTCCTCCTTATCCGGGATTACAGGAATGCTTGCACATTCAAATCTGAGTTAAACTGCACATCAACGCTGCAGAGTATTGGCACGAAATACCTGGACACTTAAAAAGGGAAAAAAAGAAAAATAGTTCCTCATTCAATCCCATCATCATAAAGATCACAGAGTCAAATCAGCAACGTGTCAGTCCGAGCTCATCTCTCCATACAATAGATTTCTCTCACACACACCTTTACGCTCCAGCTGAGTGTGTGAGCATACTGACAAACACATCGTGGCTCAGCCCCAGGATGCTCATCATGCTGTTATGAGCATCAAATTACCCAGAAAATAAAGAGATAACCTTTTTTTTGCACGCGCACAGTGGATTAACTGGAATTTAACAGTGGCAGTGAGAGGTTTCTTTTGGCTCTGAGAAAAGCGTCTTGGCGCATTTCTGTTCAGTGAAAAAGCTCCCCTGGAGAGAATCTGATTATTCTCACCCTGTGAGACAATAAAGAGCTATTAAAACTCGATTAATGATAAAGTTAATAAAGGGGGCATGTGCATAAAAGTTGCTTTCTAAAAAAAAATCCCTGCTTTCAATTAGCCTGTATGGATTCACATAGCTATAGACCCTATCCTCTTAAAATTGACCCATAGTTCTAGCAGACCAGAAAATAAAATCACCCTCTCTCATGTCAAACCACCTGAACTCTCCTTATGTATCTTTTACAACCGAGTGCTGATGCGCAATGGAGACGCGTAAAATCCCACAACCTTAAGAGAAAAGCCCTGTATTTCCCAGATAATACAACAGGAAAATGAGATAATCAACTTAATGTCTGTGAGTTTATCTACTGCAACCCTTGTCTTTTTCTTTTTTAGGATAACGGGAGTAAGAAGCCCAGATTAAAGCCACTTCTCCGGCTCTACATTGTCCGGACTCGCGCTCCGTCTCCACCGGGAAAAGTATAAGGCGCACAGCCTGCTCACCTTCTCCGGTTGTCCCGTACGAGCTGCAGAGAATCAGGGCGACCTGAGCCATAATCCCAGCGACTTTTTTAGTCCACAGATCCATGATGAAGCGGAGGAAAGCTGCTGGAGGAGAGAGACGGCCAACCTCTCCTCTCCAGCTCCGAGAGAAATCTCCCCAAACCCGATTGAGGGAGGCAGGGAGAGAGAGAGAGAGAGAGAGAGAGAGGGGTCAGTGAAGTCTGCTTTGCAGTCTGTCTGTTGTTTTATCGGGCATTCAGCAGCTCTGTGGTTGGAGTCACACTGAAATGCGCACAGGCTCTCTCTCTCTCTCTCACTCATACATTAGCACGTGCAATACTCAAATGAGGATAATCAGGTGTCTGAAAAGAAAAAAAATCCATCTACTGGATGTTGAGATATTTCTCTGGATAACTGAAATCTTTGACGCGCTGGTGACCCAAGATGAACAGTTAGAGGATAACCAAAGTTGTTATGGTTTATCCTCCAGGGATCATGAATGGACTTACAAAATTTCATAGCAATCCTTTCAATAGTTGTGAGATATTTCAGTCTGGGTTGAAGTGATGGCCAGTCCAACAGGACATTAGCATCTAGAAAGCCATGCTACTAGTGTTAGCTATCAACTATAGATATTTGAAGCTGGCTTTCTACAGAGGATCCAGCATTTTGTCAAGGGTGTCTCAAATGTTACAGGATAATATGAGGAAAAAAAATATGAATAAACTAAACAGACCCAATATACCAAAATAGATTTGAGAAGAGCCACACAATTAAACAGCATACAGGGTTACACATATAGTCACGCTTACAGCAATAAAGGCTGACTTTGATCAAATATGAAACAGTTTCTAATTTAGAGAACCTACAGTAAGATCCTTTCTGATGAAGGCAAACCAGTCCAAAACATTTTGGTTGATGGACACCTTATAATGGAAAAAGGTAACATGAATCGAGCACAGTCTCTTTTAAGGAACAGGATACATACGGTAGAAGGTGGATGTAGTGCAGAACAGATATGAGTGACAGTAACATAATTATGAAGTACAAGTCCAGAGAAGAGAAAGCAGAGGAAGTACATTATAGATTCACTGGCCACTTTTGTAGGTACACCTGTTCAACTGCTCATTAATGCAAATATCTAATCAGCCAATCGCATTGCAGCAACTCAGTGCATTAAGACATGTAGACGATCTGCTGAAGTTCAAATCAAGCATCAGAAAGAAGAAAGAAGGAGAAGAAAGGTGATTTAAGTGACTTTGAACTCAGCATGGCTGTTGGTGCCTGGTGTCTGGTTTGATTATTTCAGAACTTGCTGATCTACTGGGATTTTCATGCACAACCATCTCTAGGGTGTACAGATGTAGAGGATAGCCTGTTCCTTTTCTTTCATTTCCAAGAGAAAGGAAGACAAACTTGTTTTCTTTATTTCAGATAAAAAATAGCCTTTCTTGAATTCCAGAGATATGGGTTGAGTTTCTCACCCCAGGATATACACGAACTGACCTCTTCATCCAAGTGGGGGTCTGGCAACATAACACCGGCCAAAATCAAACACTGTGTCAAAACTCTTGGAAAGACAGATGGCTAACTGAATTATCACCTGAAATAAAAGCAAAAATGACCTTTTGGGGTCATTTGAACCAGACAAAAAGACCAGATAACGCCACAAAAACAGGACTGCTGGACTGATAGATGATATGTAAATTTGAGAGTACATTCCTAAGTGACTAGACATTGGTAGATTCCCTGTAAACCCTTTCTTTAAAACAAAGCCTGAATTAATGTGAAGCAAGGACCTGATCATTACTTGAACCACATAATGGTGCTTCGACTAAGATTTCAAAAACAATGATACAACTTGTGATAGCCATCGACTGATATCCATATGATAATCTATGAAATATTAAAATTAAATTCTATTACATTTTTCACCATGTGACACCACCACCCTCTGTTGACTGGTATAGCAAAGTCGTTTTAACACTAAAGAGTATGCTATAACATTTTTGTACTTAGCCAAATTATATTTTGATAGTTAAATTAGAAGTCACGTTAAGAAGTCATATTGAATGTTTTATATTATGAAGTAAGAGTTATGTTGAAAGTTTAATCTAGTCACTACAAAAATGTTGTTTACAGTCACCTAATAGTTGCTTTAATTACATTATAGTGCCAGACGTCTAGATGAATGAAGGTTGAATGTCTAAATATCTAATAATAAATAATAATATTAATCAAGATTTTGGTGTGAGAAACTGTTCAACATGCCCAAGATACCACAAACTGATAAAGGCCTGAAGGCATCCCCCATGCCTTTAGGCTGGCCCTCAACAAGTTCTTGAACTGTTTCTTTATTTTACCTCAACTTTTCTTTAGAAAACATGACTTTTGTTTTTCTACATAAAAAATGCATGGATTTTAATCCTTTATCAAAAAGTTCAGTTATTTTTGCTTTTATCATTTTTAACAAGAAACCTCAGGTTTAACGTGTAGTATTTTCCTTTTGAAGTTTATCTGACTAAAGTAATTAGTCTAACTAACTAAAGAGTTAGAACAGCCGAAGTAAATTTTGCAACACTCAACAAAGATCACAAAGACTCAGCAGAAGTATGAATTAAATACTTACTGCGTTGCATCGAAACCCAGAAGACACAATGCCTCAGCCGGACCTCTGGTCACCTGCCCAAACTAAATGGCCATACAGACTGAAATAACCCGCTGTCAGGCTCACCAGTTTGGCGATAGACTCTTTCACTGCGTTGCCTGGGAGCTCAGCCAGTAATGAAGACTTTTCCCGACAGTCTGAATGAAGATTGCTCAGCTTTACCGGTGGTCCACCACAGTAGCAGCCCAACCACTGCCACAGCTGTCCAAGCCTGCTCAACTGCAGCTAACTACGGCGACCAACACAATGCTGGAACTGGCGATACAACATCTCTGCAGTCTTCAGTAAGTAAGGCATAACATGGCTTTGTGATCAAGACTGATGTCAGATAAAATAAAACGACAAACCTCATTAGGTAAGCTGAAGCCTTCTTAGCATTCCCTGCTGCGTTAACGTTAAGTTAGGTTCATGGCATACACTTCGAGCCACTATTTCCTTGTGATTTAAAGCTCCTCCTCTCATTTACACGCCTTGTTATTCTTTTTTTCATTATTCTTTTTATCATGTATCTTTAAGATGTTTTGTTATATTACTAAATGTCTTCATTTATCGTAAGAAGATGTTGAAGTTTCGTTTGAGCTTAGCAGACAGAGGTCACTGGTTTGAAAAGAACTTAACGATTAATTTATGACTGATCAATTAATTATGTTTCCTCCTAACATTAAAAAAGGAGGCAGTGCCCCTGTCAAGTTGAACTGATGAATAAAAGTTAGAGAGTTAGAGATGTTAGAGACCACACAGAGAATGGTTTGAAAAAGAGAAAATATCCAATGTTCTCTTGCCTCGCCTTGTTGACGGCAGAGGTCAGAGAACGGCCAGACTGGTTTGAGCTGAAAGAAAGGCAACAGTAACTCAAACAACCACTCATTACAAATGAGATGTGCAGAAGAGCATCTCTGAATCCACAACACTTTGAACCTTGAAGCAGATGAGGTACAGTAGCAGAAGACCACACTGGGTGCCAGTCCTTCAACCCAATCACCAGAACAAAACGTTGAATATCTACATTTCAGTACATGTAATACATGTATTAACAACATGTATTAATTAATGTATTAACATTTCAACAAAATGTATCATGTCCACATTTGCTGTGGTTTAAGTCTGGTTAGGTTTAGGCACAAAGACCATGCGGTTAGGGTTAGGGAAACATCATGGTTGAAAATAAAACGGCTGCAAATGTCCTGACGTCTCACTAGAAACACCCACTTTTGTCAGTTGAAACAGGAAGCGGGCATTGGTTTCGAGGTGGTCTTGAACTGTGCGCTCTGCTGATTTCCAACTTCCAGCCAAGAAACTTAAGAGCCATCCACTGACCCCTCCTCTTCCTCCTCCTAATAGGAAAGTAAGATCATATGGATCCTATGTGAACTACGTCACTTTAGAAATGTTGAAATGATACATTTGGTTGAAATGTTAATATGCTACGTATTACACATGTTGAAACGTAAATATTCAACATCTCTGTGGTTTGCAGAAATGTACAATGCCAGTGTTTTATTCTGGCAACTAGGCTGCAGTCCTTTCAGCTAAGAACAGCAAACTGAGGCTGAAATTGGCACGGCCTCACCAAAATTTGACAATAGAAGATTAGAAAAACAGTGCTTGGTCTGATGAGTCTGATCTGATTTCTGCTGCGACATTCGGGTGGTAGGGTCAGAATTTGGCATAATCAACATGAAAGCATGGATTCATCCTGCCGTGTATCAACAGTTCAGACTGGTGGTGGTGGTGTAATGGTGTGGGGTACATTTTCTTGGCACACTTTTGTCCCGTTAATATGGGGGAGGGCTTCATGGGCGGCAGTGGCAGACATGTTCAGGAAACAACAATCATGAATCTAACATCTCATTGTTATTTGTGCAGATATCTATGACCATATAATGCCTATTTTTGATTGACTAGCAGGTGTCCATTACTATTTTATATCACCCCAAAGATGCCTAGTCCTGGACAAAAGCTTTACCTATATCATAGTTACACACTGAAATTTGAGTACCATACGTTTGCCCTCCCACCAGTTTGAAAAGGTAGCTTGAAAATGTTTTTAGTTTCCACATAATCAGAGTACAGCAGTAAAGTGTCTGTTTACTGTTTTCACTGGGGGAAAAGGAATCAGTACATCCACAGATTTTTCTCTATTCTATTTCTTTGCTGTCCACCTGTATATGCTATATTTTCCGACCACAAAATATGGCTTAATATGCTTCCAACGAAGCTTAGAAATCCGCTGTCACCTGGGTGCACTACAATTTTTTTACAGCCACTTCTCAAGGTTTAAGGAGGGCAAGTATTTCATATTCATAAGATAGGTTTTGAGTTTTAAATCACAGCTTACAGCAATACTGATAAGCCACACTTAAACTGACAAAATAAACTTTAATAAAATGAACATTTTAAACATAACCCTCTTTCATTTGGTTGGAAACATGAGAATGCACTCTAAGGGTTCCTGTTATAGATAATAATGCACTCAGTAGAAGAAACTTTGCATCAAAGCTTCAGTCTTACTTTCTTATATGGGAACTCTTATACACTGTCTTGCAATTTCACTTACATAACTTATTCATGTGATGTAACCACATGTTTTATGCTTAATAAAATATGCTGCACTTGGCTGTATTTGAGCAGCCATCTCACAAAGTTGTGTCCTATACCCAGAATAAATGAGAGGTGCATTTACCAGCGTCAGAAGCGATGCCAGTGGACATTTAGAGTAAAAGTAGTGGAACAGCAGAAAGACGGCATGCAAAACGGAGCCCATTTTTCATGCAGCTCACGCAGCTGGCCATGAAAACTCTGAATAAAACGGCTCTGTGTCGGCTCAGATGCACACCCCTTTCAGTGGACAAGGGTTGGAACTGTGAACCCACATGGGAGAGGCGCTCTTGGTAGCAATCAGCAGGGTTTGTACGTCAAAAGAAAAAGCCCTGAAAACAGAGAAGAGAGGGGAAGGCGTGCAGAGAGAGTCAGCAGGGGAATCTGATAATGAAAACCTACTGAGAGTATAGACAGCAGGGGAATCAGATGATAAAAAACCTGTTGAGAGCAAACACAGCGGGGGAATCAGATAACACTGGAGCCAGAGTCTGTCAGAAACAAGGGATCACAACTTGCACTCACACACTCATCATGAACGTCACACACCTCGGTGGCCTGCGGACACACAGAGACACAAAGAGAAATCAGCTCGCTGTTTAATGTTCAAATCAGACAGTTGAGAGGTTTTAAAACTATACAGACCTGTAAATACCAGTAAATAGGTGCAACAAGGATCTGTCAACAAGCGTTTTTGTCTGAAGCTCAGAGTATCTACTTTCTTGCAGAAAATCCTCCACAGGAGTAAAATTCTTCAGAGTGGACAAGTGAAAACACAATGTCACATTTTGTTAACTGGCTTTTGTGCTTTCATTGATAGAAAGATCCTTTCGCCATTCTGAGCATTTCCTCCTGTGAAAAACCAGAATGATTTCTGTTTTGTTAAGGGAAGATTAGGAGCTGCTTCGTCTCAAAGGTTTGATAAAATCACCTTGTATTTGTGAGTGACACTGGACTACAATGTGAATGGCGGAAAAGCAATTTGTGTGTTTCAAAGAGAAATGTCCTTTAGCTCTTAGCTGAAGTGAAATGTCACCATGACCAGACTGTCATTCCAAATGGATAGGAAGGAAGTTGGAGATATTACGCGTTTTGGTAATGACTTTAGGGATGAATTCCCTGGAATTTGCTACTTTTTATTTGATATTTACTAGTCTTAAGAAGACAACTTTGCTTTGCGCCTCCAAGAGTGAAGCCATGATTCTCTGTAGGAAAAAGGTGCAAAATATCTGTCAAGAACTGGTCGCTCGCCTATGTGAAGGAATTTAATTATCTTGTGGTCAAATTCCTGAGAGAGGTTAGTATGAGACATGACTTCGAGAGGTAGATCAGTGACTCCAGTCATGCTGGACCTTGAGGGTCAAGAGGGAGCCTGAAGGGGAAGCGCTTGATTTACCAAGTGCCAGTTAAGGTCATGAGCTTTGAGCATTGACTGAAAAGATAAGATCAGATACAAGCAGCTGAAATACATTTCCTTCACATGTCTGGGGTCACATCTTGGGACATGGCGAGGAGCTCAGATGTGCAAAAGAACCTGTTGAGGTTGTTTGAGTATCTGATCTGTTCATATGGTTGCTTACTGCCATTTCCAATTTGTACTGACTAATACCTTCTGGGAGGAAATGTCCCAGTATCCCCAGGAATAACTTTCATATTACTTTACATCCAATGCCCGTGCCCAGTACAGATAAAGTAGTAGCATGCCTCTTATTTAGCAAGGTGGAAAGTAAGGGTGTGGAGGTCAAGACAATGGACAGCCATGTCAGTAAAGTAAATCATTTGTAACAAGACTGTGTGTAGAGAAAGAATGCAAAGTATTGGACAAATTAAAAATTGACCTGATAGCACCAGATCAATAGACGGATTCCAGTCTGGATCCAGACAGAATAACAATTTAAGCCAGGGAACAAAACTTAACGTCAGCCTGAGCACAGTTAAGCCAATGGTTGGTTGAAAAAGTAAAATAGGGGCCACACTGAAGCCAATACGTCACCAAACATGCCTGTTTTTAACAAAAATATCCCACAAACAAGAAGATAAGAAAAAAAAACTGAACTGGTTGAAGTCATGATATCAAGGCTCCAACAGAATAATTGTATAATTAAAAATTTTCAACAATAATTGCAGTGAAGAACTCACTAACGAACACTTACACCAGTGTCTCCACCCCGCCAACGCACCTTTTTATACTCAAATTGTAGGATTTAGTCGCACAGTGAAGATTCACACAGAGATGCTGTTCATGTACAGAGTTTTGCACTTTTTGTACTGAAATATCATTATGTAATGCACACTTACTGGGCCTTTGATGTGGTGGAAATTCATTAAGTGGACCTCTAAGACTTAATAATACAAGTGCACTAGATGAAGAATTAAGGGATCATAAGTTATATCAATTCAGAAGGGGGCATGAATGTGTGTCCCAAATTTCATGGCAATCATTGACACTGTTGAAACATTTTTGTCAACTTCATCATGACCCTAGAGGAGAAGTCAGTAGCCATCAACTTCATTACGATAAATTGTCTTGGAAACATGATTCTCTGTAACAGATTTTGTGCCAGATAATCATCACATTTGGGTATTTGCCAAAGTAAATCAGTTGGTGTCCTTTTTTTTTACTTTCAGTTCAACTCGCTCTGGTCAAATTTCCAAGCTCACTAGAACTCAGATATCCTCACCTCTCTCTGGATTGCACCCCTCACCAAGCACACTGCAGCTCTTGTAGAAAGGCGAAATAAAGTTGGATTGTCAGGTGTTTTTGTTAATCAGTACCCCTAACATCCAAATGACTTCACTTTCACTCGATTAAATGAACCAAACTTAATCAGTAAAGGACTCTGAGATTGAATTAACTTCTCTAAACATTTATGTGATCTAGCACGTATTAGCAATTGACTCCTGACTTGGAAGAAGAAAGCTCCAAAGCAGGGTGCAGGATGGAAATTCAGGCAGGTTTGGTGGGTGGTGTGATACGATGAAAGTGTGATCTGAACTATTAGCAATTATGGATGCATCTTTCATCTCTTCTTAGGATGTCTTCTTTGAGTCTGCTCATTTAATTCACACACACAGTCGTCTATTTTTTTTTTCTGATGAATATTCATGTACAAACAGAGTCCATATTCGGGAAAACACTGACTCAGAATTTGTTTGCAATTCTGTGTGACTTGCTGGATAAATACTGATAAGAAACATAAGATTTTCAGTTGAATCAGCTCGCTGTGGTGTCCTTTCTGATCTGTTTTATGCCAACAATGATATCTGTCATCATGTTTGTGCCTAAGAATGAAGATAAGAGTTTTATCTAACATACATATACACAGTATGGATCAAGTATGTATGCAGTATGTATTGTAGGAGGATCAAAGCCACAGTGTGCTCTCAGTTATTAGTAGATCATCATAAACTGAAGCATGAAAGGCTCAAAGTGTCAGCTTGCTGCTGAATGATGTGAGTTGTTTTTTCTTTGTGGCTGTTCCTGAGCCACTGCCTCGCCTTTTTGTCCACACTCGTATTTATGTTGAATACCAGATGGAGCGAGATGGTGATCGATGTACTCTGACTCTACTTTATATTCACAGCAGCAGCTGCAGACTGTTGGAGGCCTGCTGCCCGACCGGCCGGCCAGTTGGCTGAAACAGAAAAGACACTCAGAGTTTCTTTGAGAGTGGAGCAGAGATCAAGCTGCTGGCTGCCAGACGAGAGGGAGAGAAATCAAGGAGTTTCACAGAGAAGTCAGCTCTTCTGGGTACTGTACACTGATGTATTGCATTGTAGGTTGTGAGGATGGGAATAAGGGGGTTGCCCCTCTCTGCACTGTAAATTTAGTTGAATAGGACTGTGCCATGTGGAGGAAACGGAGGTCTTGTTATGAAGTGGTTTGTGCACTGTAGGTGGTTAGGTTTGAAGAAAGATTGCTTGTTATCCCACGGGTGTTTTGTTCCCTCAGTCAGGCCTGGCAGTTAATGCAGGCAGTTACCTACCAATAAAGAGCTGACGTCTTGACCTCCTTTTTAAGTTAGCCTCTGTTCCACTAACCTTCATAACACAATGGATTTTCTCATAGAGGATTATTTCACCAGTTTTTTAAAAATATGAATAAACAAATATGAAATGATGAGGTTTTTCTGCCCAAATTTCAAGATTAATTGGTATCCACTAAAATACAATTTGGTCAATTAAGCGTTTTAACAGATAATTTTGTTAGCATTCAAAAGCAATGATTCGTAGCAACAGAAGAGCTGTCAAAGCCTCATGCAGGTTTGTAATTGCTAAATACCAACAACACAATCTGCCTTTTTGTCTTCATTAAAATGAATGTGTTCAAAATTGACTTAGACCTTGATACTTTCAAACAAGGTGCTTGTCTAATCATTTGCAACCTCCTTACCCACACCTTGACGATGTCAGAATTTAATGGAGAGGCTGCGTCCAAAAGCCTTTGTACCTTTTTGAAACAGACAATCTGACAATTTCACGCAGCGATTCGCCAAGGTACAGAGGGTCACAGAATGACACATCTAACTGTATTTAAGGCAATGAAACTGGAATAGAGCAATTTAGGTAAAATCAATCATCTATACTTTAAAAACATATAACTAATTTTATATTTATTTCCAATTCGATGTGACTCATTTTCCCTTTCTTTTTACAAGTGTGTTCATGGATCATTTGCTCTGCTTTTATTCAGAGTTAATTCATTTATTCATGTAGCAGATTTTATTTTGGCAGAAAAGCACAGAAAGTTCCCCACTGGGCTTCAGTGTCTCAGAGTCATATTGTTGGCTGCCAACACACTTTGGTAAAATTACATTCTGTTGTGAATTATTAATCATCATTTTTTCAGTTTTTCAATTGTTTATGTCCTTCTATATTCATTTATTCTGGTTAAGATTAGTACAATCTTCTTTTTTTTAAGAACAAACCTACAGACCTACAGGTGGGGTACAGTAAATTCTCCTCAGCCATCATGCATCTTTTGGCATGTTCCCACAAAAACTTCCCCTCATTATATTTGTGGTCTCTCAGATGCAAGAAATGACACCATGATTTAATGAGGCGAGTTTCAAGGGCAAGAGAAATATATTTCTTTTGGGTCATATACTCAAAAAAAACAAAAACAACCAAACAAAAAAACCCCTTGGTCTGAAAGGCAACATATGCCAGCCCTGATTAACACTCAAAATTCAACTCACAGCTTTAGGACAATGTGTGATTTGCAGGGCTTCATTGCACTTCACAACATGTACGTAATTAGCTTCAGTGTCCTGATATGATTAAACAAATGCTCTTATGCTTTTTAGGTAGTTTCAGAGGCTAAGCATTGGAGTGAGAGATTAAATGATTTCGACTTTTAATGGGCACACCGCTGATTTTACACATGAAGTTCAGTTTAACCGTCATGATGAGTGCTATTCATCCTGTGAAAACCATTGTATAATGTATTCTGTGGCTCCGGTGGGAAGCTTCAAAAGTCTGGGAAAATAACCCTGATGATGTCGTCAGAGTTACATCAGCATGGAGAATACAAATTTAGAACGGGAAGCCTGCTTTATAAAATGGGAGTGTAAAGTTTAAGAGATGTGGGCATTTACCAGGCAGGGAGTGTGTAATGAAAGATGTTATTGAGTTGCCCTATGGGAAATGTAGGATCCAGCGTTCTTGGAGCTTGACCCACAGTAGGGAATAAAAGTCAGGATATTTCAGACTCTGCTGCTTTGAATTTTTGCCACCTGGAAACACCAAAGAGAGCAGAAAATTCATGCCCTTTATACATCCTTTATACAGCTTGCGGATTGAAGATGATGAAAGACTGTCCAAACATCACATCTGTTGCTCATTTGTACATTGTTTGTACCAAGATCAAGCGAGTAGCTCACAGTTTGAAAAGTGAAGCCAATGCAGAAGTACCTTAAACCTGCATTCTTTCTAATGGCCAGCATGGATTGACTCCACTGGCTGCAACAACAAGTCTATGAGAAAATGACCCTATTCTCACATGATTTATGATCACAGTAAACACTTTCCTAATGAGTTTATGTTGTCAGTCGCTAATATTGAGTCTTCTTCAATGCATCATGATGTTCATTTAGTAAATTATGGCCCCATTTAAAGTAAAATAGATGATAAAGCAGCGTATGCTTTAGGGCATGACTACGTTGTGAAGTTGGTACCATGGTGACAACACTGATTACATAACCATTACGTAACCCATGGATTTACAGACTATAGGTGCTAGCTGCTAGCCGCTGCTATTTCACAGTGTGTTTTTGGTTCATGAAAGTTAATTATAACATTTTGGTTACCTAAAAAGGTTATGTCCAGTGTTTGGTTATGATAAAAGATCCTCTAAATTGTCAGATGTTCAGTTTTTTCAGTGGGTACCCTCTGTTTTAATGGTTTTAGGCCTGTTTTGCACAAGCAGAAATTAGCATTAGCATTAGCATTATCACTGTTAACCATAGATTGTAAATGCACCATGCTAACCAAGCTAGCAGCTAGCGCTATGGTCAGCTCCACTCTCTCGTCCAAATACGGTCACTTTTGGCTCCAAAAATCAAACATGGCGACAGTGAAATCCAAAATGGCGATGGTCAAATCACTAAACTCAAGGCTTCAAGATGGCAGTTCACAAACCAATGGGTGACATCATGGTAATTGCGTCCATATTTCTTAAAGTCTGTGACCAGGATGTAGGTCTCCTCAAGCTCAAATTGATACTAAGAAATTATGGTGATCAGTCAAAAATGTTTTCAAAAAGTTGTATATAGACACTTTAAGACCTGCGGTTCTATAAGAACAACATTTGTCGTACACACCAAAGTATGGTAAAAAGTGTAATACTCTGAGGCATTCAGGCTCACTGTCTCTCATTAGCTCCAGTCCTTATCATTTAAAATGAACCTCAGGAGGATTAAATGCAACACTACTGGACACATTCAAAACATTTTATCAATGAAGACATTTCATATTATTTTAGTATTGTCTTTTCTCCTACAGTTATGTGTGAGAAGGAAAATTGTTAGGTAGAGTTAGAGAGCCTCAGGAGTGGATATTTCAGTGTTTTTTAATGCATACCTAGCAGATGGTGTGAAATGCCTGCAGGTTGGCAGTCAGATGACAAAGCCAGCAGCAGGTTTCCTCAGAGCGGCACTTCCTGTCTCTTCTAGGTTTTTATCATCTCTGCTGGATCCTGAAATGATTATTACAATGAACACACACACACACACAACTATATTAAATGACATGTTGTAATTAAATATACTATATACTACTGACTTTTTTGTGTCCCATACAGTGTCTCAAGATACAAACAAGCACTCATCATGGCACATGATGAAAAATGGCTCCTTCTCTCCAACAAGCTGCCAGTGGAAAACTCAGACACTTCCTACTCCAGACTTTTTGCCATAAATTTAAAATGCCAAGCCTTAGAATTTTGTTTATTTACTCTGGTAGAGTAAATAGCAGAGCAATCATACTGCCAATACCACAGTGATTACAATACTGCTCTCATTCATATTTACCCAACAACAGATTACTTTCACTACATTCAAATTAAATGAAAGCTGTGACATTTTTCATAAGCTGAAATGGGTTTATTAGTGTTTTTTTATAGAAATAAATTGTGATTACATCACTTTCCTGAAGAAAAGAGAGCCACCCTTCATTCATATCCCTGTGGTTCAATTTGCTTTTGTTCACTGCGTATAGTTCCAGTCTGTGCTTCTTGCCTCTCATCATCACTTTTTTTCAATAGAGTCTGCTTTGAGACATTGATGAGCTGAATTATAGACACAAATCACAGTTTTCATGAAAAATAAATACTTATACATATTAGTAGGTGGATCTTATTGCACAGCAACCCCTTTAACTTTTCCTATCCTCCAAATGGGATTAATTTTGTGCTATAATAATTGAAAAAAATCTCCCAAGAACCCAAAAAAAGTGAATAAAAAATGTATTGAAACAAAAAAAAAGTTATCTCAAAGCAAAACTTGCAATGAAGTGTGCTACATTTGATTACATTAATCTCATTTTTCTTTCACTGATCAGGATTTCACTTTTTTAGTTTCTCTGCTGAATTTTTTTCAGAGCTGAAACTGAGAAATCACAGCAGCGAAGCTCATGTTCGGGCTTATTGTAAGTTTTGCCTTTGAGGTATTTTTTGTTTCAATTAATTTTCCTTCACTTTCATTTGTTTTTGTTTGATACTTGGGAGATTTTGTTAAATTATTATGACACAAATTTAATTCCATACTCCTAATGGTGTACCTCATTAGTTAAATGACCTGAAGCATAATTGTGCTGGATGGAAGTGAGGCTAACCAGGTCTCTGGTTGTAACTGAGTAACTGTCTAACTTTCTCTCACCTTTTAGTGACTCAGTCTGTCTGATGCCGTAAATATGAATGCTATTTTTACTCAGCTCACCTGGTGCAATGATGGTTAAATCCATTCTCAAGGTGTTTTATAAGCCTGGATTTCTGAAACCAGGTCAGAGAAGAAAAGAGATTCAAATGGCATTAAAAGTGAGCTCAGTATAACTTTTCCTTGAAACACTGATGTTAGACAACTACAGACAGCGCCTTCACTAATCCTGTTGGTTCCTCTTTCAGAGCAACTCTGGTTTCTCTTGTTTTAGAACAAAGCTGATCAGTCTGGCAGCAACCTCCTGAAGCTTCAGACAGTTGCTGGTCGGGTTCACTGCGGCCCATCTCTGCCAGGAATTAACACGCTTACTGTGGGATTACACAGAAACAGACAGTGGCTCTTACATCACACAATGTTGCAGTAATCACCACACTCTTCACAAACCTAACACAATTAGACATCAAATTATCAAAGCAGAAATAATTATCTTTGATCGTGACATTTAACAGAATAATATTTGTTTTCGTGTGCATTACAAAGATGGTATTGTTAATCCATCTGAATGTAATAATTAACAGAGGAAAGTATACAACTCTTTTTTTTTTCTTGTTTGTTTTGTTTTTGCTCACTGTACTTTTCTACAAAATCCTCTTTTTGTTGAACAAAAGCCAAATGTCTCAATTCAGTGTTTAATGTTGTCTTAGCACTGACAATATTAACAAAAACATAATTTCTAAATAAATTAGTGTATGAAATATGCTATATCTTTTCAAAAGGTAGATAAAACAAGACTAAGTATGCAACTAAAGATTTAGTGGTGTGAGATTTCAAAAAAAAATACAACATTAATAGCACTGAAACTCTTTGTCATAACATTACTAATCTACAAAACATACTTTTATATAGTATCAATGAAAATTTCTGCTTATCAGGGCACCTGTTGTTGTTGTTGTTGGGTGACTGGCGTCCCTGCTGGCATCCAGTCCTGACATTTAGACGTGAATAATTATCACCACATGACTTTCTAATTGAAAAAGGAATTAAAGACTAAGGCTTCAGTTTTCTATATATTTCTTATTGTCAACAAATTGCATGTTTGGATAGCCAACTGGGCTGCCAGAGGGACATTAATGGTCAGGGTCCTGCTGCTCGGCATGTTTAACATAGGAGCGGTCGTTATTGTGTGTGGCACCTGATCAGTCAGGCCAAGAAAGAATGCTTTTTTTATCTATCTATCTATCTATCTATCTATCTATCTATCTATCTATCTATCTATCTATCTATCTATCTATCTATCTATCTATCTATCTATCTATCTATCTATCTCATTACGATTTCATTCACTGCACTTCACCTTCACTAAATCCATAGCATGCATCAGGGTTTCTAGGATAGAGTAGTTCTCTTGACTAATAGATAAATGCTATAATCTGTGCAAATCAGCCGATGCACCTGTTTGTCTGCTAGACAGGTTGTGTGAGGTGTGAGAGGACTGAGAAGGAAACAATGTATTCAGACATTTTTAGTGAATATTTTTGGAACGTACTCAGCATACAGATTGACAGCAGACGATGTCAGTTCAACCTGCTAAGGCTGTAGGGGCTGAAACAACTGCTGGTTGCAGAATATTTACATTTACTTAAACTCTTCTGTCATGCAGGAAGTATTTTTGGTACAATTATAGCCCGTTTTTGAACCAAAAAGAGTAATCATTTATTGCATCATTGGTCATTTATTGTATGTGGTACTGTACTAGAGGTGTTGGCAACTGCAAGATCACTGTGATGTGTGGTCCACACAGTAAAACCATGAAAATACAATCAAGGATTTTTTATTAACACTGGCAAGAGTGACACATTTCGCTCAGCACTTCATCAGACTCACCATGGACAATTATAATATTGTTCATTAATTGTGAGCACCTCCATCCATGCCACGGTGAGTCACGGTGAGTGCCGAATGAGAGCACATTTATAAATCAGCATCAACAAGGAATAACAGTTTTCACAGTTATAGACTGCTCACAGATAAAATGAATGCATGAATGGCTTAAAAGTGATTCTTGTTTGATTTTTAGCTGTTTTAATTTTTGACATGAAAGTCTGATTTTAATGTTACCCCGCATTTACTGTACTGAACTGTCAGTGACGTACACAACATCCATTTAACACAGTAAGATGATATCTTTTCTGCCAATCCATTGATCAGCACTGCGCACTTACTGGAACATAATGGATTTCACCTTGACTGAAAATAAACTAATTATAAACTACTGCATTTGTGTGTGAGTCATCTAAATATGGAAATTCAGTTATTCAAAGGTTTCTCTTTGAAGACAGTAACTGTAGTTATTATAGCACTTCACCTTGGCTAAAAAGTCTTTCTAGGCACATAAACACTCCAACAATCAATATTTCTGAATATCTCTCAGAATGAAAATACTATTTAAAGAGAATCAATCACTGTTTAGTGTAGATAACTGGAATGTGCATTGATTCCACCTGAGCTTCACTATTTTTATCTATTAATGATCTCATTCGAGGAAAAAAGGGAAATAGGTTTTCATTAAAGCTGAAAATAGCATTTCACTTCTCCTCCTTCATTAAAAATGTTGTTAAAGGAAATTAATCAGAGCCCAAATCATCCGTCATTGGAGAGCAGCAGCTCAACTATGGTGAGAAAATTAATCACGTGGATCATAATTACCACCCAACATTCAGTCCAGAGAGAGAAAGTAGAGAGTGATTATTTCTAATGATGCACAAGTTTAATATGGATTTACTCTGATAGATTTTTGTTGTAATGTGATGTTATTAAATGTTTATTGGTTTATTCATTTCAGTCACTGCTGCCGATGTGCAGTTCTTCCTTACTATCACTATATGCTATAGCACAGAGAAGAAGAAGAAGAAGAGGAGGAGCGTTATCTAAAATAGCTCAATTACCCAAAATATTTACCGGATAACATGGTGTGCAGACAGGCAGGAGGACAGAAAATAAACTAGATTGACTGAGGGACAGATGGCTGGTCAGCCAGCAGAGTCCTGAGAAGATTAAATTATGCTGGAGGAATTCATTTCAATGCAGTTTCGCTTCCTGCCAAAATCTTATCACAAATTGACACGTTCAGTGAAGTATTGCAAATAAAATGTCGTGTTCAGACAGGCTGGCAGACAGAAAGGTCTCCCACATGTATTACAGTAGTAGTGACACTGGACATCAGCCAATCAATGCAGTTGTAGGGTTGAAAAATCATTTGTGTTTTTTTGTACATTCATCTTTCATTTAAGTGTGCTAAATTTTTCTCAGTGATGTCCCTGGACATCGAGCCAGCAGCAAGTCATCTCTCAAGCAAGTCACTTCTGCACAGCTGTGTGTCTGACTTGAAATGAAAAACCAACACAATGCAGTACATTTATGCATGACAGTTTAACTTCATCCACGCAAAATGGCTTTAGATCACAATGACGTGTAATAGATAGTATAATTACAGCATTTGGGACGAACAAAAAAAGTGGCATCAGTTGTAGAAAAGATTTGACAGACTAAGACTGTAAATGTATGTCATCAGTCCAGATTTCAGTTGAGAGTTGACCTAAATAAAGACAGAAATTACGCTTCAGCGCCTTGAAAAGAATAACAGACAAGAAAAAGACCACTTTTAAAGATGCTGGATACTTATGATATTCTAGAAATGATACTTGAAAGTTTCTTTGTGCTGTCACTTCAGCTTAAAAATCATGGAGGGCTTCATGAGTGAGTTTGAATCGGAGAGGAGGTGCTTTCGCACAGGGGTGGTCACAGGAGTGGGAGTCAATGAGCAGGCAAGAACCTGAGTTCTGGATATACTGGTTTTAGTTGGGGTTTTTTTTTAAGGACTTTGGATGATGCACCATAAAGAATACTATTACAGTAGTCGAATCAGGATGTGATGTGAGTTTCAGCAGCAGAAAAGGAGAGCGTTGGGTGAAGACAAGTTATGTTTTTCAAGTGGGAAACGGCAGTTCTAGTAATGAGATTAGTGTCAAGGATTACTATAAAGTTGCAGATATGTGGGGGGAGGTAGACTGAGTAGTCAGGCAGAAGTTCTGGGTTGCATTAAGACTTGAATCTTTGCCTGTGTCCTATTTCGGAAAAATAGGGCTCCAAATATGACTTGACTTTGGAAATGTTGAAAAAATATATGGGTATTACATTTGATCCTGTCGAAGCAACATTGTTAGACTCACCTGGCATCCACAATACACCTTACCCACAACCTGCAACTCGACTCGAGTTCACTCAACTGTACAGATTTGGGCTTGTTATGCTAGTAGTGACTAATGTTAACCTGGAGCTGCTAGCCTGCAGTGGAGATGAGGAGTGTGCTACTGTGTGGTCGAAGCAGCCTCACTTTTTTCTAATTCCATACCTCCAGATTTTGACATTTTCAAACTTCTACTTCACACAACTTTTTTTTTAACAGAGTACTCCCCACAACCTGGAAAAAGACTTTGATGTTAAAAGTCAGTAGAGTGCTCCTGTAAAAGAGCAGAAGTAGCAGTTAAAGGACAGCAAACCTCATCTACCAACAGTTAACACTGCATGACGACAGTCTCTCCAGAACCATATCTGAGTAGTTGCATTTACCTAAACTTAACCATAGAAGGCAGCAGATCTAAAAACTCTCCAATGAGTTCTTGCTGTTGTTTTAGAGAGACTTCCTGTTCTGTTGGTGAGATTTGAGAACCGGTTCAAAGATATAATGAGTCATATTTTTTTTAAAAAAGAAGAAGAAGAAGAAGAAGAAGAAGAGGAACGAAAATGAATGAAGTTGTCATGGTAATATTTGGGGTGGTTAGATAGGTAGTCACTGTGGTGTCATCAGGTGAGGGGGTTCCAGGCGTTTGCTAGGATGTTACTGATTACTTTCTTGGTGTTTTTAACAGTGAGGGAAGTGGTTGCCATGGCAATTGAGTGTGGTTGATAAGGGATCTGTGGGGTTTGTAATAGTCAGTGCTTGACCGTCTCCCCCTGAGATGATAGATCTATATGTATGGTAAATGGTAAATGGACTGCACTTGTATAGCGCCTTTCTAGCCTTCCGACCGCCCAAAGCGCTTTCACACTACAAATCACATTCACTCATTCACACACATTCATACTCTGAATGGGTACAGGGGCTACCATGCAAGGTCCCAACCTGCCCATCAGAGGAAATCTAACCATTCACACACTGATGGCACAGTCATCAGGAGCAATTTGGAGTTAAGTATCTTACCCAAGGACACATCGACATGCGGACTGGAGGGGCCAGAAATGGAACCGCCAATCCTCCGATTAGCTCTACCTCCTGAGCCGCAGCCACCCTATTTCTGTCTTTTTCAGAGAAATAGAAACATTTTTGATTCCTTTTGTATGTCTTTATATTGTGCTTCATTTTCTATCTTAGATGGAAACAAATGAGATGAAAAGACAGAGTGGAAATGACAGAGCAGGGTATTCAGATAAGTGCTTTGAGGAAAACAACAACAGCCAGGTACAATTTTTTAAAGACTGTTAATATCTATTGAATTTATTCACACAGTCTGCACAAGAAAAATGTTTAAATAAAACGTGGAATATCCGCACTTCTCGAGGTGTACTGTATCTGATTTAAAAGCCTCAGAAAAATGGAAATGTTCTTTTTCATTCTTTGTTGACGTCTCACTTCAGATCTCTGTTTACGACGATATTTCTTCGCACAATGTCAGACAGGAGTAAAAAAAAAATACACATGAAAACAGTGTGAATTGTCTGAAGCTCTGAAGGTGTGTTTGGTTTATCTCGTCTGACACACAAACAGCCTCAGAAGTGAAAACATCTCTTTCAAGATAAGGGACAACAAAGCTCCTTAAGCTTTCTCAAATATATGAAGGGTATACAAATTACAGTTTATCTTACATCAGATGGCAAGAAGCTGTGACAAAGTGTCTGGCAAATACCTTTTAGTTGAGATGTCATATTGATCCAAAATCTTATCTCTTAGTGTGCATATTCCTTTCATTTCTCCTGATACGCAATGGATTAAGATCCTGAATTGAGTTTAAATGAGACAATCTAAACACTTATTGTTGACATTTGCTTTTTTTTTTTTTTGCATTAAACAATCATGTTATTTTTATTGATTAGTTCTCTTTTAAAATGAATAAATGCTCCAACAAGCATCTCTATTCGGTAAGATGTGTGCAGATATTCTCTACAGAGAATAGAAGATGTCACAATCATTTCTCCAAATCTTTTGTGAGGACATTGAGGGAGAGTCAACAGAGAAATGTTTACAGGCTGTTGGAGGTATGAGTACTGCCGGCTAATAAAGCAAAGGAGAGAAGAGCCAGAAGTGGACTGTGCTAAATATACTACTGTAGTTACAGCATATCTTTGTTCATTCATTCATACTGTAGTGTGATTGGTGAAGAGGCAGGGTGCATTTTTACATGCAGATTTATGCCAAGGAATCTAGCCTGAAGCCAGTGGGACAAAAATTATTATGTATCTACTGTTACAAACCTGACCAGTCTACACTGAATTACCAGGGCTGACACTTGGGGGGCTGTTTGGTTCATATATTCAGTTAATTTCAATTCAAATGCATGTGGAGGACCGGAAAAATGTATGCGCCTGTTTCTGAGTCTCAGCTCTGGGTTCAAGCCTGATAAAGCTTCAATCATGCAGTTTAAAAAAAAAAGCGGATCAATTGAGGTCAACGGCTAAAAATTATTTATGGAGGAAATGCTGTCACACTTTATGATAAATAAATTAAATTAAAAACGCAGTCACCTGTTAAGTGACTTTATGTTAGTGCCAAAACCGTGAAGGTTTTGAGCTGACGGAGAGAAAATCAGACCTGCTCTGTGTTCTGACTGCTTTCTGTGCACATGCATGCTGATGTAATCTGACACAATTTCAGCCAAACTCGGAAGATGGCGGAAGTGACATTTTAATAGGCCAGTATGATAGCACTATTTATTCTGCAGGAAATATATTCTGACCTTTTAGATTGAGGTGATGTTATTGTTGAGCACTTTAGTTTGATAGCCTCAGCACCTGAGCTGACTATATGACTGTTTTACTATCTAATGAACTAATGTGCTGTTTTCATGGCAGTGGGGCAAGAGTGTTGTGAAGCATGACATTAGCCCAGAGCTCCGCTGCAGGACTGAACGAATGACTGATCGGGTGACTGACTGTTTGACTGGCCGATTTTTGAGGTTTGTGTCCAGCTGGGGAGCGCTGAGGAGTGTTGTGAAGCGTGATATTAGACCTTGAGCTTTCACAGCGGGAGGTGTCAGAGTCCTAACAACCTCTGAGCATCTCCGATCCGTCAGCTGTGACTGACAGCTGCTCTCATCTGGAACAAAATGCTGCTAAAAGAGAGAAGCTACTTTAATACTGTGAGAAGACAAGGAGAGGGCCAGAGGACTAAACCTGTTATTAGGGTAGAGTGACTGTCTACAGATTACTGGATCACCGGAGAACATAGCACTACTAAATGCAGGTTGAGTTCCTAGTCAACCACCAGAAAGTGCCACAGAGAAAGCTCGGTGGTGTAGTGACTATTTGTATGTGACTAGGCTCAACTTGTGATGCTTCTATTTAGACTGACTGCTGATTTGAATAAAACTGGATGGTGTGACACAGTTTGCAGTTACATTTCTTCCATCTTGGACTCCTGTTCTATTTTCAAAGATGTTTTGCAATTGTTCAGTGGTGCAAATGAACATGTTGTTCCTCAAAGTTGAAGGCTACATTAAAGCACTGCAAGTGTTTACTTTGATCCCACAGCAAATCCTCTGATTGCAGCAATTACATAATATATTTAAAATTAATAAATCTACTAAAACAAAAAAATCTATTTCAGTATGATTTGCTGTTATAAATCCTGGTGTGACTAGTCAGTTAGAGACTGATCATCTCAGCAAGTTCCCCCAAACTATATACAGTAAATTTACATTCAAATGACAAATCACAAATGACAACTACAACACCTTTAGTACACTGATGTAATGAATTGGTTTCTCATAGAGTTCCTTTGACCTGAGAAAACCCCCCCTAGTGTTACGGAAGAGTTGGGAATCATCTCGTTCTGAAGGTATTGGTTGTTGCTGTTTCAGTCTATCCTTTTATGTATAATTCAAAGAGGACAATCGACAACATAAAGAAGGAGGGGTGCTGCCTGTCTGAAAATAAGTCTATGTGTGGTGATATAGGGCTAAGACAATATAGTATTTGTTAAAAAAAAAGTTGGTTTAAAGAGTGAGATAAAAAGACAAAACAAGTTTAATACTGGAGGACAGACGCCTTCTTTTATGATGCAGCAACCTAAAAGTTCTTATTAATGGCACATTACTCATCTATAAACATTATAGATGCTGCTCAACTCAACTCCTAAATTATTTATTAACATTATAACTTTGTAAAGTACGCCTCGTTAGGAAGTGATACAAATGATTATTAGTTTCTTCTTATTGAATGCTAATGTTAGTCCTCCATCACAGTTCTGGTCTGACCACACAAGAAGCATAAAAGAAAAATGTCTTCAAAGTAAAATGTTGATTCCTGGAGAACTGGTCTGACTGGTCTGAAGGGTTTTTGTATCACAGGCTAGTTGGAGTCATTCTGTGAAATACTGTAGTACTGATGTAGTGGTTTCAGGCCTCAAACCTATAAAGAGGAAATTGCCCACATATACGTTTGGACAATTATTCATTTCTAATAACCTGCTTCACACTCCTTGGTAATAACATAATTTCCTGCTCTTCACTAACTCTTAATGCATTTAGCGCTGCCTCAGGCTACATACTTCATGTAGATTATGTTTCTCTGCACACACGTAATTTCCTCCTCTGACTCTCCTCCTTTCTCACTGCGTCTCTGCGTCCTCCTCCTGTCTGTCTCCCTCCATCTGTCTATCCATCTCTCATCAGTTTGTTCTCTCTCTCTCTCTCTCTCTCTTTTTTCCCCCTCTCACTCCTCCTCTGTCTTTCTTCCTGACGATGTCGGTCATTTTTCTCTGCAGGGTTTCTTCCTGTCACAGCTGACACTCGTTTCCCCTCTACCAATCTCCTGCTGACAGCAGCCGGGCTGATCTGAGCAAACTATTTCTCTTCCCATGTAAACATCCATTACTGACCACCGAGTGACAGAGAGGGTGGTGGTGGGGGGGTGAGATGCCATGAGGTGTTCCTGCTTCCTCAGCTGACATGTCTTCAACAAAACAAACCTTGTGAAAGCTTTGACCTCAATTCCACAGGTGAGGACATTAGCAGTCTGCCTCTATCACAAAAAACTCGAAGCATCAGTTGTTTCCAACAGCAACTCCCTACAGGAAACACACATGGTGGCATTAAGTGAGGCGATGAAAGAAGCTGACTAGTGCTGTACATATCACAACTGAACTAATTGTTCTTTGAATACTGAAAAAAACAGACACCACATTGGCAGGTAGCTCCATCAGATGCATATCCAGCATGATTTATCAGATATCCTCATTACAGTTAAAGTCTATATAAAATCACACTTGCTTCAACTGATTTTTTTGCCACTTGGAGAAAGAAAAAACCCCCACAACAACACTGACATATTTCCCATTATAAAGTATAAAGATTTTTTTTGCCACCTCGGGGCAGTGTGACAAGCCTGTTAACAAACATTTCCTTATTTACACATCCTGCAGACATGGAACAACTTTAGCATTCACTGGGAGTCTTGTTACTGGCCAGCTGCTGACAGTGAGTCCAATACTCATTCTCCTTTTAGCTCTGATTTGGTTTCCATCAACTCCTAGGGAAAATATCAGACTCTCAATCGTTGGTGACAATGAAGAAGAAATGCATCTTTCAAACCTAAAGTTTTGACTCAGTTTGGATTTCACGATGATGAAAGAAAGAAACACAATAAAGGCTATATTGTCTGCAAGAACTTTCTCATAAAAATAAGATACAACAGCAACACGCTGATTTGATTGAGAAGACAACCACCACATCTGCACGGCAGCCTCAGCCTGCACTGGATGATATGTGTAAGGTGAAGTTGCTTTTTTCATCGCCAAGGGCAGTGAGCATTATTAAATCTATTGCCGTGTTTGTGTGCAAAGACCTTCAGCCTCACAGAGTAGTGGAAAATGAGGGTTTTCACAAAAATGCTTCAGACACTAGAACCAAGATGTGAAACACCCACGGACGAAAATGAAAAGTGAAAAATATACTCGGATCTGCTGTGAGAGCTGGCCTCATCTGCGACGCGTGGACCTCCAGGGCCACTGAGTCCTACATGACAATCGTAGTAAATTTCATTGATGAGTGGATCATCCAAGGTCACTTTCTCCAAACTAGAGCGATACTGTTGATACATGTGAGTTGCTATGACTTGATATGTTGGAGACACAGACTGCTCTACTTTCCCAGTTTCAGGCTGTTTAGAGTGGAAATTAATGGACTGTTAATGAGCATTGTACATTATGTGACTATTTCCTGCTCCTTCAGTTATAATAGTAGATAGTATTGTATCATGAGTTTATCTTTGATTCCCACCTCTACCCAACAGACATTACTGGTTGCCTTTCCGGGCACTTGACGTATATGAGCTAAAGATTCACTCCTCTTTTAGCTCTGATTTTGTCTCCACAGACTCTTGAAAGCTGTTGCTGGAAATGTGGTTGATTAAAATGCTGAGGCTGAACTCGTCATAATCCATCCACTGATCTGCTCCTCAGTCCCTCTTTGCAACCACACTCTCTCATACACAGCCCTCTGTATTGCTGTCTGCCTCTATCTCCAGCTCCTGCTCACTCCTCTCAGGCCATGTTCTTTCCTCCTTCTCCACAGACCTGCCATCTACGAGATGTCCACCAGATGCCCTCGGACTTTCCCTCCTTTTACCCACTTGTTCCCACTTGATTCATGGACATACTGCTTGGGTTCTTCTCAACTTCACCCACAAGTGACAGAATCTTGGAGATTATTTTAACACTTTTTGTTTTGTAGGAGTCGATAAGAAAGCACAGTTAGCCTAGTGATTGTTGTCTGCCGCCATAACGTCAGACTGAATGATATTTAATGAGGCTTTGGATGATAAATCTTTGTACAGCAGTTCCCTTGTAGAGGAACATGACGCTCTTGAAGTGTTGATACCTGAGCATAAAGCTGTCAGATCCTTTTGTTTTAAGTTAAATACCTTGTTTTCCATTAGCAGTTTCCTACAAAAGGTCGAGCAATCATACAACAATTCAGGATTTTTATTAGGGAACTGCTCAGGACTGTCTCAGCGCTAAATGTCACCAATCACCTGTTGATTTAGTATCTTAATGCTTGACCTGTATGGTCACCATTATATTTGAATTATGACTTTTTCTCGGAGCTAAACTGGGAATTACTCCGCTCTAATGATATTCTTCTCCGTAACTGAAGACCTGCTTGTTTAGTCCGCAGGGTGTTTAAATTGTTGTCTGCAGGAGCCAATCAGCTGAGTGTGGAATTAATGGAGACGCTAATGACTCTACTGAATCAGAGTGGAGCTGTTTGCGCTTCAGTGGCGGTGGGTTCAAAGGGTTAATGGTTTATTTCTCCTTTAGAGCCAGGAAGGCAAATAATGTGGTGATACAGTAATCTGGAGAGAGGAGAGGAAAGAAGATGAGAGTGGACGAAACTAGATAAGAGAAGAGGATATTTGATTTTTTTGCAACACTTTACTTCAAGTCCTCCATTTTGCATTCATAAGCAATATACAAACATTTAATAAATTGTTTACAGCACACTGTAATGTCATTATAAGTACATATGTGGACATTTATGTTTTTAATGTACAGTATTTGTCAACAATTTCCTTTTCCTATTTTTCCTTTTTTTACTATATTGCCATTTATTATCTGTTTATGAACCTTGATACACATTCATAAACACAATAAACACAGCTACATTATGTGTGTGAATGTATGTTTGCTGCTTATAAATTCTCAGAAAGAGGACTTCTATATCTTCCCTCTATTCCATCCTCTTATCTTTTCTTCCTCTCTAAAGGTGCAACCTGCAAACCTGCAACCTTTTTAATTCTCCATAACGGTGTTAAATGGCAGCTGTGATTCAGCGGGTCATTTATTCATAGTTAGACTCATTTATGTTCTACCAAGACTAATTAGCTGCTTAAAATTCCCTTTCTGTCACAGTAGAATTAATTCATGCCCTGACCTGAACAAAGAGGAAAAAAAAAATCTCACACTACATTGTCTGCTTCTTTCTGTAGTGACTGGCAGTGTTATGCTGCCATTCGGTAGTTCAAAGTCTTCATTGTGATTAAATGAATACTGTGTACAGTGATTAAAAACTTTGGATTCCTATGATGTCTCATCATTTAATTTCCTTTTGTAGATGATTTCCTGTTGGACCTGCACATTTTAAGAAACAGTTTCACATTTTGGAAACATGCTTCTTTGCTTCTTTGCCAAGAGTTAAATAAGATTGATAGCGAGCAGACAGTTAGCTTAGCTCCATGGCTGAATAAGTATTTTTCTTTTACAGTGGCCCTGGGGTGAAAAACATAATGACATTTCAGAAACACAACATTTAAACATTTGTAAAATGTTGTTGTATTTTCTGTTTTGATTTTGTGTTTCCTGAAATCTTTTTGTGTTTTGCACCTCAGGGCTGCCATATATACTTCAGTAAAAGGTGAAATACCATAATCTAAAAAAACTCAATTACATGTATATGTCCTGAATTTTAAAATGTTACTGTGGAAGTATTATAACAGAAATTTAAAGTATCAAAAGCAAAAGTTCTCACTATATAGCATGGAGTGTTATATTAATATAGTATTTTACATTATTCTGTTTATGTCACTGATAAATACATATAAGCATATTTCAGCGTTAGATACTTTACATATTACTGGATAGAATGATAATAAGCAATGGTACCGCATCATGTTATAAAGGCAAATAATACGTTTTTTTATGTAAAATCTTATAAATCTGAATAAGTAACTAGACACCAAGTGTCAAATAAGAAGCACTAGGGTAAATCATATTTTCCTCTTAAATGTAGTGGCGTAGAAATATTAAGTAGCATAAAATGGAAATACTCAAGTAAAGCACAAGTGCCTCAAATTTGTACTTCAGTAAAATATTAGAATAATGTACTTGGTTTCATTCCACCACTGGCTTAGTTTAGCATAATGACTGGAAATAAGTTTTTTTTTGTTTTTTTTTTAAAGCCTGGCAGCTCTTCTAATGCTCACTAATTAACACTTTGATATCTTGTTTGTTTAATCCTCATAGGCATAAAAACAAAAAGTTAAGGATTTACTAGGAGGAATATGTTGGACTGTTTCTTTTTCTGGCAAGTGGCAGTCTGGAGTCTGGAGGGAGTCACTGGTACGATTTTGTTACTTTTGGACAAAGCAGGCGAGCTGTTTCCCCTCATTTCCACTATAGCCGGCTGTTGGCAGTAGCTTCATACTTAGTGTACTGACATGACTCTTTACAAGCAGAGACTTCAAAAAAAAAAAAAAAGCAACCAAAGAAAAAAAATGCTGTGATAAGGTTTTGGTTTGCTTCATATTCAGTGTCATGTGACTGACTGGCTGTGAATTTTTAGCCAATGGCAGCTTAGCCTATTTTAACAGTAATTACAAAGAGATATACTGTAATGGTCAAATGAATCTTCAGATCAGTTAAGACTGCAATCACAGAGATGGTTGCCTCCCAGCTTCATCTGAAACCAGCCAATGGCAGTCTGCCGCTGTAATGAAGCAGAGCGGTGGGTTGTGGGCCGTTAGTATCCAACCAGGCTTCCCATCAGCAGAGATGGACTGGGTTCAGTCACATCATATTGGCTGTGTAAGTGGGGCTCTCACAGCTCTGTGTAATTATCACCCATTTGACACAGTCTGAGCGTCTCGTCTGGCATATGAATGAAGGAGATAAAAATACTGAGATCACAGTGAACCGGAGCCTTGTACCTGAAAGAATTATCAACGGCTCGACTCCCATCAATGTCCTCGCTGAGCCCTCGCTAACACACAACAATTATCTTGTTTGTGGCCGATTTGCCTCCTCTTCAGGCTGGTAATTTATTTCCTTTGAGATGTGAATTCCTTCTATAATTCCTAAACATCAACTAGTGTGTTGCAGGTTTGTAGAGGCTATATGGCACAAAGCCCAGACCTGCTACTGATGTGTACAGCATTTAGTGATGCAGATAATAGGAGCTTAATGATGTGTGTGTGTGTGTGTGTGTGTGTGTGTGTTTGTTTGTGTGTGTTTAGGTTTTTAATGCTCACTCTCCTGGGAATCTGTACACCAGATATCAGTGGTCAAGTCCAGGCAGTTCATCATTTTGTTCACTGACCTTTGCTAAAACACAGGAGGAATCATCATCTTTTAAACGTCGTCTTTAGCCTTGACCTTCCTAAAATATGCTAATCCAAAACACACAAAGACATCCCTGTAAATTAAATCCAATCCTTCCGTTTCACTTCCTTTCCAAAGGCTGATATGTGACAAAAGAAACTAAATCACTTTTGAAGTAGAGCTGAAGGAAAGCGTGTTAATTGTTGAGGCTTTTTTGGCAATGGAGGTTGAAAGACATTTTTTTAAAAAGCTGGTATTCCTGGTATTTCAAGAGAGGCTTTTGATTCATTTCCAAACCAGCTTGAGAAGGCTGAGCAGAGCTGGATTAGCATCACTCTTGAAAAATATCCTCTTAAGCTAAATTTGTGGATCTTTTTTTAAAAAAAAAAAAATGTTTAAGGAAGCCCTCTATTCTACAATCCACATGAAGAACATTTCTCCTTGCATATGGTCATCGAGGGTGATGATCTGTCATCTTTAAAAGTGGTTTCAGAGAAATAAATTTTATGGTTTGCCACGTCAACTTAGCTGCCCTTGGCTCTTACAAACCTCACTGGGCCCTGCATTGAAAAAAACGCAGAAGCTCCCACTGACTCACCTTGTCAAGGCCTGACTGGCAGGATAATGGCTCTGCTGTCTAATTGTACCTCATGTGCTTTTACTCCAGAGACTGGAAATCATGAATACGGCATGTCACGGATTGAAGTACATTTGGTCAACAATACAAACAAAATGGACAACGTAAAAATGATACATTTCATGGATGTTTTGAGTCACTATTCTGTTGAGTTGAGTAAATCCAGTCAGGTTCTTTATTCTAAATAAGGAAAATCTTAATACTACAACAAACATAGATTATTTAGAACAAATGTAGGACAACAGTTTGTGTTTGGCACTTTCTTGTTTCCACATTTGCAATCCCCCTGTGTACAGAGACATGGTTTTCTGCGGTTGGTGTGGTAGAACCTGCCTGGCCTGCACAGAGCCCTGACCTCAATCACCACCACCACCGCTGACTCTGAGTCAGGCCTTATCGCCCGACATCACTGCTTGACCTCACTAATGCTCTTGTGACTGGGAACAAATCCCTGCAGCCAGGCTCCAACATCCAAAATGTTCACAGAAGAGTGGAGGCAGCAGTTAAAGCAGCAGATTAATGGCGACGTTTTTGTAATTACATCTTACAGGCAAACTCATATTGGTGTAATGTTCAATAATAAATAATTGATATTGTTTATATATCATCTTTCAAAAAAGGATCACTTTACTTAAAGCCTCCATATCATTAGTATTTATAAGATGTATACAAACTAGGGATGTGCAGAGAGTCCAGTATTTGTGTTTGTTGAGGCAGCAAAATTATTTATATTTGTATTCAAATAAAAGTGGAAATAGGCGAAAAGTTTTAAGTGTTAAAATAAGTGTCATACAGGTCTCAAGCTCAAGTCTCCTACATCCACCTTCAACTCAACCTCTCCAAGTTTCCTTGTCATCTTAGCTAGCCAGTCCCAAAACATCAGCACTGGTGGGGTGTCCTGATCATCATCCAACTAGCCTTTAAGGGTCATTTGGCCTCAATCATGTGTCAATTTGCCCTGTACAACATCAGGAAGATCAGACTCTACCTCTTGTAATTTCACACATTGAGTACTGCAACTCCTTACTGGCAGAAAAACAGAATATATTCACATTTAAGTAGCTGAAATCAGAGAATTTAGACCTTTTTTCTTAAAAAATTACCATTTATGATCATTTATAAAAAAAAAAAATAGTCGGTGATTTATTTAATAGTTGGCAACAAATTGATTAATCAACTAATCGTTACAGCTCTACTCACTACAACCCACACCCTTCATCACACTGTCGCCAACCACAACACAGGTCATCATCACTGCTGCCAATATAGACAGAATTGTTAGAGCTGTTGACACATTTATTGATTACTTATTGATTACACGGTGTTCAGTGCAGACACACACAGACAGGTGAATTACACTGAAGTTAAACGAATTATATAGAACTGCATGTAAAGCAAACTATATAGGTTTGAAATGAAGACATTAGGCTGCATTGCATTGAGCTGACAAGAATAAATATGTGCTTATGCAACAGTTAAAATATTGAGCGTCCAAAAAGCAAAAAAGAAAACATGGTAAATTAATTTTAGAAAGTACATGCATCAGAAAAAATAGATATGACACCTCATTAAGATGATGTAAACACAGTGTACTGGCATTTACATAAACTTATTACAAGAGAATATTGCAGGATTTTACAGACTTTAAGGCAGATAAACGTCTCTGGTTCTCTAATTACACTGCTGAAGAATTTGCTGCAACCCTGACGAGACAGACAAGTTCTTCTGTGGGAGGAATTAAATTAAAATAATATCCAGACAAGCAGAATGTGGTACAGAGGCAAAACAAAATCATTAGTTGTTCTTCTTGATCATGACCTTTATCCACCACCTCCAGCCCACACAGCACTGTCTTTCTGGAGAGAGAGAGAGGAGATTAAAACAGACACCAAAAGTTTTCACTTGTCTGTTGGGGTGAGGAAGAGCACAACATGACTAAAGAAAAGAGCAGAGAATCAGTTTGAAGTCAAGTCAGATTTGAAGTTTCTGTGTGTCTCCTCTGTAGTCCTCTGTAAATAGTGATGTGCTGAGAGCTCAGTATTTGTATTTGTATCTGTACTTATTGAGTTTTTGTTTTTAGTATGCTTTTGATTTAAGGATATTAAAGTGTTTGTGAATAAACTATCTTACAAGGGTGGTCCTCACATCAGGCCTTGAACTCTCCAGGTCTCCCAAATCCTAGATGACTGTGCTGGCTACTGAGCTAGACAGACCAGCACAGAAACAGCACAGCGTATAACGAGTAGAGAAGAACTTCAAAGGCAATTCTTGCTTTGCAATTTTCATTTCTTACCTATTTCTTACAACCTAACTTTGTGGAAAGGAGAAGGGGAACAACAGGTTATGGAGAGTCCCTTGAAAGGAATTTGCTTGTGTCAGTAGCTCAGCTTTATCTCTTGGAAACACCCCCAACTCCAGGAGTGATGTCCAAATTAGGAAATGTGCGTCATGTAGCAGGTGGATGTGACTCCCTCAGTTGAGACCTGCTGATAGACGTAACAGCGGAGCAGAGGAGAGAGACTGAGATAGCAATGTAACTGACCTGCACACTGGTATTTGACGTGTTTTTTAAAATTATAATAAAGTGGATGTGTTGTGCGAGTGTGCAAGACTGCAGATAGACCCTTCTCATGCAGCCTCCTGAGCAGCCAGAAGTCGGCCTGATGCAGCCTCCAGAAGCTGCCCAATCAGAAAAGAGTGAGCTCATGGGGAGGGGGCCTTAAAAAGATAGGCACTAAAACAGTCTCTTTTAGACAGAGGCTGAACTGAGGGGTTGCATAAAAGGTCAGTATAAGAAAAATAAGGAGTTTTTACACTGTAAATCATGATATATATTCCAGTAGAGCCCAGATTAGAAATATAGACCTGGAAATACGCATAATATGTCTTCTTTAAGATCTCAAGATTGTTCTTATGGAGGATTCTAATAACAAAGTCAGTCCAGTAATGCATTTTAAAATATATAAAAATATTTATATGATAGAATAAGGCAGACAGTGTTCTTTTTGGTCCACATACATGAATAATGTCTTTGTGTTTTTGTGTGCAAATGCATCTCAACTCCTCCTGGTGAAGGTACCATGGCTCCATATGGGCTACAACCACTTCAGAGACACAGCAGGAACCTTCATCGTATTCAAACTGCTGTCAGTTACAATAATGCATTAAACCAAGAGGGGATGAGAGAGAGGCAGGCAAAGAAAAAGATAAAGGCAAGACTGAAAGGTAACAATAGACAGACAGTGAGAAGAAAAAAAGAGGCAAGATTAAGAAAGAAATGTTTTGAACATTCAGCCAAATTTCACGTAATATATTCCACCAAGGACAGAAGGAAAGAGTGACAAAAGAAAGAGAGGAATAAAGGGCTGTTTTTGTGCAACACACCAGCCTTTCAGGTGTCTTTGTGGAAATAAAAGAGCAAGCAGGTTTGACCTGCTGGCTGGCAGGTTGGCAGGAGGTCAATGAACTGAGATGGGACACTGGAGCTGTGTGTTCAGCTGGTGAATGGAGCTCCTCAGGGATATCACACACACACCTTTCTTCCCTCTCTCTCTCACGTTTATCAAGTCATCTAATCCAGAGCAGCTCCTCTGATGAGCTGCTGTTGATTGTGTTGGTGTGAAAGAACCTGAGATCTGATCCGGTCTGGAAACCAGACTGCAGTCTGAAACACTTTTAAACACATCAGCGGCTGCAGTTTCATGAGATACGATTTCTTCTTTTTGAATGAAACCAGGTTGACAATAAACACAAAAGGATTTATGTGAACAGGAAATAGAATGATGGAATAAGGCGTCCTGAAGTGTCCAATCCATCACAGATAGAGTTTTGTTATTTGACCTCTGTTGAGTTTGTGGCACCTTTTCAGTTACTGCTCCTATTTGTCTTGAAGAAGGTGCAGAGTAGTTAGTCACTGCCCTTTTCCCCTCTTTAAATGCGATACTCCTCTGAACCAAATAATAAAAAAAATGCTGTTATTAATGAATCTTTTAGTGAAAGTTCAAACAGGAAGATAATTATCACTCTACAGTATTTGGATGTCACTGTGGGGCTAAACCTCTTAGTTATTATTCACTGGGATTTGTTCAAAGGCTTTCCTATTGTGCAAAAATCATCGTCGCTGAATAACATTAAACCACTATTAAACCACAACTACCTGTTTTGTCTCGCTGCTCAAGTTGCAGTCTATGCCACTTTGCAGGTTCACCTCTCCATGACCCGACCAAGGCCATATTTCTCCAAATCGCTGCTATTCATAAGGCTCTTTTCATATAAATGTTTCCTATTAGCAGGGGTCAATGCCAAAGTCTTTATCAAATAAAGAAATCCACTAGTTGGTTTGGTAATACCGAATGTAATGTTTCCATCTTTTGTTTCTGCCCATGTTGATTTGCGTTTTAAGTTTTCCTGTGACAAATTGTGTCAGAAATCCAAACACGCAAAGTTTAAAGAGCAGAGGTGGAGGTGAATCTCTGTAATGTTTGGGTTGAATCTTTGTGCGGTACACATTACATTTTCAGAAACAGCAAAGTCAATTATCTTTTTTTAACAATACCAATATAATTAGTATCAAATCTTAGCTACAAACTTTCAAACATACCATATATATTTTTACTTTTAATATCGTAGTTTAAACTTCTCAAACATCCATACTTTTCAATCTTACGTTCATTTTGATGAATTGTGGATGTGATTTTTCGGTCTCGCAGATGTAAACATTTCATAAACGTTTCAGAGAAAAGTGTCATTTTCATCCTAAAAATCTAAAACACTCCTTTTCATTTCATCGTTTTACATCTCTGCTACTATAGGAACATTAAATTTAATTCATATAGACATGACAAGAATATATCAGGATGAACACTTAGAGAGGCTATTTGAGAACTGATCCTGCTGTCAGCATCTGTATCTGTGTCTATGTCTGTGTTTCTTAGGAGACAAGTCGTTGCGACATGAAAGGTCGAGCCATAAAATGTTTGGGTTGTCATTTTCTTCTAATAATGCACTTCAATGTAAAGGATGTCTTCTTCTGAAGGCTGCAGATGCACTCAGACATTTTTTTTTTCCTTCGCTCAACACAGACATTAAAGAGGCAAATCCTCCACACACAAAGAGCAGTAATTGGACTATTTATGTCCATTTCCACACTGTTAGGATGTGTGAAAAAGACCTAACAGATTAAAGAGGTACATTACGTCGCCGCCACGCCGCTAACAGCCTGGTTAATGTGTTTCTTTCTCTTCGTAAATGTTTGTCCTGTGGCTTCTCAGATGGTCGCGTGCAAAAGATGATAAGGAACCTAAAAAAGGAAAGTTGTTTCTGGGATTATTTCTTCCTCTCTATTCACCCTCCGTCTTGTTGAGTGGTTCTTGTAGTGTTTTTTTTTTAGAGGCAGTTTAACATTCAGAGAAAGAGGCGGTTCTGTGTCGGTTCAGATGTTCATCTCAATCAAAGAGCTCTTCAAACAGGGCTTTGATTATATTTTAAAAACAAAAATCTGCAGCTTGTCCGACTCACTGAATTATTTGTAGATTCTAACTGAGTGTCTCATCATGAAAAACGTCTCTCATCATCTCCATCAATTCCTGTTAGATTAAAAGGGGAATTACACTAATTTTAGACCTGAATCTCAGTTTACTCATCATTGGGATTACTACTCATCTCGAGAGGTTTAATTTCTTCTGTGAAAGAAGGAGCTGCTTAAAGTCTGAAAATAACCATGAGGGTTATCTTGAGTTGGGCTTGGAGACTTCATATTTTTAACTGCATTACAGACTGTGGCCTGGGGTTTGAACGTTGTGGGCATTTGCCACACAGACAAAGTTCAACAAAAGACTCTTTCATGTTGCGTCATGGAAAATGTGGGATCCAGTATTTTTTGGAGCTTGATGTTGCTAAGAATTAAAAGTCAGGCTATCTCTGCTGCATCACGTTTGACTATTATTACGTGAATCTGACACTTGCATGCCTCCTAACTTCTCCGAGCCTCCTTTAAAGTATAATTGTGGTTTATTTCCACATGACATATTTCCCATGAATGTGGCTGATGTGGCTCTTTGGATCATGCTAACTTTGCACTCACCAACTATTTTAGAGAGATACACAATGGCTCAATCAAAATTATGTATATTGGGGCAAGCGAGTCCTTGTTTCCCTGAAGAAACATTCAGAAAAACACTTTCATAATGAGTTATAGGGTCTCCATGGAAACACCTGAGGTCTTACGTCCCATTTCATAATGCATTTTACTCCCTCGCAGCTCAGCGCCCTCACAGACTTGAAGTGATGACGGGGACTTATTACAACTGAGAGGGCTCAGTCAATAAGTCTCGGAGGTGTACATTTGGATTCAACTTCAGGTTTATGTTTTTTGAAAGTAAATTTTACAAAGGTCAAACACGGGCACCAGATTTACCTAGCTTAAGCTTAGAGTAGCAGCTAAAGATAGCATGCCTCACATTTAGGTTCATCTTTGTCTTTGTTGTAGAAACTGACAGCTTGCAAGACATGGCGATATTTAGTAACTTCAGCAATATTTTTAGTAGGTTGCTTGTTAATACAAGAAGGATTTATTGACATTGTGAGATTGGATATTTTGTCACATTGCTATTTTTTCACAAACAACTAACATTAATTTGAACAGTCACAGCACATGTAACCCATTTAAATAGCAAATTGTGCTCATTGCTTTATTGTCTCTGTTATTTGATACATCAAAGTTTAAATGTGTCCGACATGATCTCACTGTTTTAGAGGGATTAAACCTGTCTATGTGTGTCTGCTATTTATTTAGTAGTCTTATGGCCTGAGGGGGGAAAAACTGTTCCCAGGCACCTGAGGCCATGCAGATGCAGTTGGGCCTTTTTAACAACGATGATGTGGCTAACACACATCAGTGTCAATGTTAACCCCAGATATTTTAAACCGCTGTGCCGTTGATGGTCACTGGAGACATTTTGGAGGTTGGCGCTGTCCAAAAATAAAAAGAATCTCAGGGCAGCCTGGTGTGGTGTGAGAGTGCTTGGTGCTGGTGGGCAGTGAAAACCTCCAACTTGAAACTTCATTTCAAATGATGGACCTCAGCAATATGTCTGTCCGTCCTGTGGTGTGCTGTTTAGTCCAGTCAATCTGACTCAATATAGGGCCTAACCTAGGAGAAATTGCAATAGTAATGTTTCATAGTTTTTCTTGGCCCTAATACCCTACTACATCATACATTAAAAATATACCTTAGCAGATTTAGTGGAACATACTTTTTTCAAGGTCAAAAGTAACATTTCAACATGTTAAGTGATGTGGTCTTTCTAAAATGGTGTTAATACTGGAAGGTCTTTGTACACCTATTCAACATATTTAGTGTATTTTCCTAAGTTTTTGGGGTCAATCTTTCCAATAAAACACTTTTTCAGAGGATATGCTAATGTCTTATAATTGTATTTGGGCTACTATTAGCCCCAAACCTAATTTTTTTTTGCCAAATTTTCCACTCAAAGTGCTCATATCAGTGTACCTGCATCTATATCTACCCTATAATTTAATAACTCCCACCATAAAGGGTGTTTTAACTGGTGAACAGTGTCTCACTCAGGCTCCGACAACTTCTTACTGTAGTTCACGGGTTTATTAACATAAGCATTCATACAACTTCCACATACTATGCCACCTAGGCGAAAAGCAGTGTTCACCATGTGTGTTAAACTGGATGTGTTGGTGCAATTTTGATAATATTTTACTGAGATTGGCCTGGTTAAACTCCCCAGAAACAATTAGTGCAGTATCTGGATGTGCAGTCTCCCTCACTATAACAGTGCCTCAATACTTTACAGTTACTTAATCAGTACAAGCACTGACATTTTAGGCCAGATGGACCTCTTCAGTTTCTTAAAATAAACCCTGAGGTTAAACTGGCATTTTTTAAATTTGCTGAAGCACATCTCTATACTGAGTTCACACAGTTCTCTTCACTGACATTTAGCTCAGCACAACATTTAATCTCACATCTAAAATGCACTAATGCACTTGTACCAGAACGCTGACATTTGTCTCCCAACGGCAACACTTTGTGTCACTCATGACACAACAACTTGAAAAAACACTAACAACAGGTAGCATGACATTATGTATCACTATTGTCTTCAAAGTAGCTTTTATTGGGGACTGATTCCAAAAAGCAGAGGACTACTATAAAACAGCGGTCCTTGCCGAAGTGCGAGGACCTTATTGTTTTTCGTGTTTGTTTCTTTCTTTCTGTCTTTCTTTTATTATTATGGAAAATCATAAACCAAAAACAACTATTGGACATTTCACTGGGTGACTTCCTTTAAAATGAAATTGTCTGCATAGTAAATGTTTGAGCTTATGTCACATTTTTTAATCACTCCTATTTCTTATTTAGTACCTCAGTTGTCACGTAATGCTAGTTAGATTTACAAACCCAGGGGTACACATAATGCCAATTTTTAAAAGATTTTTTGACTAATACAATACATATTGCTTTTAGAAAATATGGTGAAATGTAAAACATTGCAAAATTTGTGCATGTACATTCAAGTTGAAAACAATTCAGACGGTGATGAGAGTCGTAAGTCAGACCACACCAGCCTTATAGTGCCATACCATCATGAATCTCAATTTAATCTTTAGCAGCACCTATGTAGGTATAGAAAGGCTGTTGTCCTTGTTGTTGATGTTGTGTATTCAGAAATGGGAGCCCTATCATGTTTAATTCAGCGTAAAAATGTTATAACAACATTTTCCCCCCATGGTGAAATCAAGCTCTCTGTCAGTGAGCTTTGAACAGCAGAGCTCAACATGGAGACCTTTTTGTATGTTAAGAGCCGCAGGGTAAAGCTCTCTTTCACTCTCTCTCTCTCTCTCATCACACTCACACTCACACACACACACACACACGCACAGTGGGAGTAGATTTGATGCAGGCTTAATTAATGATTTGATAACTGTTGAGGCGTTAAATGGAGCGCGGGGATAGTCGAGAATCCCAGATGAGGAGTGAAAGCGGAGCAGCACTGGCTGGTAATATGATGTGAAGGGTTTCTCTCCACCTGCTGCAACACATGCTGTTTCTTTCTTCTCTCTTCATGCCTCGCCTTTTAAACTTCCAGATCAAGTGAAGTTTATTTTCTTTACAGCCATTAGGGCCTCTTAACACCCAACCCTTGACCCAAGAAGGAGGAAAATGATCAAATTGAAAGAAGCCAGAGAGAAAGAGAGAAGGAACGGTGAGGTGTGCAGGAGTTTTCTCGATACTGTGAAGATAAGGACTGTGTGTTCGTGTACCACTTGCAAGCTTCACCCTCTCATTATCTGCCAAATCGTTTGGTTCCTGTGAAAGCAGCCTACTGGTAATGGTAAAGACACACTAAACGCACAAGTATTATACAACACAGTCGACACCACTTTTAGCTCCTCGCTGTGTCACATGGCAACGCTCCAAAGCATATCGAATATTTCTCCTTTGTGTAAATAAGCAACCTACCAATTTTTACTGAAAATTTACATGACTTTATGCCAAGAAATAGTTCAATTTTGTTTGTAGCTATAATCTTGGAAACTGCACACATTTCCTTTTTCATTTTTTTTTTTTTTTGCCAAATCTACACAGCTACCAGGCAAATTTCCTATAGTTTAAGATGTAATTTTTCACCTTTGAATTGTTGCTTTTCTCTGATTGGATTGTTACCTGCTTCTCGCCTTTAAGGGAACATATCATGAGCATTTTTCCAGGTCTATATTTTTATTCTGGGGCTCTACTGGATTATCTTTCAGCATGGTTTACTGTTTAAAAATGCATTTACCTTATACTGAGCCTTTGTGCAGACCCTCAGTTCAGCCGCTGTCTGAAACAGGCTGTTTTAGCTCCAGTCTCTTAAAGGCCGGGATCCCACTGGGCACGTCTGGGTCATATTCCGGCTCTAATGCGGTTTGTCTCCATCTTACACACGACATCCTACCCCACTGGGAGCGTTTCATAAAGCCATTCGCCTTTTTAATTCAGTTGTACTGCTACAACAGTAATTACACGCAGAAAATTTTTTTTCTGTGTGAGAAGAAACTGAACCAACTAGAATCCAGACCAAATCAAATGAAAAATACGTTTGAAAACATCCTCAGTCTGACTTTGAAGGCCATAACATAGGATTCACATCATTGTCATACTCATACTATGCAGTAATCATTTGTGTCCTATATGGAGACATCTTTTATAATTCTCCACTCATTTATTGATTTTTTTCTTATTTAATGTGTCACCTGTAATGCATCTTTACGGATGGATACTAATCATTTGTGTTATTGGTTGTCTCGGGTGTTTGTGAATGCATAGATACAGTGAATTACCAACAGCACATGAATGCAGCATAATAGTTGCAGCTAAAAATATGGAAATCACATTATGGTGTATATCTGATACATAAAATATATACATTAAATATGATACATAGAAGCTATTACCATAATGTGCAAAAACTTTAGCTGGAATTGAATCATTTATATAATAGAAGTCGAGGCAGTGCCTCCAGACGGACAACTTAAAAAAAGCATAGTGAAACATCTATTTCCAGCATGGTTTGTTACGGTTGATTACGTGGATGAACCAGGTAACATCGACTTGTCAGTGAGTCTCCTCAACCTTCAGCTCAACTCCGTGGCTCTTCTCCGTTGTCATTAACAACCCAGCCGCGGCTCTATTCTGGCTCTCTGAGCTGCAGGCAAAGTCAGCCAATAAAGAAACAGGACAATTACACACATAATGAAGACTGCCGAGAGGAGGAATTAAAATTTAAACTGAGCCAGGTGTACTGCTGAATGAAAGAGAGCGAGAGAGAGAGAGAGAGAGTCGAATGTGTCGGCAGGTTTATGAACTTAGAAGGACGAGAAGAAAAGGCGGGATTGAGTAAATGACCAAACTGAAGTGAGGTGAAAATTAGTCTGACTTATTATGACTTCAGATTTCTCTTCATTAGCGGCTGGTTCCACATCAGACGGCGTGCGGTGATGGACAACAAAGAGATGAAACACAAAAAGAAAAAACACATTATGTCTGTTATATCTCCCCATACTCGGTAAAGTCAAAGCAGTCGGCTGTGTTCTCATCAAACATTTGTACTGTGTCCGTTTTGAAGGTTTAGGGGCTTTCAGTTTTACAAAAGGCTTCCACTGATTAAATACATTGCGCAGCTTTAAAATCATGTTGCAGACTTTCACATATCCAACTGTTTGAAGACAAAAGTACTTTAATTCAAGAGCAGAAAGTTGTTTTCACTGCAGTGAGAGAGCTGCCTCATAAGTCTGCCTCTCTCTCTCTCTCTCTCTCTCTCTCTCTCTCTGTGATGACCTTATTTTCTCTCAACTATAATTAAGAGGTCTTGAGTTAAGTGGCCTTTTGATACAAATGATGTTATTAATCAGCACCCAGAGGAGAGCAACCGCTAATGACCTTTATAATGAGAGGGCTGGAGTCAACATGCTTTTTCTTCTCCTCTCACCTCCTGCTGTGCACTCTTCCTCCTCAGCTGTTTCTCTTTTTTTTTGTCCTTTAAAGCTGGAGTGTGGGACTTTTGTAGCCCCCTTCTGGCAGTGAGAGCAATTACAAAAACACCGTTGACACGCTTACGTCGCGGGCTCCGCCGTAGCCTGCTCCGTCGCTACTGTTGCAGATGTAAAACAGCGGATAAATGGTCTTGAACGTCACACAACCCCCAGCAAATGACTCACTATCAGAATTTTGTCATTCAGTCCAATAACATTTGGAAAGTCTAGAAGAGCCACAACACCACAGTTATTTTATCCCCATGCAAGTTAGCCAGCTCGACCGGCGAAAGTCTCTAGTGTGCTGTACGCATTCATCCGGCCAGTGCGGGAATGTCAAACCTACAACCAGATTAAAGACTCCACATACTGTAAAATACAGAGAGATTTTGCTGGTGCTAATGGAGCTAATCAGCGTTGTGTGAACTCGTTTGGCAAGGGCTTGAATGTAACAGACGTTCATTTACATAGTATCCCCATTTAACTGCAAGTGACCAACAACACATATGTATGGAGATTACTGTTATAGCAAATAACAGATGCATCTGATTTTATCCCATATGATCATCATCATAAATATAATCGAACATCAAATGAACATTTGCCTTGTTCTGACTGCTTTCACTTGCCGACTGTAATCCTGCCTTTTGACCTGAGTAAAGAGTGTTTTAGACTCATCTGCTGTTGGCTCCTGTCAGCTTTTTTTTTTGTAAATATTGTCAATGAGAAATAAAACACTCACCCTGAAAGCGTATGTGCCTTGCTTGACCCATACAAGCATATACAAGGAATTCAGCCGACCCATTTGACCAAGTGGGAACCACACAAAAAACTTCTACCAAGATAATAGTGCTGAGCATCCACCTGATAATGAGAAGCTGTGACTTCTGGTGACTGGTGAAATTTTAATAATAATAATGATGATAATAATAATAATAACACCATTTCTGATTTAATTGGCCTTGATGCAGCTAAAAAGTCTCTGCATTTAGGAGCTAAGCCTGTGAGTCAACAGTCCACAGCACCAGCTTGTTTTCCTCCTGCTCATAATGAGAAGGTCATTACAACACTCAACTTTATTTATTTATTTATTTATTTATTTTGCTCTGGCAGCACATAATACTTCAGTTGCATGTTTTAAACCGATTACAAGGAGTCATAAGAATGACCGAAGACCTCTCACAACGATACCAGGGCAAACTCTATTTTAATGACTTTTAATGACTGACTGTTTTTATTTTCATTGCAGGTTCATCAGCTTAAAAATTCAGCAGCGACACGGTGAGAACGTATCTTATTTTGGCTCATATTGTGAGTGCTGATAATGACTTTGCATTTTTATGTGCAGTAATCTGGATTGTACATCACCTTTGATATGTCACCATATGTTTATCTGCCATCTTTCTGATTGTATTGATACTGGACAAAAGAGACTTGCAGCCTCAGTGGGAAAACCTGGTTAGAGAAAAATCAAGGTGTGAGCAGAAAAGTCCACCTGGAGGCTTGAGATTCATACACAAAGAAACACAGATGCATCAGTATGAAACTTTTTTTTTTGGTTTTAGAGTCAGAGCTCAGGGCCGAAGGAAAAGAAAGAGGAAATGATGAAGACAACAAGTAAATATTTGATTGTACAGGAGGCACAGATTAAGTGGTAATGATTGATTTGTTGATTGACTAGAGTCATCTGTTGACATCCTCTACCATTAAAAGGAAGAGTAATCCATGAAAGAATGGCACCACAAAAGAAAAAGATGAAGAAGAAGAGGTCCTGTTTCCTCTGGCCATGCTCGTGGCCTGACACTGTTTCTATGGAAACAGAGTCAGGTCGGTGAATCCTGGCGAAACAGACCAGAGTGACCCAACCTAAATCTCTGAACAGGAAATATTAGATAAGGCGAAACTGCACTGGGGAAATTGAAATTAGATTTCAGGAAATATATATATAGGGTGAAATGGCCTCACCTCACCCCTGTGAGAAGCAGCTTTCTGGTGATAGTATCTCCCTGTCAGGTGCCAGGTTAGTATCCGTCAAATAAAAGAACAGATATGAGCCTGACTCTGCTGCAACAGATACCAGATGCATATCAGACAGAGACAGGCCACCGGGCGAGCGCTAAAGTTAGACTTGACTCTCCTAGTTTTTCAATTCTGACTGAGATTTGGACGCTGTCAATTTGAACCTTAAACCTACTTTAAATTAATTTTAGGGGTGCAACTCTGGGACAGGGGAAGACATATAATCACTTTTTAAGTTATATATATATGATGGATATATTAGCAACAGCAGATTGGTGTCATTTATGTGCATCTGATGAATATAACTCCAATTTTCACTCTTTTAGCTCTGTTTTTAGTCTTTTTATGGTCTTTAGCTGCTTAAATGTGCCATTATTTTCACAAGCTAGTTGCTAACTTCTCATATTTGGTGCTGGACAGGTAGTGTAGATTTGGTTTTCAGAGCTTTTATGAAACAGTGGAGTTATAGGCTGTAAAACTAAAACAATGAACTGAGGTTAAAACACTCGACGGAGCTGAGGGGAACTGCAGATAATGATGAAGTGTTTGTGGGTTCATCACTATGAACGCCCCTTTTCATATTCGTAAACTGATTTCTTTGGCCACCTTGGGGCCAGAAGAAAAAAGTTGTGAATACAACACTGACATATCAACTTTTAAGTCAATATATTCAACTTGTTATCGGGGCAGTTGCTTATTTCCACCTCCAGCAGTTACAGAGCAACGTTATCATTCATTTGGCTCTGTTTTTACTTTCTACCAACTCCTAAGGGAAATATATGGTTCTTTTAGCTGCTAATTTCTCCAGTATGTTTACCGGCTAGTCACTAACTGTGTCTGTTTGCCATTTAGTGTCAAGCAGGTAGTGTAAAGTGGGTTTTTAGGGCTTTTTTTTTCTGAAAACAGCTGCCTGCTGCAGCCAAAAACAACGCTATGAGAATGATGAGAGTGAACCAAAACAGTAAAGTTGCAGCCAGACAGCGAAACAATGAGCTGAAACTCGCTTTAAAGCTCCGTAAAGCTGAGAGGAATTGCAGAGTCCTCTGTAGGTTCATCACTACAAGTCACACCTCTCACATTGCACATTGTCATTTGATATGCTGCTATTATGAAAAACATAAATTATATAAAGGCTTTTACAATCGGCACAACAGATGTCTCAGTACTATCAAGACCACAAAACCTCCTCTTGAACACGACTTTGTCACTTTGGGTATCGTTGAATTAAACATGTGCTTCATCATGTGTACAGACTGCAGTGCAGAAGCACAACACGTATTTCGATTCAGAACGCATACTAGACTGTAGTTTAAAAGCACATGCTGCTAAAAATCCAGCTGCTTTATGTAAAACCTTAGATTAACAAATCAAAAGTCTCCATTCAAAACCACTTGGAAACATGTATTTACTATGACAGGTGCACCAAGAAAACGAGAGTGTGCACACTTAAGTGCTCACCTGATAACGTACCATAAAGAGCAACCACCCTGAAATAGAAGAGAAGATATCAAGTGTGTCAGAGTGACGGTAGCTGAGGCGGAAATGTCACAGAATAAAACCTCCCTCCAAGTGAGAATCAATCCAGTCAATGTGAGAATGTGTTTTCTCTTTAATTATCTGCTGAGGAGAACAAAATAACAATCACTTAGAGAATAAAGTAGGGGCGGAGAACTACGCTCAAAACGCGATTCAACACATCACAATCACCCGCACACTCAACTGTCCATCATCTCCACGATCCGAAGCTACAGCATAAATATTCTAATCCTCCTGCTGGAGACTTCCTGTCCTGAATGTTTGTTTCCTGTCTGTCTGGCAGAGTGCGAGAGCATCTGTTTGGAGTCGAGCTCGTTCTTTCGCCGCTTCTGTCTCTGATGTTTGGCACCGGGAGCCCTCTGCTCCTCTTCAGTCATCAGTTGCTCTCCGCTAGCAGAAGGCTCATCATTAAAATATTGTGTGGAGAAGTGTTAAAGCATCCAGGAATTCACACGGCGTGCAGGCTCGGCTGGGTGGGTTTCCAACACTTTCTAGATGCGAATATGTATCCCACGATGCTTCACTCCAAGAGACACATAGTGAATTTTTATATGTAAAGTGATAATATACTCTGCTGCAGTCTCTCTGCACTGTGTCTACAGCATCTTTTTAGATAAGCATCCTTGACCTTGACAAGTGTTGCATTAGTTCAGGCAGAACAACGGGCGTATTCATCAGCTGCCTGCCAACCAGCTGACCAGTAACATCCAATAATAGTTGTATAGGTGTACCAGGAGCCCTGATTCACCTATTGTCCACCATCCTAACCTGCACTAATGTTGCAAGTTTTTATTATTCTTTGACAGCTTCCTGAAACAGCTGTTCGCCTTCTTCGGCCAACTTCTCTGAAACTTCTCTGGCTGCAGTCCTGTTTTATTCAGATTTCAAACTTCTGCGTATTATGTTTGTTTGTTTGTTTTCCTTTTTGAGATAACAGCAGTAGTACACACACACACACACACACACACACACACGTTTGACACATTAACTAATTATGAGATAATGATTTTCCCCTGCGGTGAACAGTAACATGCCTCTGGCTTCCTTTAGGCAGACAGCAGGTCTGGGATATTTTACCATCCTCCTTCTGTTCTCCAGAGCTCTCTTCTTCTCTTGTTTCATTCTGCTGTAGCTTTAAAAAGAAAAAAAACAGCTTTGGACTACTACTAAAGAGACTAAAGACATACTCCGGTCAGAATAATTCTCTTTTTATCTAGAGTAAGAGCGACACAGAATGCTAAATGACTATCAGGAAACTGTAAATCCAGTCAGTGTTTTTGCAAGGGGACACCAAACACAGGACAAGGACAAAGTGGTGTTGTTTAAGAAAAAAGGTTTGTTGCAGGAGAGTTCTGGTCTTGGAGTGATGGGGATCCAGCAGCAGCAGGTGGAAAGAAGGGGGGGAGTGAAGGTGTGTGGCTGTGAGCGTCTAGCTGGCAGGCAGGAATGAGATGATCCTGCGGCGCAAAGAGAAATAGGTTAGCATTCAATTGATAGTTTGACACAAAGCTTTCACCCACTAAATTGGCCTGGAAACATTTACTACCACTGAAGTTGAAACAACAATTTGGCGAAGAGCCGGGGTAGATCTACTGGAGAGGAGGTGAAATGATAGATAGCAGGTGTGTCAACTCAGGGAGAAAATGAGCTGATAGAAGTCAGGTGCGCAGGTGTACTTACAGGGAAAGCGAGGAAGGAGAGGAACCACGCCTACGCCAACACACACAGACACATGATAGAAAACAACAAAAACATTATATGTCTCCTTTTAAAAGGTTTATCAGAGCTCAGGGTTCATCCTGTCTGCTCAAACACTGAAACTGCATTTAAGCCGAAGACACTGTCCACCCCGACAAGTGCCACTCTGATTGGACAGAAATACTTCCTGTTGTTGTTGTGACTGTGATTAAATGACCTTGGACTTTTTGTGCCGTGAGAGTTGAAGACAAAGCCTGTTGACGCTCGTGAGGACTTTTGTTTTTTATCAACATTCAGCTGTAGCAGATAAAGAGTCTTCAGAGAGCCAGACGATCACAGACACGGCAGATTTGTTTGGAGCTTTTCTCTTCACGTGTAAAGCTGCTTTTCTATTATTTAGTATTTGAGTGACACAGTCACTTCATTAGCTGCTGATCAGCCTCCCTTATGACACCATTATCTGGTTAACGAGTAATGAGAGGCAGGTGTGTCTGGAGCAGTTGATTGTTAAAAAAACTCCCATTAGCTCTGTCGCTGTCCGTGGTGCTGAAACGTCTTTGGTGACTTCTTCTGGTTTTCAGCCTTTTTGACTCACAACCCCCAGGAGTGTGTGTAAGTGCTAATCAGTTAATGAATGGTTTTAATCTTGTTCATTGATTTAAAGGTGCAGTGTGTTGAATTTAGTGGCATCTAGCAGCACGGACTTGGAAATGGAATATAATATTCATTAGTATGTTTTAATTAGTGTATAATCACTTGAAAATAAGAATCATTGTGTTTTCATTACCCTAGAATGAGTCCTTAACCCACATAGAGAGCAGGTCCTCTTCAATGGAGCCTGCTATGTTGCACCACCATGTTTCTACAGAGGCCCAGAATGGACAAACCAAACACTGGCTCCAGAGAGGGTCTTTCACATCCGCATAGGTTCTCCTATGTGCTTGGAAGGGGAGGGAAGGTATTCAGTTGGTTGCACTCTACAACCTCACCTCTAGATGCCACTAAATCCTACACATTGGTTCTTTAATTTGATTGTTTATCATCATAAGCCTTTAGGCTCAAAGAGTATTTCAACAGAAAAAAAAAATCTGATTCAATTCTTCTCATCACAAAAATACATTTGAAAGGGAACACTCGGTGAAAAAGGACCTTTTAAAGTAACAAAACCAGTTTTACAAACACTGCTATCAAAGTGAGTCCTCATATATTGTACACAGATACTGTATGTCATACTGGTCTAGGCACATATATCATCCCTGTTTGTTTCAGCCTGCAGCTGCAGTCCCTCTATATCACTTCGGTTTCTCTGTCTTGTCTCTGTTTAACACAAGTCATCATATTTTTCAGTAGTTCCTCCCAACACAATTCAACAGTTTAGCAGTTTTTACTGGTGCACATGCAATTTAGCCTCGAGCTGCAGCTAACAATTAACTTCATTATTCATTAATCTGCCAATTATTTTTTAATTAATTGATTTTGTCCTTTAAACAGTCCAAAACTCAAAGATATTCAATTTACTATTTTTTTTTTATTGTATTAAACAGAGAAAAACAGCAAGCTGTTGTATTGATGAGGCAAATGTGTAGGTTTTTTTCTTTGGTGAATGTTGATAAATAATTATCAATATTGTTGGTGATTTGTTTTGTGTTGATCAATTAACCGACTAATTGTACTTTACAAATCCAGGCGCCAATTTCCAGACCACTATTGCGACAAAATACTACTTACTTTATTGCAGTATAAGTAGTTTGTAATTTAGTTGCTGAACAGTTTTTTTTTTCCTTGAGGTTTTCACATTTTATTATGGTTTTGTTTTGTTTTAGTGCTGTTTTAGTATTTTGTAAAACCATTACCTGCTGTGTTAGGATTTCTTGCAATTTCCGGCCTCACACATTGAAAGTCTGTACAAATTCATGTCTGTCAGACATCTGATCTATTAAGCAACTTTTATATAAATGTTCAAGAATCAGAGGTCATGTAAGTACATCCAGAGATAGATTAAACAACACAACAACAATGCACTGTGATAAAAGATGTATCACAACTAGTGGACAACAAATATCACTGAACATGTTCAGCATGCTGTCACCGTAAACATTAAAAGATTGGATTTACCTAAAGAGCTTTGATTATAATCAGCGTCCACTCGGCCTCGGTCATTATGGTCATCCTGCCTCTGGTCAGATGAATGATTCATTTACTTTTCATCAGTCAGAACAGACACAAAGCAGCTCTGTGGGAGGTCTGAATTTCACAGACATTACTTTTATTGTATCGTTAGCTTTTGAGAGATTAGTCATTTTTGCAAAAAAAAGAGAAAAATATATAGCTATAGGACAGAGGCAGTACATTTTCATTCAGATTAGTCTATAAATGATTTGTCCGTTTTTTGATTCAGGGTTATTAAGGGAAAACCGAATTCAAATTGACTGCATTTGTTCATGTCAGTGCCAACACAAGTGCATCAACAACAACAGTAATGGAACAAAACAGTTGGAAACAAATGAACAGAGGAGTTTAACATCCTTTACAAAAACATTGTGAACATCCTTTAGTGCCTGAGGCGGCGTTTTGGTCATTAGCCCAGGCCATATTTTACATGACATCTCATCTCATCTGATATTTATAAATTTTAATTTTGTTTTTAGCCTTTTAATTTGTGTTTTAATGTGTTCTGCTCTATCCCTTATCTAATGTTTTTATACATTATGTAGAGCACATTGAGCTGCCTTTGGTTACAAAGACTTTAGCTCATTTATGTTTTGCTACTGGTCTAAATATATTAATATTTAATCGTTTTCCATTCCTAGTGAGAAAATAAATTTTTTACATGTGGTTTTGTTGGTGAACAAGAATTAATCTCCCTTGCTTCTTCCAGGTTTAAACTTTGACTGCTTGGATTGCACTGAGCTGCATCACCTTTTAACACAGTAAGGAAAATCCTCTTAGATCATGTTGCTGAAAATGTTATTTCTTTGTGCGATTATCCACCTTTTCAAGGTCTTTTCTCACATAATCCTTCTGTAATTTTTTCCTCAGGTCACTGAGAAACTTTCAGATGGTGCTTTGGAGTAATTATGAGTCTTCATTCTGAATGGCCAAAGTCATCAAACAGCTCCGTCCTCTGCATTACGCCTGAGTAAACGGAACAGAAACTTATTTAGCTTATTTAGGATTTTCCTTTAAAACCACTGATTAAGGCATGTTTGGTTTAAAATTGACTGAAAGTATAAAGAGCTTAAGAAGAAGAGACTTTGAGGATGTTTTGGTTTAGTTTTGTGGAATTATACTGGTTAATTAACTGGTTTACAACAGATGAATTGAATTATTTAATTATTACAGACATGTTTTAAGACATAAAAAATACTCTGCTTGGAACAATAATGTTTGTTTGATATGGTTTTTCCACAGAAAAAAACAAATAATTTCCACTTTAAAATCCTTAAAATGACATTTCCTCTTTCTCCCTCATTAAAAATTCCAGACTCCAGATGAATATGCAAATATATTTCATCTCTGAAGTTTAACTGCTGGACACAAGATGTCCTCCTTCACTGTAAAGTCTATTCTCAGTGTATGTGCACGAGAGGTTTCAAGTTTCCGCATCACACTCGTGAAAGTTGAATACTGGACCAGGATTGGCTTCCAAACTAGTTGTGATGTCACATATCATGCTCGTAGGCCTGACGCTTAAAGTCAGATTTCAGGTGAGCACAGAGAAACTTCCCACCTTCAGCAGATTAATGTTACAGACTATTGTCAAACTCTGCATATAAATCTTTCTGCACTGCGAAGTTCAAACATCCAACTGTAGGAACAAAAAAAACACATTTTTGAGCAGAGGGAGACTTGAATCCAGGCAAAGAAGAATTATTTTTCCAGATTTTCAAACCATCTTCTTTACCAAATGATGTCAGATGCTACTTTTTGTCTTTTCAGTTTCACTGCCTTTCAAAATTGTACGCATTTTCTTTAAACAAGTGCAAATTTCCGACAAAATCTCAAGGTGACACGACATAAAATAGTGACTTGTTTGTTGCATGTTTAGAGCAGATCTATTGACTCTCACCTTCACCTTTAAGATCTTCTGTGGTAGAAACGTTATCACGTCACGTCCACACAAACAGTTTGATAAAACCTGAGAAAATTATACATCTTATTGCCTGATTGAAGTGTTGTCAAGTACTCTTTAGCCCAAAGGGAGCACTACTATTTCATTCAGTTCAAGCACAGAATCATGTCGGATCTTGATTGGCTGCATTATTCATAAAGGGGAAGTGTAACATTTTTCTCAATTCTGTATTCGCTATTTTTTTTTTCCACTTCAGGGCAGCGCAACAAGCTGTAAACACAACACTGATATATTATCACCTTATATGTGCAGAGGGTTGCACGTTCTGCAGGCGTGGAGGAGCATTGGTATTCATCTGGAATCATGTTTCTTGCCGCCTAAATAATGTAAGTCCAATATTCAGGCTCCTTTCAGCTCTTTTTGGTCTCCACCAGCTCTTGAGGGAAATATCTGGCTCATTAGCTGCTAAATGCTCCAGTATGTTCCAGTAAGAGTGAACCAAGACAGTCAAGTTTCGGGCTTTGAAACTAAATCAGTGACCTAAAAGACACAAAAAAAAGCTGCAGGGATTTTCATAATAATCTTCTTTGGGTTTATCACTGCTAGTTTCATCTTTCACGTCACATGTAGTCATTTTTTTTCAGCGTTAATGTAAAAATATTGATTAGTGCAGTTTGAAATGACTCATTCCTTCCCCCTCCACCAACAGGAAGGACTCAGATGGAAACTAATGAACTCTACTGTACTTACATGCTGAATAATTTAGTTTTATAGATAGTATATTCAAACTTCAGAATTTTTTTTTAAACTATTTTCCATTTGTGCCTCCACTATGTCTGTCAATGCTAAAACTTCAGATGACCGGAGAGCAAACTGTCAGAAAAGTGTTTGACGGAGCCACAGACAGCAGAGAAACAGATTCAAAAGTCCCGTGAAGCTCAACCAGTAGAGAAACTCCTCCACGGTCAGTGGTTTTATTTCCACTGGGACTCTCGAAACTCAGAGTCCGTGCACTCTCTCTGTGTGCTGTGAGCTGCTGCAGATAAGAGCGACATGTACATATGATGACACTGAGGTGTCGATATCTGTCTCTGTCTGGTGCTTCTGTCTTCTGTTCGCATGCTGCGTCATCCTGTTGGCTGTGTTGCTGCAGAGACAAAGAGGGAAAAACTACTGCTACCAAAAAACCCTCCTGGCTGAGCCAACACTTTCTGTCTGACGGCCTCCTGATACAATCCAGATGAGACCGGACTCTTCCAAAGGTTTATCAGCAGCAAACAGCAGCACAATTACACCACAATCTACAATGGAAACAATTACTGGAAACAGCTTCTGGAAATTTACATAACTTAGAACGACTTCCTGTCTCTCTTTTATCATCTCTGCTTTTCTTTTCAATTTTCTCTCTCCAGTCCTGCAGCTTCCCAGCGTTATTCTCAGATTTGCAGTTAAACCCGTTAACTTGCATTACACGGAGCAAAAGGATTCCTTCAGTGTCGTTCACATCGCTGTGATTTCAAGGACTGTTGTGTTGCGCTGGCAGGTTTCAGTTACACAACGATTAATGAAGGAAACATGGAAAAAAACATCATCTTTTCTATCCCAAGAAGCTCAACACACATAAACATCTTTCCAATCCATCTTTAGAGACAACAGGAACTAGTTTTTTGGGGGAATTTCTTATTCATTACTGTAGATAAAATGTAGTATTGTCTTCTCTCTGCTCTATCAGAAGGTTTGAGATCTTCGTAGGAAGAACAGGATGGAGAAACGGGGGGAAAGGATTTGTTTCTTCCCCCAGAGGCTCGTTGTGAAATAGAGAGCGGCTTTTATGCAAATGACTCCAGAAATCAAAGCGTGTGATGTTTTCCGTTATAACTTGTTGACACTGAGCGTCTGGAGAAGTGGAACTTGTTGGGAGTAATCAGGCAAGACAGCGAAGCTCGAAGCCGACACGGTGGACAAACTTAACTGAGCATGTAAAATCACAACGCGCCGTTCCTCCCGCTTTGTTCCACAGTCTCCCTGCAGAGCAGGAAGCTCGCTGATCTAACCAAGCATGCTGTGTTAGCAGATGCTGCGACGATCTGCAGGATTTCTTCAATGATTTCAGATGGAGGTTTGTCTCCCAGTTTCTTATGAAAAAAAAACAACCACAAAGAAACAGCAAAGCAAAATATCTATTCAAGTTTAGGAGAACATGATTTTGCTCGTGTTTTTTTAATGCAGTGAAACATTTACTGCAGACAATGTGCAGCAGAAGTATGGCGACAAATCCCTGAGTTGATTCTTGACACTTTATGCTAATCTGCTTTTGCCCTTGATGGAGACAGCTGAACCCTCAGGCTTGTTGGAGAATCACTAGCATTGATCTGATATTGTGCCTTCTAGCGTAGATCTGTGACATCGCTACAGCCAGCAGATATTTATGAGTTGTATAATCCAAAACAATAGAATGACAAGGTGCTGCAGATGCTTTAATTGATAGTTTCTGTGAATAAGACCATCTGCACGTGTAACTGGAAATGTCTAAAAGGTTTTTTCTTATTTATACCAAGTTATTCATTTCCGCTACCTTCACATCTGCACAGATTTGGGAGCCGCAGAATACAGCTCATTGTTGATTGGGAAAAGCTCTCAACCCTCGTTTTGTGACTCCAACATACTTTTCTAAACAAGTGTTAAACAATGGAAATAATGATATGAGAAATCATGAATTAGTTACATAATACTATACAATATAAAATAATAATTTTAGTTATGATTTATTTAGTTGTCATGTCATTCTTTAGTTAGAGACAAGAGATAAGAGGCAGCACTGTGTGTACGCTACAGGTTGTAAGTGTGTGTGTGTACCATCGTGTACATATCCACTATATTCGGACCTGTGGACAAATCTACAGAAAGCACATTGAATTTGAAGAAAATGCGACAAAGCCACAAATGACAATTCTGTTCTCAAACTTACGGCAGCTGCTGATTGTTGTTTTTTACTCACTTCCTCGTTCTACACACTCTGAGCACATTATTAGGAACACCCATGCAATCCACTAAGACTGCTCTGTCATAAAGTCTTCTTTTACAAAACTTATATATTTTCATTTTTTGTTGACATTGTTATAAAGGTGATAATTCTACTTTATGTTTATTATTGAGTAGGAGGTGGTGTACCTTAGTGCATTATACTGAAAAATGTGTTCCTATTATTTTGCCTCCGTCATGTAGGTTAATGGGGTGAACAAAATATAAGGCCAGTACACCACCAGCACCCACTACGACCTCAATAATAAACATAAAGTGGAATTATCACCTTTCTGACAACATGTCAACCAACACTGAAAATATATAAGCTTCGTAAAAGCAGAATTTATGGCAGAGCTGTCGTATTGGATTGCATTATTGAGTGTTCGTAATAAACGCGGACACGAGCAAAGGTGTTCCTAATAAAGTACTCGGGTGAACGTTGGTTATCTGACCGCTGGTGTGTTTTGGAAGCTCCAGAAGAGCCACTCATCAACAAGGAGGCACGCACAGACTGCTGAGTTTGCAGATCCTGGTGCAGAAAGCATGAAGTGGGCAGCAGGTGGGAAAGTTTTCAATTTTTTCTCAGCATTTTTTTTTCTCAGCATGAGGAATCTATTATATTATCACATATTAGGATAAGCAAAAAGACAAGCAAAACCAAAAAAAAATGAAGTTTAGGGCTGCCAGTTACTTTCACAGTTTAATAATAAATACATGACATTTACACATCTAACATTTTGTTTAGCTTAATAAGAGATTTTTATTATTACATTTTATTTCATCAGGTAGTCTCATTATGCTTGTAGAGTAGCTCTACTATCTTCATAAAGCTTCAATCTACACAAAAAAAAACATACGACGAAGATTCTTCTTCACTTCCTTTTGTCAACGTCGACGCCTCTAAAGTGACCTTTAACGAGGCAAGATGCTGCTCCAGTTTCAATGTAGGTAACTGAGCTATTATGAGAGTTATAAGAAATGGCACCTTGGGTTTAAATGTTAAACTCAATGTAGGCATTATATTGCTTCAAATCAGCAGATAAAGAATGTGCATGTAACGGTGTGGGAAAATAAATGTTTTATTCAGAGCAACAGGGAGTGAAATTAGAGGCTGAGAAGATTGAAGGTTAAGAGGTTAACTGAGATCTTTTTAGATTAAACTGCTCAAAGCACATCTTTCCTGGAAGCAAATCTTTCTGAAAACAAAAGTTACAACCAAGGTCATTTTTTACGACTGTCAGGTTCAATGACTCACATACACACGCGCACACAAACAGATATTCAGCTAGTAGTCAGAGGATTTCACGGAGATGTAAGTTCAGTTAGTAGAGACAGGAGAGTGGAGCTACACTGACCATTAAATCACCATTTATTAAAACTGAGACCATGAATTTCAAAGACTCGGGGTCATTTTAGTCAGGGTCAATTTAGTCTTTATTAATCCAATCAGAGAACTAATGTTCAAATGGGAAAACTGCATCCAAGGTAAATGATTGTAATATCAAATTCTCCTGAAGCCTGCCTTTGCTGCAGTTATTATTCTTTTGTTGCATTTTATACCTTAATGCTTCAAGAAAGTGTACGCATATCCAGCATGACATCAGGTGCACAAAGTGGGTGCACACTGAATAGATGCTGCCAAAAAGATGAATTATTTAGTACAATTATGATATTTAAACAGGTAATATTCCACATGCGGTCCATATATTGACTTCCCTTGATTCAACCCAAAATGAATCACAGGTCAAGCAATTATATAAATATGTATTCACAAAATTGTTAACAATATTTACAACACAAAGCTCAGAGATGACAATTTGATATCTGGTTCTTTGATTTAAAAAAACAAAACAATCAAAGATACAAACTTGTCGACATAAAAACCTTTGGAGAGAAGTCGACTCCCAAAAAGCAAATCAAAAAATAACAAATAAAGAAAAAATTCCAATCGCAGAGCTTAGAGATCCCCTCCAGACACCTCTTTGAAAAAGTAATATATGTCTTATATGTTTTTTCCACAAAAAAGTTTAACATTACATCACCTCATAAACAACATCTCCTCTTTTTGCCTCATTGAAAAATACAGAATCGATGAAAATTGCAAATATTGTTCATTTCTAAAGTTTAATAGTTGGACACATAATATCTCCTACTAAACATCACACTTGTGAAAGTTGAATACTGGACCACGATTGGCTCCAAACTGGTTGTGATGTCACAAATCATGCTCATAGCTACACACCTTAATCTCAGATTTAAGGTGCGCACAGAGAAACTTTCCCTCTTCAGCGGATGAATGTGAAAACAGCTTTCAAGTGTCAAACTCTGCTCATATGAGGGGAGGACCCAAAAATTCCCAGAATTGTTAAGAAAAAAACCTCATAAATCTTTCAGTGGTATCTTTCTAATCCCCTCTTGATGCGATGAGCACTTCTTCCATTCCTGGAAACATTTTCCTGTAATCATCTTTTGTCACTATGCCAAGAGCCTCCTCCGATAACTACACCCTGCTCCCATACTATTAATGGTTTCTGAGAATTTTTGGGGTTTCTCGCCGTACATCATTCTGCACAGCGAAACTCAAACATCCAAGTGAAGGACCAAGAAGAAAAACCTGTTTTTGGTGGAGAAAGCTACCTACAGTAGAAATGTCAGAATCAGAAGATGGATATTGTTCATGACAATAATTTACAGTACTACTACTACTTCCTTCTGAAACTACGATACAGCATTCTTGGAGATAAATAATACAAAAGTGTATGAAAATAAAATAAACATGGATGCTTTAGATACTCTATTGAGTATGTATGATTTCATAAACATACTTTTAACATACATACATACTTAACATATTTTGGAGTGACCCATCACTGTCACGTCAACCTCAGCTGTCATTATTTAGCTGCACGCTAGTCATCACCATTATAGCCATGGTCGCCACACTTAGTAAGATGGTGGTACTATTCAGGAGCTCCAGTTGAAAAACTAAAATGGCTGTTCAAACTAGCTGATACAAAAAAGAAAGCTTGAACGTGAAACACATGCATTTAAGGATGAGTTGACTGACAAATATGCCTGCATTTTGCCCCGAGGGAAGTATGAGACCATTGTGCTTGATTTGCAATGAAACAGAGGCCATAATCAGGAATGCGGGAATGCAAAACACCACTACGACACCAAACTATCCCAAAACCATGGACTTAAGAACCACAAAATTGAACCAGCTGAAGTCGTGATGTGATAATTCCAGGAGAATAATTGTAAAAATCAAACATTTTCAACAAAGAATTCAGTGAAGAATTCAAACTGCAGCAGACTCATTAATGAACGCTTACACCAGTGTCACCGCCTGGCTGTCACACCCTTTTACGATCAAGTTTAATGACTTGGTTACACAACAAAGGTCAAGTGTCCCATTAATATTGAAATGCTGTTTATGTGCAGGGCTCTGGAGTTTTTGTACTGAAATATCGTCATGTAATACAGCCTTAGTGAACCTTTTGACGCAGTGGAAATGTATTAAGTGGATTTCTAAGACCTGTGTTTGAGTCCCCGTCCTTTAGATAAAAGTCCATCAATCAAAGTAGGTTACACTTCATTTAATAGGAATTTTGTAAATGCTCACAATTCTGCACTGTAGCCTAAATCAAATTGTTCATTCAGTGTGTAAATTATACGTGTCATCAGCTCATGTCAAGTTGTCGGATGGTATGAACACGTGAAATCACAACCATGAGAATCTTCCACATCATTACCCTCCATCACACATGATGATAATGTGACATACACTTCAGAACAGAGGACAAATGGCAGATTTATGCTGTGTGTGTGTGTGTGTGTGTGAGTGTATGACCTCCCACAGTGCTTTGTACTCATAGTATAAAGTGATTGTAGCCACTCTGCACTGTGTGTGCTGGCAGATCCCAGTATTAGATTCTCCCTTTTTTTTTTTGTCGATGTGCAGAGTGTCAGCATGCAGCTCACTGTGGGGAGCGTAATCATCATGCAGATGTGGTAGCAAGAGTCAGCAGAGAAGCCTGCCGGGCTTTAAGTGTGTGTGTGAGTGACTGTATTTAAATGATTAAGGAGAATATGATTACCATGCAGAACTAGTAGCAAGAGTCAGAGGAGAGGTCTTGTGTATGTGAAGGATTCCCTGTGTTTACCTGTCTGTCATTGTCCACCATTATGGTTGTGCTCTTCTTCTGTTCTCATCTCTCTGATGCTGTATTACACTCGGCTGCTTAATGAAACCTAAATAAATGCGGAAATATTACATTACAGGCGAGCAGACAAGCATGTGGCCAGTTTCATTAGAGAATATATATATATATTAGCATTCACAAAGAGATGATGTTAATATTGACTTTGTGTGAGTCAGTGGAGCTTGAGACTAAACCTCCATGGTTGGAGAGACGAGAATCATGACAGGAGGACAGTATCTGCCAGAAATCTGCCAAAGATGAGCCTCTTTAAATGACTCGTTTTGGGAATCAATCATTTCCCACAAATATGAAAATCTAATCAAGTGCGTTGAAAGGTTTTCAAGATTAAATTCAAACTGAAGTCCCGTTTAATCATCCTTTTCATTTTTCATATAAATAATGTCAACGTGTTTTTAAAATATATTGGTAATTCCACTGGTCTGTGGGAAGCTAATGTCGATTGACATTAGCTGGCAGGCTACGAGAGTTCCAGTGTCACCGAATGGAGAACGGAGACAAAGTAAATCTAGCTAGCAGGGATTTTGAAGAGTAAAAAGCATTGAAAACTGACATTTGCAGGTATGTTTACATGCTGTTTAATGTGCTGCAGCTGAGCAGCTAATTAGCAATTTAGCCTGCTAACTGCCATTAGTGGTGTACGTGCCCCCAATGAATGTTTGTTTGGTGGCTCGTTCAAGAAGCTAAGGTGCACGACAAGATGTGCGTTAATGTTTGTAAGTTAGATAAGAAGAAGACTTTAGCAGGAAAGCTAATGTGGGTTGTTCAGAGTCTGTGGCTCTTGTGTTGTGTAGCAGGATGCGATCTGGCTCAGTGTGACCATCTGCCTGCGATAGAGTGGAGAGAGTTAAATACATATGGAGTCCAGCTACGTAAAGGATGATAGAACAATATTTCATTGACTTAATGCAAAACCATCATGAAACCAACACATTTAAAATACCACTGATAAATTATTGAAAAAATTAAGAATTGTGATTTAGGGTTTTTAGCACTCAACGGATGAAGGATTCATGTTTGTACTTTTGTTTTTTTACTCAGAGTGACATATAATGGGAGACAACGGTTCCATTATCTTTCTCAAGGACATTTCCACAGTCTGGACACTGACTGGATTGAAACTGTGACATTTTGCTTATGCCACAGCCATTGTAACCACTAAATTAATCTGTCACCCTTTCCCTGTCTCGTGTTTTGTTTCAAGCACCTGGCCAGGCTTTCGGCTGTACATACACTATTCTCTATTGTCCCAAAACAATAGCCCCAGGGGCTAGATTTGAGTTTCTGTTGTCCTGATGGAGTGGACAGCAGCTCAGACTGTGTTTATCATTTCCCATGCAGCAGGCCACAGAGCAGATATTAGCTTGGGCTTATCAGCAGGAGCCACAAAGGGCTGAGGGTGAAGTGGAGCCGAAGCCGAGGAGGGAACAGCTCCTCGGGGAGGAAGCTAATGATTGTCCCCACTGACAGAGCCTGTCACTGGGCCTGGAGCGCCACCATAACAGCCTCACTGTGGAGGAGCGACAGCAACAGCTAGCATATAATTTTAATGTTAATCACATAAAGCCAGAATACACAGTCTTCACACTTTGTGTCCACTTTATTTGATTAACTGATGAAGTCTCATAACATCTGCAGATAAACTTTTAAATAAAATCTTTGCACAAAACAAGGAGCGTTGATTTTGTCCCCTATCACTTTCTTTGTTCTCACTTTTGGGGGGGATATTTAAATCGTCAGTATGAACAGAATTAATGATTACAGCAAGCAAAACCTGTTTCATCGAGAAAGACTTGAAAAATTGTGAACCTATTCATTAACTAAGCTCCTGAGTGATAGATGCTTTATTTAAGGGTAAGTTGACCCTTCAGTCCATGCAGATAGTAACACCAACAATATAGCGCCAACCATTTTCGTTGGAACTACTTTCTACCAAAGTGGAAAGACTGTTTGCAGTATGTTTTGTGGATTATGCGGCATAATCAGGACAATGTTTGCAATGCTGTGAACACCACAAACAAAATGTACTCACCTCTATTGTATCATTTTTTAAGGAAAATATCTTAAAACTTGAACAAATAAAGCCACTAGAAGGGACTGAGAAAATTCTGTAATTTCGGTCAACCATCCATTTAAAGTGGATCATTCGTTTCCGAAGCGGGATGTGCTGAAGGGTTTTCATCAAATACTTCTCCCCGTTAAAAAGACCAGTTGTATTTAACGATTCTGTCGATTCCTCATAGCATGCTGAGAGAATGTATAAAAAATGCTTGTGATGATAAATTTCACCGCTCCCACTGTTACAGTATCTCCCCACCTACAGTGAAGACCATTTACAATTCAGATCTAACATCATATCTAGTGACAACAATCTTCTCAGTTGGTGTTTTTTTTTGAGGGAAACATCTAATCAAATGTTCATCTGTGGCCTGAAGCGTATCAACCTGGGGTACCTGCATGAAAAGAGTGTGAGCTTCTGAACCAGAGGTCCGCAGGAGGCTGCACAGCACGGCATTTGTTTACTATGTTTCTGCATGGATCTGTCTGATCTCTACATGTTATTTCACACATGTCTGCTTCTCTGTGTGCTGTGATGGGAGGTGTCACGGCTGACATACAGTTGTGGAAGTCTGCAGCTGTGGATTTAAGCAGATAACTTTCCCTCCAAGCTGCTGGTTGGAGGTTTTAAGTCATAAAACTAATCAGAATGTTGTGTTGAGGGAATTCTGCAGCCTGTTGGAGAGGAAATGCCTCTGAAATGAGTCTGCAGGCAGCAAGAGAGATATCTAATACATTCCCTATGCATTTCTCTAAGAGCAGATATCTTTTTCCGTGGATCTGATGCACCGGAGCAGTCAAATGCGATATCAGAGGCAACAGAACAGCAGGGGAGAAGTCAAAATGTTGCCAACATAAAAGATATTTCCACAGCACAACAAAAGAAAACCTCTTTTTCTCTGCCAAATGTTTTGCATTTGCCTTCTTATGCCAGCACATTGCTGATAAAAGAATCCATTATCAATTTTTAACCCAGACCAGACATCAAAGATCTAATCAGATTCATTTCTAAGAGGAATACCGCTGCTCTTTGAGCATCCACATAGAAAAATTGGACTTTGTGCTTCGCTTCAATGCGACCTCTTTTATGTCTGTCTGCATTGAAAAGGAGATTGCTAATCTCAGCGTGATCTTTGGATTTGGTGGGTCAAAACACACAGGACAGAGTCTAAAAAACTACAAGAGATTATCATGCTGAGGTGAGTTCTTCAAACACACATGCAGAATTCTGATATTTCGCACGTGCCTGTGTGTGTGTGTGTCTGTGTGTGTGTGTGTGTGTGTGATTGATGGATCATGTCGCCAGCTCTGGAGAGCACTGCAGAGATCTCTGTCAGTAAAACTATTAGATGTTGCTACCACGCGGGTTATCATGCTGGCTCATTTCCTCTCTGCTTCACTGAGATGGCGAACATACTGCCGGAGTACAGTGACGACATGGAGGGGGTGGACAAAATAACACGAACACCTGGTGTTATAATGCAATATAATACAATAGTGTTGCTGAGACTGTGTTTGGCTTCTTGATTGGAATATAACAACAACAAATGCAAACTGCAACCAGAAAAATTATCTCAAGAGTTGAAGAATAAGGCTGGAGATTTGCTATTTCTATTGTCAACAAATCTCATGTGCAGAGCCAAACCAACAATGTATTAATCAATTTATAAGTATTGTGTCTATATCCAAAGTCTGATACATCTTATTCCTCTGTGCCGTAAACCTCCGTTATCGTCTAAAAACTTTAATTAAAGCCTACAGCACAGAGGAATATGATATGAGACTTTGGATACAGACACAATACTTGTAAGTAGGATCAATTCATTGTTGGTTTGGCTCTGCGCATGAGATTTGTTGATAATAAGACAAATGTAGAAAATCACCAGCCAAATCCTTTAAAAAGCAGACTACACTACAAACACTTTTATTCTGAAACAAGACAAGGTCAAAACCTAGTATATATGTCTGGATCGTGAATGAAGTGCAGAGAAAGAGATGCAGGAAATGATGTTATTCAGTCTGTAACGTAGCTGTAATAAAAATCCAAACTGTTATGTAGCTGAATAAAATAAAAGGAAATTAAGACTGATAGTCTGGTTAATTTTAATAAATGTATATGTATTGAAATGTGGTGATATCTGTACATATAGAGCCCCAGAGGCAGCGCTGTTGTTCTGTCCAGTGACACTTTACATTCAGACAAACTGATGTGGCAGCTACAATTGTTATATTTCATCTGTATGACCAACATTTATCTTCCAAAATGAATTATATCGTATATCAAAACGCTACAGAGACATTAGAAACAACGGTAAATCACCAAAGAGCTGCAGAGATCAGCTCATCGAATCACGTCCTCCCTGGGATGATGACGGACGTTGACTGGATGATCATCTCAAAAGTCAGGCTGCTAGCAGCTGAGATGACGCTGGTCTCACCCGGCCAGCGGCTCGTCACAGCAAATTTTTAAATGGGTGTTATTTACATTGATCAAATATTGGGAATCTTAATGGTTACTTTCTTGACTGAAAAAATATTAAAAGTTAATAAAGTGACATATTAACAGTCCTACAGCTTTTAGCCTGGCTCAAAATATCTGCCATCGCTGCCCGTTGGTGTAAAGTGCATTATGGGATACTTGGCTGTCCCAAGCTTCGGTCGACCAGTGGCGTAACTTCATTGTTCAGTCACTCACTCAGCCAGTCAGTCAGTCAGTCACGAACATTTGTGTTTGTAGGGCTGCTACAGTCCAGCCAAAAATGAAAACTCCTAAAAATCAAGATATTATGGTAAATCTGCCAAATGTTTGCTGGGGACCAGAAAATTAAGTCCACAGTATGTGACAGTTCTCTCTCCATTTAATAATGATGATAGTTACACACTTCACTATCCATGATGTGAAAATATGATCCCTTCCTGCTGTGACCTCAGCACGGTCTGAAAAAATCCGTCTGTGACACCCACAGGCACCAGTGACTCTCATCAACACTTCCTGATGTCTGGAGCAAGTAATTACTTGTTCATGAGACGTTTTATGTTCAATCAGTGCTTCTCTGTCTGAACGTCACAAAGAGGTTACATTTGTGATTTAAATGTTAAAACTAGATTTCTTACCTAAAATGATAAGTCCAATATTAACTGCTCTGGTTTGTTTTCAAATAAGAGTGTGAAGTAAAATAATAAAGCTACACATAAAAATACATACACAATAAATCACAAGGTTGATATAATCAGGGAGCAAATTATTAACAGTGCTGAGAAATGCAGCAGTTTCTCACAGAGAGGAGAAGCCTCATCATTTCATGTGCAAAAATGATCAAATAGTACCAAATATCTCAGAGCACAGACTCTCTCAGGGGCAAAACTGAAGTGGCATTTATCTCTTTCATGTGCAAGGCTACACTCAAGATTTTACTTTTGCCCTATTAGGTCAAACCGGAGAGGCGCTTGAGATAACCAGAGGGGCCGCTGGGGTGTTCAAGTGCCACTCTGGTGTGACATTAGAGTATCAAATCTCCTTACTGAATCCAAATCCTTTGAAATCCATCATGCAAATATTTAGGTTCACTTTTGGATCAGACACACAAAATCACTTATATAAAACTTATATTTTAGACTATTTAAAAACAAAAAAGTTTTCCAGGTAGATTAATTTGACCTATTTATCTAAATGATTCTCATCATCATTTACAAGGAATGTGTAAAAATGCACACGTTTACTGTTTACTAACACTTCCTTTTACACATGTTGAGTCCTTTTTAAATCAGATTGGGTTGTATGTATTGAGCTGTTTACACAGAAATCTAATTGTGTGAATAAGTGAAAAAGTGAATACAAATAAACTGAAACCAAAAAAGAAAAAAGACCTTAAAGGCGAAACTTATAATAAAACTACAAGAATGAAACATTTCATTACAATATTCTCACTTTTCTTACGCTCATCAGGATTTCTTGCAATTTTTTAGTTTCAATTCTGACACAAAACTCTCATGTCGGCAGATGTTACAGTGCTGGGTCCTCATTGGCTAATTACTTTTGGAGGGACAGGTGCAACAAGTGGTACAAGTTAAATTATTTCCGCCCACCAATGTTCAGTTTCTCTTTTCCTTAGGTTATTATTACTGATTATAAAGAACCATATAGGTACATTGGCTGCTGAATATACATGAATTTAAACAATGGGATGCCATAATTGGATAATTGGCAATTAATTGATAATTAGCCAATGGGGACGCAGCTCTGTAACAATCAACTCCCACCTGAAACTGAAAAACTCTGCAGCAAAAAGAGAAATCCCAAGTGAAATAAAAGTTGGAATATTTGCATTAACTGCATTTGCATTTTCTCAGGAGTTTTTGTTCAATTATTATGAGGCTAATTTAATCCCATATAAATACTGTACCTCTCTTTACTGTCTGATGATGCTCTTTCTGGACACAACAGTGGATCAACTATAAAAAGAGAAAAAAAAATCAATCAGGCATCCCATCAATACTTCTGTCTCTGCTCATCATCTTATTCATATTTCTCAACTCTAGTGAAAAAGATTCATCCTAACAAATGATGTATGAGCAGTTTCATCGCTCTCATTTCCAGTCATAATGAGCTTCACCTGATGCAGACAAATGATGACAAGCAGTGAAGCTGGGAGGAGGTTTGCCCTCATGTTGACCAGTGATTTGTTTGGAAAGGCAACAATTGACGATGAGGTCACTGAAGGTTTAATATATCAACATTGTCCTTCCTGAATATATCTGTCATGGCAGCTCATTAAAATTCAAGACTTATATTGACTGTGGTTTGATGCATTAATAATGGTTGCTGATCTCTTCCCTGCAGCCTGCAGAGGAACCTCTTTTTTCCTTACTTATTACAGCTGACTGCTGCTGGAACGCTGCATATTTCCTATTTCCTGGTCAATTAGTTTCTCTATTAAAAACACATAAAAGCAGTGTTATTATCTATGAACTATTTTATAATATTTCATTAGTGTGGTTGAACTTATAGTCAGCATTTTCTCTTAACAAGAGCCAGATAGCGTTGGAAAACTATCACCACAATTCAGAAACAACACAAACTACATAAAAAGAGATGAATGAACACTTTCATCCGTACTTTAATTGCAATGAAATGTCAGAAAAGTTTCCTTGCCTTGTCCTACCTGGAAAGAAGAAGAAAGGAGAAGAAAAGTTTCAAGGTTCACAAACCATGATAAGATTCAGATTAAGATATTAAGATTAAGATTACAAGAAAGTTGCATGACATGAAGTTGGCACTATGGCTGTTGCATGAATTTGATTGTAAAGAGTTCAAACTTTCACAGTTCAACTAACATTTGACAAATCGACTGTGTCCATTTTGTAGAAAAACACCAAATTATCTATTTCCATTTTGTCATAAATTTACATATAATGAGCCATGTGGAATATTTACAAATGTGCAGGTCAGGATTTGAATGTAACTTTTATCATTTTATTTTAATATTTTATTAGATTTTTTTTAAATCACAACTATTATTGTTATTATATCGTTATTCTACTCTTCCAAACTCTCAGCTGCTCTCTTGTTAATCACAAATGCCAAATATTTGAGGCAAAGGTGATGTGTAGACCGTCGCCTTCACAACAGCCTATTAGAGCAGAAAACTAAAGTTTGTGTATGTCTAGTGTTCTGGTAAATGTGTTCTGCCAAACAGCACTTTATTCAAATTAAAACTTCAATTTTTAGAATTAGTTCACATTACTTGGTGCTGTCTATCACAGTGAATAAGTTTTTTTTATTAATTTCTATTAAATAAATGTAGTGTGCAAACCTTCTAATTTGTTAGAAGACTGGGCAGAGCAGGAAAAGATTATTCATACAGGAATTATGTTGAAAGTTCAGAGACGTGTCTGCTAAGGAGGCCTGTGAAGTCTAGAGTGTGCACTAAACACCAGATGCCATGTTGTCTAAATGTGTTAAAAGGGGCAAGAAAGCTGAGACATCACAGTAAAAGCTATTCCCAAAGTGCAAACACTTCATCACAGCCAGTTAAACTACACTTTTATTTGCAAAAAATCTCATTTTTAGCCTTTTAAGGTTTCTTGTTACACGCCACACAGCTCTTTAACCACAACATATTTTGCAGAGTCATGCCAGTGATGTAATGCAAAGCGGCCAGAAATGTGAAATAGTAAAGAACACTTACATTGCTGAGGTTCAGTTTTAAAGGAAATGGTTCTGAAAACACGTATTATCTCCAGTTTTGAATTTTTCATGCAGTCAGATCAGTTAATGGAGTACATGCTCTTCCATAGGTTGAGTAATTTATCTAAAACTGGTTAGATAATATCTAAAATACATTGTGTCATTGAGATGAAACTTTCTCCACCCATAGTTCCTGAAAAGTTGACATTTTAGAAATAAGATTTCCCCTGAAAACATAAATATTTTAAGAGTGTTTCGCTTGTTGAATGTATAATCTGCATTGGAGTAAAAATAAAAAGTGCCATATTTCCTTGTAATATGCAGTAGAAGGAAAGTAGAAAGTATCTCAAAATGTAGTCCATGTAGTACAACAATATTGTACTTAAAAACAGGACTTAAAGCAAATGAAATTAATTACTTCTTGATTTGAGAGAGAGAGGGGGGGGGTTACTTAAAGAAGGTTTTTTTCATACATTTGTCATTACACTTTTCAGATGAAGATTTGGCACAATAATAAGACAAGATGTTAAAAATACAACTCACTGTTAAAGATGAAACCAATGGTTTCCAACCTTTTCTGTCTTTAGATGTCTTTCAAAAATCAGTGTGTAGTCAGGGTCATATTTCACATGTCTATGAGTTGTTAACAGCTCCACCAAATAGTGATTTTTCCCTCCAAACTTCTCACATGCTTTCATTTCAAAAGATGTTCAAATGATGCAATATTTCACCAAAAATCAAAGATTACAGAAAAAGTTCAAAAACTGAAAACAGATTTATGTATCAGAACTTTGTTTTTTCTTCTTTCCTTTCCCATGAATCATCTCACAACCCCTCAGATTTATCTGCTGACCTTTTGGAGGGGCCCCGACCCTTAGGTTGGGAACCACTGGACTAAACTAGCTTACTGTATATAAAGTAGTTCAAACTAGCTCCACCTCCGGCAGCTACAACAGTAACAAGCTGCTCCAACACTGATGCTTCAGTATTAAAAATCTAATGTCATATATAATAATATATCAGTCAGAGGAACCAAACCACTCAATACTTTATCTACAATTTGCTGTTAGTACTATTAGTAGGAGTTTTTAACGCAGAAATTTTTCTTGTAGTGGAATATTTGACATTAATGTATTGGTACTTCTACCTTAGTAAAGGATCTGAATACTTCTTCCACCACTGGCTGTATCTCCGGTCTGGTTTGTGATAAATAGCTGTAGCCTGTGTTGGCCTGCAGGGGGCAGCCTGCAGCCTCTCGTCCAACAGGAAGGAAGTACAAAGCACACGTGACGTTTCACCAGGAAGTAAATAAACTGCCTTCCCGCGCAGTTAAACTGGCTCAAAAAAGACGTTCACATTCACGGGCAATCACACAAAAATGGACGAGCTTTATTTGGATAATATCGACGAATATGTCAACGACCACGACAAGATAGTAAGTGGACTGTTGACTGGTGATATGTCCTCTGGCCCTGAGTGAGCTGACGGCAGTTTATTACCGTTAAAAGCGTGTTAGCGTTGATTTTATTAGCCGTTGATCCATGTTCATAAAACTGCCTTTTTTATGTTTGCGTTACTACAGTTAAAAGTATATATCTAGCATGACATGATATACAGTTTAATCTGATTTGTTTGCCTCTTTTAGTCAATTCGGCTTATGATTAATCTCTTAAATCGTGTTAAAAATTGACAAAACCCTGCAGAGCTTCAGTTAACGTTACTGCAGGAAACCATCAACAGTTTATTTTTGGAGAGAAAAAAGAAAGAAAGAAATATTTTAGCATTCAAATGCTGTCAAACAAGAGGCTTAACAAGACTGACATTTTGTAAGACAAACAATAGCTGGCGGTAGCTCCGCTCAGGACACAGTAAATTTAGGTTAGTTTGGCAAATTAAATTATTAACTGTCTTTATTTGAAAAGCACTTGCACACGAAAACACGCAGCTCTTACAGTCTTTATTTCCCGGTTGCCTAACTCATGTGGCAAGCATAATGTGGCTCTAAACACAAGTATTAACACGACTTTTCTGTTGAACAGGTGACCTACAAATGGCTGAGTCTCACTCTCGGGGTCCATGTCAACACAGCAAAACAGTGAGTGTTTATCAATGTCAGCTTACTCCTCTTTAGGCTTTTTGACTTATAAAATATGTAAATATACATCTTCATGTAGACTGATAAATGTATGAAGTCTGCTCAGGGTTCAGTCTTATGTCAAGTTTTTGACACAGTGTGATTGGATGCAAGGATGCTTATTCAGTGGGTTACCTCATATGAAAGGAGTTTTTTTTAAAATCCTTTTATACTATTTAAAGGACGGGTTCACAATTTTTAAAGTGTCTTAAAACAACAGTCAGGTGCACAAATGAACAGTGAAAGAGGTTTTCCTCACTGTAATCGTTCCTCCTGTTCATACTGGATGTTAAAAGACCCCCTTCATATGTGCTTTCAGTATAAGTGATGGAGACCAAAATCCACACAGTCATTTGGTGCAAAAATGCATTTAAAAGCTTATCTGAAGTGTGTATGAGGATTCAGCAGTCTTGAATCAGTCATGTCAAGTAGACATCTGCCACATTTACAGTCTTTTTAGCATTCAATCTTCTCTTTGTGTTTCCTCAGACAGTGTTTCCCTGTTGATAACTAAAAAAAGAAATAATGAAAAGAGGGATTTTGGCACTAAAAAGACTGTAATGCTGAAAGATATCTTCGTCATTAGGACTAATTTGGATGGTTAAAGCTTCATATTAACTTCAGATCAACTTTTATTTGTGCACAGAAGGAAGCTTGTGGATTTTGGCCAGTGCGCTGAGCAAAGCTCGGGAGAGACTCAGCAGTCATACATTTCTCTGTCGTCTGATTAGCGGTGTTAGGCTAACCCCTTTAAGACACAAGAAACCAGAAAATATTTACATTTGAGAAGCTGTAATCAGAGGATTTGGACATTTTCTCCTTTAAAAAAAATGACTCAAAACAATTAATACATTTGTGCACTCAGCGTGCTACAGTCTTTCAGGACTGCATGGGTTATTGGGATCAGAAACCGGACCACAGAGGGCAGCATCCATAGTAGGCTACAGGAACATGAAACTGTATTGCAAAGGCACAGGTCACCATGGAAACGTTTACACTTACTGAAAGCAGCATCTCTAATCTTGAAAGTAAACCATTTAAGAAAACATTTATGCAGATTTAGTGTTTTAGGGAACCCAGTGAACCTCTGTCTGGAGCCCTGCTAGGGAAATATCAACTTCTCCTAAGAGGATTATTTCTATTCGACATCAACTCTTATCATAGACAGATGTGCAGTTTACTTACACGTCGTAGCGTCGTTGCAGGGATGAGCTCGTTTCAGCTGATCCTGAAGTTTTGTTGTTCAGCGCTGGCTGGGCTCACGCGGCCTCCCGGCGAGGTACAAGACCGTCTGTCTGCGGGGCTCTTCAGTGGGGCCGCCTCCGGTGCCAGCTCAGCTCCCCGGGCAGCTTCCCAGAATACAGTTGGTTGCCCGGCAACGAGAGCCGGGCAGCGGAGAGCCTGAGCCGATTTTTGGCAGGCCCACTACTGTCGAGGTGGAGAAAGTTGTTTGGAGGCAGGCAGCCCAGTCTCTGTTGATTTCGTTATCTTGACAGCGCCTCAGAGCGCCAGCGTCCATTCCAACACTTGAGAGGTGAAAGGCCTGTTTCGTAGATCCTCGTAGTTTCTGGAGAAATTCAAAAGAGAGGTGGTTGTCATCACTACAATCAACTAATCATTTCAGCTCTAATTACATATGTGTGTGTGTTGTTTTTTTTTTTTTTTCCCAGGATGCTCTACCATTACCTGGATCACAAGAGGAGAGAGAGTTCAGCTCAGCTCCATGCTACCTATCTCGTGTCAGGGAAGTTCGTTGACAACGGCCAGGCGGTGAGACAACAATTTAAATTGACAAGATCTGTTTTGGCTTACTTTGTGTGTGTGTGTGTGTGTGTGTTATTAATGTTTTACTTCTTTTTCAGAGTCACAAGGTGTCCGTTGTCAGAGAGGAGCAGTTGGAAGGTGTGTAAATATGTTTCGCAGATCATCAGACAGTATTTACTCTGTGACTGTGCAGCATGGTTGTTTAGTTGTAGGTTTTGCTTCTATGCTTCTGCTGCAAAAGTCAAACTGTACACATTTTTGATTTGAGATAAAAAAGTCACCAACACTGGGCCCACGTGTCTCTGACTTTTGTACATCTTTATTAGGAGAGAGATCCATATGAGACGAGGCAGAAGTGTCTCTCTGTGGACTCTTAACCCCTTTTTCTTTTTTTTCTTTTTTTTTGCAGACTTCAAAGCCAAGATGAGCTTGATAGTCAGCGTCCATGTGTACAGCGTCCAGAAAGCTTTACTGAAAGACAGCGGTCCTCTCTACAGCGTCGACTATGATGCTGTGAAAGACAATCTGAAGAACTGCAGCAGGTATGTTTGATTGATGTGAGCTTTTAATGTTTGCATTTCTAATTAAAGTTACCCAGCAGAGATTTTGACCCCTTGTGGTGATGCAGAGCGATGTTTTGATCCTCATAATAGCTTTCAGATATATGATACTGAATGCCTGCAACATTGACTCTATCCATCCTTTTTTCTAATTCACTAAATTCAGTGTTGCAGTAGCTACAGAGTAAATGAAGCAGCAGTCTCAGGGTAAAAAAAAAAAAGTTGGATTTTCACTCTTTAGGATGTTGTTGAATCTTTCTGTTCTGTCTTTTTCAGATACAGCGCGATCCGCTGCGCCACCGCCGTGCCCATGTCTTCTCTGGAGCTGCAGCGGGCGAGAGAAGTGCAGCAGGCTCCAACACCAGAGCCTGAAAACAAAAAGTCTGGCATGAACGGAGAAGCTAATCTGGCTTCAAAACCTTCCGCCAAGCCGCAGAAAGGCATCATGGGACTGTTTGCAAATAAAGCTGCTCCTAAAAACCAGGACAGTAGCAAAGAGATAAAGTCGGAGGTGAAGGAAGACGCTCCTGTGGTAGGTGTTTGTGCTGTTTGCTCTTTATAAAGAAATATGTAGAGTAGATGAAGTAAAATCATTACTTTGTTTTTTTTTTTATTTCTGGGTTTTGTATTTTTAGGTTGATGCCACCAAAAGCAAACCAGCTGCGAAGGTTAATCCTATGTCAAACTTCTTTGGGACTCAAGCAACAAGTGAGTAATTTTATTTTTTTTTAAGTGCTTTTTCCTCCAAATTTAGTTTGTAAATTTGTATAAAATAGGGATTTTCATTCATATATTAAACTGAAGGTTTAATGTAAAGCTGACGGATTTACTCTTGTAGTTTTTGAGAGTTAGAAGTCAGTTAACGGCCATTTTTATCTGTACTACATCTGGGAGAACAACATTATCGCTGAAATATTACCAGCTGTCATGCTCTGTCACTTTTTAAATGTATTTTATATTAACTACAGTTTAAACGGCGTGTATTATGAACCTTTGGTACCTACAACAGCGTCATGTAAACCCAGATGAACCCTCTGCTGTTGTCCAATCAGACTGCATGAAATTGGCAGCAGTGTTCTGCTTTTTTTAAGCCATATTCAGACAAACCATGAGCATTGGCATTAACTAAAAACACATTAACGGTCACACAGGCTTTAATTATTATTTTGCTTTCAACTCGAGTTCCCAATTTGTTGAGTTGGACGTATTGCTGATTAAGTTGAGATTGGGAGGGAATCTTGAGCCGTACTTGTGGTGGATCCTGAAGAAGAGCCAAAACACGTCCTTTGAGATATATGAAATACATGTTTTCTGAAATAAAACATCACGTTGAAGTACGAGCCGTTCCTTTTTTTTTTCCTTTGATGTCTGTCTGTACCAGAATAGGTGCATTTTCCTTCAGTTTTTCATCAAAGTGTGGGCTTCTATGTTTGAATATGATTACTACGATCAGTTACAAGCAGTCATGTCTGCTGAATTCATTCGATCATCGATTTTTGTCGTAACTAAACACTCTTCTTCACTTCAGAGAAACCAGACAAAACTGTGAAGGAGGAGGAAGCTGCTCAGTCGTCTTCCTCAGCAGAGCAGCGGCGTGCAAGTTCACCACCGGAAAAAAAAACAAGAAGCTGCTGCAGTGGAGCTGCCGAAGGACACTAAGAAAGACTCTAGGAGGTGTGTGTCTCAATCAGTCAGTTTTTTTATATATATATATTGCCAAATCATGTGTGTGTTTTGAAAGTAATCACACCATCAAATTCAACTATAAATCAAACAAATGATCACAGAGAACACAAGAAGAGACCCAGATTTTTATACATTTCATATTTTAAAGTCTTAGATTTTAAGTCAGTTATGCTTTTAAGTTGAATCACTAAAAGTTTTTCCTCCTCCTGAAGCAAAACCAAGCGGATAGAGGACTCTGACAGCGAGGAGGAGAAAATGGAGAAGAAAAAGAGACGAAGGATTAAGAAGCCCGAACCAGACAGCAGCGATGAAGATGGTAAACTATTAACTTTGTTCATTCATGTTTCACGTCTTATTCCACGATGAAAACTTGCACAAACAATTAAAACGACCCCAAAAAAGCCTTAAAATGCAGGAAAATGAACTTTTGATAGTTGACTACAAGATTGAAGAAACAGATTTTTTTTATTTTCTTCCATTATATCACAGTTAGTAAAAGGGGAAATTTCAAAATCCCTTTTATAGAAAATATATAATAAATATGAAATCTAATATTTTATTTACCATTTCAGTCATTCCAGATTCTCCACAGCAGGTGGAAACAAGACAACCATCACCACCACGTCCTAAAAAGGAGGTTGAATCTGTTTCACATGTAAGTGCTTAAACTTTTTTAAACTCTCACCTTGCTGAGTCAAGACATATTATAGTGTAGATGTATCCATTTATTCCTCTTTTACACTGAATTCATGTTTCCGTTTTGTTCCACAGCAGGGGAACTCTGAAATGAAAGTGAGGAAGAGGAGACGAGTCCTGAAATCCCGTACTTTTGTGGATGAGGAAGGATGCATCGGTAAGAAAAAAACAACAACTTATGACTGGTTTTGATTTGCTAAATTTATACTACATGTAATTAATTTCACCTACATGCAGAAAAATAATGACTACCATATCAAAACTTAAAGTATATTCTTTTACAGAGGTGTTTCTGTATTGTATCGCCCAAAACCACAACAACAAAACTGTATGCAGTAAATCTTTCTGCTCTCAGGGTCAGTTGTACATTTATTAGTTTGGTTTTCTTGCATTAGTTTTAATCCTAGTCGATCTCTCTCTCTCACAGTGACGGAGAAAGGTTACGTGAGCGAATCGTACTCTGAAACGGAAGACGACAAACAAGCTCCGAAACACCCCGTCCTTGGAAAACAACTGACGAGTAACAAAGAAGACGTGAAGAAAAGTCAGAAGAAAGCTTCCGCAAACGCAAATAAAGGAACTAAACAAGCTTCGATTACAGGATTTTTCCAGAAGAAATGACGCAGGACAGAGTCAGACACTTTTTTTTATTAGCTTTGAGGAACAACAAGCACTCCTGCTGACGTCCTGTTTTGATCTTTCGGTAAAACTGAGTCCCTCAGTTGTCGAATCACGTGGACGCTCGCAGCAACTCGCTATTCAGACTTAAACACATGGACGTGTCCGGTTTGGGATGAAAAATCAACGTCACGTTACCATCTGTGAATACATGTTGTACTTAATAAAACATTGATGGAAAATGAAACTAAGTATGTGTTTTGACTCAAAATAGAAACATGGATGTTGTTGCATCATTAAGGCTCTAATTACAGCAGAAAACTGGTATCTGTGTGTGAACTGGTGGCCTACTGGTTACCACAAATAAATACCACATGCCCATAGTATCCGGGATCGACTTTTGCTGTTGCATGTCGTTCCCCAGCTGCCTTTTAAATCATCTCATCTTTACTGTCCAGTTTACCTCTAAATGGCAGATGAAAGATTGAATAATTTTGATATTTGCAGTCATGGATACATGGATATGCTTTCTGTAAACAAAAGGTAAATGAATCTGAAAGCTAAAATAGAAAGTGTATATAATACGGTACTTTCAAGTGCTGAACTAGTCATTAACTAACTTGCAGGTGGATGTAGCTCATCCAAGCCCGGCATGTTAACTGGTAAATAAATCAGTGGGTAGTTTCCACCCTCCTTTCAAAAATGTGAAGACCCAAAGCTTTAATGCAGATCTCATATTCTCACAATAATAATATATTAAAAAAAAAAAAATATCACTTGCTCTATAAAATATAAAAAAAAACACTCATCATTAAGTTACTGGAGCCCAAATAACACCTTCTTATTGCTTGTTTAGTCTGACCAGCGCTTATTAATCCTTGAAGAGGCTGTTGATTCGTCTTTGTCATCTCAGCACTATTCATCATCTTCTAGCTACAGTATATCGATTACTAGGCGTTATTGCTCAATAAAAATGCCTAGTTGTCATCGTCTGGATGACAAGTGATGTTTCTCACTAATGTTACTCGCAGATCCTGTTAAGCTGTTAATGAGAAACTATGATACTATTATAATATGCTACAATCCTTGAAAGAAAATTATGAAGTTTTATGATATTTGACCTTATAAATCAATATAAAATGCTTTATAATGTGTTATGATTATTGTTATAAAGCATTATAAGTCCATATAACTATAATTATACCATGCTATAAGCAAACAAGTATGTTTATAATGTATTATACACATGGGCATCATAGAAAGTATTATCATCATTATTGTGCAGACTCACTGGCTCAACTTTTTCTTTCCTGGATCAGCGTTTATCCATTAAGATCCAGCCAAGAATAGGCAGGAAATGGGAGAAGTGTACACACAATCCCATCACAGCTGTTTCAGAGATAACAGCTGAACTGAAAAAAAATAAAAATCTGATGCTTAATTGCTGTTTAATGGTCAATATTTGAGTTGAGAAAAAATGTAAAAATCCCCTCCAAACATTTTTAAGATGTATAAAAACATGATGCTTTGAATAATAATTTATGTCTGATTTGATTTTTCCATCTAGAAAGCTGGTTGTGATGTCAAAAATTAACCTTAAACGATTAAAGATTTATAGTCAGCACAGAGAAACTTCTCTAATTCTGCAGATAAATGTGAAAAAATCCTTCAGGTGTCACTCTGCATATACGTTATTCATAGTCTGAAGTAACAATAGGAACACGTTGAGTGGAAGGAGACTTTATACATGATGTGACAAACTGTTGACTGAAAATATTACATGAAATTAAATCAAATCACCAGTGATATTATATGACAAATGTTAAAGGTCATTTCTGATGTAATTTGAGGTTTTGCCAGTTTAGGATCCCTAATATTGTAATTTTCAAAACACCAAGAACAAACATTTAGACTCACTCCCAGAACTCAGTAGCAGCAGACGTGGTGTTGGTCAACATGGTCTGATTTATCGTCATATTTGGCGACACAGAATCCAAATTCTGAAGACTCATACAGTTCACTGGTTTAGAGAACAAATGACAATGATAACTGTGAGAAAATCACTACCACAAAGTAGTAAAGAGCATTCGACAACAAGAAGAGAACAGAACAACTAGTGAAGAACTGACAGATACATTTCAAGCTGTTGTTACTGGTTGTATAATAGACATAAAAGCAAACTGTTACTGGTGAGAACTTTTGAGAAAGTTCAGCAAGTACAAAACTTTCCTCTAATGTTTGTAATGTTTTATTGTGCTGTTGGTGAATTTTACTACTTTCTGCTAAAATTTATTTAAAAAAATAATTCCAATTAATCTCTCATTGTTGAACTTGCAGATGTAGACAGATGAACAGGGCTATATGTTTGACAAAATGTGCAATAGTCTGTTTTCTTGACACTCTGTCCTCATTTGCTCCTTAGTTCTACTGTCACCACATTACATGATTTCATTTAATCTCATTTTGAAGATTGTAATGCACTGTTTATCTAACATTTTTATATAATTAAAAGCAAACTACAGTCAAACCTTTACCTGTATTCCAGGTGTTGTCACAAGTGGCCCAGGGGAGCTGGGACCTGAACGAGAACACCAGATAGAAGAGAGCCCAGACTTGGATCATAATGTAGCTGAAGTCGTAAAGTTTCAACACGAAATGTCCATATCCAATTCCTGAAATACAGAAAAATAGTTAATAGTTAAAAGCACCTTTTTAGTTCATTATAAATCAACTCACCTTGTGCCAGTGGACACAATTTCCTCCAGCAGGTGATGAATCCTTCCTGGGTGTATTGACCAACTGAACTCTCCAGTAGGAACAGAGGTATCCCAACCACCACAGCTAACAGACCATATGGCACCAGAAAGGCACCTATGGGTAAATAAATACAGAGACATGTGATCATAGATATTACAAATTAATTTAGTATAATCAAATTCATAATGTTTGATTTACCTCCTCCGTTCTTATAGCAGAGGTAGGGAAATCTCCAAACATTGCCCAAGCCGACCACATTTCCTGCAACAACCAGAATATATTCTGTTTTACTGGCCCACTGTCCTCTGTCTCCACCTCCTCTCTGATTCTCTCTTTTCTTTCTTTCTCTGTTCATGTCAAGATCAATAACTTTGTCCGTATTATGATTCCAAAATACTGCAAACTGATCTCTGCTGCTTATATAACATATCTTTTCCTAATTTTAATATAGAGTCATCTCAAAGCCGGCGATCATTTTAAATACAGAGCCAGTCATTCTGGTTGGTTAAGGTTTTGCAGAACTCAGAGCAGCTCTTAAAGAGTTGTTTTGTTGAGTTTGTAATCAGGTCTCTTCTAGAAAACATTGACCTCGTCATTTGTTTCTGCTTCTTCTCTCTCATATATCTGACCTTGGTCATTGAGATGAATGAAATATTTCCATGATAGCACAATTGTTAAGAAATGTTTTTAAAAAATAATTTCAGTTATTCAAATCTTCTCCTTTTCCTCTTAGTAGAGATTTACATATTTAAACTTATATGGTGCAACTAGAGCAGACTCATCATTTAAATGACATGATCTGACTAGTTCTATTTGACTTTGCCTTAGGTGATCACTTCTCAGCTATACGTTAAAATCTACAAAATCTACATGTTCCCACAAGCTCAAATTATGCACAGCATCGATATTAGGATGGACACTATTTATGAAGGTATTACATCCAAAAAAACAGAAGGAGCAAACTACACGTTTCGCACATTGTTTCATCACTCATTGTAAATAATTAATGAATTAATTAATGAATTAATTAGTATATCCTGGTGTGAAAAGACACATTATATAAGTGTAGTGCTTTCCCTGGTATTAACTACCCTGAGATACAGCACCCTGGGTTCTTTAACTTAAACGCCACACTAATACTGATCACTTGTTTCACCCTTTTTATGTTAAATGTCATATAACCATATAGACAAGACACCACTTCCAAACATCCCAGCTGAGATACTAAGTCATTATTTTTTAGAAAGTTTCTTATTATTTTGAGATACTAAGTCATTATTTTGAGAAGGTTTCTCATTATAATGACTTACAGGATCTTTTTTTTCTTCGTCACGTTGGCAGAAATGGGCTTCCATACAGTGGCAAGGAAGAAAGACACGGGAGGTCTTTTTGTAAAATACATTGTAAGCAAACTAGGAAAAGGTTATGATCCTAAAGTGACAGAGCCTAATATTGTAGCAACAGTATGGTTTCTACTGCTACGCCCATTTTTAGCCCTGGGACTGTACCCAAGGGTTATATAAGCAGCAGAGATCAGTTTGCCGTATTTTGAAATCATAATAGAAACACGCAACAGACGAAGTTATTGATTTTGACATGAACAGAGAAAGAAGGAAAAGAGAGAATCAGAGAGGAGATGGAGACAGAGGACGGTGGGGCAATAAAAGAGAATATATTCTGGTTGTTGCAGGAAACGTGGTCGGCTTGGGCAATGTTTGGAGATTTCCTTACCTCTGCTACAAGAACGGAGGAGGTAAGTCATACAAATTATGAATTTACTGAAGAGTTGATTATGCTAAATTAAAATTTCACACGTCTGTATTTATTTACCCATAGGTGCCTTTCTGGTGCCATATGGTCTGTTAGCTGTGGTGGTTGGGATACCTCTGTTCCTACTGGAGAGTTCAGTTGGTCAATACACCCAGGAAGGATTCATCACCTGCTGGAGGAAATTGTGTCCACTGGCACAAGGTGAGATGATTTATAATGAATTAAAAAGGTGCTTTTAACTATTAACTATTTTTCTGTATTTCAGGAATTGGATATGGGCATTTTGTGTTGAAACTTTACGACTTCAGCTACATTATGATCCAAGTCTGGGCTCTCTTCTATCTGGTGTTCTCGTTCAGATCCCAGCTCCCCTGGGCCACTTGTGACAACACCTGGAATACAGGTAAAGGTTTGACTGTAGTTTACTTTTAATTATATAAAAATGTTAGATAAACAGTGCATTACAATCGTCAAAATGAGATTAAATGAAATCATGTAATGTGGTGACAGTAAAACTAAGGAGCAAATGAGGACAGAGTGTCAAGAAAACAACAGAAAACAGACTATTGCACATTTTGTCAAACATATTGTCCTGCAAGTTCAGCTAGGAGAGATTAATTGGAATTAAATAGCACAGAAAGAAGACTTAGAGCAGAATTAATGATGAAACTGTACCATTTTTTTAAAGTAGAAAGTAGTAAAATTCACCAACAGCACAATAAAACATTACAACCATTAGAGGAAAGTTTTGTACTTACTGAACTTATTGAACTTTCTCAAAAGTTCTCACCAGTAACAGCTTGCTTTTATGTCATATAACTAATAACAAGAGCTTGCATCTGTCAGTTGTAGGAGCATTTACTAAGAGTTGAAGTTCTTAGGAACACACAGAGTGATAAATCTTTCTCTCTTTACTCTTACATGCCAGCGTGGAGGGCTTACGGCCATTCTGCCGAACAACCAAACAGACTCAGCTTTTATACATTACATCCTAGTAGGAATTTGACAGAGAGAGGGTAATAAAGTAATAAAGTGAGAAAGTAACAACATTGTAAAATAACAAGGTACATAATCTAAACACTGATCAACTTTTTGATGATCCCCTACCAAGTCTGATACAGTGAATTCTCCTCCCAGGTAATCATCGACACATCAGAAAAACAAGACACATCTGGAATTAATAGTAAGATTTGAAGCCAAGTACACCACACACACACACGCACACACAACAGAAATTAAGAAATACCCAAGTGGTGCAAAGACATTTAATCCTATTGGTCAAAGTCCAAGTGATCAGTTGGATCATTAAAGTGCCAAAAGCATAAACAGGAAGTCACGTCCACCTTGGGTATAAATACAATTTTAAGGTGCATAGTTGGGAGTTGCATTGCTGGTTTTCCTTTGAAGTGTGTACTCTTTGTAATAAATCCTGATTGGTTGTCTGCTCAACTGTCTGGTCTCAGCATTTTAATTAATCTTCGATTCAAACACCCCACAACCCTACCTGTCTGAGCATGCAGCACAACTCCTGGTACAGGTGCTCTTAATATCGCACATTGAGTACTGCAACTCCTTACTGGCAGGCCTCCCCACATGTACATTCAAACTTCTGCAGATGATCCAGAACACAACAACACGGCGGGTCTTCAACCAGCCCAAAACTGCACATCACCCTTCTGTTCATATCGCTCCACTGGCTCCCAGTTGCTGCCTGCATCAAATTCAAAACCCTGACACTTGCAAAACAGCAATTAAAATGGCTCCCACCTACCTGAACTCCCTCATTCAGGTCTACACTCCCTCCTGCTCCCTACACTCCTGGTACTATCACCACCAGTAGTTCCCCAGTGGCGGAACGAGTTACCAAGCTCTGTTTGATCTGCAGAGTCCTTCTCAATCTTTAAGAAAAGACTAAAGACTAAAGACTGAACACCCCTGCACTTAATGAACCAAAGGTAGAAAAAAAACTGCTTCTGTGCACCACCTGTCGGCATCTACATCGGACTCAAACTAAGCTTTAAGGCTTTAATTGTGATGTTCTCTCCTGACTCAATCCCTGCTTGTGTTGTATCAGCTGTCAGATGTACATCGCTTTAGATAAAAGTCTGCTAAATGAAAAATTGTAATTGTTTGCAGACACAATGTAATTTGTAATTTGTAATTTCATTTCTAGGAGACAGTGTTGAAACTCACTCAGCCTTTTTTGCTATCCTAGTATGTTCCTTGTTGTTTCACTGTTTTATTGTCATATTTTTTATTTCTAATTATAATTTTATTATTTTAGAATGAGTATGCTGCACTCTTTTAGTTATGCACTTTGCAACTCTGTTTAGAAAAGTGCTATATACTGTAAATATTGTAATGATTATTATTAGTAGTAATAGTGATTCCCATTAATTCTGTATATGTACAAAAAAGATTATGTTAAATCATGTTGTTTTTTTTTAAGGTAGCATACTTCACTGCCACCTTCCCCTATGTGATGCTCCTGATATTGCTCATCAGGGGATTGACTTTACCTGGAGCTTGGGAAGGGATCAACTACTACCTGTATCCAGATTTGAAAGGCCTGGCTAACCTTGAGGTATTTTACATTAATACCATGTACTGTACATCGAGTCATTTTGGGTCATGTGAGAGAGAGACTGTCCAGAGTGGTTGGCAATCCACCATTCACAGGTAATATTTTTAACTTGTAGGTCCAATTAGATCTTCTGGATCCAGTTCAAAAACAGTTTCGAAGAGTTTGTTTAGACACTCATCCAGTTAGTTAATGTGTTATGACGAGAGCTTGGCTACAGGAGACTTCAGGTGAGTTGACAATTGTTGTTGTCCAAGTGATGCTGCCTGCAGAGGAGCAGCAAGTGGAGTCCACTTGCTACTTTTATTTCAGTATGCAGGACCCCGTCACCACATATATAATATATATATTTGTTACATTACAGGTCTGGATAGAAGCAGGATCTCAAATATGCTTCTCCTACAGCGTGTCAATAGGTACTCTGAGTGTTTTGAGCAGCTATAATGATAACAAGAATAACTGCTACAAGTAAGTATCCAAAAGTTCTATAAGGGCACTTTAACTAAAATCTTTCTGGTGTTTAAATAATTTAAAGTATGAGTTAATATCACAAGCAAAATAACAAATACAGTCGATGTAGTTCACAGTGCATTAATATTACGATAAATAATCACTTGTTTTCACGTCACCATTTTAAATAGCTTATATACCAATGCAAATGCTCTTTAACAAGGGATTCTGTCTTACTGTGACCTCTAGGGACTGTTTATGGCTCTGTCTGCTGAACAGTGGCACCAGTTTTGTTGCTGGATTTGTCGTCTTCTCTGTACTTGGATTCATGGCTCAGGAACAGGGTGTTACTGTCGACACAGTGGCTGAGTCTGGTATGTACAAAGATTTGAAATGTGTTTATTTTTGAATCTCTTTTAGCTCAAGGCTAGTCTCCCAAGAGTCTATGTTAAAATCACAATAGAAACATTTTCATAAACACTATGTAGCGAACATACACATACTTGCACACAAAGTTGTACTGATAAAGGGTGTGGCTGACAATTTTCTATAATTGTGTTATTGTCAACAAATCTCATATATTCACGTAATCTTGTGTGTATAAAGCGTGACATATCTTGTTCCTCTGTGCCGTAGACTGCTGTTGTTGTCCAGAAACTATTAAACACGTCAATGAGCCTCACCATTGCACTGGGTGACATGCTTCTTTAGCCTGAAGACTGTGGTTGCATTAGTTTGTTAAGAAATGGCTCCAAAGACAGTAACTACACCGTTAATTTCTCAAAGAATGTGAGTAAAAAGTCAAGATGTTGTTTTATGTAGCACAAAAATGTAGTAAAACTGTAAATGTAATGTATAAATGCATACACGGAACTACTCTCTTGATACTGAAAATGTGATAGCTGATATTAGTCTTTGGAGCTGTTTCTAAACAATTAATGTGAACAAACTCTTTGAGGTGAAGAAACAAGCTACCCAGTGCAGCGGTGTAGCTCAGTCATGTGTTTTTGGACCACAACAAATATCTACAGCACAGAGGAATAAGATATATCACTCTTTGGATACACACACAATACTTGCAAGTAGGATCAATAAATCTTTTGGTTTGGCTCTGCATATAAGATTTGATGACAATAAATGAAATTTAGAAAATCGCCAGCCATATCCTTTATATTGAAATGACATGTGTTAAGTTATGAAAGACAGCTGTGAAACATTCTTTCCGACTTGTTTATTTCCAATCCACAGGTCCAGGTTTGGCCTTCGTTGTTTACCCACAGGCGACAGCTATGATTCCTTTACCACAGTTGTGGACTGTCTGCTTTTTCCTGATGCTGATTTTCCTCAGTGTTGACACACACGTATGTTGTTTTGTTGTATTACCTTCTGATTAAATAACTAATGCATTCCAGGCACAAACTAACGTAGATGTTTACTGGTTTTATTTTGTCTCCAGTTCGTGACAGTTGAGTGTTTTATCACCTCAGTGAGCAATTTGTTTCCGAAGCTGTTTCGTAAACCAGGAAGACATGAGATCTTTGTCCTCGTCATGTGTTCATCCTTCTTCCTCATACATCTGACCTTAGTCACTGAGGTTAATAAAATAAGTCTATAAAAACACATTGAAATAACACACAATCTGTTTAAAAACAATTTCTCATGTTTAAATCTTGTCTCTTCTGGCTCTAGGGAGGGATTTACCTATTCCAGCTTATTGATTATTATGGTTGTACCAGAGCTTTTCATTATTTTATGGCTTTATCTGAGTGTCTGGCTCTGGCTTGGGGTTTTGGTAAGCAAAAAAGCTTTTATATTATATCCCATTTCCATGATAGGATTTGACTATTTGTATATATCTGTGCTTCACTTTTTTTTGTTTGTTTTCAATGATAAATCATGAGATTATATATTTTTTCATATTGCCCCTTGTCATGAGAGAGGACAAATAGAAATGCCTCTAATTTGAGTGTTTATTATTATTTGATTTTAGATAGCTTTGGCCAGACCGGTTGCATTTCCTGAATGTAACCAAATGTTTTAAAGTGACTGTTTATCTTGTCCGTCTTCACAAGAGCTCAACACACTGCTTCTTAGAAATCACATGCAAATCTAAGATCCAGTGCAGAAACTAGTCTAATGCACAATCTGAATTCCCATCAGGGGCTGACCGTGTTATTAACATCATTGAGGACATGACTGGACAGAGACCAGATCTGTTTTCTTCAAAGTGTGCTGGAAATACATCATTCCTCTGCTGTCACTGGTGAGTCAGAAAAGGTTTAATGGACTACATTTAGTTCCATTACCTAAATAAATAAATAAAATAAAATAAATTACATTTTGTACCGAAAACATTTGGCTACTTTATGTGTTTCTGTACTTCTTTTTTCATTCAACTCTATTTTGTTCCTTCTGAAACAAAAACAATCTCTATACCTTCTTAGATTTCCTTTATCCTGTACCTGGTTGATTACACACACCTCAGGATTAACGACAGGTACGTTTACCCAAACTGGGCCTACACTCTAGGCTGGACCATGACACTCTCCTCTGTTCTCATGGTGCCACTGTGGGCAGCTGGACAGATGTGGATGACACCAGGCACCATCAGACAGGTCAGTGTTCAAAAGAGTTTCCTGCAACTCTGGATAACTCAGCAATAGCTTCTTTGTCGTCCCAACGATTACAGTTATGTGTAAACTTACTCATCTTTTTTTCCCAGCGTTTGTCTGTCCTTCGTCATCCTGTTGAAGATCCAGTCTCACAGAAGATAAAAATGGAAGAGCATGTGGAGCTGAGGACGTCTGCAGAGACAACTTAGTGCCATCTGCAAAGTCACATTAGCTAGACACGTCATCTGTCGTTGGTTAAACTTATAGTATTCAATGTGGCTAAAATTTATTTGAAGACAGATTTTTGTGCTGAAATGATTAGCTGATGAAATGATGAATCGTCTAAATGCATCATTTAAGTCGGTTTTTGCTTGTTCCAGCATCTTGAATGTGAGGATTTGCAGCTTCTGTCAGCTTTATGTCAACAAAGCAAATAATGTTGGTTTCTACATTTGTAACCATCACTTCATTGGTTTCAGAACATGTTGCCAAAGGACTGCAGCTGAATATTAGCCAGGTGGCTAACATGGGCACATCTACAGAAATGTTGATTCATGTCTTATAAATAAATTGATTAAATGAAAAGGGGAACTTTTGATGGCTTAAACATACTAAAGATTATATTAACTTATGGACTGACACTGAAAATGGAGTTTTTCCTGTAGCTCTATACAACTGCGGTGAAGATTTCTGTTTGGATCTGTACTGATGTCTGAGTGTTTTATTTTTTCTAAGTGTAAAATAAAGACTACCGTTCAAGATTACTGGGGCACATTTTAAACTTCCCACTGAATTATTTATAGAGTCAACACAAGGTTTGGACAAAATCTATCCATAACAATTTCCAGGGAGTAAAGAGAGTAAAATAATTTTTAAAAAATGGTGGTCAAATGGTTTTTCAGCTTCATATCAACAAAGTAAATAATTAAAAGATGTTGGGTTCTACATTTATAACCATCACTTCAATTTTGTAAAAACATACTGGATCTGTTCTGATGTCTGGGTGTTTTATTTTACATTTTCAAGATTACTGGGGCTCATTTTAAACTTCCCACTGAATTATTTAAATAGTTGACACAAGGACAAAATGTATCCACAACAATTTCCAGTGAGTAAAGAGAGTAAAATATTTTTTTAAAAATGGTGGTCCTGTGTATTTTGTACACCATGTTTGATGTCAGTTTCCAACAAAGTGTATATTTAAGTAGAACATGCTGTAATGACATTTTGAATATTACAATGTTAGGCATCTTAAACTCCAGAGACTCAAGAGACTCCAGTATTGACCCTTGGGTTAGGTTTATTTATATTTTGCACTCAGATATACCAGTTGGCACAAAGTTGTTGCTTTCCCGTAACACAAGACACTCAGATATTTCACCAATATAGCTGTTTAAATGAATGATGAGGTGTGGTTGACATCCAGACTAGACTCAACGCAATGTTAAGGCCAACAAAGTGTCAAATTTAGGAAAACAGCTCATTACTTATCACTGAAAAAACAATTTAGGCACAGTCCCACACAAATAGTTGGATCATGTCATTAAAATGGTGACTCTGCTCTAGTAGCACTCTATTAATCAGTAAATCGAAATATATAAATCCCCACTGAGAGGAGAAGGAGAAGAGTTGAACAAATGAATTTCTTTTTAAAAACGATTCTTTACGATTGCTGTTTGAATGTGCTATCATGGAAAAATGTCATTCATCTCAATGACCAAGGTCAGATTTATGAGGAAAAAGAAGCAAAAACAGATGACAAGGATCTCTGCCCGGTGCATAAAACAGCTCCTTTTAAGTTTTACCATTGCAGCTCCCAATATTTACACACTGACGTTCAGATTTGCTTCTAATTTTATTCCTGCTTCCATTTTCTTTTCTTTTTGTTGCTGACAGTGTATTGTCTGACCCATCAGATTCTGACTTGTTGAGGAATGTCACGTCAAAGCAGAAAAGGTCTGGGGATCGCCAATGTAAGCAGACTTCATCCTCTAGTGACTATGGATATGTGTGCAAAATTTCATGACAATATATTCAGTAGTTGAGATATGTCAGTGGCTGACCAACCGAAAAACAACAAAAAACACAAACTGCATTCACAGTCCAGCAAACAGCTCACTTTTCAATCTTGGTTTTCTCATTTTTGGCCATTGATTCAGCATAATATTATATTTGACAGTTTTCTGCTAAATAATGTAGACCCTATGTAGCAGTTGTCTCTGTCCATATAGACCCATTACTAATGAAAATGCTATAAAGACAAACAAAAATGTCCCAGATTTAAGAACTCCAATTTTTCATTTTGATTTGATTTCCTCTATCCTGTCCCTGATTGATTACAAGCCACTCAGGATTATTGACTGGTAGCTATTTTTACCCTGTCTGGGTGCACACGCTCTCTTCTCTTACTGTGGTGCCACAGTGGACAGGACAGATGTGTTTGCCAATAGGCACCTTCAGGCAGGTCAGTATCTACAAGAACAGTTTTCTGCCTCCTTGAAGAATCATCAGACCTTAAAAAGAGCTGTTTGGTTTTTGGATTACTGTCTTTATCTAGTGCTAAGTACTGCAAGATGGAAATAAACCAGTAATTAAAGGCTAAATTCATCTGTTTCATTCATCTATATTAAGTGTATTTTCACATATGGTTCTTACTTAAGAAACTGAGTGCAGATCTTTTCCAGTTGAATCAAAATCTTTGTATACATTTTTCTTGTCCCGTATTGCCAAAGTAATATTTAGCATCATGAGAAGAATCCTCTGATGTGCTCAGTGATTATGTGGTTCCTCCCATATTGTGTTTTTAAAGTTGTATATAAAGAAAGTCAAGTTCATAATTAAAGCTTCAATCAGCATTGGTTGAGACCTCACGCTCTGACTTGTTGGGATCAGATCATTTTGCTTTTTAAAAATGAGGGATATTTCTTACAAGTGTGGTGTGCTTTTATTTTGAAAGTTTGATAGAGAGGATGAGAATTTTCTACAGGGTGAGACATGTCTGTCTTACCTGTTAAAAAAAATCATGCAAGTTAGATTGACATGTGTACTGTCAGGTGTGTAGAGACAATAAGTAACTGCAGCTGGCTATATTTGAATGGAGAGTGTGAGCGAACCCACACCTTTTCGAACATTTACTGCTTCCACATAGTTTTAGATACAAACTTCATTTGAACTTCAAAAGAGTCACAAGACTTTGACCTACAAATCTTAAATTTATATGTTTTTTATGTCTTGTACTGTTTTTGAGATATCAGAGTGTGAGTTTTAAAGTCTTTTCTTGCTCCTCCTGTGATTTTATACTGAGTGTGTATTGTGGAATGTTTCACAGCACTGAGGGAGTGACATCACCAGGAGCAGTTGGAGAACAGGAGGATTTTAGAGTACGCTTTTTGTGAAATATCTTCATAAATCCCATGACTTTGGCCAAATCTAACATTAAAAATCATATGTTAGTAGGAAATTTTGTTGCAAATCCATTGATACAGGCTTGAAAGAGGTCAGACTTATAGTTTAGACATCAGAAGCCTTTGATTGACACAAGGATTATGCCTATAGATTGCCTCCTCACTGCAACTTTCAGGGCTTATAAAATCTTTTTAATCTTTTCAACAACGTTTTTTCAGCACAGTGTCATAAGTCATATGTCATAGGTTAGAGTTTGAAGCCAATACCATTAACACCCTTGGAGGAGATAGCGTTTGTTCAGGGCCCAAAATTGGGGCAAAGTCTTATTTTGAAATTGAGATTGCGGACTTCTTGATGGATTTAGGTCAGGGGTGTCAGTGTATGATTTGTAGATGATGTGATTTGTGTCTTGATGAGACAAATAATCGAGTTTTGATCTCTTTACAACATTCCTATGGGCTGTGGCAGCTATTTTAGTTACATATGGGTGCTAGTGAGCATATTTTGACACTTTAGGGGTCAATTTTTACATTTCATCAAATTTTTCACCAGTCCTGATGTGCGTGCCAAATTTGGTGAGTTCTTGAGCATGTTTATTGGGTCAAATATAGGGTTGAAGTGGCATAATAACAAAAAAACAAACAAACAAAACAAAAAACAATAGGGTCCTCGCCCTGAGCCTTTTGGGCTCGGTCCCTTATTATGTTACAGTCTTACTCCCTCAACTCCTTCTTTCCTGGATCAGCGTTTGTCATCCTACTGAAGAGGAGGGAAACCAGTGTCGAACTGAGAGTGTCTTTATCATAGTTATGCAGCAGACCTGTAGAGTCACATTACTTAAAATGTTATATACTGTGTAAGCTTTTAATCATTATATTAAACAATTAAACAATACAAATACATTAATATGTTTTGACTTGGGGATACTCTTCAGTTTAGATGTATATTTTCAACTGTGAAATTCTGAGTCACGATGGGATATTCACACCAATTTTCAATGTATATCCAATAAATATAAAATTTGGGTTATTTACTATCTTATCTACTAGATAATCACCCTAGTTTTCACTGGACATAGTTTAGCTTTTAATGACTTGCCCTGAGCAATTAACAGTGAGTGAGGAGGTGAGTTCGCTGTCGTGCCTCGGACAGGACCCACACTGGCTGAGATGACACGGCACGGTTTCTGACCTTGATGCTGCAACTGAAGTTGAATAACACAGCTGTTAATGGGTCTATAAACTGAAATCTGATCATAATTTAAAAACTGAGTTGCAAACTACAGTAGATGTCTCTGAGCCCTCCTTGAGGTTCAATATTTGATCTGTATTGTGAGTGACTACACCAGTGGTTTTACATATTTTAGTCAATGTACTCCAAATCTCTTTGCATGACTGTAAATCATTTTGCAAACTGTGCTACTGTGTGTCAGAAATTTGAATGTACTTTTTTTCTACTCATGCAGGTATGTACTAGTTCATTTTAATTTACGTATAATATGAAAATCAATAAGCAGACTCTAAAAACATGCCTGAGTTATGTAATCCAATTTTTTTGTGTGAGATAACGCAGTGCATACTTTTTAAATCAGCTGTCAAAAATGAATGCAGGCTTGATGGATTACATGACTCAAGCAGGTTTCATGAGTCTTAACAGATTTTTATATCAAAGAAGTGAGTAGAAATGAACGGTACCAGCCAGAGGGCAAGCCAAACTAAAACTGTACAGCATGCATTAAAAATGATACGCAAAAAAAGGTACAGTATACATAATTTGCACTTATAGTCCCCTTAAGACTGTACTTAATTTTTATGCATCATCAGAAAAGCTCCTACATTGCTTAAGTATGGAAAACAGTGAATCCCTACCACCTTCACAAATGCTCTATTCTTCAACTTTATCTCTAATATCCCTCATTATTGACACGAATTTTGCAGATTTTATATCTTCCATAGTGAGTGGTGTTGTTTCCCTTAAATACATGGACAACATTGAGAAAATAAAATGAATGATGTGGAAGCAAATTGTTATTTACTCATTTGTACGCACTAATCAGGCATTACAGACCATCTACAGCACCAGCCAAATGTTTGGACACGCTATCCCATTCACTTATATGAGAAAGTGTGTCCAAACTTTTGACTGTTACTGTACATTGATGTAATTTTACTCTCAAAGCACAGCTATGCCTGCAACCTAATGCAAAAACAATGAAAAGTAAATCCACACACTACAAGACTGTATTAACCAAGACACAGCTGTCAACTAATAGGCTTAGTTGGATGCTGAGTCTTGTACATAGTAGGGTGGGGGGCGGGGTGGTCTCAAATAAATAACTCATAAACTGTCACCTCAGCCTTTTTCATTATATTAAAGCAAAATAGCAGAATGTATAAAGAAAGAGCATGAAACCGGCTCATATTTCTGAATAACCCTGCTTTTATTCTACTAGTCTTTGGGGACTTGTTGCTCAGTGACAACCAGACTACCCTGTCAGCTCACACAGAAGCGCCACGCCCTTTCACTCCCTTGGTGAACACACAAGTGGACCAGTAAAACTGGTATTTGAATTAGCTATGCACTCCTACATGAAAAAGGATATCCTTTACTGTTTCAGGGAGTGGCTAGAAAATGTGTTCAGCCACTAGTTGTTTTCCATGGCTTTGCTCCATTAGGGCATCTGTTGAGTGAGGTCAGACATCATGCATTTTTATTTAGGAGGAGGTCTCACAGCTGCAGCTCCCAGTGTACAGTTGTAAAGACAGCTGAGTCACAGGCTACAGTAATATCCTCTTTTGGAGTATAACAATAGCATTAGTGTTCATAATATTTCCATTAAAGCAGCTGAGATAAAAAAAAAACATCTTCCACACTGTGTGACTTCATAGTCTGTGTCAGCTTGCTCCAGTGCTCCACTGAAGCTTTATCGCATTCATATTGACTGAAAATGTAAGAAACTAAAAGAAATGTAAGAAACTAAGAGGCAGTTTTTTATGGCTGCAAGTCAAATGGAAAATTCTACTTATCTCGTGTCTCATTTCACACATATTTTCCTGTAATTCAGCGTAACATATTTGTCATCCTGGAAAACCCTGAGGTTTTAAGTAGAAATGAGCTTTATGGGTTTTAACCATAGACTGTCGGCACATCTTGCATTTGACAGGAAAACTGGTCTAAGTTGTTATACAGGTAAAAAAGCATGACAAATATTTACAGCCAACATTTTGCACATCAACAAATGTTTGGCAATGTTACAAAGGCCCAATTAACCCAAAGCAGATATTCCAAACTGGTTATTTTATCCGTAAACATATCATGTACTATACAACAATTTATAGCAATATAAAATTACATATGCTGTGATATTAAGTATATTACATATTTAATGTCATGAGACTCTGTGTTTATATTCAACTACATTTCAAGGAGGAATACTTTATTGCACTTTTTGATCCAGTAAATTTCAGAACTGTAGCAACAATTTTCTTTGCAGAATGTGATTTGAAGGGCACAACATACCATGAGCTCATAAAATCTGATTCACTGTTGGAGTTTAAACTTGCCAGTGTGGAGTAGTCTAGTAGTAGCTCTGCTGTTCTGCAGCTATCTTCAACTTTAGTAGAAGAGAGTATAAAGGCGATATTTTTTACTTGTAATGTAGTGAAGCAGAATTGCTGCTGAAGTATTAAAAGTAAGAATACTTGTTGTGCGGAAAAAAGTAACTATAGCTGTCAGAAAAATTACAATATTTGCTTCTGAAATGTAGTGAAGTAATAGTATAAAGTTGCAGAAAATAGAAATAAAGTAAAACCCTGATGGTTTATAATATTTTCCATCATTCTCAGAATAAAGATCACATTTCAGATGTCTATGAGTTGTTAACAGCTCCACCAAATAGTGATATTTCCCTCTAAATAGTATCTCATATAGTTTCATTTCAATAAATGTTCAAATGATCCAACATTTCACCAAAAATCAAAGATTAGAGAAAAAGTCCAAAAACTGAAAACAGATTTATGTACCAGAACTTTACTTTTTCTTCTTTCCTCTCCCATTAATCATCTCACAACCCCTCAGATTTATCTGCTGACCCTTTGGAGGGGCCCAACCCCTGGATTGGGAACCATTGGACTAAACTGGCTAACTGTATATAAAGTAGTTCAAACTAGATCCACATCCAGCAGCAACAACAGTAACATACTGCTTTTTATACACAGATTATACACTCATTATTAATGATATATGTATTAATATTACTTCCCTCTGAAATGTAGTAGATTAGAAGTATAAAATAGCATCAAATGGAAAATATTCAAGTAGGGAATATTATACAAATATGTTAAAATTGTACTTATGTGCAGTAATTGAGTAAACTTAGTAACTCTCTATTACTGCGGGTTGGCATTTTTGTGTGTCCACAGATTATTGAGGATTTCATTACAATAACACACATACACACACACACACACACACACAGTGAGGAGAGGAGGGGTGACGTCATTGTGATCCACATCCACAGCAGCAGGAGGGGTGAGGTGGCCAGCCGCTGATCCGCCGGTATCATGGCTTCCTAACGAGGAGGGGGAAGTGAATGAGAGGAAAACAAGGATTTTTGTCGAGCGACCGACAGATTATCACCTTTTCCAGACAACTGAGAGTGGGACTGAGGGGCTCGGGCTCCCTTTTCGCCCTCCCCCATCCACACACACGGACGGTCTCCTCCTGGGATCCAGGATATACTTTATCATTTCATTGTTGAGTCTGCCTTCGTGAACCGTGGAAGATGGCCGACCCGGCGGAGTGCACCATCAAAGTGATGTGCCGTTTCAGGCCACTGAACAGCTCTGAGGTGGTCAGAGGCGACAAATACATTCCCAAGTTTCAAGGGGAAGACACCGTTGTCATCGCGGTGAGTTATGTTTTGCTGAAGGGCGTTAGCTGCCCGTTTGATTGGGCCCTCGGGCACAGTCAGCAGTACGCCATTTTTGATTGTCTCGTAGCTACGGTAGTTAGCACCTTAGCCTGTTAGCCGCCGTTAGCAAGGACTGACCTGTTCACCGCTGCGTTGTTCCGCCGGCCCTCAGCTGCACCCAACTTCTGGCGCCACATAAACACTCAAATATATCTAACTCATATCTTATTCTGTCTATAACTAGGCAGCAGCTCCCGGTTTCACATTTACTGATATTCAGTCTAACGCTTTTGCCTTTTAAAATATCACTATTCACAGTTGCCCTGTCATGGCTAGCGAGCTGTCATTCAACAAAAGCCACAAACACATCGGCTGGCACAGGTGAAAACCTCGCCCGCAGATCGCGAACAATGTTAACTACATTATTATCACGACATGAATTAATAAGTAGCTGTGCATCTGTAACGATAAAGCTATTAATTATGAACAGTTTGCGTCAGCATAATAGCGTAAGCCAGCTTTGATTTAGTGGTGGCTAGCAGACTGTTGGCTAGCAAGGCTAGGCCAGCTGGTAGTTGACAGATTAGCCGGCCTTGGTTAGCTGGCTAGTTTTTAATACTGTTGCTTAATTAAAGCTAACATTAGCTAGCTGACCACCTGGCCAAATGAACTACCTTTCTGTGTAGATAAATAAAAAAAAATACTGAGATTATTGAACCTGACACAGTATTAAAATATGCTTCCACTAAGGAATAGGAAACGTCAAAATAATATCAGTGGCGTCCACAGAAATGTCAAATTGCATGCAGGTCAGTGGTATTCAGTTAGCCCTCAGTAACTGAACACTTTACAATCTCTTATAACACCACATGTTCAACTAGGTATTCAAATAGGAGAGAGTATACTTTATTGGTTGTCTTTTAGTCATGACTTTTAGTTTAGGATTCAACCAAAGTTTGTTGTCTTTAGTTTAATTAGCCTTTGAGTGACACACAGCCCTTTGGCACTTGATAAGGATAATGGCATGGGCACAATTTTCTCAAAGACAAAAGAAGGAAATGCCTTTTACTAAAGCAGTGCCATGAAACCTCCACTTTTGTAAAGCGACAAAGACTTTGCCCATAAGTCAGTTTATAAGAGATGTGCACTTGCTGCTTTGTCATCATGGGTTACTTTATCTTTAAGAGCCACTGTTTACACAACTGAAACTGGCAGGATTGAAATCATTCACAAAAGAAAGAGGGTTTGGTCCGCCTTACAGTCTGACTGTGGTAATTAAGAAGCACAACAATAACGCGAGGGCTCGGCTGATATCTCCTATTTGTACATGTTAAACATGCCAAAGTCAACGGCGTATTATTTTTGCATCGTGGTTAAACATTAGATCTTCTTTGTGACAAACTGTCACGCTCTCTGTGGACTTTGGTGCCTTTTTGTAGTAGACCCACCTATGAAAATGCCGCTCTTAACAAGAGTTTACGAGGCAATAGAAAACTGTTTTTGAATTACATCCACCAAGTTGCAAGTTTTTTGGCCGAGTGCATACGAGTCGCATCATCTTGTCTGGAGTTTAACTACTAATTTAGGCAGTGAATTTTAGAAAACAACAGGACTATTCATTTTCTGTCATGCAAAACACAGAAGACTGTTATAGCTGTGGCGACTTTTATGAATAGTTTTGCTGACACTGACTTCAGGGCCTTTAACTAATAGCAAGCGTACTGTCTGTGCCCCTCAGGCATGGTGGTGGCCCAGCCCATTACAGAGTGCCAGTCATAGTGCCAAAATACCAGTGCACATTGTGAAAGACGCAAGTGTTACAGGCCAGAGCCCACTAGCCTCTGCTGGTGCATCTGCTTTGAGAAGTACAACACTCACAGTGCCCATAAGCAGCAGCAACAGCAGCAGCGGCGGCCCGTGGTGGTGGTGGTGGCAGCGGCACAGGCCTGCTGGGTAATCCCCCTGTGTTTTCTCTCCTGGTAACCAGCTGTTTGACCAATCAGAGGAGGCAGTTGGTCAGGCGCTGGGCGATCTCACCGGGTGGGGAGGGTAATTATTATGGTGATGTACTTTGTTTTGCAGATGCTCTTATCCTGGGTGACTGACTCACTTAGCTCCCGTTGTTTTGTTTTTTTTTATTTTTATCCATTTTCAAACAATCTAGGGCGTGGACCTTTTTTTGTATTAGGGTTGAAGCATCAACAGCAATGCTTCATCGCTCTGCCAGTGGTGAAGATGATGACCACTGCCTAAGTGTAAAGACTCCTGACGAGCAGCTTTGAAGCACCTCTGTGATGCTGTGATGCCCTCACACATTCACGGAGGCTCACTGATTCTCTACATTAAGAGAGTTTTGTCTCATGGATCATATTCCTACAGTCAGCTGTGGCTCAATTTAAAGTCCCTCTCCCCCCCTTTTTTTTTTTTTTTTTTTACTGCAAAAGGAAGGAGATGAAGTTTCCAGATGAAGTGTCGTAACTAGCTTGTTTTTTTTTGATCAGCTAGTTTTGCCGGCGTAGTGTGAGCGTGCAGCAGGTGAATTATTCATGCATCCATTACTTCCCTGTCGCTTGCTTTCCCTGTGCACAAAAACATCGCCCCCACCACCCCTATCCAGTGCTTTGCTGTCACATCTCCTATTTGCATACAGCAACCCCGGGACGCTCTGGCAAGAACTAACGACTGAGCTACTTTTAGATAAAAGGAAGAAAAGGATTAAGAGAGATAAGTAAAAGTGCTCCTTTTAATCACACGTAAAACTGGTAGATAACATCGAAGCAGTCGACACCTGTCTCTTTTTTTTTTTTTTTTTTTGTTTGTTTGTTTTTTGGTGCTGTTTGCCTGCCAGGTGTGTACCAGGAAGCAAAAAATTGCCAACAAACCTAAACTGATAAACTGTGAAATACTGACCTATTTTGCCTAGCAACACAAACCCAATTAGATTTCATGCATCATTCAACAAGAATCATGTGGATGCTGCGGAATAACCTTGGACTGTGTGGTACTGTCTCTCCCGAATGGCTTAGCACAGGGGCAGTATCATAACAAAGCCATCAGGAAGCAGGAAACTTGACAGAGGACTTAGGAATACTCTAACAAGGGCTTTTCACTGTAATTATGTTTCCAGCAAGTAATCCCATTAGACAGAAGTGTAGGTAACGAGGCCCGTAACAACGAGGACCGGCCTACGCTATTGTTTGCACTCAGCATCTGGCGGGGCAGATAGTGGCTCGGCGCTCCTGTTTCTGGGCAAGGTTGGTTTCCGGGATGTAGGTAGCTGGGGTGAATTAACCAGCGTCTTGAGATGCTGCTGGTCTGTGTTGTGCCGAGCCGTGTGACCGTCTGTCAGTGGGAGAGGTGGTGGGAGATTATGAGCTGCGGTGCAAATTGAGGACATCTCAGCTGCAAGAGGCGGAATAATTCTGCTGAAGGTGTTGTGTTGTTGTTTTTTTTTTAACACCGGTGACATATTTGTGGTTTCACAAGTATTCAAGCCAGCTCTGGATATGTTTACATGTATCACTGTCCCCGAAACCAGGAAGCAGATGATTTGCGGCTTCTCCAAGGATGACAGCAGCTGCTTGTCCACATTCTCAAACTTGGGTTGGGGCTTTCATCTGCTAATACAAGTGTTAACATTGAATCTGACAATAACTAATCTCATAAAAAAAATATATATAGATATATGTCTTGCACCCTGGAGTATCAGAATTGGACGGGGCTTTCTTCAACTCTTTACACGCCACATTTAGAACCACACCCATCATCAGTCTGGAGACGAGATGAGTCAGCTGGGACTTCAGGCGTCCAAAAAAAAAAGACGAGCGTGCCATCTCAGTTGAACCTGCAGAATCGTTTGTAGCATCATCAGTTTTTTTTTTTTTCTTCTTCCTCCCTTAAGGTTGCTTTCTTAAACCCAACTATTGATTGCTATCTCATTAAAATCGTACTTTTTTTGAAGTTTTAACAAGCCGGTTGGATATCAAAATCAGCTACACGCTCCGCTTGTTTAAAGCAGACGGTTAAAGCTCAGGGTCTAGGTAAGTTCACGTAAACGCCGTGCAGAGATTGCTGAAGACGGAAGAGAAGCTGCATCAGGACAGAAATACTCGCTTTTAGAAGCACAGTAAGGTTGAAAACATCAAATTATGACAGCTAGAGGCGTCCCGGTGGCCTCGAGGTTAAAGACACTGACTGTAATTGTACGCCAGGCGAGTGATCTGTGCTTCTGTAATTCTCTACTGTCGCTATTCGATGAAGGCGTCAGGGCACAACAGTAGGGTCAGAATCAAAGTAGGGTCAATTCAGATCTGTTTTTTTTTTTTTTTTTTGTCCTCTCAGACATGGTGGCTAACGCTGCTCGTGCTACATTCATTTAAAACAAACTAGTAGCTGCTGGACGAGTATATTTCAGATCCTGGGTGTTGGAATCATGTTGAATCACTTTTTGTGTGTGTGTAGTACAGATGGGTTTGTTTACTAAACATGTCACAGATGGTGATTTGTGAGAGAGGCTGCAAGATAATGGGTTTGGTTTTGGAGCCAATATTCACTCACTCACTCTTCTTCTTCTTCTCCTCTTCTTTATTTCAGGGCAAACCGTACATGTTTGACAGAGTGTTTGCGTCAAATACAACACAGGAACAAGTGTACAACGCTTGCGCCCAGAAGATTGTAAAAGGTGAGGTCTCACTTTTGTTTTTGTTTTTTTTTTAATCAGTTTATTTACACACCATATTTGTTTTTTTAGAGCCATAACAAAACAAATAAAGATGACATTAACCGAGCTTTCCGCTGTGTCTTGTAGATGTTCTGGAGGGATACAACGGGACAATTTTTGCATATGGGCAGACATCATCTGGCAAAACACACACCATGGAGGTAAGGAGGACTTCTAAGAGTACATCTTGTTTTTTTTTTTTTTTTTTAAATATTTCAACTTCCACATCATTAACATTATCTTCATTTCTTTCTCAATTTGCAGGGGAACCTCCATGACACAGATTCGATGGGTATCATCCCCAGGATAGTTCAAGACATCTTCAACTACATCTACTCCATGGATGAAAATTTGGAGTTTCATATCAAAGTAAGTAAGACGGAGACAAAGCGCCGAACTGAACCGCTCATTTAGAGGCAGAGTGCTTCATTTTTGATCTTCTAGGGTCACTTTTTAAGTTCAAGTACATGTTTTCTGTCCAAATGTTGAACACAAAGTGTAACTGCTTGTAACAAACTACGTACTTCCAGTTTTTTGCAGTCTTCTGTTTGTCATTCTTGGTCAGCATTTTCTACCCGCAGCATCACGTGTCACTTTGTGCTGCTGCGTCATAGTTCCTTGCCGACTCTCCGTCATGTTTATTGATCTTTTAGTTTTAATGTGGTTGTAGTGATGGAAGTGATAGATATAAACATTTACTCGCTGACTATCTAAAATATCAGACTGAAATAAATCCGATTGTTCAAGAAAAAATAATCACAAGATGCATTTTTTTTAAAAAACACATCATACATGACTTTTGTTTTTGTTCCTTTTGTGTTTTGAGGTGACTGTGACTTGCATTTTAACTTGTAATTATAAGGAAAGGGTTAGAGTGCTTTAGTGTTTTTGTTTTTTTAACTTCATGCAGTATAACTGTGTTGTTGTTTTATCGCTCTGCAGATAAAAAATCTAAATCTGGAAACATTAAAAATAGGAAACGTGTTCTGTGTCTCTGCTCTGAACTCTCAGCTGGGTTATAACAATAATGAGATTGTTTTCTCTGTTCACAGGTCTCATATTTTGAAATTTACTTAGACAAGATCCGGGACCTTTTGGATGGTAAGTGGCTGCGAAGGTGGAGTTGAACCGTGTCTCTCATCCTCGCTAATTGTACCAGACAGTGATAACAGACATGACAGAGCGAGCTGCTAAAAGCCTGAGACGTTGAGGAAATAATGGAGCATCTGTGTTCGCTGTAAAAGCGCTGAGGATGTTATCAGTGGTCAGTCGGTGTGAAAATGAGCTGCAGAAACTTTTACATGTAATATTCTGTTTTATAAAGTTACAATAGTGCCCACTTCTTTTGTTTTGTTGTGTTAAATACCAAGAGTTAAGTAAGAATTGTATTTGTTTTGCAATTAGTTTGATTGGATAACAGTTGGAGCTCATCTACTGTGAATAATATAAACTTTCTGAGTGCAGGTTTTCAAGTTCAAACGCAACAGAAATTGCGTTTTTAAATGTTTAAACTTGAAATGTTATGATCTTTTTAAAGAGTAAAGCCGTGCACCCACAATATGAAGCGCAGACGTCCCTCCCTGACATCTTTTCTTCTCTCATTTCCAGTGTCAAAGACTAATTTGTCAGTGCACGAAGACAAAAACAGAGTGCCCTACGTCAAGGTGAGAACTAAACCTCCTTTCACATGTCAGAGACCTGGTGAAACCTGTCAGAGTAGTGATGCCGGTGATGTAACCTCATCCTTTTATCGTTTTTATTTATTTATTTTAAGGGCTGCACTGAGAGGTTCGTCTGCAGTCCAGAGGAGGTCATGGATACGATTGATGAAGGCAAATCTAACAGACACGTAGCAGTCACAAGTAAGATCCTGCTCTCGTTAGACAATCTGTACATATATTATATACATCTGAGGCCTTTTTAACCAAATGGATACCATTTCTCCCCTTTTTTTTTTTTCTTTTTTAAGACATGAACGAGCACAGCTCCAGGAGTCACAGTATCTTCCTGATAAACGTCAAACAGGAGAACACTCAGACAGAACAGAAGCTCAGCGGCAAACTCTATCTGGTGGATCTGGCTGGTAGTGAAAAGGTAATAACGTTTAGCATATCGCTAAGTAAACTCCCGGTATACGGAGGGGTTTTCCATCATTTGCTGAGGTTTTACTGTCTTTGCGGTCTTCAGGTCAGTAAAACAGGAGCAGAGGGAGCTGTGCTGGATGAAGCCAAGAACATCAACAAGTCTCTGTCGTCCCTGGGGAACGTCATCTCGGCTTTGGCTGAAGGAACGGTCAGTAACTCCACTCCGTTTGTTAGATATGTTGTGGTGTTGTTCTGTGTGTGGTATTGATTACCCGAATAAGCAAAAGCAAATAGTTCTGATGAGGCGAATGTGTTTCCTAATTGTTGTCTTTAAAGCTTTACTCCACAACATTATGAGCCTATATTTGTTTTTTGACATTATCATCGCGCTCAAGTCAGCACAACAAGCGTTTTATAACCTCAGGTGATGCTTTTTTTTTTTTTTTTCCCATCCCAAGTTTGAAATTACAAACATTACTGCTAATGTAGCCGACAGGATGGCGGTCTGGTTCACCAGCTGCACAGCCCGGAGCGAGGTGTGCATCTGGAAAACCAGCATGTTTATCAGTCATCTTATGTGAAATTACCATTTTTTTAAAACATCCACAGGTCCTTTTTTTTTACGCTGCTGAAACAAGTTAAGCAGATAAAAAACTTTCCTCCGAGCAATGTTTTCTTTAGCCGTTTCATAGCGATTTCACCCTTTTCACTTTGATCAACGATCGGTTTGTTCTAGTGTCCCTTCCCTCTGTAAACAACCTGAGGCGGACAGCAGCTGATATATCTGTGATGGTTCTGAAACAAGCGAGCTATTGTACAGACGCGTCTTAGTCCCGACTGAGCGTAGCGGTGTCTCAAGAATTACAGTGAACTGCTGCAGCTTAGCCCCCCCCTTTTTTTTTTTTATGTCAATAATCATTTATTGACATATCATGTTATCCTTTCATCTAATTTAGCGAAACTCATGAGAAATGTAACGGAAACCATCACATCCTGTTGGCTCAGTGCTGGTGAAGCCGTCTCAGGCTGTCTTCTTCGGTTTCAGAGCAACAGCAGCGTGTTAAAATTCATTACCCCAGCTCAGAGAATCTCTTACTTTTTGTCTCTGGTTTTGTTTTTCTTCAGTCAAACTCTCGTGTCTGTTGGTAGGGTTTCGACAAATGAGCTACAATCACAGGATTTCCACCACAAAGTTGTTTAATTGAGGTGTTAATGCCATTCAGACTCACGTTTAGTTACTAGATGTTTGCTTAACGGCAGCCACACTTATTAAACATACGGCATTTTGCTGTGTGAAATAAAAAACTCTGTTCAATCTCTGTTTTATTATCTGAGCAGAGTTGGTCTTTATTTCAGGCGTGATGGCCCGTCTCAGCTGTAAAACGCTGCAGGAAAACCATGAATTGCTTTGTAAAGAGGTGTTTAACATCTTGGTGTTAAACAGTCCAGTACGGTCAGTTTAACGTCTGCTCAGATCATTAAATGGATATGTTTTTTGTGTCCGTACACCAGGCCTACATCCCTTACCGAGACAGCAAGATGACCCGTATCCTGCAGGACTCGCTGGGTGGTAACTGTCGAACCACCATCGTCATCTGCTGCTCGCCTTCCTCCTACAATGAGGCCGAAACCAAATCCACCCTCATGTTCGGACAGAGGTTGGTAGACCAATAGGAAGAAAACAACTGCATACCTTATTTATTTATTTATGTAGAGATTTTTTAAATTTCCATCAAGTAATGAAAAACCTAGAAAAGATGGAACAGTAATGGAAAATAAATCATAATCATTGTCGCAGTTTGTCAAATGATGCTTCAAGCCTGGTTGCTGGTAAATTTATGAGGCGTTTTGAAGGAATTATGATCTGGTTAGAGTTCTTTCAGTGTAATAAAACCTTTTTTGTTTTTCTTCTACGTTCAGAGCAAAGACCATCAAGAACACTGTGACAGTGAACATCGAGTTGACAGCAGAGCAGTGGAAGCAGAAGTACGAGAGAGAGAAGGAGAAGAATAAGACCCTGAGGAACACCATCACCTGGCTGGAGAACGAGCTCAATCGATGGAGGAACGGTGAGGCAGCGGACTCCACCCGAGTTTTACACCGTTTTAACAAACAGAAACAAACTTTTAAACTTAGCTACACACTCTTGAAACACGCTGAATACGTGCTATCTGTCCTTCCTCAGGTGAGAGCGTGCCAGTGGAGGAGCAGTTTGACAAGGAGAAAGCCAACGCAGAGGTTCTGGCCCTGGACAACATCATCAACGACAAGCCGGCCTCCACGCCCAACGTACCCGGCGTCCGTCTCACCGACGTGGAGAAGGACAAGTGCGAGGCTGAGCTGGCCAAGCTTTACAAACAGCTGGATGATAAGGTGACGAAGAGCACAGGATGTTAAGGAACTGGTGTGGATTTTGTGGATTGGTAGCAGAATTTCATGTTAAAATGTGCAACCAGACATGGAGAATTATTCTTTATTTCTTACAACTATATATTAATCCATGCAAGTCAATCACTGTGAGATGTTCAGGATGGTTGTTACGTCCTCAGGGGAAAAGAAACCACTTCAAAATTGTCAGTTTTAGTTATTTAGTTATTTCTTGTCATTATAAAATCCAACTTTTTTTGTTTCCCAAAACTTGACACTTGATCAATATTGTATAAATGTTATTATACATATTGAATAATCCTCATTCTTTCTCACAGTTTTGTTGCATCTTTCTGTGCTCAATCAATCCCCAAACAATACATTATGAAGCTGATCTGATGACGACTTGAACAAATATTATTATTCTTTGGAAAAAAAAAAACAAAACAAAGTCCGTTCATGTTTTTTGTCTGCAAAAGTTCAGCACAGTATTTCACCTTGTTCTCTGAGTCAATAAGAGCTGCGGTTAATGTCGATGTCGCTGCGGGTCTCTGCTCTCCGCAGGACGAGGAGATCAACCAGCAGAGCCAGCTGGCAGAGAAGCTGAAGCAGCAGATGCTGGACCAGGAGGAGGTGAGTTCTGGAGGTTCGGGTGGGTAGAGGGTCTCATGTGTGGCGTAAACTTTTGATCTTTTAAGTCTCTGAGGTGTGAGGAGACTGAACATATGAAGCTTTCAGAGCTGTCGGCTTGTGTGTTTTTTATATTTTACTTTACCCCCAGTCCTGTTGTTGTGAACGGCGCTACCACCTGCTGTTAGATATCATTTTATTTAGAGGGAGGTTTAATAGTGATGTAGAGCTGGCCGTCAATAACCAGCTATGAGCAGCTGCTGTCAGACTGGCAGGCTCTGAAGAGATGTGATCATGTGAACAGTGCAAAAAAAAAAAGGGATTTAGTGTGGAGTTCCACTTTAATAATTACATCCATTAGTCACATTTTAATGACTAGTTTTTATTGGCAGACTTGATGTGATTTTTGTCAGTCAGCCATGCTCACACTAGGCCTCCTGCATTCCCACGCTGTACTACAGCACAGCAAGCAGTGCAGCTCAGGATACAAAAGAAAAGTCAGCAAGGAGGAAATCTTGTTTGATATCACATTAAAAATGCAAATCATTTTCTTCCATATTGTAAAAAAAAAAAAAAAAGAAGAACTGAATAATTGCTGCATCCCTAATGCATCCGAAAGCAAATCGCATAATCACACTCCTCTCCCCGGCTTGCAGCTTTTAGCCTCCTCGCGCCGCGATCACGAGAACCTCCAGGCGGAGCTGAACCGCCTGCAGGCGGAGAACGAAGCTTCCAAGGAGGAGGTGAAGGAAGTGCTCCAGGCTCTGGAGGAGCTGGCCGTCAACTACGACCAGAAGAGCCAGGAGGTGGAGGATAAGACCAAGGAGTTTGAGGCCATCAGCGAGGAGCTCAGCCAGAAATCGGTGAGCCAAGGGACAGATGTCAGCGTGCCCGGAGACACTGTTGCACTTTAAATTTTCAGTCATGTGTCTTTTATTCGTCCTTGATTTCGGCTATGTTGATATGTAGCACACAGACACGCAACACTGTAATTAAACTTGTATAATCTGCAGGATTAAAGATGACTGTTTACACATGCAGACGTCCACTCATACACATATCTACTGCTGCTACGGCTCCTTTTCTCTACTTCACTTCTTAAAACCAGTCAAGGTTTTGAATTCACTGTAATATAATAATTGTTTGGGAATTAAAAAAAAATTATATTCCTTTTTTATTGGATAAAGCACAGAAAATAAGAATGTAAACATGTGTTAATGATAAATTTAATACTAGTTAATAAAGTAGAAAGTGAAAAATGAGCAGAAGCAATAGACGAATGCATCTAACATCTTCTCCCTCCCTCGCAGTCCATCCTGTCATCCCTGGACTCTGAGCTCCAGAAGCTGAAGGAGATGTCCAACCACCAGAAGAAGAGGGTGACGGAGATGATGTCATCGCTGCTCAAAGACCTGGCTGAGATCGGCATCGCCGTGGGCAGCAATGATATCAAGGTACTGAAAAAGGGCGTTACAGTAGCAACGCCAGCTTCTAGGAACCTAGACAGGAGGAGATGAGTGATTTAAATAGTTCTTGATGCAGGAAAGTCTGGAAAGTTTTGCATGGAGAAGAACTTTGATGGCACATATTTGGGAAATGCACGCGACTTATTAGAAAATATACAGACGACTAAATTCAATTCCAGCCAGTTCAGATACTCTGATGATGGAATATGTGATGCCAATACCGTCTTCAACTTGCCTCCGTCCAACTCTGGTTTTAATTTCTCCCCCCTCCATCTCCCTCTTGTCCTCTGTGACGGGTTTTTTTTCAACTTTCCTTATCTGTCCTTCCAGCAACATGAGGGCGGCAGCGGCCTGATAGACGAGGAGTTCACGGTGGCTCGGCTCTACATCAGCAAGATGAAATCAGAAGTTAAGACCATGGTGAAACGCTGCAAGCAGCTGGAGGGCACCCAGTCGGAAAGCAACAAGAAGATGGACGAGAACGAGAAGGAGCTGGCCGCCTGCCAGCTTCGTATCTCCCAGGTACGCAGGGGACGAGAACCCACAAACATTACTGTGACCAGGAACTAGAACGTAACTGATCTGATATGTAGAGAAATAATCTTTTAACTTCTGAATCCACATTAAAAAATATTGTGTCTTCTGTCTTCTGTTTCCAGCATGAGGCTAAAATCAAGTCCCTGACAGAGTATCTGCAGAACGTGGAGCAGAAGAAGAGGCAGTTGGAGGAGAACGTGGACTCTCTGAATGAGGAACTTGTCAAGCTCAGCGCTCAGGGTATATAGACAGACTACTTAACTCCACACACAAACACTTAAAGGCAACGAATCCTAACTGGAGCTGCTGTAGAGTAAAAAACAGTCAAACAGGCTCTCGGGATTCTTTAACGTCAACACAGTCAACCAACTTGAAAAACTTGTCAGGTTTCAAGCAGTGATTCTGATTGAAGCTGCGTATATATTTTATTTATTTAAGAACTAGTGATTAGGAAGGAAACACTTTTCTGCTCCTGGTGATTCCTGAAGAAGAAGAACTGTATGTGTTGACGGTGCAGTGTAGTATTTCTAATATGTTGGACTAAAAAATGTGGTTAAGACAGCAAGTGTTATGAACAAGTAACATCCAGTAAAGTCACATTTATTTATTTTTTAATAGGTCTCAGGGGCTTTACAATCTTTCCAACATAGATCACCCACTATCTTTAGACCCCTTATAAGGAAAAACTCTCAAAAAAACCCTTTAATATGGAGGAAAATGAAAGAAATCTCAGGAAATAAAGCATCCATGGAAGTCAAAATCTGCTGAAAATAAACACATTTTTTGCTTTCAACATATCATAACTTCCTTTCTTACACAGATTATTTCTAAACAATACCTAATCCTGACTTCTTTTTATAATCTCATGGTTCAGTGGATACTAACATTATTGCTGCATTCAACAGATTTTATCCCTTTTCATCATCAAATAATGAGGAAATCATATGTTTCTGTTTTACAGAGAAAGTCCATGCTATGGAGAAAGAGAACGAGATCCAGACGGCCAATGAAGTCAAGGTATGAGCCTCCGTCTTTTTGTTTATTAAGAAAAATGTTTTATTAAGACTTGTTAAATCAGATAAATGTTAAGTTTAAATCCAGTACTACTAAAAATATCATGTAAATAATCCCAACAATGCTAAATGCTGACCCTGTTAGGGTTTGCATCTGGCAAAAAAGAATGTGTGCTATTTTATTTTTAACATTTTCACATTTTTTTTTGCTCCTTTCCTTTTATTTTAATGCCTTTTTGTCAAATATTTCAGTGTATATATTGTATGTTTATGTGTGTGTGTACAGGAAGCGGTGGAGAAGCAGATCCACTCCCATCGCGAAGCCCACCAGAAGCAGATCAGCAGCCTGAGAGACGAGCTGGACAACAAGGAGAAACTCATCACTGAGCTGCAGGAGTAAGACTTCAGTTTCTGTCCAACTTTGTTCTCTGCTGTTTTACTTTTTACACATATTCATTATTCACACAACATATACACACTCAGTCAAACATTAAGGGTATGTTGTCTCTTCCAGTCTGAACCAGAAGATCATGCTGGAGCAGGAGAGACTCAGAGTTGAGCACGAGAAACTCAAATCCACCGACCAGGAGAAGAGCCGCAAGCTGCATGAGCTCACGTAAGTCTCACACACACACACACACACACTTGCACACTGTCCATAATTTCATACAACAACATTGTGGTGGCACGTTTATTCTTTTAAGGTTTTAACAGCACTTGTTGTTGTTGTTCAGGGTGATGCAGGACAGAAGGGAGCAGGCCAGACAGGACCTGAAGGGACTGGAGGAGACAGTGGTGAGTTTATTAACGGATGATTGAGGACACACATGCAAGGAAACAACATTAAGAACAACTCTCATGGACAACGACCTTAAATCTGATATCAGACGTAGACTACAAGCTGGATTCATATTTCATCTCTAACCACATCCAGAACTGTTTGAATTTACTTATTTAATATGGAGAAGCCATTATTGGATCTTATTATTAGTAGAATTAGCTCCAAAAGAACAAAATCTTACCTATGATTTCAGATAAAAGTCTGTCATAAAGTTTCCCCCCCCCCCCCATTTGACAGTCAGTACTTCAGTAAATGTAAGAATTGGGACTTTTTGAATAGGAACATCTGTTCACATCTGCTCACTTCATTGTGTTGGGTCGTATTTATCTGCAGGAGTATCAGTTTAAGTCTTGGACACTGCGCTTGTTTTGTCTTTTTCTGATTTTGTGTTTTGTTTTTTTCCATTCCAGGCAAAGGAGCTGCAGACTCTGCACAACCTGAGGAAGCTCTTTGTCCAGGACCTGGCTACCAGAGTGAAAAAGGTCAGCCACCATGAAAAGAAAAGCTCTTTACAATGCAGGAAATCTGTTTTGCAAAAAAAACAAAACAAAAAAGGCACAAACTGTACAGTTGATAACACAGCAGTTATAATGCTTATGTTTTCTTTTTTTTTGTGCAGAGTGCTGAAATGGACTCAGACGACACGGGTGGGAGTGCAGCTCAGAAACAGAAAATTTCCTTTCTTGAGAACAATCTTGAGCAGCTCACCAAAGTTCACAAACAGGTAGGAGTTTGATATACGCACTCCGCTTTAAATATTCACATTCACTCCGCCCAGCTCCGATTGATCTTCTTCTTTCTCCCTATACAAGTCCTTCTCTTTTTCACATTTGCTCCTTTCTTCCTTCCCTGTCAGACCGATAGAAACACAGACAAAAGAAATGTTTTCAACCGATGTGAACTGTCTTGCAGCTGGTGCGTGATAATGCAGACCTGCGCTGTGAGCTTCCAAAACTGGAAAAGCGTCTTCGTGCTACAGCTGAACGGGTCAAGGCCCTGGAATCTGCTCTGAAGGAGGCCAAGGAGAACGCAGCCCGCGACCGCAAGCGCTACCAGCAGGAGGTGGACCGCATCAAGGAGGCCGTCAGGGCCAAGAACATGGCCAGGAGGGGACATTCGGCCCAGATCGGTGAGTACTGGGACATATGTCTACACCGACTCTTATTGAGGGTAAATAGCAACAATGGTTCTTTTTTGAAATGTCGCAGTGGCTGATGAGTTCAAAAAACCTGGTGTACAGACCATTTATTTAAGTTTTTACATCTTAATAAGCTCCAGTCGCCATGTAAAACTACTTTCTGATGAGAAATGCAGTTTTCATAACCCGATGTAGAAGTGATCATGCTCACATTGTGCTGGAAACGTTGTTAAATGTTGTCCCATCAGCCCCATTAATGTCTTTTAACATTCTCTTGCTCTTGCGGAGTCAAACTGTACGCCACAAAGTGACAAAACGGAAAGATTTCAGCTAGAATCACGTGATCCATACTGTTTGGTTTCACTTGGAAAACCGTAGTCTTGTAAACCCCGTCCCTCAATTTCCTCTTTTCTCTCTCCCCTTTTCAGCCAAACCTATCCGGCCTGGGCAGCAGCCAGTGGCATCACCCACTCACCCAAACATCAACCGCAGCGGAGGAGGCTTCTACCAGAACAGCCAGACGGTGTCCATCAGAGGAGGAAGCAGCGGCAAGCCAGACAAAAAGTAAGTAGAGGACAGCGTGTCATCTGAGAGATGTGGTAAAACACACTGTAGCTGAATTTGTGGGAAAGGAAGTGAGCGGCAACTGTGAAAGGACATTCTGGTGGAAAAATAAAGAACTAAGATCCCATATCTAGGTATATGCTGGGTTTCACTATGATGTTCTGATGAATTCCACTTATTGAAAAACTGAAACAGAGTTCATTAAATCTCAAGATGAAAGCCAGCCTGGTGATATAAGAAGCATAACGTCCCTGTTTCGGTTTACAGACGTGAGCTTGCCTTACATGTCATGGTTAACTGCGTCTGACTTACTGCAGATTTTAAAATATATATATATATATATATATATATATATATTACACACAGTAGAAAAATGAAGAGGTGAAGTGTTTACTCTAACCTGTCAGAGAAAAATGATAATTACATTATAATCTATAATAGCTTTATTTGAAGAGCACTTTTCAAAACATGAAGTTAAAGTTTCACAGGAGAACACAGTCAGACTATTAATAATGATAATGATGGTGAAAGCTCCAATATATATATATATATATAATTACAGACACATAAAGTTAACTCAGAAATAAAGAGGGATTCAAATGTCAGCTAGAAGGAAAGAAAATATAAAATAATGAAATGCTGAAGGTGTTTTAACACTTATTATACTCTTAAGTCAATCAGATGAAAGTTTATATTAAATATTAGTAGTAGAAGTGTTGCTTTGATTAGTTTTAATTGTTTAAATGTGAATGTCCAGAATGAGAAGATTAGTCTAATTTTCTTTACATGAATCATCCGTCATCAATCATGTGTCGGTCCATCCTGGAAGAGGGATCCCTCCTCTGTTGCTCCTCCGTCTTCTTCTTTAATCTTTTCCTTGTTGAAGGGTTTTATTTTGGGAGGGGCAGGTAGTTTTTCCTCATCTGAATCGAGGGTCTAAGGTTAGAGGATGTTGTATCGCCATACAGATTGTGAAGCCCCCAGAGGCAGATTTGTGATATTAGGTTATGCAAAATAAAATTGACTTTATTTCACTTTTAACAGACTGGTTTTTTTTTTTTTTTAGAGTCGTCTTGATGTGACTTGTATGATCGATGGCGGCGACGTTCACTAACACCAACCTTTTTTTTTTGTTTCTATCTGCAGCTGAACAGCAGCTGGATAGAAGGACGACATCACAGAAGAAGCCAATATCACCCCCCGCCCACCCCGACAACCTGTCATTCCATTACAGCGGACAAGCTCCTCGTCGCTGCTTTGGAGCCACGAAGGAGTTTCTGAATTATAAATATATATATAAATATATAAATATTCCTGGCCTGTACAGCTCCAATCCCCCACCTTCACCAACCCACTTCCACTACGCCCCCCTTCCCCCCCCAATTCTCATCACAACTTATCTCTTTTTTTTTTTTTTTTTTTTTTTTTTCCCCTCTTACTGGATATAATAAAAAAAAAAAAATTAAAAAAGAAAATAAATTTAATTTACAAAAGATAATATTCTTATCCACCGAACCAAACGCAGTCTTGAGCGCAGCCTCGGCGAGCGAAACCGCACACGACTCGAATGTGTAGCTTCGGTTTCGTTTTTGTTTTGCACAGTCTGTCGTCATCTGTCGTCGTCGTGCGAGTAGTTCTGCACTGTGCCAAGCTGAATGTAACGGTAGCAAGATCCGAAAAAAAATGAATAACACACCTAAAACAAAAACACAAATAAAAAGACCAAAAAAAAAATAAATAAAAACAAAAAAAAAAAGGAGACCCTACCACGAGAAATAGCTTGACCCTATAGGCTAACCTCTGTACATTTCAACATTACTACTATTGGTTGTTAACCACACTTTTCTCTGGATAGATTTTACATGCTTCTTTAAGGAAAAAAAACTACAAAAAACAAACAAAAAAAAAAAAACGTACGGTTTTGAAATGACTAGATGGCGTCGAGCACTACTGTTCTGTCCAGTCTTGATGTACAGATTGTAAAATTGGCACTACTGCACACGCTTCCCTGGTGAGAGAGGCAGAGAGAGAGCCGTATGGAAGTAGGGGAACGGCTAAAAAAAAAAAAAAAAGAAGGATTTAAAAAAATAAAATAAAAAGCCAAGACGTGCGACAGTGTACTGTAGATGTATTTAACTAAATACCTGTGGAGGCCAATTGTTTTTATCATTAAGTTAAAATAAAACCTATACTCGTTATTGGTGACTTCATGAGAAGGATGTAAAGAATGTAGAAAGGAAGGACGGAAAGAAGAGGATGATCCGGTTAACACGACACACTTCCACTTTTAAGCATAGCGTATGCTTTAGTAGCTAAACGTACTGTTTTTACTTCTCTCAGTGGTTAGTAAAAGGAAAAAAAAAACGCTGTGTTAATGGACGCTATTTATATCTCCTCGCACATCGGAGCACATAGACTTCAGGCGTATAGACTGATAGCACACACACACTCACACACACACACGATGCTTGTCCTGTCCTAGCTGGGTCGCTGTCACTCACCCTCCCCTCCTCCCCCAATCTCCTCCCCTTCGCTCAGATATTCAGGACCTTGTTTTGTTTAGTTTTTTTCAGTCATAAAAACCCAACTTTTGATCCCTGCTCTATCAAATCGATTGATTTCTTTTTCATGGGTGCCTCGCTTCTATGTATTTTTTTTTTTTTTCCTTTTCTCGTCTTCCATACCACACCCCCCTTTTTTTTGTTCTTCTAATAGATTTAAGACCTGTAATTGTACACCCCTTCCCCTCCCCTCCTTTGCCCCCCTTTTTTTGTTGTAATTTGCATAAAGCAATGTGTTTCGCTGGGTTTTATGTACTGTATCACTTTCATTGTTTCCTAGGTCAGATCGTTGTTAGATGCATATTTGATAGAGGGTGGTGAGAGGGGGGGGGAGAGGACGGCGGCCGGGGGTGTCAGTCGATGGGTCGGACCTTTTGCCGCTGATCAGCCAGTCAGGAGAGCAGGGTCTTAAAAATTGCACAACAATCTTCTGTCATCATCTGGAGGAAGGGTTTATTTAACGAAATCTAGTCAGCGGTGTAGGAGTTATTTTGTGTTTTGTTGTCTTTTAATGTATTTTTTTTAGGAGTGTTTTTCATGATCCCCCCTTCCTCCTCCTCCTCCTCCTCCTCCCCATCAGTTTAATTCCCACCACAGCTTGATTTCTTTCTTTCTTTCTTTCTTTCTTTTCTACCCTGTGAAGCCCCAGTGCATTGGCAAAAGAGCTTGTTGTGATTGTAATCCCAGCATGAGAACACTAACATCTTGTGCAAGTGCAATATACTGTTAAATACACTGTAAATCAGTCGACTGGCAGGGTGTGATCAGGGTGTGTTTGCAGCGGTAATCCTGCCATACAGAGTCAAAGTCCTGCCCCGCTTTCCTGCTAGCGTCTGTTTCACTAACTTTTTGGTTCTCAGTGTGTTTTCTCCTCTTTCATTGCTCTTTTTTTTAATTTTTTTGAAAGCTGAAACACGATACAGGGGATTTTTCTGTCCATATTCTAAGATAAAGGAGTATCTACTTCTCTACTGGATGGTAAACTCCATTTAGATGATGATGGTCAAACGTTACGATCCAGTGCGGTAGGAGATACTCGAATTAGAAAATGAACAAATTAAGTTCCAGCTTTTAAAGAAACCGCTTTTGCTGAGACAAGTGGAGCGAATCTAGCTCGGAAAAGGCGGGGAGATGAGAGTTTGACTTCCTCTAGTAAGATGTCAAACTTTAAAACCTGTCATCTTGGAACAGGAAAAAAGTGGGGTTTAATAGCACTTCTTCACAATATCTGCACTCAGAAAAACACTCCATATGTGGCTGTTTTTGACTGGAGGATAAAAGAAGTTTCCGTAGCCCTGTAAAACGGATCTGTTTGTTGACGGCAAATAATTTAACTAGTAATAATTACTTTGTACAAGCTGCGGGGAGGAGTAGCTCCCTCCCCTCCCCCCCACCTCCCCCACCCCTTCATATCTATGACAGGACAGTGTTTGGTGTCTATCGAGATGGTTTATTCCCTCTGTGTAATCTTCTAGATTAGTTAAAACTTTGCAGCATGGACCTCAAAATGTTTATCCTTTGACCTCCAACCAAAACTGGATATGAAATGGGGAAAAAAAAAAATAGTTTAAATAAATAAAATTAAAGAAAAGAAAAAAAAACAGCAAAGAATATTTGTGGTGTTTACCTAAAATTGAATTTTGCATTAATTCTAAATTTAAAAAGTGTAGCTACTTTTTTTATTACTGTGTAATAGTCGGTCAAGTTTTAAAAAAGGACAGTTTTGAGGATCCATCAGTGGACGAGGTACTGGATCATTCCTGGAGAACTGGGGCACAAAATAGCAGGGCTCTGATATGAACGGAGATGGGAAGTTAATGAGATCACAGTTTTGGATTGACTGCATGATGTAAATGTATGTGTGATTAAATAATTATGAGAAAACAAACTTCCATCTCTGTCGTTTTGTTTGATTGAATTGTTTTTGTAGCGGCGAGTCATTTCATCTTTTGAAGAGGTATCGTGTTCACACGTCAACTTCCTGTAACTATTAACATTTGATAATATTGTAGAAAAGTTATTTTAATGAAATGTATATGTTATATGGCAAATACTTCTGTGTGCTTCTGGTTTGTTTACTTCCAATCATGCGAAATCTTAATCCTTACAGCATAAAATTATATTTAAGATGATAATATGCCTCCAATTTTGGCAACATTTGTGTGTTTTGCTCTTTCAACATGTTTTAATGCTTTCACAAAACCAGTTAGGTGTGTGAGATCTTGACTGGCCTGCACAGAGTCCTGACCTCGGCCCCATCCAGCACCTTTGGGATGAACCGAAAAGCAGACCAGATCCCATCAACCAACATCAGGGGGCCCACCTTAGAAGAAAGGAAGTTTTTTAGTCCCTAGTGTCAGATTAGTCCTTGAGTGTAATGAGATCAGCTCTTAAACGGTCATAGAGATCCTGTAGTCTAGAGGTATTTAAAGTAAGAGGTGGACCTCCCCCAGTGGAGGGCTCCACACAGGTTCAGGGGAGGCTCAGTGTCACGTAGGATAGCCTAAATGTGTGTGATTTGATTAAAAAGATGTTTCAGACATGCAGTAGTTTTGGGGGAATTTTACTCTTTTTCTCCGCTTTTCCAGAGTCGGAAACTAATAAATGCCTTTTTATGGTCTGAAGTTAATATTAGGCTATCTTGGCTCAACTGTTGAGCGTCTATGGGATCAAATCACTTCATCATCATGATCCCAGAGGCGTCCAGGAATTGAGCAGAACTGAGGGGCGACTTTTTCCCAAGTGTTGTCTAAAGGGAGGCTTGCAGTCTGAGACTTTGAAAATCCCCCCGATCTAGTCACTGGTTCATACAGGTCAAAAGTCAATGCTGTTAAAACAAAAAGCGAAATCTGTAATGAATAATTTTAGTCTGTATCAACAAGGAAATGTGTTGGACTTTTAAAAATCTTAAAAATCTTATTCTTTATTATTATAAGAGACCATAGTGAAGGTTTTTATTATATTACCTTGTTACCAAGGCAACCAATGTCTCATTCTGGTGGAAATGGCCCCATTTGTGACGTCATTACTCGCATAGCGATCCCTTTACAAATCTTAGAGGAAAAGTACAAATGTTTTTTGTTTTTTTTAATATATGTTACCTAGCAACAGGTTGCATTTGGAAACATTTTCTTCGTCTTCCTGGAATAATATAACATGGTTGCCCACCTGTTGCAGCACAGCAGACTATTAATCCACCCAGCAATAAATAAATAAATAGAGCCGAGGGTATAACGACATACTCTGAAAATAGAGTTTAATATTGGTGTCCGTGCAGATAGCAGACACCCGAGACTATCATGGTGAGTTTTCCCCTGAAGTTAGTGCAGGAATATCATCTGTTTATTGTTTATTTATTGAAGAAAGGACAATACACACTAATGAACATCATGTAAATGTGCCAGATTCAGTCATACAGACTCATTTTCATCTACAGTCCCTGGCAGGTTGATGGCATATATATATAAAAAAAGATTAACAGAAAACATACAAGAGCACATAAACACAGACAAATAATAAAACAATAATCTCTACTCCAGATTATGACAGCATGTTTGATCATCCAGTTACCAGAGTTTTATATATTTGGAGAAAGAGTTGATGGGTGTAACGTTCTAGGTATGTACTGCTCGATAGGAAAAGGCTGACTTCATAAAAGGTACTTTTTCTTTTCCCCTCTGGTAGATGAGTTTGATTTTGTTTGATGAATTCACTGAGCGGAGGAGGATCTGGACCATGACACATTTTAATACACAAGTAAAACAACATGTCACGTCATGAATTTCCCTTCAGGCCTGATATTCTGTCTTGTCGGACATCTACAGTTGAAACAGGTGTCTGACCGTGCAGTTACTGTTAGATGGGTATCTGAGAACCTGAAACGCCACAGTAGACATACTCCAATATGACGGTGTAACAAAGTTAGATAACATCCTGTTTCTCCACCTGTTACATTTAATGAGATTTATCCTCATTAGGAAAAAGATTGGCAATATTGTGAGCTGAATATTCACAAGCAGAGTGTCTTACAACAGCTGGCAGAAACAAACATTTGAAATGTTTATGTTGTTGCTATGTTGCAATGTTACTATGTTTATTTAGTGTAAGAGGAGTTATGAGTCTGTATCCAATTATAATGAGACAGGTGTATTTTAATGGTAACTGTTTGTGTCCACACAGTTATTTAGCTGTGGTGGAAGTAAAGTAACAATTAGACAGACTTAAAAGAGTGTAATGTTGAAAGACATCTACCTGATTTGACTCTTTTGGACGACAAGCTTCATTTTAGCTTCAGTTAAACTTGTAAATACATTTTTGCACAGAAGGAGGACTGTGGATTTTGTCCCCCATCACTTACATTGTACGTGCATTATGATTTTCTGATGTCCAAGTATGAACAGGAGGAAGGATTTCAGCAAGAAAAACTTGTTTCAATGTTCATTTTGGTATCTGACTGTTATTTTAAGACAGACAGAGCCTGTCCCTATAACTCAAACTACACCTATTTACAGCTATGTAGTTGTAATTCCACGTGATCACCGCCAGGTGGCGCTTACTGCCTGTTTGCACCCTGAACACCTGGGGGCTCGGACCATAGAGTAAAAATTAGACAAGAGCCCTCACTCTGAACATATTTTCGCTAATCGAAAACATGGTACTGTTTTTATTTTATTTATTTATCTTTTGCTAAAGAAACTTAGCTAAATGTAATAGACATTAACCGTTTATTGGCAGTAGTGGAAGAAATATTCAGAACAGTAGTAAATACTGTTGACTAAAAACTTTAATAGAAAAACATACTGTTTATATAACATAAGTAAAAGTACAGAACTATTATCAGCATAGCAAAATTGACTTAAAAGTACCAAAAGTAAGAGTATGCAGTATGCAGCCTGGCTTCTTTTAGAGTGTTATTATATTATAGTGTATTATAATGTTTGTTTTTATCACTAACACATATATGTAAGAGCATTTCAATGTGAAGCCAATTTTAGATATCTTGGGTATGAGATCATATTAATTCTAATTATATATATATTCTACATAATATTATACACGAGTATCGTATGTTTTGTATTATAATGATACATGTATTCATGTGGCATCTTTTACATACTAACGTGGCTCTAAGTGCATATCAAATAAAGAAAGAGAAAAGAGTAGACAGTTTGAACAACAGTTAGAACATTGAAATATATTATTTTATGTCAAATCTCCATCTGAAAAGTAACTAAAGCTGTCAAATGAATGTAGTGGAGTAGAAAGTATAATATTTCCCAATAAAATGTAATGGAAATACTCAAATAAAGTACAAGTACCTCAAAAATTGTACTTAAGTACAGTACCTGAGTGAATGTACTGTTACTTCCCAACACTTACTTATATTAAACAATACTATTAACATAAACAAACGGTCGTCTTTAATGTCAAATCAAGCAATATTTATTATTTTCCCGAAATATCGGTACGGACAGTGCCTTTGTACTAAATTGGTCGCCATGGTAACACCAGTGTTTACTCGGGAATTCCACAGAACGTGCGGGTGAGGAGTGCAAAAGAAAAAGCAGCAGAGTGGTTCGTCCTGTTTCATAAACGATCTTTGCTTTGAAGGTAGTTGCCAAAGTTGGCGGAGCAGGCAGGAGTCAACGGGAGCGAGCACCGCGCTGCTGCGGATTACACCGGCCGGGACAGAGCAGGACGGGAGCGCCGCTGTCTCACGAAGAAAAAAAAGAAAAAAAAAACCTGACAAGTAAAGAAGTACTTTTAAACGGTGGTCGGTCGACAGGGAAGTTTAAGAGGAATTAAACGTCAGCCGCGGACCACCGGAGTGTGTTTTTATCGCGGCGGTCTGAAACCGGCGAGGAGAGAAGGTAACGTTTTAAAGGTGCGGATCTTTTGACTGCGGGACACCAGGAATATATGTAGCCAGAAAGCTAATTAGCAGGCTAACGTTAGCGACAAATTAGCTCCTGGAAAACCCGAAAGACACACGCCCCAGCGAGGAGGTGTAACTCCACGTCTAAGGTTACAAAACGTGGATAGAAATTGAAGATAAGTTGAATCGTGTACGTTACATCCTTACTAGAAACTGACCTCGTAGTTGTGAAGTTTAGAGGGGAATGCTGTTATACAAATATCAGGAACTGAAAGTTAATCCCTTCAGGAATAAGCCAAATGTCATCCAAGGGTAACGTATAAGTTAAAAAACAACCATAACGCTTAAACAAGGTGACTCTGCTTCTACTGTAAAGTTGATTTTTATGCTTTTATCTCGTTGATTTAGACATGAATGGTGACATTTTTTTGAAGGGGGTTGTGGTTGGACTTCACTAGCTGTCACCGGGGAAATGAACCTGTCATGATGCAGCAGTTTGTTTGTTATTGCAGCTCGTTGAGGAAAACAGGTGACCTATAATTTAAACTTCTGATTGTGATAAATGATAATATTCAAGGTTCAAGATTACATGTTCCCCTTTTCAAAACTGAGACTAAGAGCATTGAAAAGTGGGGAAATAAATCACAGCAAGGCTGGTCGATTCATTATTGATTGGTTTATGTTACTGTAAATCATTTTGCCTTTAACATACACAATCAATCAGAAGTTATTAGAGCTGCAACAATTAGTCGATTAATTGCTTAGTTGACCTATAGAAAATTATTCTTTAACTATTTTGATAATCGATCAATCACTCTGAGACTTTTCTTTTAAAGAAAAAATGCTAAAATTTTCAGGATCCAGCTTCTTAAATGTGAATATTTTCTGATTTATTTTAGTCTAAATGATTTTAAACTGATTTTTTTTGAGTTGTGGATTGTTGGTTGCAACATTTTTCACTATTTTTTGACATTTTAAAGTCCGAATGATTAATCGATTACTTGAGGAAACAATCAACAGATGAATCAATAATGAAGATAACTGCTAGTTGGAGCTTTGCAAGTCATATAATACCTAAAAGCATTCAGTTTTTAATTGTTTAATTGGATGATATCAACAATAATTAATTCCAGTTGTTAACATCATTATATTTCAATATCTAAAATGACATATTTATTAGTGCTGACAGGATTAGTTGTCAACAGTTAAGCTAATTGATGAAGCAAAATTGCGAGGATTTATTCTGTTGGAGAAATCGAGCATGTTGATCGGCTTTTTCTTTTTTCTTTTGCTATTTTGTGACATTTTATAAACTAAACAATCATTTCATCACCCAACATTTGTATATTTGTTGTTAGTTATGACTCTAAAACTGCTTCTGTGCCGATCACCAAATGGTTTGAACACTATAAATCACGCACTGACAGCCGTTTGTGACTTAAAGCTGGTCGACTGGTTTATTTACTTGTAACTCAGGTGAAATATTTACTGAGCGGTTCCTGCACAGGAACAAGGGAGGAGGATTATGTCATACTCGGATAGCTTAGTTCACCTCAACAGGCGAGTCCCCGCTCCTGCTTATATTACCGTGGGCCGACCTAAACCCATGAAAGCGTTGGCTCGTTTTGTGTTTCCATCTGTGCTGTGTGTTGTCATTTCCTCCTCTCCTCTGAAGATGCTCACGTTAAACGAGCCGCAGCCGGCTGAGGTTTTATTGAAGTGTGTGACAGATTGTGGTTATAACAGTCGTACGAGACCTCGGGGAGCTGAGTTTCGAGGAAAGTCTTGGTGAGAGGTGTTAAGTGGGCCAGCCTGTGCCGGATCTAAGCAGTTCACGGGGGGGGGGAACAGGAACCTATATTTGGTGTGACTACGTGTGAAGGTCACAGCGTTCACTGTTTGACTGTTTTTTTTTTAAGCTTGTTCCTGATGTTAAAAGTAATGGCATCAGCTTCTCATCCAAATCACAACAAACAAGAAGTACCTCCTTGCAGCTGTACGCCTCCGCCATCCAATCAAGATGCAGTTTACATCCAGACTCGTATAATATTTGTAGTGAAGACTTTTAAAGGGATTAAATAAAAAGGTATGAAGTGTTTTTTCCTTCGTAACGTGTTCACGTTTGACCAATAAAACTGATTCTGGACGCGAAGTTGTAGCCGTGACGGCAGATGAAGCTTCAGATGTTGCTGTGAAGAAGCTACAAACACTAAAACATGGACGCTTCACACATCTTCAACCCGACAGCGCAGAAGATCGATCGCTGCAGTTTAGTCACCAGTTCAGGATGCCACTAAATGTGAAATATTGGTCACAATCTCTCCGTCTGTTCCTGAGTTATGGTGTTGAATAATGACCAGAAAGGTGTTATGATGTCACGGTGAAGTTGACCTTTGACCTATTTGATATAAAATGTCATCACGTCATTGGTTTTTTTTTTGTTTTTTTTTTCCATTTGTGTGAAACTTTGTCATCATTAGCTCATGACTTCTTGACTGATGACCCAAAAACATTTTTTGTGACCTTTGACCTTTCACCACCGAATTCTAATCATTGAGCGGGATATTCATGAAAATGGGACGGACGGACAGACGCCCTGAAAACATAACGCCTCCGGCCAGAGCCATCGCAGAGGCTTTTAAAAACACAACAATTTCCTCGCTTGATGCAGATAGTTTTGTGTCTGTGTCCCAAATTAACGCTTTGACTCACCTGCTGAGGGAACCGCTAGATTAAAAAAAAAAAAAATCCACCGGTAACGGTAGCTAGCAGCAGACTGGCGGCAAGTGACAGCTCGGTAAACTGTTGCCATGAAACTAGGAACCCTCGAGACGGTCTGTGGCGAAGGAGCACTCATACGATGCACGTCTCCACACCATATTGGGACAAACTTGAGTGATTTCCTGTGCGCCATCATACCAGATATTTGTAGTACGTGACTATTTTGTTATAAACATCGCATAGCCTCCTGAGATTTACTCGCCAAACGGAAGATCTACCTGCATCTGACGCTTGGAGGGTGTTGATTTCGGTACTAGCTGTCATAAAATGTAGTTGCAATGAAAGCTGTTGAGTGTGACGTTTGCGGATAACGTAGAGTAACTGGCGTGGAAAAAAGAAAAAAAATCATAGTGTGTTTTGTTTTTGTATTTATCTGAAAAGTTGACATGTTGGCTGTAACGTAGCAGCAGCAGCATGTGAACACTGAAAAGGAGCTTAGTGAGACTTGATAACCATCTCTCCAAGCTATTTTTCCCCTCCATCTACAAATACCTCCATTATAGAAGAGAAACGAGCTCTCTCTGATGAAAATAACTCACTTAAAGTAATCACTGGCAGGCCGGCTCTGGATAGAAACAGCCTCCTAACAAGAGTCATGTGAGACCCCAATGCACGACGTCGTCTCACTCTGCCCGACTTGTCCATGTTTGAGTGGAAACCTTTTCCTGCGCTCATATCGAGACGGGGGTGGGGGGGTGGAAGAAAAAAAAAATCCTTCAAAAGGTGTTGCTTTCTATTTTGCTGAGGCAGGAGAAAACGGGTGGGTGTGTTTCCTACATGTGCTGACAACGGCAGATTTTCCACCACATATCGCTTCAAACAGACCCACATAAAGCTCTTCTCTCTTTTCCCATCAGTCTCGGCGCTTCAGCTAAGAAATGTCCTGTAGCCATAGATAGTTTTTACTCCTCAGACCCGTCCATCCATCCATCCATCCTCCTCAACACCTGCTGTAAATCTTATTACCATTACATCAAATTAAAGCCCTTCCTCTGATTTTTGTTGACTGGACTCTGAAGATTTGTGTCGTCTCCTAAACGCAGTGCTGATGCTGAAGCTTAATCTCAGGCGAGGATAAGTGAAAGAGACACAACTTCCCCGAGGTGCTTAACTTACTAATCCTATTCAGTATGAAGAATAAGAGTGATTTAAAAAAAAAAAAAAAAGTCTTAATTAATATTTGTCTTGTTAGTAGACTCGTACAGTTTAACTTACAAGGGAGAAGACATTTTGACAGCATAAATTGATATTAATGCTCAGTTTTTAGACCCGGTGGGGCTACTTGTAGAACACATTTTAGTCTAGAAAACATCTTAAAATACAAAAACGAGTCGGGAAGCCGACAGCAAAATCCAACTCTACTTTTAACGTTATCAAACGAAGAGAAATGTCCTCGTCTCCTGCTAGTAACGTCTTTATATTCCCTCACGGCAGAGTTTTGTCGCTGGCTGTGATTGGCCACTGCAGCGTGACGTCAGGTTGCATTTCTACAAAAGTTGCGGCCCTAAAAACACACAACCTCCGTTCAAATGTAAATGTCAACCAACGGGATATTAATCGTCAACTATTTTGATAATCGATTAATTGTTTTAAGAAAAAAATACCAGCATTTTCTGGTTCCAGCTTCTTTAATGTGAACGTTTTCTGGTTTGTGGACTGTCGGACTTGTTCAGGACAAAACGGGATATTTTAAGGTTGCATCTTGGGATTTAGAGACTGAACAACTTGAACAGATTAATTGATAAAGAAACTAATGGTTAGTTGCAGCCCTAACGTTTAAAAGTTTTGTTTCTGCTTTAGAGTACAGAACCAGTTAACCAACAGAGACAAACCCTTATCCTAGAAGTAAATGTAGTTGGACAACTGTTTCTCAAAAGGTTTTAGCTGTAGTCCATCACCTGAGGTGACATGTTTCAGTCTAAATGAATTTTTTAACCCACAGCTGTCAGGCTGGTCTGTTATTTACTTTAAAACTTTGGCAGAACATTGAAGAGGAGTGTCCTGAGATGACTTTTATTGTGATTTAGCGCTGTATAAATAAAATTGAATTGAGTGAAACGAAAACAACCAGGGGAAGCGTTGCGCAAGTGGGACAGGAAATTCACTGCAACAGATACAGTGATTTGTAAGTCCCAAAATTCCCCAGATACTGAAGCTAATTTACCAGCCAGTAATACTTCTAGAGTAGAGCAAAGAATAATGTGTCAAAAGAAAGGCTCACTGTTTGCTCCTGGTTATTTTTCCCAGCATTGAAGAGCTACAGGAGAGATTCGCCTAAGGCAGGACTGACTGAACCAGCTGTGAGCCGACCGCAGAGCTCCTATATGCATAACGTCACCGTGTGAGATTGTGTGATAGAGCGTTCAGTGTAGAAGAGAGCGCAGATAAAATCTCACACCTGCTGATATGAGTGCACACCATTGAACGTATATAAACATGGACGACACACGTGTCCACCTCCTACCGCTATGCAAAAGTGAAATGTTTTTGTTCGCGGGAGCTGCTGTCTTGCTTGTGTGACATCATTCGGAGCCAGAGTCAAGCGGCAGGATGACGACTCATTGGGGATACGCCTCCTCAGGTTTCTCGCCATCTGACGGAGGTTTGAGAACGGCTGTCACAGCTGTCAATCAGGACATCACACCCCCCTTTTTTATATCTTCAAATAACCAAAAAAAAAAAAACTTATTAGAAAAATGAATGAATTTATGACCTATACTGCAGCTAACCATCAGCGGTCAATCAACATGTTTTGGCTTCGTTTTTGGGGAGCTGTCATGGCGTCCATATTTATATACAGTCATTTGTCTAGACTGGGAGAGAAAGTACTGTATGTCTGCCCAGATGTGGGTAATAAGTGCTAATCATTCTGATTATCTTAATGGCTCTTGATGATATAAAGAACATGATTATTTTATTACACTCTTTCACTTGCACTTTTTTTCACCGTCACATCAACAGGCTTCGATTATATCTTTTGATTTTATTTTTTGCATATTTTTAATCACTGCTCTCATTATTTTTCAGTTTTACTGACCTTTGTCACGTCTTTATCTCATCTTTTATCTCTCTTGATTGTAAGACATGCAAGTTTTTTTTTTTCTTTCTGTCAGGTTGTATTAGTCAGGTTGCTGGTCTTTTTTTGTACAATGGAGTCCACACGGCATGAGGATTAGATAGAAATAGAAGAAACAAGGTCTGCTTCCTGCCAGGCCAGAGTCAAAATGAATTGGGTCACAGGTTAATGAGGAAGGCTGCCAGTTCTTGTCATGATATGCCCATCAGCCAGTCTAATGCTCCACTAGCCTGCTGTACTCTGTGTGTTGTCGCTGTGAGCTGTGAATTGGCATCATTTCGTTTCATTTGGCTAATGGATGTGCTGTTTATCTGATAGATTTGGTGAGATTTCCCTCAGTGCCTGTCAGCCTGAACCAGCGAGGTAATCCATGTTGATATTATCGCTCTGGTTACTGTGTCAGGAGTAATCCAGGTGGTGTTGGTGGCAGGTGACGGCATCAACAGTGAGTGCTCCGTCTGTGTGCGTCTGTTAGCATGATTAGCAGAGCAGCATCAACAGTGAGTGCTCCGTCTGCGTGCGTCTGTTAGCATGATTAGCAGAGCAGCATCAACAGTGAGTGCTCCGTCTGTGTGCGTCTGTTAGCATGGTTAGCAGAGCAGCAGCAACAGTGAGTGCTCAATCCGTCTCCGTGGCTACTGGCTAGGCGGGTGATGGGGGATCATATCGGTTCATATGTAGCAACGTCATCATGCAGAAACCTACGTCAAGTCACAGGGCAAAACATTTTTAGAAGGGCTGAGGAAAAATGGCATTTTTTACGCTAAAACACATGTATTTCGTCCAAAATTTGAATTTTCAGATTTGACTTTGACTATTGGTCGGACAAAACAAGCAAATTGAAGACATCATTGCAGCCAAAGCCATTTTTTCACTATTTTAAATGTTTTATAGACTTCATGATTAATTGGGAAAATAATCGTTTTAATGCAGCCCTATCGTTCAGTGCCGACTTTTATGATGACAACATCTGACATTTCATTCAAGTAGTAATAAAAGGACGTAGGTAACGTGGCTTTATGTGAGTGCAGTGTGGATATCTTCTATATCTCCGGACACACAAGGGGATAAGAAAAGGCTGGCAAAGTTATTCTCTTAAAATATGCTGCTCAAGTAGATCTGATCCAGTAGCATTTTGTCTGTCTGTCAGTCACAACCCACAGAATTGGCAGTGAAATGACTTTGGTTTGGTGCCCAATCTGCAGCAGTGGTGCTGGGCTGAAGAAAAAAAAAAAAGTCCATCATAGGATATGTGGATCTGTATATGTGTGTTTGTGAATGTGCACCATGAATATAAAAACAGAAAGACATATCTAGTCTTGATTGTCCATTAAAGTCTTCATCTTGGTTTTGAAGACAAATGTTTCACTGGATGTGACTCATTGATGACTCATTGATGTGGGATTGTAATTACGACTGTCATTGTAATTTCCTGCTGTTGACGCTGTAATATCATGCCACCCCAACAACATCAGATGATGTCCAGCCAGACTGCATCACTGTCTTGTTAGGCTGTTACTTAGCTGGGTTTTGTTTTGGATATCTGGGGACATAAGATGGATTTTCAGAGAGGCTTAAGTGTTCAGTAGATGGTAAGTTTGGTTTTGTTTCTGCAAGGAGTGGCATGTTGTACTCCAGACAATTTAAATATGAACTTTGTTTGAGGTCCCAGTAATAATGAAGACGTTTGGGCTGTTTTTGGATTTTAAAATACTATGCTGATTAGATTCATGTGGATATGATTTATGATTAAATGTCACAATAATAAAGTGTCTGATTTTGCTAAAACTTGTCAAGTTAAGACGATTCACGCATAGTTTTCTTTTTGGTCTATCTTGGTTAAAAGTTATTTCATTGTTTTAATGAGCTCGTTGATGCTAGTGGGCTTGGCGTGTTTGCTTAAAGTGTGCATTCAAGGCATATTTAAAGACTTGCACTCTGTCTTAGAGTGATTTATAAAGTTGCAAAAGTTTAATTTCCTAGATCCATGAACATCTCAGTTATCTCTAGCAGTGAGTGTAATGCAAAACAAACACCGTCTATAACCTGAATACTGTTAAAATCAAACACTAAGCACAATAAACAGAGCTAGATGAACGTCCTTCAATTCTTAAAGGGGATGTAAAATGCTTTTTGTGATTTTCTGTTATTTTTTTACACCGTTATAATATTGGACATCTATGTTAAACAGGGTCAAAGGTCCTAAACTTGAGGTGAACATATGTAAAAATGCTCTCTGAAAGCCAGGGTTACCTTTACTTCCTCTTTGTAATGATGTCCGATTGATCACAGATACACACAAACACCCATTTGTTTTGTAGCCTCGGTTGCTAAGGTCGTTAAAGGGGTTGTCCACTCGCATGTTTTGGATCGTATTCTGGCTCAAACGTGTACGGATGTCTTTTAAAAGTTTCCAGTTTGAGTAAAGAATGAGGGAAAAAAAGCAGTGAAACCCTACTACTGTTTGTTTACGTAGCCTCCGAGATGCAACTTCCTGAAGCTGACCAATCAGAACAGAGTTGGCTCATTGGGAGGCGGAGCCTTAAAGAGACAGGAACTAAAACGGCCTGTTTCAGACAGATGCTGAACTGCGGGGGCTTCATAAAGGGTAATTTTAAGATGAATACGGAGTTTTCTTAACTGCAAATCATGCAAATATATTCCAGAAAAAGTTACAGAATATAAATATAGTTGTGTGAATGTGCATGCTTTGTCCCCTTTAAACTTCTAAGAGCATGTAATATTTGTTTTATTAGGTTGTAACCAGCGTTAGTAGCAACATGATACCACGTCTTTCTATCAAAATAGCCCACGCACAGCGGTAGCCCGAGGCAGAACATGACAAGTCATTCTGCGCTGTCACACACCTGCTTACCGGCAAGACGTGAACCGTAACGTTAATAAAACATTCAACACGGATAAGAGGTGTCTTCTAAACCAAGGCTTGGCTCCGTTGTATCATTCTTGTTGTCACTATCAGCTGAGTTATTTTTTTTTTTTATTGCTCAAGTTTAAAAAGGAACACTTCAAAGCACATGTTGCTCAAGGTGTGCTGGAGCGTCACCTCATGCTGTGTGTGTGTGTGTGTGTGTGTGTGTGTGTGTACATAGGTGACTTCAGCAGGAAACTATGTGTGTGATCCGACTAATCTCTCTCCGCTCAGCAGCAACATGCCTGAGTCGCTGCTTGACTAGCTGTCAGCGGTAGCCAGAGGAACAGGGAGGGAGAAAGACAGGCAGAGAAAAACAGAGACGGAGAGTAGAAGGAGTAGTAAGAAGAAGACAATGTGAGTCACATTACCGTCTTCCCTCCTTCCGTCTAATCTTATGTCCTGCTCCGAAGCTCTGAGCGGACTGTGCACACACAGCCTTTGAAGAGAGAGATTACAGCTCTTCAGTTTGTGTCTTATTATATATGTCTTATTCATTTGTCCTGATTGGGTTAACTGAGTTTGGAAACACATGGTTGTTTGTGTGTGATTCGGTGTGTGAGAGAGACAGAAAAGGAATTTATTATTTTAAATTTAATTTAAAGTCCATCTTTGATGCAGTGTATTTGCACTGTCCTTCCCAGAGTTCATTACTTTAACACTTTCACCTTTTTTTTTTGTCTATATTGCTGACTGTGCGAACTACCCAGTTCTTCTTTTTCTTATCCTAAATCAACCTTAACATGTGATCATTCTGGGTCAGAGCGAGAGGGAACTGTTTTATGTGACTTAATATTTTCATCGACTTATTAGCTGCTATATTTATTGACCCTTGTACTCTCTTGTGTTTATGTCTGGTGTTGTTAAGCGAAGCGTCGTTTGATTTTTATATATGAAAGCGCATAAAAATGACCATAAAAGGAACTCTAAATCTAATCTAATCTACAAGAATCTAACTGCTGCCATCTCTGATAGAAAATTCTTAGTGCTGAAGGATTTTTTTTTCCAGTTTTGAGCAAAATTAACATTTTTGTTTCCTTAAAGAATTCATTTGAGTTAAATAAGATAATAAGAAAATAGGCGACTGTACAGCCTGAAAACTTAATGTCATGAAAAGGTTTTCAAATTCTTCAGTTTTTGAAAAATTATATAATTATACAAACCTGTATATTGTTATTTTTGCATGATATTGATGTAATATGTAATAACATATGTGGAGAGAGTCAGGTTTTAACCAGGGACACTGCGGTAGACATCTAGGCCACTTTAACGGTCCAGGTCCAGGATTTGATGATTATTTAGGAACATAAAGTCATAATCAAAAGTATTAAAATGGAAATGTGTTTACATGAAACTGTTATTGATATTTACTTTGAACCTGTTTGTGTTCCCTCAGCTTTTCTCTGGAGGCCATGCTAATAAACATCTTCCTCTTGCGGTGAGCTGTCTGGTGGACGGTAAGAGGGGCATCATGGCGGAGCTGCCTATCGCCCCGGGCCAGGTCTACATCGAGGTGGAGTACGACTATGAATACAAGTCCAAGGACCGCCTCATCACCATCCAACAGGGGGAATGCTACATGCTGGTGAAGAAAACCAACGAGGACTGGTGGCAGGTGAAGAAGGAGGAGGGGAGTAAACCTTTCTACGTGCCCGCTCAGTATGTCAGAGAGGCCCGCAAAGCCCTCATGCCTCCTCCTAAGCCTCTGCCACATCCTCCCGTTGCCAGTAGCAACGCACCCTCACCAGGTGGCGGAGCAGTCTGGGTCAAACCGACCAATCTGGACCTGGGACTCCACAACACGTCCACCGAGAACCTTCACAGACACGAGTCCAGCTACCGTCGCTCGCCCTCCGCTCAGTCCGCCTCTTCTGGACACTTCAGTCCCCCGAGTCAGCGCAGGGACAGTAACCACCATCACCCTCCGACCACCCCCACCGACCACGAACGAGCTCTTGCTGAGATCCTCGTCCACGGCGGCGGTGGCGGCGGCGGCCCCCAGCCCGCCCACCGAGGCGGGTCTCTACCCCGCGTCCGTGCCCGATCGCCGAACATGGTCAGAGCCCCGCTGGATGTGGACAACACCCAACACTGCGACTCTGCGGGCGAAGAGAGACGCACCAATGACTCGGAGTCCGGAGACGAACTGAGCAGCAGTTCCACCGAACATCTGCAGGTAAAGTCAGAGAAAATTTGGTTCCATATATGTTTGAAGCTCGGCCCTAATTTTAGCGCCGTTACCGTTTCCTCCCGGTGGATGATTTGCAGTCCCTCCACGTTTTTATGCAGAAGTCTCTACTCATTCGTCTCACGATATGAATTTAAATCAACGCGGTTTCTTCCTCACCTTTTGACCGACTGAAGAACTTCTCGCTGTCAATCAGGCCTAAAGCTTCTGTGTGAGCAGCTAAACGCGGCTTCCGACAGCAAGCCTCAGCGGGATGAGGCAGCAAGCTCGGTCAAAAGGGGGGGGGTGTTTGTTCCTGAGATCATTAGCTCAGTCTGCTGCTGAACAAAAGCCTGTGAGAAAATAGGAACCAGGTCTGTGTAGTGCCGCCACTGGGTATAACCCCCCGCTCTCTCTTTGTGTATGCAAAGGAGTGCTGTACAGTTAAGGTTGTGTTCAAGTTACATGTGCTTTTTTTTTGACCTAAATACCAACACTGATGTGTCATAAATATCAATTCTGCCATGCTAACATGACACTGATGCTTTGTAAAGTTATTTGTGTTAAAACTCTTGACTTTGACAGATTTATAGCAGGTTAAACATTTTTTTAATTTGAGTTCTTGGATGTCCTTTCACTTTTTGTCAACCGCTTTAGATAAATTCTGCCTGCTATAGTCTGTTTACACAGAGCCAGAGAGCAACTCTTTCTATTCTTATCCTTCTTCTTTTAAGTGTTATAACCATAATATAACTACCCTCTAGATTATTATCTTTATTGTTATTATTATTATATTTCTTCTCCTCTGTTTCTGTAGATGTGCTAATATTAGCCAGTGGAAACATTTTCAGCTGCTGTCCTTTAACAAGATGTTTTAAAACAAGTGACAGGTTAATAAACACAAATATAAGACGCTGAAATAATATTTTTCCTTTTGACACGTGTTCGTTACACCCAAAGCCGATTTATTGACAGCAGGGACCACACAGTCCTACCTGAATCTGACCTACCGAAACGTTGGTTTGATTCACGAGTGACGCATTTACACGTCGATGTAACCACACACTGCTTTTGTTTTGTGAAAGGTTATCTAAAAATGAACATATACAGCTTCAAGGTCCGTATATTCTGCGGAGGCTATTCACTCCCACCTCACAATGGAGTTCCTCCCTTCCTCAACCACTCAGTGTATCATGTAAACGGGAGCGGAAAGGTCAACGTAGTGAAGCTTGTTTGGGTGATACAGACAACCGGCTCAGCTTTCACTGCAAGTAAACTCTGTCGTGATTCTTCTCACGTCTGCGTCATTTGATCAGCAAACACAAAATCACATGTGCTTACTCAGTTGATGAGTGAAGCTCTTCTCTTCCATGGCAACAGAAAGTATTTATTTCTGATTGGCTGTTAAAATAAGATATCTGGACAAACATAGATGTAATTATCTAGTTTAATTCTTCTTCTAAATCAGTGTCCTTGAAGTGACATCTGTTTTAAACTGCACAGTAAGTAATATTTATGTTAAACACCTAAAGGTGCAATCTGTAGTTTGGAACCTGCTGTCACTTAAACATAATTGTTGTTGACTTCTCAATTGTGTATTTAAGTTTTTAAAGTTTCCTGATGCTGTTTATGGTTTGTTTGTTTTTGTAATGCACTCTCTGAGGGACACCACAGTCAGTTATGTCAAGTATTTTCCTCGTAATTCTGAATTATGGATCAAATCTTTCATCCGTTTCCACCTTCTCCGTGTCGTTCTTCACGTCTTTAATGTATAGTGCTCCATAGCACCCCTTTTCCGATGAGCGATGAGTCGCTAACACCGCCGCCGATCCTTCAGTGACTGATTGTTGTTCGGTCAGGTGAAACCTTCAAAGCTCATGTGAGTCAGGGAGTGGGTGTTTCCCCTGCACGGGCCTGCTGATGTGAAACCGGGTTGCTTGTTTGTGTTGTTCCTCTGTTCTGACGGCATGATGCAGGTGAAAACAGCTCAGGTGTGACTCAGGACTTAATAAAAATATGCGGACCTCGCCTTCCCCACCCTCCTCCTCCTCCTCCCCCCCCTTCCCTTCCCTATCTAATCTTTTCTCCTCTCACATCTTATCTTAACCTATTTTATTTCCCTTTGTGTTTTTTTTTTAAAAGGATAGGAAATAAGGGAGTGACTGTTAAAGCGAGAGAAGGAAGACTGAACATGAAACCAAAATGCTGAATGTAAAACTGTGTGTGTGTGTGTGTGTGTGTGTGTGTTTCCAGCTCCCAGGCGTTGCTCCTTATTGCCGACTCTTTCAGCTCTTTCAGCATTCAGCCCCGATAAGCTGCTCGGTCAGGCTAAGATGAGCGTGTCTGCAGAGCTGCACTACTCCTTGTCAGCCTCTTATCTGCTACACTGGACCTGACACTCAGGCCTACTTTGTCGCTACTTCTGTGGTTACTCCACTTTCAACAGTCGCCACTCTTCGGAGCCTCGTTCCTTTGCCGCTGTAAATGGGACGGGAGGTTACGGCTGTGATTACACCATCCAGTCGTCGTGATCTCAGACAGCCGAGTTGCTTTTTTAAGGAGGTTTGGGAGCGTTGTTAAATAGGGATGCTCTGTGTTTGACCGAGGGGCGGGACTCGGCTCCTACGTCACACACGGCGGGCCGCAGAGCAGAAGAGAGGACGCTGTGGAGACAGATAACGTTTTTATTGGAGTTGACGACAACTACGCAATAAAACATTAGTGAGTAAACAGCCAATAAGAGCACTTTATCTAAAACACCTGTCTGACAAGCATACACATGTTGAAAAGCGTTATTTTCAACTGCGTTGCGTGAAGTGTCCCATCCACCGCTGGTAAGTTTTACATAACCCCTGCAGCCCCTCCTCTCTCTACCAGCGCTACCTGCAGGCCGTGAGTCACACCAGCAGCCGAGGGACGAGGACAGGATGTGACACATATCTGTGTTTTATTGACATTTTAGATTTGTTTCCAGTGGCTTTCTGAGGTAAAAGTTACTGTTGCTGCTCCGGAAACAGTATTTAGTTATATTTAATATGTAAATAATGTCTAATCCTGTTCAGAATTTTTAAAAAGATTATGCATACAGTGCATATTTTTTTCTTTAGTAATGAAAAGGAACCGATAAGTGTATCGATAAAGAGCCAGACTGATGAGGAGTATCAATAACAGCAGTCGTATCGATTAAAATCCTAACGATACCCATCCCTCGTTGTATTTCCTCTTTATGGGTCCTCTTTTAAAAATATTACCAATGTTTCCAGAACGGGCATTCATCTGTTTGTCATGTATAATATCTCATACACAAACACTGCTGACTGAATTTTGCAAGCCAGGGATTGATTTGGATGATTTGAGCTTTAATTGAATTATTTCCTCTCCGTTTAGTGTAAAAAAAAAAAAAAAAAAAAAGAGAATTTTCTGTTTTTGCCTAAAGGTCCGATCACACCAGAATTTTAAAATTGATTAATTTCAGTGGAATTCTGTGATCTGTGGATTTGCTCGGAGGGGGTCGAGTAAATCTGTTGCATAATTAAACTCTGCTGAACTTTGACATTTATATATTTGTGCTGTTGACCAATAGAAAGCCGCGTTTAACAGCACAGACCTTTGAGGGAACAGAGAGCTGCTTTGTTCTGCCATCAACTTTTATTTAACCCTCTTCTGTTCGACTATAAACTGCTCTATAAAAGAGAAACGGTTTGCAAACATTTATGAGATAAGTGGGTACATAATACATCTTTTGTAAACTGTACCAGCTCATTGTGCTGTTAGCAACCAAGCTAACAAGCTCGCTAATTGACAGTTAACCTATTTCATAAAGACTCACTGGGCCACTTGTGTTTCCTTTTTTTTTTTACTATCCAACTGCCTTGTACAAGGCATCGCAGGGACAAAGTCCAGCTAAGCTCAATACTTCCTGTTGCTTCTTGGAGAGTTGATAGCTACAGGAAGTGTGGAGTCGTACTTACTGCTGGCAGCTAGCTTGGATTTTAGCAGTGAGTGTCACTTTGCTTTTAGGAATTACTGGCGGATCAGTATAGGTGCAGGTTTTGGTAATTTATTGCAGTTAATCTCAACAGATAAACAATATTTTCCCCATAATGTTGGTACAGCCCATTGCATACAAAGCAGAAAGCACATAGTTTAGAGGACACATGCTGCAACACAAACTATAAAGTAATAAAAGAAACTGTTTAGGTTTGTTTGAAAAACAGCAAAGAGCTCTCAATACATGACTACTGAGTATCTTCTGAGCCCATTAGCCATTGATCCTTAGGTGAAAGATGTTGAAGTTACCCAACTTAAATATCACTCGATACTTCCACGCACACAGCACCTCTTAAAGCCCCTCGGCCACAGGGGACTGATCATTGTATTCACTGAAGCAGATGTTTCCCTCCAGCCACTGAATATAATGGCTGTCAAGGTCTCAGTGTATTTTAATTTGCTGCTTCACTGCGCCGCCTCATCCATTCTGCTTTTTTCATCATCCCTCTTCCTTCCAGGATCATAATAATCCTACAGCACATGTGAGAAACACTGACTATGCTATATGCTCTGAATTTTAAAAAACATTGTATAATCACTCACACTGTAAACATCCCAGCTACTGTAACAGCTGACTTTTTCCTCTTGTCATGTGACTGCACACCTCATTGTACGGACTTGGAGCTGTCACAGTGGATGAGGAGAAATATGCAGGTGAAGCATAAAAATATCTGGACCTCTGTGCTCATCAGGTGGGGAAATAACGGACTAATTATGTCTTACAAACTGGATCAACTTATTGAAGAGTTATGTAGTAAAGAGCATCTAAAGACAGACCTCATATGGTTCAGTGTTGTCTTACAGAGTTTATATCTTCCATTGATGGTGGTGCAAAGATCATTTTTACATATTTACACTACACATGAGGTGTATATATATGTATATAACTGCAGTACCTGAAACAGAGTTTGAGCTTCAACATGGTGTTTTTGTTGCCCTCGGTGTTGTAGATTAGCCCTGTGCTTCTATCCTCATTCAGCCCAGCTTAACCCTCCAGTAACCCCGAGCTGTTGTTCACCAAACACTGTCATTTAAAGGGAACTTGTCATACTTTCATGCAGGTATGTTATGGTCTCGGATATTTATGGTAAACATGGTGGTCTTGAGGTGGAACGTATGTAACGATGAAAGTCAAAAGTCAAGGCTTCAGCGTTCGTGCACGCCCACGAACAACCGTCCGTCCTGTAGCCTTTTATCCTGAGGTCGTTCACCTCTTCCACTCGCATATTACAGATCAGAATCGGGGTTGAACGGATGCACGTGAGAAGTTTGTGTTTCAAGTAAAGAAGAAGAAAAAGAAGTAATACCCTACTGCTGCCTTAAAGAGAGAGAGGAGCTTAAACGGCCTGTTTCAGACAGAGGCTGAACTGCAGGGCTTCACAGAGGGCCAGTATAACATAACATGTTGTTTTTAAACTGTAAATCATGCAAAGATATTCCAGTAGAGCCCCAGAATATAAATATAGAACTGAAATGAGCATGATACTTCCCCCTTTTAACTAGAACTTCTCTCTCTCTCTTTTCTGAGTATCTGCAAGTCTTGAGGAAGCTTTGCAAGTCCGTGATTTCAAAACTGATATTAAAAGCTTACAAAGTCTGTAATTACCCCCCAAACAAGAGGGATCTCCTCATAAAGGATCAACACTTAGTGTGTTGAATGAGTCGCTGGTGTTGCTTGGCACACTCTTTTTCAGGAGTGAAATGATCCAGCAGAAAATATATCACAAAAAAATGAACGGTTCACTTCAAAGTATGAGATATGTTTGACGTGAAATTAACCAGAACAAAGTAGAAGAACGGAGCTTCTGGCCAGTGTTTCACTTTTTTTTTTTTGAAAATGACAGGCGCTTAAAAGTCTTCAAGTTTTAGATTTACATAAATAAGACCTGAAGCCAGCCTGCTCTCTCTCTCTCTCTCTGATTCTCTTGATTGTCACAGTCAATAACACCCACTCAACCCCGCAGACTCCCATCGTTCTTTATGACGGCTGTAATCAACTAAAAACCTCTAATGACTCTCACCAGGATGATTGATCGGAGGAAGCGCTTCCTGATTTTGTCTGATTACCTAGAGTGGGAAGGAAGTCGAGTTCGCAAAGCCTGGCGTCTTCACACTGTCACACCTTGTTTTACATCAAGCTGTCGAACGCACCCACACGCACGTAAACGTATGTCCTCAACGCATAAAACCAGTCATTTATTAATCCAGCAAGTCATTCATTCACTCTTTCTCACTCACTCATACACAAAAAGTGGACACACATGAGCCGACACACACACACACACAGTCAGAAGGATCTGTAATGGGAGCCAAGCCATCTGCACTACTGTTAATTCTCTTTCTCTGCCTTATTAAAAAGGCTTATTATATCACAAGTTGGCGGGGAGCGTCTGAACTCACTGCAGGGTTTTGTAGATGCTAAATCATCTTCTTTCAGGGGGTCCCAAATGTTCTTTCAGGACCCCCCAGATGGAAAAATAATCAACCGCCGGCTCTAATTTGTTAAAAAACAATGTAATAAAGCATGAATTCATTGCTAGTTTTCACTTTTATAAACACATTTTCTCTCTCCTGGATACTCAGCAGCATCACTGCAGCAATTAAATGCATTGCTCAAGGGCACAATGACGCTAACTGTTTACAGAAAGAGAGTGTAAGTAACACTGAAATTAAATAAGCCACCTGCAGACTTTCACCAGACTCACCGCTCTTTACTTTCTCTCCCGACATTATTTGCTAGAGGTGTCGCTTACATAATTTTATTTTTTTTTGTTTTATCTGTGGTTTTTATTTTCTTTCTTGTTCGTCTTATCTTACTCTGTCAGGTTTCCTGCCAGATTGTTTGAGGATTATAACTGGTGACCTTCTGTCACAAAACCACTTCTCTACCCTCCGGGACGCCATTCAGAGCCGAGCAGATGACTGCGTTTATTAGGGCTGCAATGAACGCTTATTTTCCTCATCAATTAATCTGCAGTATTTTCTTGATTAATCAAAAAATGACTTGTTTTATCTTAAAAACAACCCAAAATCCAAAGAAAGTCTATTTAATGTTCTATAATCTTGTAGAAATGCAACTATTGGTCAATTAATTGATTACTAGTTTGATAATTTATTGTTTTGAGTCACATTTTAAGAAAAAAAATGTCCAGATTCTGTGATTCCAGCTTCTCAAATGTCAACATTTTCCGGTTTCTTTCGTCTCCTTTGACAGTAAACTGAATATCTTTGGGTTGTGAACTGTTGGTCAGGACAAAACAAGACGTTTGAAGAAACAGTGATTGATATTTTTCACCGTTTTCAGATAATTTATGGACAAAACGTTGTTTATCGAGAAAATAGGAAACAGATTTTCCAATTCGAGGAGCTGAAAGTAGCAAATTTGGGGCATTTTTGTTGAATTAATTATCAAAATTCAGCTCTACTGTTGGTTGTCGTACTTCTGTCTTAAAACGCACCAGTATCAGTTAAAGGATTAAAGGTTGCAATCAACTGCATACCCCTCTTCTTTAAAGCATGCAGTATAACCTACAGTAGCTGCAAAACTCATGAAAAACAGGGTCCTCTCTAGAGCCGGTGTTTGGTTTGTCCACTCTGGGCTACTGTAGAAACATGGTGGTGCAACATGGACAAGGTCTGGCTCCCTATGTAGACATAAAGGGCTCATTCAAAGGTAACGAAAGCACAGCGATTCTTAGTTTCAGGTGATTATAATCTAATGAAAACATTTCTACCAATAGATCCTTCTGAATGCTACACACCGGTCCTTTAATGAAGACTATCTTTGCTGCACTATTTCTGTCGTGGATTGTGATGTATTTTTGGGATTTCAGCCTCAAAAAAGGCTTCACAGATGTCTCCTTTTCAGGAAAATGACTATCAGCAAACAGTAGTTCATTTGAGGAGGGGAGAAGAGGAAGGAAAGTCTGAGCGGAGGACTGTGGGGAGTGTCAGTTTTTGTGCTCATTGTCAGTGTTATGAAGCAGCCCCGAGGGGTTTATAGTACCGTTCTGTACTGTGCTCACCTGGAACGAACACACACACACACACGGCGAGCTTCAGGCGGTCTGGCAGCTGACCTACTGCTTTGCAGTGTGTTTGGTTCTTGTGTAAAAGAGCAGGGGCAAGTTTCTGTCTGTCTGTTTTCTTCTGTCCTCATTTAAAATTCACCCTCCTCTCTTCCAGCTCTTGTCTAGCTGTCCAAATAATGATGCAGCACTTTGATTTGACCGCCCTTCACCACTGCAAAAAATAGACTGCAGTAATGTCTTTCCTTATTTTAAAAAAAAAAAAAAAGATGAGCTCCCTGTTACCCAAATACTGCAAAATTATACATATTTTGTGCAGGCAGTGTTCAGTCTGTATACTGTACATCATGATATAACTACTAAAATAAACCATTCAAGCTTATTATTTTAAAATATTGCTTAAAGTGAGTGCTACTTTGGTATAAATAGTCAAATCTGTTGACAGTTGACACATATTTAATGTCCCTGTTGTGTGTTTGATTCGTCTCTCAATGTGCTTCAATCTTTTCTTTGTTTCTTTGGTTTTAATTAATGCTTAAATTGCATTTTTTTTTAACTTTTTTTATCGATCTATGGTTCCTTAGATGATCCGTTACCTTCAGCTGCTTTCACTTTTTTGACATGAATGTAACAAAAGAAGCCAAAGTTCATACATGTTAAATGATTTATATTAAGTATATGATTTAAAAAAAACTATAAAAGGCTTTGAATCTTTATAGTTTTTGATACTCTTTGTCATAAACAGCATTGAAGCTCAGCCCCCATCCTTAAGCCTGTATGATCAGAATCACACTCCTGATAAGCAACGAGATAAACGAACCACAACTGTGAGCGCTATAATAGATATTCTAGATAGTGATTATAGGAGATCATCCAGTGTAAACCATTACTGTGCCCTGTATGACTTCTTTGATTAGAGACAAAGACGCAAAGTGTGTGTGTGTGTGTGGATGGGGGGACAGGGTTCACACAGTTCTCCTCACTTTATGGAGCTTTTCTTAATCCCTCTGTGAGCTTCAATTGGATATGTGTGTGTGTGTGTGTGTGTGTGTACATGCATGTCAGTTATTATGTCAGCTAGGGCGTCCCGCACTATGTGTGTGTGTGTGTGTGTGTGTCGTGCAGAGCGGCATTATGACATTATGGGAGGGCAGGTCAAGCAGTGTGTGTTGTAGCAGCTCAGGGAGAGCGAGTATCACTGAGCTCTATGTGCTCTCTCTCTCTCTCTATTTCTCACTCTCTCTCTCTCTCTCTCACTCTCTCTCTGTGTTTATGTAAGAACGTGTGAGTGAATAAGAGTCCGCGTGTGTGTGTCTGAGTGTGTGTGTGTATGCGTTTTAGTCAGCATCCCAGCAGAAGTGACATTATCTGCTTTGCCACAGTGACATGTCAGTCAGGGAGAGAGTTTGTGAATAGGCAGAGTCTGCTGCTGCTGCTGCTGCTGCTGCTGCTGCTGCTGTGTTTCTCTCTCTCTGCATCATCAGTGTCCGTGTCAGCAAGCGCCGGCTACAAGACTTATTTCCTCTGCAGCGGCAACTCTGCTACAGGACAGTATGTACCCAGATGAGAATGAGACGGTAAGACAGCTTCTTTATTCACGTACGTATACCGCAGCCAGAAACACTCGAATATACAGAAACAGTCAGCCTCTTCTTCTTCTTTTTTTTTTGCCAAGTCACAGCAGTAAAACAATGACTCAATACTGCATATTTTTATATCAGATAATGTATCGCACAGTGATGAATGCTTGTGTATATATCTCTTAACACAATGCAACTCATTGCATCTTTTTTTTTTTGGAGGGGGAGGGGGGGTTACAGGAAGCACACACACACACACACACACACACACATGCCAGCTGCTTCTATAGCATTTACTCTGTTTGTCGCACTCTTTTTAAGAGAATTATCTTTTAAATGAAGTCCTGACTGTTTTTAAATTTCATTAGGCGTGTTCCTATACATAGCACTGATATTTTCATCCCAGTCACGCAAGCAGGGAGCGCTGAGCTCTAAAGTTATGCCTGCTCCAGTCACACACACACACACACACACACACACACACAGAGCTTGTGTGACTATTCTTTCTCAGCTCTGTCTTTGTGTCTCTCTCTCTCTCTCTCTCACACACACACACACACACACACACAAAAATCACAGCTGCTGATCGTGCAGGTTGCGTTTCACAAGCTCAGGGGCAGACTCGTATTTATTATCCATTCGTTCACCAAGAGTGCTCACAGTGATCCATAACATCGATCGTTGTGGAATCCAGGCTACTTTTATTCATTCGTTTTTATTTATTTATTTATTTATTTACTTATTTTAACCCGAGCCCATAAAATCAGTAGCCAGGAGGGAGAGACAGGATGTTCAGTTGTATCCCAGAAACGTTCAAACTGATGATGGCATGCGACAGGGTAGCTAAGAGGATGCGCTAAGCACTTGGCATGCTTCATTACATAAGCGCCAGCTACGTAACATTTGTTTGGACAGCTGGCTGGTGAGACGAGCTCAGGGCAGCAGTGATGATAGGAGAGAGGACGAGGAGGAGGCGGGCTGGCACGCAGCAGGACCCGATATTCTGTCATATTTATTTTTTGGATTTCAGATGTAGTTTTTATTTACACAGATAGCATGACTGACATTTGAGGTATTTAATGCTCTGAGGAGAATATTTTAAAACAGATTTTGTTTTTCAAAATGATCAAGAACTGAATTTAAACTGAACTTTATGTTTAGTGTCTTAAAAATGAATTTACAGCCATTAACTGTTTACAGCTTTTCAATCATTGATGCTTCCAGTTACAATTATAACCATTTTGCATGATGTTACTTTAAATTGACATCCTAATAGCAACATTTCCTTCATTTTCTCCCCTTTTATCCAGTGTTACATACTTTAAAAAAATAAATTAACCAAAAAAAAAAGAAAAAAAAGAAAAATGTCCCAGCATCTTGAGCAACCTTTCACCTCTTAGAAGATATACAGTTACAATTACATTTGTTTGATGTGACCAGTTTCTAATACATCAGAAAAAGGTCAAGTTTTAATGTTTAAAAACTGCTCTCTCTCTCTCAAGTTATGAGATCAATCTCTTCATAACCCGGCGTATATATCTGAGCATCTTTAAATGACAGAGAGCCGTTCTCACCATATAATCTCCCGCTCCAACATAAATAAAGGGTTTCCTCGCGGCCCTGCCCATGTGTACTCATGCTTGTCTGGCTGATGGCAGCGTACACTATAATTTCTCACTTTCCAGTAGAAAGGACCCGTCTTTGTTTGTACTTTGCCCCCAGAGTGTAGTTCAGAGATGATTAACTTTTTACATTTAGCCTTTTGATCTGATTGTAAAGCACGTGCGTGATTTTTTTTTAACTGTCTTTTAATGTTTTCTTTTTTTCATTTTGTCTTTCTGTAAAGTATTTGTAGCATCAGAAAATTAAAAAAATATGCAATTATTTTAACAACCAATTCACTTTTTGCTTTTCAAATGTGAGGATTTGCAACTTTTCTCTGTTTTATATCATTATAAACTGAAAAAAAGCCATTTGAAGATCTCAACTTGAAGTCTAACACTTTTTTACTTAATAGAGAAAATATAGCAGCAGATTAAGTGAATCTCCTTGAAATCAATCATTAATTTTTACCTCAAATACACCATAATGGCATCATCGTCAGTATGTGGCAGTTAATTCACTTTATTTTAGTCTGAACTTTCTTCATCCGTTGACATGCAGATCATTTTTCTGATGACGTCATCGTCATTATGCCATACCATTGCTAACATGAAGCTAACAGTTACCTTAGTTTCCAAGACGTTGAACAGGTATGTGATGTGTAGGAGTCGTTCATATGTTACGTGTGTGTTTGTGCAACGAAAGCCTAGATGAGGACAATGAATGTTAGGCAGTCAGGCCGGTTTAGCCTTCAGTTACAAAGACCTACTTTCCTCACAGGGCTTACACTGGGTTCCTTACATACGTCACAAGTTGGAGGTTTGATGCCAGTGGGTCAGTGCATCTTCAGCAAATTAGTTTTTTTTTATTTTATTTTAAACCCCCCCTCTCCTTGTAGCTTTACAATCTAGTCCAAGCTGGTTTACAGTGTTGTTATAATCACAGGGGGCACAAGGTCACAGGATAAAGAAACCAGTGTGTAAATGGAAGGACTATCTGGTCGGGGATCAATTACAGCGTGATCCCAGCTTAAGCTTTGTTCTAGTGCTGTGCATGGCAAACAGGCTGGTAAAGACCTCGTCTCTTTCCACAGTTTAGAAACTGGTGGTTGCATGTAAAACTCATATTTCCAAAGACGCTGACATTATCAGGGTGAGTGAAATGAGACGTGCTCAGTACCTTCCCAAAAAATGTACATCCATCTGTAACAGGTAATGTGTCACTCTTTATGTTTTTAGGGACATTTTTGGATATTTTCAGGTCCATTTGTCGAAACATTGTCAAATGAGAATGAGATGGCACTTTGCAGTATTGTAAAACATCCAAGATTTCCCCCAGTGATCACTCAAAAAGTCCCCCGCGGCCCAAAAAAGCATTCTCCCCCGTAGACCGACGATGTATAAGAGACGTCTATAAAACTGTTGACAGGACACCTCCAACTGCAGACAAGGTCAATTGTTGCTTTTCTATCTGTAAAACTTTCCCAGAGCCAAGAAACAGCGATTTTAAAGTGTGTGACATCACCATAATTTCACCAGCGGGAGAAAAAAACTAGTGCGAATATTCAGTGAGCCGCACTATGCAGAACATAGAGAAGCTTTTTTTGGCTTTATGTGCCAGGTAAGCAATTTTCAGGCGTCTTTGAGTCCAGTATCCAGTTCCTATAATGCCTTCATGGTTCAACTGAGTTCCTTGTAGTGGTTTGACCGAGGTTAATGTTAGCCAACTACTACTTGACATCCGAATTGATTGGTCAGAGAAAAAAAAAAAGAGGGATGATCTCAATACAGATTTAAGCAGTTCCTGTTTACGATGCTGTTTTTGGATAACAGCAACGTTTAAAGGATGTAACTGTATAACTAAATGACACAACCAGCTCGTTGTACTGGTCTTTGCCTTTTCTAGCCTCTGATGTTCTCAACATGAAACAGGCCTGAATGTTTCTTCATCAGCTCGAAGCTTCCTTATTTGGAGTTTAACCATAAATTAGCCGAGGCATGTTTATGCATGTATTAGAAGTATTTGCTGCAATATCCCTCCTCAGCACCGCGGTAGCTTACAGCGTGTGGCGTAACAGTTGGGCCGCTCTGACTTTTATCTGTATAGCAACAAGTTCAAACGCAGTCGTACAGCGTTTTGCATTCGTTCATTTGTCAAACGTCTGCCTGCTCGCTCCCCCCTACGCATCCGTCCTGAATCCTTGAGCTATTTGCACATTTCAGAGAGAGATTTTACAAAAATCATCCCCCCTGAACAACGCACCGCCGTGATTGAATTGCTCTGATAAAACAAAGATTACGGCGTACGGAGTAGACGGACCTGCAGCGTCATGCTGGGGGAATCGGCTGCACACTGTCAGCTCCTCTAGGTTTTAATGTCAACTCCTCTCCTGCAGGATAAAATCTCCTTAACTTCTTGTTTGGTACTGTGCCTCTGGGATAATTCCATTTTAGATTAGATTAGTAGATTATTCTAGGAAACTTGCCTGCCTGTTCCTCCTCCTCCTCCTCCTCCTCCTCCTCTTCCTCCTTTTCCCTTTCCTCCTACCACTGCCCCCTGATGATTCATAATAAGTGTTAAACTGATATCATGTATCATTCCACATTATCTGTGTAATGCTCTGCTTTTGTAGATTAGTGTAAAATGTGCTTAAATCCTACAGAGGAAAAACCCAGCGAGCCCCCCTTTTTTCCGTCTTGTTGAACTGGTTCGACGTGAGCAGGTTTCTGTGGCTCGTACAGGTTTGCTGTCTTGAGACGCCAAAGACAATGATGCACACTTTAGTTCATTTGCTCTCAAGACTGGAAATACAGGTTTAGGCCTAATTAATGGCTGGTTTTTCTGAAAAGGGAAAAGCAAGTTGTTGTTTTTTTCTCCCTAAGGACAGTTGAATTTTTGTTCAGTGTCACCAAAACCTCCTTTGTCCTGGCCCCTCTGCTCTTTGTATCCTGGTCGTTTGTAATTATTAAAGTGCAAGTCGAATCTGATCCTCCTCACCGCTCTGCTTCACACAGTAACAGAGTAAATGTATCTGTAAGGTGTCGAGACTGGCCCGCAAAATCTTACCAGTCGGCGAACCTCTGCAGGTTCCGGCTCTGTGTTTTATCAACTTGTCTTGAAATCAAGCAGCAGGCTGTGGAAAGGACAGGGTTCATCCTGACCCAGTCCTCTAGCTGAAGGACACAGGACAGAGATACCAGCGCTTTATTTTAGTTTTTCACAGCAAATGATAAAACGGGATGAAAAGTGTCAAAACCACTGAGGTCAGATCATAAGGCTGCAATAAACCCTGGCAGACCAAAAAATATCTTTCTTTTAATGCCAAGTATCCATTAATTCAGAAATCAATAGCATTTGGGAGCCTCTGTGCAGCGCTTTTCTGAAATGTGAGTCAACCTCTGTGTCGTTGCCTGGGAAACTTTCGGTAGTGTAGCTCCTTTAAGGAATAGTACGGTGTGTAATATGTGTGTGTGTGGTTGAGTGAGTGTGAACAGCAGAAAAGTGGCTGTGAATGCGAGCAGAGCAAAGGAAAAGGTTTGCAGTAAATGTACAGTTTAGGTCACAGTTAATAACAAGACAAAGAAAAGTCAGTTGTCTCTCCGACCGTTTGAAAAGTGAAGCTCTGAAGTTAGCAGCGGTGGGTTAGCGCACGCCTTCAGCTAATAGGCATTCAGTGTTTTATTCACATCCATGTGACCGTGGTCAGTGTTTGCTAGTATAAAGGTGGAAGAATAACTCCAGTCTAGTATAACTAGAGTCGTTTTGTACCGAGTCCAACTAAGTTAAATGGTTAGTGGTTAATGGAAATCTGGGAACGTCATGACATGATGCTAAACAGAAGAAACACGAACAATCAGACGAGTTTTAACAAAACACTTCCAGCTTAGCTTCTCTTATTTAGACCAACTGTAATAATATTAGCTGTCCGTTATAAACATCCATCACAGTTTACAGAACAATTGTGAGGACACAGTTTTCCTCCGAAATGAGAAATTATGATGGATATTTCAGTTCTGGTTTCACCTCCGAGTAAAGTGGTTTAGATAATGTGACTGAATAGTCTGCACACTTTGTCGTAGTGATTCATTTTTACAACGTTAGAAAGACAGAAGGTCCAAAACTACAAGAATTATCCTTCATCGTCCAGCCTCCTACCCCTAAATAAATCCTGCAAATCCCAAAACTCACCAGTGAATATTGTGAATTTACCACCTAGCAGGAGTAGTAGAGTAAAAATCAGACCTATGACCTGTGATTGCTTCTCAACATGGCTGCTTGTATAAACAAATAATAAAGATTCTTGCTTTTTGCTGCCTTAAATGGATCAATCAGATCTTTTTTGTTATGGAAAAACAAGCACTTATCAGATTGATCTTTCAATCTTGACCTGCAGGCCCTTTTTGTTGAAGGGGGAACATTGTATCACGGCCTCCTGGAAAAACAAGTCTCATATTGTGATGTAAAGGTCGAACTTCTCAGGCTTTACTCCGGATCAGGGAAGCGACACCGAAAACCATGAATAGTGGGGGCAGTGTAGCGGAGACACATTAAGTAGGAACAGTGCTGCAACACCAGTGGATTGATTGATTAGATTGTGGTAGTTTTTGGGTTTTACTTTACTAAGTAGTTTTTTTTTTTTCTCTGCACCGCTTACAGTAGGCGGGAGGAGTGTTCTCCGCTCCTGAATGCTTTCTGGGCAGCGTCTCGCTTTTCGGTTCAAGTTGGAACATGTTCAGGGGAAACAGCAGAGTGCTACTGTAGTTTTTTTTTTTTTTTTTCCAAAAGCTCCCTGTTGAATTGTTCTCACTACTGCACAACTGTAGCAGAGTTATTTCTTTCTACCTCTCTGCCTCCCTGTGTGCATATCACAATGACCTTGCAGGATTTGAATGGTCTTTTGAAGTAATCATAGCCAGCAGTTCCCTATCTCGAGCTCTTCTCTCCGTGTTTGTTGTTTCATCCTCGGAGTGGAAAGCTAGTGGATGGAAAAAGTGCCAGGAATCGTTTTTTTTTTAGAGACGAGCTACAGCAGCTGTCAACAGCTGTGTGATGCCGTTTCTTTCCCCCCTCTATTTTTTTTTTTTTTTATTTAGTGCCCCATATTTTTACTCTCCTTCCTGGAGGGCTCCTCATTCACGTGTCAACCTAGTTGTATCCTAACAGCATCCTTGCAGTCACAAGCCCACCTTTCTGCTAAGTATCCCCTTAATCTTTGAGGACAATAGATAGAAGACTGGACTCAGATATCGATTACCTTTTTTTTCACCCACCAGAATCAGGGAGTTGTTTTCTGTTGTTGGGAGCCAAAGTCATGACCTCATGTCTGGTCTAGCCTTCTTTCCCTCCAGCTTCTGATTCACAATGCAATCTGCTCGCATTGTCATACTCTTAAGACAACTTCTCATCCCGTACAGTTACGATAAGAAATTGAAACCTTTGTGATTTTCAACAGTTAAACAACTATTTTTCGAGCTCAGATACATAAGTAACTTAGTTTCATCCATATCAATAAATCTCACCAAGCATTTCTCCTAAAGTAGTTTTCCCCAACTTTCCAGCTGTAATATCTTCTGTTATTACTCACCGCAACACCTTGACTCAACTCCTGAACTGTGACATTTAGTGAAAAATATTGAATAAACAACATCACAATACCTTTATTTAAACATATGAAGTGAACCAGACAACACACTGTTGGGTTTTAAGGTTTTATCACTTCTGGAAGACACTGAAGGTTTGTTTTAGGCTGGATTTTTCCATATAACATCTATTTGTTGAGTTTAATTGTACTAAAATACTGATCTTTAATGACTTTTTTTTGATTGGACAAAATCTCTGGATACACTCTCAACTCGAGCCCATTAAAATAAGTCCTGTCATGCCACCAGCTTGAATGTACACTCGTCATTAGCCGAGGGAATCTCTCTCTCCCTGCCTCTTGTCTTCCTCATACCTGCCCTTTATCCTCTCCTCTCCTCTTCCATAAAGGAGGTGTGCTGTCGAGGCATGCGGCTGTAAGGAAACTGGGACACGTGGCTTTTTTTCTGTGTAGCTGGAGGAGGCGAAAAGTTCCTCTCCCTCTCCAACACATTCTTTAAGGTGTGCAGAGACGGGTTGATACACGATTCACCTGATGAATTAAAAAAAAAAAAGAGAGCAACAACATTTTGAGAGATTCAGAAACGGGCGAAAAGGAGAGTAGAGAGGAATAAATTAAAAGACACAAGCTCGTGACCCATCACACCACTTCATTTGTCGAGGAAACCGCTTATGAAATTAAATATTACTTTAATGAGAACATTATCCAACAGCAGCCCTCGTGGTGGAGGCAATCGGTGAATTATTACGAGACAAATCTAACTTAACTTTTAAGTAAGTATGTGGTCGGCCTGTTTTCTAGAAGCAGCTCTCTCTGCAGTGTCTCGTGGTTTAACCGGGATGCATCTTGATCAATGAGACTCTCTCTCTGGCAGGAAACACAGCAGAGTTTTAACCTACATGGGCGGAGAGAGAGAGAGAGGTGCGGATTCACTCAGATCTGCTTCAGCGCCACAGAAAACGGCCACAAAGCTGATACGTTTTAATGTAATCGAGTTAAATAACGTACAGTTGTCCCATGACCAGATGTGTGTGTTTTTTCTGCACAGATTGAGATCCATGTCTCGCTCGTTGTCGTCTTATCACTCACGGCCGACCGCTCTGCACTGTCGTTTGACCTCGTGAAAAGACATCGAAGGGAGTATTTGGGCACATCGTCGAGTTTAATTACACACCGCGCTTTTTTCTAATTGCTCTGTCATTTTGTTGTTGCACGCCGCTGCTCAGCTTCCCTGCATCGTAATTATCGGCCTTTTTACTCGCTGTATTACAGTGTGTTCAACTATCCGTCTGAACGCACAGGCGTGTGGCGGCAGTGATCTCCTCGTATATTCTGTTCTGTTGTAGACTGTCAAATAACACTCTGATTTAACTTTAGATTTTATACTAAGTGCTGTTTTTAGTTTATAAAACATCCAAAAGGAATTTATACAACATCGATCAATAATATAAAACCAAAAAAAAAGCAGAAAAGTCTCAATTTTAATAACCTGGAACCATCAAATGTTTGACTTTTTCACTTGAAAAATAACTTCAACAATTATTAGTTTGTAAAAAATTGTTACCAATTAGCTCTCTGACGACCGACTGATTGATTGGAGCTAGGGCCCGACCGATATCGACACATCAGGCGATAATCATGAAACAGTAACCTCACTGGGAATTTAATAATTACAAATAACTATAAGTTTTAAAAGAACAGAACAATAAAAACCATTTGTATGTGTATGTTACATTTGAATGAACAAAAAGGATCAAATATACATAAAATTCTGCCTTTATAACTTAAATATTTTTAAAAATACACCGATATATCTGTAATAAGCCAGTAATGGCTGACCGATATATCAGGTTTCGTGCTTGAACTCATATAGTTTGGTCAGAGTTCAAAGTTTTCATACAAGCTCTGTTTTATCAGGGACGGGCAGATATATAGGCTTTATCGCTCCGCTTATACAGACTGGAAGAACAGTTCAACATCACTTTATGAATTTAATAGTAGTTTAGCTTTGAATTGACGCCATAATAACATATCCACGTCCTGTCGCTGAATCATGTGGTCGGTCTGCTTTGCTTGTTCACTAGAAACAAATCCCACATCAGGGTTTGTTTTTCCAAGCAGACACAGAGATCCTTTATTTTAGTATGGTTCCAGTTGTTTTGTACACACCAGAGTTAGACTGACAGCCTTCACACCAACCTAAAAGACCTGCAGTAAGCTGACGAATGCATCCTAACTGAACCGATTAGGTGTGAACGCACCCTTAGTGTTGTAAAGCGATCAGTATGAGTAGTAGTTTTCGTCACTAGTCAGTTTATTGGTTGGACTTTTATAGATACAGCTGCTAGTACAACATGAGGTCATCACTGATGTGTTTTCCAGGAAGTAGCTGATCTAGTGCTCATGTTATCTTAAAGTTGGTAAATTTAGGAAATGATGAGGTGGGTGAAAGTATAAAACTAGCACAGTCCTTTTTGATTTTTATCTCCAGTGGCTAAAAGCCGACTGTACTGTGTGTATCTACATTAACAACAGATCAACAGTCAGCTTTGCTTTGCTATGTGTAAAAGAAAAGTATGAGAGATGAATTACTTGATCTCATCCCTTATCATCTGCTGCTTTTTTGGCTTTCTAAATAAAGCCCAGTTAGCTTTAAATATAACTGGGTCCATCAGTGAGATCGTCCTATATAAAATGTCAAAGCCGGTAACCTAGTTAAACCCAATCAGGCCAGTGCCGCACAGACCTCTTAAATGTAGGCAGTGTGTCATTTGCCACTTTGTGAGACATTGAAGTTAAAGTTAGCACAGTGTATGGTGTTGTATTTTGTCTCACTGTCAGCAAACTAATGAAAAAATCCAAGCCAAATAAAGACAAAAGATGGTTTAATCCACTACTGCTGCTGTTTTTGTCTAAAAAGGCTCATTACTGGTAAACTGGTCTCTTCCAGATACTGTAGCCCGTAGATGAAGAAGCACTTTTTTTTTCTTTTTTTTTTTTAAGTTCAGTCTGTCAATGGAAATGCCAACAGCGTTAGTGCTGCTGTAACATACTTGTGTAATGTATTCATCTCATTTACAATAATCCCTTAATTTCTGGGTTTTGTAATGATGTGCTGTCTGTAAAAAAAAAAAGGGCTTGAGCCACTTGTGTCATGTCTCAGGCATGACTCACTCACTTTTCCATTGCCCACTCGTTTATGACATCCAGTGCCGGTCTGGGGCCTTGAATGTACGACTTTTAACATTCCTTTTATTTTTATGTATTATTTAATAAGATGTGAATATTTCCTGCTTGTTTTCTTCAGACTATATTTCAACTTCCTCCGCTTTCTATCCTCAGATCTCTTGTATCGGTTCTGTAATGTCCACATTTGGTCCGATCTTATCTTCATCCCCAATGTTTGTTCATATTTTTCCTTTGATGTCACTTTATTATAGGCAATATTGAGTCATCATACTTCATCTAGGCTGTCTTTTACACATACCTACCCGCTCTCACGTCATCTCTGTCATCAGTCCCGCTGGCGTTTGACTTCTCACCCACATGTTTGACCCCCACATTCATTATTAATGCGTCGAGGAAAAGAATGCGGCTTTTCATGAGTCCTAAAGTGGGAGGAAACAAGTTGTGGCCTAAAGCTTGGAGACTGCCATTGAGTGGTTTTAGTGGTTAGACTGATTCTTCTGACAGTGAGGTCTCAAAGGGGGGGCATTTAAATATTGCAGGACATCCACAAGAATATGAGGAAAACTTTGATTTAATATTTTTACTAAGCAAAATCAAAGTTCCTTAAAAAAATCTTGACGAATGAGATCCTTTACATGGAAAAGCTTTGGGACATTTTTCACTATTTTCTAACATTTTACAGTCCAAACAACTAATCCATCCAGAAAATAATCAACTGACAAGATAAATTGATAAAGAAAATAATAAACTAGGATAAAAACAGTATAGATTTAACTTTCTTTTGGACAATTATAAACTACTTGGTGTCATTGTGTTTTATTTTACAAGCCCTTTTTGTTGAATTTAGGCAGAATCCTGCTGAAAGTTACAGTAACATACTTAAGTAAGGAAATAATGGGGACAACACATGACTTTGCAAACAAACAAAAAAAGGAAGCATGTAATGTGTTGGAAAATGCTCTACCCCTCTGAAAAAGGTCACTAAGAGCATTGTTTGGATGGTTGAGTGTTTTTGTTGAGGAGCTCTTGAGACTCTTCCTATTAAAGGACCGATATGTAACTTTTCCACATTATAATATCTAAAAACAACTAGAAGTATGTTATCCGTTTTGTTGAATTGCCTACTTACATTGTCCCAAATGTTTCCAACAATGTGCAAACATGTAGAAATCTGTAGTTTTAATCAAAGTAACGGTTGGTTTCATTTGGTCGCCCGTCAATGGCGCCATTATTCCCTTTGCATGAGTTGTTGTTATCTGCCAGGGCAATGTTATAAACTGACTTTCTATCCAGTTTAAAGCCACATTTTTACAGTACACATTTAGACCTTTGGGTCTGTTTTAACTATATCTTGTAACCGGATGAAGGATTTTAGTCATCAGACGTCTGGAACTTCAGTTATCAGAGAAACAAGCTGAGTAAACATGAATGATTTTGAACATGAACCTGCTTTATTCAGTGTTTTTTAGCCGTTTTAATCACTGGTTCTGTTTGTTTTGGAGAGGAGGAGACCTCTGCAGATAATAATAATAATGATAAAAAACCTCCTGAACGACGAACACTGAAGGAATCCTACCCAGGCGAAGCGAACGACTCCCATGAATCCCACGCTACTTCACAACATCATCAAACTCTCGTCCGTTGTTATTGTTTTGACTGAGAGACCCTCAGCGGCAGAAAAATGATATATTATGCATTGAATGATTACAAACTGCCTGCATTTGAAGGGTTTTAACTCCTTTGGGTTTAACTTTTGAAAACCATAGTTTGTGGAAAATAATGTGATTTTTTTTTTTTTTCATTTTTTGGGAGCTTTGGCCCAGAAACAAAACAACAGTTTCTAAAAAGACGTTTCTCGACAGACTGTAATTTAGCTTGTGGCCATGAAGCCGCCGTGTAGCTTTGAATGAATAAAGACTACTTAGATATTGACCGCTCCCCACTGAGCCTGCTTTCATCTCCGTCGGTTACACTATAAGCTCGCTGCATCACAGTGGCGTTGTATGTCCCCTGTTTGTTAACGGACATACAGACTCATTCATGCCCGCCAATGGACATCCAACACATTTGGACACGATGACCTTAAAGGACCCGTGTCTGTGTTTGAAGGGATAATACTCGGTCCTGTTCCTCCTCCCGCTGCGTTTTGGTCTTAACCCATTCACTGGGCCCCAGCTGGGTCGGGCCGCACAACAGTGAAGCTGTGTCTGTTGTAATGTGATCTGACAAGATGAACAGGGGAGGAAACTAATGTGTTTAACTCCTCAATGCAGCGTGTGTCACTTTTCTTTAATTAGCTGGTCTGTTTGTTTCCAGTTTCCCTCGGTTACGGAGTATGTAGGATAAAAGAGAATTACAGGGTAACCCGCCTGATAAAGTCGTTTCTGCCGGATCAATCATCGAGTGTTAATAAAGTAAAGGTAGTAAGATCATGGAAACTGTGAAGCTGGCAACACCTACATTCATCAGATTCACCTGTTAGTATCTTTAATTCAAGCCAGAATGTTTAATTAGTGCTGGAATAAAGTTAAAAAGTGGACATTTCCAGGTTTATATGTTTATTCTGGGGCTCCACTGATATTTCTTTATGTGATTTACAGTTTAATAAACTCCTTATTTTGACTTTTGTCTTCCCAGTGAGCATTTTGACACACGTTTTAGAACTCCGATCATGTTTTTAACACAGACATCGGACATTAAAACAGCATATAAATGACCCAACGTCACACAAAGTATACGTCCGCCTTTTAAAAGGTTAAAAGCTAAAAGTCTTTCGTTGCCACACCCGAACTTATAACAGTTAATTCAGTTGCGATAAACAACTGATGCAACCAAATGTAAAAGAAAAGTAATCCTGTTATATTATTAGCAGACTTCAGTGGAAACCAGGCTGTGTCCCGCTTGTGTTCTGTAATGTGCTGCTGAATAGGAAATTAACTGAATGTGCCCTGTCTGCCACAGAGGGATTACAACACACACACTCACTCACACACACACACACACACTCTCTCTTTCTCTCTCACACACACACACACACACATGCAGCCATCTGCCTCTCCACTTTCAAATCAATCAGAGGTCTGGTGACTCAAACTAGCACATAAAACTGTCAAGATGAGAGTTAAATCATCTCACTGTAGGTCAGATGTAACTAGGCTGTGCTCTACTGGTGCTGTACTGGTGCTGTACTGGTGCTGTACAGTGTTACAAGAGCAGAGTGAAGGACTGGGCTGTACAGGTGTATCAGCCTACACATTGTTGTCTCACTGCCTCGTCAGCTTTCTAAACCACATTTTCCTCATTTCTCATTCAGTATGAAATGTTTGGCATGCTCCGCTGGCTGTTCTGTTTACATTCACCACCGCAGGAACGTGACAATGAGCGAGCGAGTGTTGTTGTGTGTGTGGTTTTTTTTTTCCCACCTCCTCCTCCTCCTCCTCCTCCTCTTCTTCTTCTTCTTCTTCTTGCTTTGCTCATTTACTTTTTTATTTTCGTTACTTTTACGATAGATAGAAATGTATCTCGGTAGAAATACGTTCAATAGCTGCATTTTTTTTAGAAGTAGACAAATAATTATGGAGAGACCGTTGCAACATTTTTGAGCTTTTGAGCTTCTGTAGCGAAGCAAAATGTCTGCTTACGTTCCTCAAAGGTTACGTATGTCAACAAACTTTCGAGCAGGCTCAACCCAAGAGCGATGTTCCCTCCTCAGATTATTTCATGATAACAACTTTTTAGAGGCCTGAGTCGAAGAAAAAAAAAAAAACCCCGAATACAGCGTAAATGTTTATATTCACTTCAGCTCTTGTTTTATTAAACATCTCATGACCGCTCAGATTTAACTCGTGACTCCTCGAAGGTCGCAACCTCACAAAAAAAAAAAATTTCCAACCCATAATTGCTTTCTATTGCAGCAACAAGTCTTCAGTCTGAACAGGAGATAAATGTCTTTTCTTCTTCTTCTTCTTTTTGCTTACATAGTTACTGCTCTTTTGATTTTCTAGGTCAGCTCAGCTGCTCTGGTCGGCTCAAACTCGCACACTGGAGAGCAGCTGCACAGTAGTCAAATCCCCTCACCGGCTAAGATAAATCTGGGGTGGGAGGTAAATAAAAACCCGCTTTGTCCTAACACTGATCACACTGCCCATGAGCAAGGCACGTAACCCCCCCTCCAACCCCCTAAAATCCTAAGATAAATACATTGTTTAAATAAAGACGCAAAGTAAATCGGGTGTTCCTGCAGAGCTCTGTATTTAATACGCATGATGTGACACAGTATAAACAGATAAGCTGTGTACAGGCCTACAGGAGGATGTTGAGACTTGGCATTAACTCTGTAGCAGGACAAGAAAGATACGGAGAGTCACTGTATCTCCGCCTCATATCTTCATCCTTCTTAGCTCTATTGGCTCAACAGAGCTGGGTTGAGATAACGGGGCGTCGAGATGTAAACATCCATCTGCGGCGATACCGTCTTCAAAGTCTCTCTCTCTCTCTCTCTCTCTCTCTCTGGTGGTGTGTTTAGCCATTTATTTCTTAAGAGATACAACTAAAGAGCAGCAGATAGGCTAATCTCATCTGAGTGCAGTTTGGGGTGGTGCCACCAAAACTGAGGGGATACGTTGCTTTTTTTTTTTTTTTTTTCTCTCACCGCGGTTAGACGAAACAATTCATAACAGCTCTAGTGACGTGTTTATTGACAAATCCGACAGATCTGCTTAGCTTATTTCCATACCGAGAGAACGATAATGCATATTTAATAGCAGTTGTAAATGCAAAGACCCGTTGATGGGACTTAATCATCTAGATAACGTGTTGTTATGACCTGGCTCAAGTGGCCACAATAAAAGGGAAACACGCCATGTCAATGTTTAACAAAAGACACGTTTATTAACATAAATTAACCAAATTAGACTTAAAAAAAAAACTAAATATTCACAATATGTAGTGTGGAAATCAGTAGAGTCAGTGTTGTGTGATGTGCGTGAGTGGAGGATGTGTGTTTGTGTGTGTTGTAGAGTGCAAAACGAAACATGAGGATTAACTAAAACAGCATAACTGAACCAAACAAGTGAGAGAGAGAGAGAGAGAGAGAGAGAGCTGTGCTGCAGCCAGGACTTAAATAACCTGGAAACACCCTCAGGTGTTGCCATTTGCGTTAACGATCACCTGCACAAGTAAACAAGCAGGTGAATCACATGGGGGGGGTCATCACACATCTCTTCCGAAACCCCTTAAGACGAAATCCTCGCAAATTCCTCTGAGGAAAAAAAACCACAAACCCAACTTAAGACCTTTTAAACCTCTGACCCCTGACCCGCCTCCGCAACCGGGTACCTGAAAAGAAGCCGTTTAAGAGGGTGATGTTAAATGGGATCTATAACGCATGTCAGGTTAAAAAGAAGGGATTTTTTTTTTTTTTTAAAGAGGCAACTTTTTCCACCTGGCAGCAGGGTTTTATATCCCAGCGTGTGTGCACTAGATAATAACATTAAACAGTCCACAGAAAGCTACAACACAGCATGGCTCTTCCTAAGTCACATCCCATTGCATTATGTGTCCTGAGCAGTGACCACACCTGTCCCCTAGCTACCCTCTTACATAATCACCTACACACACACACACACACACACACACACACACACAGTACACGCCAGCTGTCCTTAGCGGATACCCATTTCCTCCAGCCCCCAGCCAACCATCCACGCAGGAGAATTAGCGTCATTAGCTGCGACCAGTCAGGTAGATGGAATTAGAGGATTAATCATTCGGTCGAGGCCGTCAGCTGCCCGGCCGCCCTGTTTTCTCCCCCCCCTCCCCCTCCCACCCCCCTTCGGACTCCGTGGCCTTGAATAATAACGTCACAAGGCTGAGTCAACGCTGAGAATATTATACAGACATTTTCAAGTCATTTATTATAAAAGCATGTGTCGTTGCGGGCGAAGCTTCAAGGCCAGAGAGTGAAAACATTTCCTCTTTGCTCGCTTTTACCGCACTCGGTTTTTAAGTGTCTCTCCGGTTACGAAATGTCAATAAGGTGTCTGAAAATGAGTTTCCCTCTGTTTGGGAGAAAAAAAGGGTGACTGCGGTGACTCGATCCGCAGGGAACACATCTCGTCTCCCCCTGCGGAGAGGCCAGAGAGCGGAGCGGAGCAGCGTCCAGACAGCTGCTGTCCCAGACACACAGGCATATGGTCATACACTCTGGAATCTAAAAAAAAAAACACACACACACACACACATCTGGAAAAATACATTTCCCTTCATACATCTGGGCAGTGCCAACACTAATCACTTTTTCTCTGTGTGTGTCAGCCGTGCTCTCGTGTACTTTTTTTTTGTATATTTAGTCACGCGATCCAGTCGACTGTACCCGCTCTCTGTAGAGGAGGAGGTTATTAAAAGCAATCACTGTCGGAAAATGTGATGTGTTGCTTTAAATCATGGAAGGAGAGATGTTATTATTATTTTTTTTTATGTCAGTTTGTTCCATTATTAAGATGATTTATCATTCAGGTGAGTCTACAGGTGTATTTAAAAGATGTATTTAAAAGGTGCGGTAAGTAGAATTTAGTGGCATCTAGCAGGAACAGACTTGGCAGAAATGTAATATAACATTCACAAGTATGTTTTACTCAGTGTATAATCACCATCGTGAATAAGGTAGGACTCAAATTTAGTTTTAAACATCCTCACCAACACCTCATATCCCCCTGAGAGGTAATCCATATCACCTTCAAGTCTATTTATTTTTGCAAAGCTGGTCTCAGGATTTGTGCTTTTCTGCAGGTCCTCTTAAAATCTTCTGTTTTGTTTGTGATGACAGGGGCTCGAGTTCACAGGAGGCAAAACGGGATTCAGACGGAAAACAGCCCCCCGCGTTAAGCCTCTGTTGGTGGTGGCGTGTTGTTTTCAAGGTACTAGTGAGACAGTGAAGTGTGATCCAGGAACATATTAATGCGTTTAAAAAGGCTTATCAGATGTCAAAACACAACACAACACGGCAGTTTTAACCGCAACGGACAGGATTTTACAGCTCCGGGGAAGTTATCGCTGCAGAAACTATTTTATCATTCGTCCCAAACAGTCAGGAAGTCAACGGTAGAAATACAGCGTCACATCACAAAATAATCTCGCCTCTTGCCGGATGATGTCAAGTTTCACTGCATCACGAGTCGAGCTTGGTTCTGGCTTTTTTTGTCGACGGCGTTTATTTGCCGGAAACGTTTGCAGTGTTGTCCGGACAAAATATAAGATAAGTGCCTCCGTGATAACTTTCTAGAGCTTAAGTGTCTGATAAGCCTTTAAACTAATGGATCAATTATTCCAACTGGACTTCCTGGTTCCTTTATTTATTTATCTGACCGGTACCTGAAGCAACACACACTCCTCCCACCACACAGCCTGTTGCATTTTATCAATGCAGGGCTGTTTTCAGTCTAAACACACAGAGCTGCAGCTCGTTACGCTGTCCTAACAGTGGATTGATGAAGCACTGAACAGTTAACGAGGCTTATATTTGATCAACTTCTGCTTAGAGATGATTTAAAAATGAGAAACTAGTAGTTTATAGTATTATATATCTATATATACCTGTAGTTGTGCCTTATACCTGCATGATAAATGTCTGTTATATTTAAGTAATTGAAGACGTAACTTCCGTGTGCTACTTCTCCATCAGAAGTCATGTGACACAGCAGTTGATTTCTTCCTCCAGCTTCTCTCCCATCCTCCTCACTTTCTTTCTTTTTGTTACTCTCTCTCCCTCCCCGCTGTTTCTTACATTTGACCCATTTGCAGCTCGTGTAGAGACACGAGTAGATCAGAGCCTAGATTCGGAACAAGACCAGGATCCCTCTGTGGACCCGCCGCTCTGACAGACAGCAAGAGAGAGACGCAACGCCGGAGTGGGATTATGTAAAAGAGGACATGGTACATCACTTCTCTCTGATCTGTAAACCGTGTAGCCTTTCCATGTCCCACAAAGAACATCGATGTTCTATTAAACCTTTTCTTTTCTTTTTCCGACTCCAAACAGCATCGTTGCATACGCAGATCACACAAACACAAAGGAAACAGAGTTGTTATTGATGCATCAAACACGCCCACAGTCTATTAGACTCAGCTATTAGAGTTGCTGTTGGGCCAGAGTTAGCTATAGAGCTAATTTACATATGCGGTCCCTGCCGACCAACAAGCCAGAACCTAACGATGTTTAATTTAATGTCACATATGACAAAGAAGAGCAGCAATTAGCTGAAAACCTGAGAATATTTGGAGTTTTTGCTTGAAAAATGACAGAAATGAGTGCTTGATTATCAAAATAGCAGAGCTGACCCGAATGCTTCCAAGCTTCATGGTGCTCAAACGGCAAAATCAGTGTTCAAATATTCTTATGTATATATTTACAGTTGTAGGCAGCAACACACTGGTGAGAACAGGGAAGTAGGTGTGGACGGGGATCCGCTAGCTGGATGCAGACCTGACGAAACACCGGCAAATCCTCAGACACACTCCCTTTATTTATGCAATATTAGTATTTATCTGATTTTGGTTCAGCGTTAAAAAAAATAATCTAAACTGAGTTGAAACTTTCTTCATCACAACTCAGAGATAACTGCAAATATGCAGCCCGAGTTTCAGCTCTAAATGAATTCCACATGATCTTTAGTTTATTTAAAACAGTGTTGTTTTTTCCCCTCATTTAAATTGTCCAAATCTAATACACAATATGTTATAATCAGTCTGATTGAAAATGCTTTTATAATCAATTCAGAGGACAAACTAAACTCAGCCTCAGTCAGTGATTTTCCTTTTTATTTCCTTTTATTCCTCTTTTTGTGTTTGTTTTTCCTCCCTCTTGAGATTTTATCCAACAACATAAGATGCCCTCTTCTCCTCGTGTTCGGCCTCTGTCACGCTGCCTGGTGTGTTATGAATTAACGTGCCAACGAATGGACGTCGTCCAAAAATAGACGGCAGTTAATAACAGTAGTAGATAATAGCGTTGTAAGAGCTTAGTTGGTGGTTAGTTCCCTCATTTAAATATGGATGTAGCAGCCTGATAAGTGCTCTTGTTTTATTTTGGGTCAGAGCAAGCCTCTGACTCCTCCCTGAGCTTCAGCGCTGAGCTTCATAAGGTCAGTCAGGGAACAAAGTCGCCTCAGGCTATTCGCTGCAGCCACTGTTTTTTCTTTCTGTTGCATTGTCTGCTCGCTCTTTTCTCTCTTGTTGAATGTAATTGCACCGCTGTTGCGTAATAGGACTGGGTGGTGCCGGTGTTTCCAGGCCTTCTTGTGTTGTCTTGTTAGTGTGTTTGTCCGCTTCTTGGCTTCTCTGCCTTGTTATTCCTTTCAGTCAGTCAGACAGACAGACACCACATCTGTTTTATTTATTTATTATCATTTTTTTTAAACAAGCTTAAGGTTTTTCAAGGTCCTGATGATGTTTTGTCTTTTTTGTGTTTGCGGTTAATTCGCTGTACACTGATTATTTCTCACATTGGACGAAAGAAACTACAAATAAAAACAGCAGATCTGCAAAACTAACATATTAAAAAAATAGAAATCATACAGCAATAAATTAGAAAAAAAAAAAAAACAGCAGATGTAATGTCATTTCGCTTCCCCTCATCATAACTTCCACCTCCAAGTGTCCTACAGCATCTGTGAGCAACTCGTTTCCTTGTTTACATGCGACGCTAATATCATCTCCTTACTTCCTGTTTCGATCAGGTGCCGTCACACCTCCCGGCTGGTTTCGCTGGTCATTTGTCCCACGTTGAGCCGTTAGCGTTCGCTGCTTATCTCTGATAAATAAACAAGAACCGACAGTGATTACAGATTAAGAACAATGCAGCAGAAGGATTCCTTGCTTTTGATTGCTTTGATCAAATATTGCTAACAGTATAAATCTTAAATGTTACATGAATAAAAACCATCTGTTTGCTTTTCTTTGCTGTGCTAATATTGGTGTTCCTTGCTGTCTGTGTCGTTGCTACAGCGGCTCAGAAATGCTGCCAAAATGATGACAGCTGTCTCTGAAAGACAAATTGCGATGTATAAAAATGTACACACAGTAGACTTCCTGCATCTGGATCAGATTTGACACGCTACAGCGATGTTGTCCGGATCCAAAATTAGTCCGAAAAGTGACCCAGCGGTGCTTTTTTCCTCACTTATTCTCGGATCAAACTTCTCTCACATGAGATAGAAAATATTTGAGATTCTGCTTCTGTCAGCTACAGTGAGGTTTTTAGCCAAGGAAGGAAATAAAGTGGACGTTTCTTGACTATGTTGTGCAATGTTAGCAGTTGACCTCAGTCATATCAGCTTCACTAACATAAATAAAACAATGCAGTAGCTCTTTGGCCCCCGTTTTAACTAAACACTGAATGGACAAGGAAGTGGAAGAGGGGTTTTCTCTGTGTTGTTATAAGGTCAGGTTAAGGTTATGGTTAGGTTTAGGCAAGTAGTGGTTATGGTTAGGAAATGAATGTAAGTAAACCAAAAGTGACTTGTGTTATGCGGGCGTGTTTGTACATGTGCGAACTGGCACACGTGTGTTTATTAGTTTAACTCATGTACTTAAAGGTTGTCATCAAAGTGTGTGTATGTTCATGAGTGTGTGTGTGTATGTTTTGTGTTTGCATGGCCCAGCTGCCTGCGGTATGCAGCTGAGCAGGTTCTTCTGTGTCAAAACAGTAAAAAAAAAAAGGGAAGGAGATGGGAGGTAAAAGTGTGTGGTCCCGCCCCCCTTCCTCCCCTCCTCTCTCACCGCCTCCTCCATCATCGGCCCGTCCCTTTAACACATGAAGTTTGTTGTCAGGCTGCCACCTAAAGGGCGCTGCCTGCTGCCTCTGCTGTGACTTTCTCTCTGCTAGTGAGAAGAGAATAGAGGTGATACTGTCAATGAGACCACTAGTTAACTTCAGGAATCCTGCATCGATCTGTGACTCCGTCTGTTAGGAATCAGCTGACGGAGGCTAGACAGCACAGTCATGTTGACTGTGTGATAACTGTTTAGTCTATAAAATGTCGCCAAAAAAGAAAAAATGCAGATCAGAATTTCCAAAAAGCACGAGTCAAAATCTTCCAACGTTTTGTCCAACAGTCCAAAACCAGAAGAGATTCAGTTTCCAATGATGCAAAACACGGGAAAAAAAAGCAAATCATCACATTAGAGAAGCTGCAAACAGCAAATATTTGACATTTTTATTAATAAGTGACTGAAAAGTTTAATTGGTTATCAAAATGGTTCATTTGTTTTCTTTTTCTTTTTGTTTTTAACTCATTAATTAACCAACTAATCTTAAACTTAGCATTAAACACACATTTAGAGTGCAGGTTTGTATTTATTTATTTTTGAGTTTTTAACTTGTTTGACTGTGTGTGCATGCCGTACACATGGCTATCAGAGGTGTCAGCATCCTAACTGGCAACTAAACTTGATTCAAAACTGCTCAGCTTATCATTGTAATTCATAATAATACCAATAATGACACATAATATATTTCATTACACCTTTAAACAGTTGTGCAGAAGTGATGACGGTCATATGATCAGTTGGTTGATGAACTGAAAACATTTGCTGGTTTCAGCAAAGTCAAAACATTCACTGCTTTTCTCTCTTATTATTGTGACTCGAGTAGCTTTTTTTAGAGGATGTAACTATCAGACAATAAACAATCTGAAGACAAGAAGCAGATGATCCAACAGCCAGACGAAACAGCAACCGAAACCACAACTGAAAGGGACCAGCAGACATAGCGACCCCGGCAGTCTTCTAGCAACCGTAACTTATTTCCAACACAAACAACAACTTAATAAACGCATTAAAACGAACACGCCGTTCTAAATCTTACACCAGCCCAGGCATAAATATAAACTATATCTGTCTAATATTAGCTGTGATGCATCCAGCGCCTGAAGCTGAAGTCTGATTCTCTATCTCCGTTTCACTCAGTCTGTCTTTCTGGCTGTGATGTGGTTTATCTCCGGTTGAAGAACACTGGACCGGTTCATTATTATTCCGCTGCAGAGCTGCAGGCAGTGCAGATAAGACTATGCAGGTCTCCTGTTTGGAATTGGCAGCGTCACTCTCCGTGTCTTCTCATTCTCTACCCGTTAACCCCCCCTGCTACCGGCCTCAAATAGGAAATCACGAGTACGCCGCAATCAGAGCTGTTAATTGGCTGCTGCAGTGCAGTATGGCCCTGTTTTACAGTATGTGTTGTTAGAGTTAGCGGCCGACTTCTGGGTGGGATCGAGGACTCGAATGATCAGTGCTGTGAGGGGTCAGACTGTGTAAACATGAGTTCAGATAGAGGTCTTGAACTCAGGACCATCTCTGAGCTGAGCTGTAAGAGTAGCAGTAGGAGAGAGAGTTTTATAATCACTCTTTAAAGGAGCTTCTCGATCCACACCGTCAGCTTTTGTTCGCACATGTCGTCACTCGTTAAGAGGCCCGTCCCTAATTGCGAAGCAGACGCTGGTTTGTGGATCTGTGTTTAACGACAGTAATGCAGCAAGTAATTTGAAAGTTTTATTTTGAGGATATCCTCAATTAGGGCTCGGTTGTTTTATCGTCAAGTTCAACATCTTTAAATAGCTTGAACAGTCTAAAACCCAAATATATTGAATTTGCAATGATTTAAAAAAGCAGCAATGTAATTTTTGCTACTTGTTTCTTTCATCAGTGTTGCTCTCACACATAATCAACTTCATTTATGAGTTTTAGTCCCTCACTTCGCTCTCCGACAGCTGACGTGAATCAGAGCTTTCATACATTCTTTACACTTTCTTGTGAAACAAAAAAATTGCACCATTTTTTTTTTTCTTTTTTTGGTGCATCAAGAAGAGATGTTACCTAACCAGCTTCCTAATTCCTCCTAAACTGACCCAGAATCTGAATTAAAAACTGCTGAACGTTTTTATCAAGTTTCTCAGCTGTTGTAGAGCTGTTTGTGATACCAAAGTGACCACGTCTTGTCCTTCACTCCCTCTGCTATCAGGCTGCTAAATGCTAACAGAAAAATGACACATTTAACTTTAACTCCTCTTTCTACTGTCTCCTTGTGTCAGTCTTCGTTTCCAGGGCGACCTGAAGGTACCAGAGTGTTGCTGAACGCTTCATTCTTTAAATTTATGTGAACTACTTTTTGTTTTGGTCGCTTTCTACCGGTTCCTTGTGTACGCCTGCATATACGAGGCGACTTGAGGGTGCCAGGGTGTGTCCGCTGCCCGTCTCCCTCGTACCCATGTGCTGATTTGTTGTCTCTGACGTGTTGCTGCCTGCCTGTGACTTGTTCTTGTATGTGGTCTGGGGAGGCTGAATCTGAATCTGAATAAGAAGTGTCGTTTTTTTAGCTAACATGCAACAGGTTTTTGAGCTCTTTTTTTATCAATTTATGCTTCAGCTATCGTCACATAACCTCGTCTATGCAGAAAATGAGCAAGACTTTAGCTTCTAAAACGCTGGATGTTCCTCCCACTTTGCGACTCCGTACTACGCAGCAACACTTGTCCACCTGGCAACCTTTACTTTTAAAGCACAGCGTGTTTTCAGAGAGAGCAGCTTTGTGGGTGTAAGAGGTCAAACCTCGTAACGTCCCACTGTGGTTCGGTGTTTTTTTTTTTTTTTAGAGCTCAGTATTGATTAGGTGGTCAGTCTGTTCACACCAGATGTCCGGCGCCAGCTGCTCGGGGGATATACAGCCGCTATAATGGAGTTAAGACGCTCTCTGCGCATTTTTAATGAGCCAACCTGGCAGCGTAGCCTTTAGTTACATAATGAGTGTCGTTATTTGACAAAAGAGAATATCGCTGCTGTCATTGGAAGACCTTTGTGCATTTTTAGGGATTCAGTTCAAAACCAGACGCGTAACAGTTCTGAGGACAGTCTGATAATAAAACTGCATGCATCTGCACTTAAAAAAAACCCCTTCTTAAACCGTCTTTCTTTTTCATTCACAACTTCCCCTTCTCTTTAGTTCATCAGGTGAAAGAGCATTTTTATCAGACAACTAGATAACACTGTTTGAGTCCTGCACCTGTTGCTTGGGACTGGAAAGTTCGGCACCTGAAATAAATCCATATGATGCCTTGAGAGGAAGATAATTAACAATGCAAGAACCTTTTTTTTACAGCTTGTCAGTTTCTGGGTTTTTTTTTTTTCACAACAGCCGCGAGAGGAAGATGTGGTTATTGTGGCGACACTGAAGTGGGATACTATCCAACTTGCTTCTCAACGGTTGATTGACTAGCAGGACTTCCTCTTTTAACACATCCATGCACTTAAATCACATGTCCGCTCCGCTCTGCGCTATATAGGAAGGACCACAGAGCGGCGTCGCCAGTGTGGAACGCCGCCACATATGGTAACAGAAGACTGGACAGCTCATAATTCAAAACGTACAATGGCAATACCCCGTTTGAGACATTTCCTTCGATCTATATCACTACACGAAGACGATGACGATGTGTTTACTAGTTGCTCGCCGCCGGAGGTAAAATGTTTTTTTTTTAATTATTCAGCAACAAGCTGCACTTTTGCTTCGCAGTCGTGCGCAGCAGCATTACAGAGCTTTCTAGTAAAAAAAAAAACTGCACTCTTGTCATTTGCATTTGCAAAGAACGTTTCCTTGTTTTGTCTCAGCGTCAAAAGCTGACTCTGCTGTAAATTAATAACTACATGTATGTTATGTAGAATACATTGCACTCTGCACCTTGACTTTTCTAGTGCTTTGATACCGTATCGAACAGCGCACCCACCTCTCTGCTCCTTCTAGTCCAGTGAATATTCGATTCTCCTGAGTACCTCCAGCTGTTTGCTCGACTCCTGCATATTTCATCCCTATTGATCTCCACCCCTCCACCTCCTCCCCCCTCCCAGTGCAATAAAAACATCACAGAGCCAGTGTTAAGAGCCACGGGGCACCAGCATTATTTATGACTCTCTCTCTCTCTCTCTCTCTATCTCTGTCCTGTCGCTTGTTGCACAGCCAGGCAGCTTCTTTGTAATGTCAGCATGAAATAATCATGACAAGCAGCCGATTGACTGGATCAGTCGCGCGTCAGTCGTTTTTGAAGACGGATGCTCTGTCATCAGAGCCGCGGAGACGTTAGTAGTTAGACTGAATACAGGAATGATCTATTTGTCAACTCGCCAATAGTGATGTTGTTCATAACCACATTTTTTTTTTTTTTTTTTTACTCTTTTCTTAACCAGCAATATTTCAAATATATTGACACCTGCAAAGTGTAGTTGGTCCTCTGCCAAAGTGCTAAAGGAGAGCGTCCCAGTCCCTCCAGCAGCAGCTTCAGGACATTTAGTTTGTGGTTCATCAGGTTTTCTGTCCATTTTTGTAGTTTTTTAAATTTTTTCAGAGCTTTTTCTGCTTTCCTTTGTTTCTTGTTAAAATATAAAAATAGGAACTGGAGAAAAAAAAAAGATATTGACAAAGTAATTATAGTTTACTATCAGTGTGTGCTGAAAGTATTCATTTTGAAAAGATATTGTTATTAAAATGGTTATCATCACCTGTTGTTTAAATGAAAGTTAATAATAGATTAGTCGGTTTGACGGGAAATTAATTTGTTTTTCGAGGAAAAATGACAAACAATTAACGCTAACAGCTTCTTAAATGTTAGGATTTGTTGCTTTTTCTTGTCTTACATTGTATTTATCTGCAAAAAGTCATTTCCTAAAGTAAGCTTTGTGAAATCGTGACGGGCGTTTTTGACTATTTTCCTGACTTTTGAACAGATCAAACAATTTACAGAGTTAATTAAAGGATGCAGCTGCTGATTTTCTATGTTTTTTTTTTTTTCTATGTCTTATTATCGACAAATCTCCCATGCAGAGCCAAACCAACAACTCATCTACCAACAAGTATTATGTGTGTGTGTGTGTGTGTGTATCCAAAGCCTGATAGATGGTGCTCCTCTGTACTCTAGTCCTCCGTTGTGGTCCAGAAACTATTTAACAACATGTGAGTGAGTGGAGAGTGACAATCTTATCACTGCTCTTAAACAAATGACGTTAGCCGTTGCCTTCAGGGTGACGAAGCACGTCACCAGGGCAGCAGCGCGGCTCACCGACCGACTTGTGTGTGTTTTTCTTTATGTATGAACTGTTTTTTACAATCTTTGTTTCCTTGTGAATGTTTGTCATGACATAACATAAACATCCACAGCGCATAGCAACCGATTCAGCACCCAGATTAGAAAGAAAACTGAAAAACAAGTGCTTGCACAATTCGATGTACAAATCAGGGGATCTATATTTCTACATTTTCCACAATACTTGCTTATCTTTTTAGCCCGCACACACTGTCCACCAAATATTCAGGATGCATCTTGATAGTCAGTTTCACTTCCTCCTTTCTACCTGACACTGGTCTCTGCAACCCTTGTTATATAACGACAGCGACTTCCTTCCCCTCGTCGTCCTCCTCTTGGTTCATTTGATGCATTGGCTCCTTTTACGACCGACAAACAGCCGTGTCAGCTCCGACTGCAGCTTCTTATTTCTCTCATGACCTTTCGGCCGTTTCCCTTTGGCACCAAATGCAGCTCATTGAGTAAAGTGAAGCACCATACACACACACCGTGAGGAGGTCAGTAAGGAGTAATGTGGCATTAACGGTGCAGGAGTGATGTGTTTGAACGGTATTTAATAGTGTCCACCAACTTCCTCCTGCAGCAGTTGATTTTACACTCTGAAAGCTGTTACCTCATGGTCACTTGCAGCACAGGAAGTTTTTCACTTTTCTTCCTGATTATATAACAAACATGTATCCACTCACACATGTCTCACACGTCCACCTCTCTCTCTCTCTCTCTCTCTCTCTCTCCTCCTAACAGACAGTATCCTCGTCAGGCCAGGGTCGCTCCGAGTCGCCCGTCTACACCAACCTCCAGGAACTGAAGATCACCCAGTCCAACCTGCCGCCTCTGCCTTCCAGCTCCCCTCTCCACGTGCTGGGGGACTGGGAGACCTACAAGGACCAGAACGGTAGGCACTTCTACTACAACCGCTCCACTCAGGAAAGGACCTGGAAGCCGCCCCGGGCCAGAGACACCAGCAGCGGGAACTCCAGAGGAGACAGCCACAGCACAGGAGAGAGCTCCGAGGTAAGGGACCACACACGGAGGGCTCAACCACACACACACACACACACATGTTATTGTCCTTCTCATAGATAAATAAATAAATATATGGAATTATCACGTGACTTCTCATAACAAGCCAGCTATGAGCCAATCAAAACAATCACTCTGCATCAAGAGGCTGCTCATTGGCTGCCTGGACGGTCATTCAATAATTTATACAAGAGGAGTGAAACTACTTATTCTAACATCAAAAAGTGAGAAAACACAATAAGGTCAGATGAAGGTCAAGAGAGAAACTGGTCATCAGGGTCGGTAGTCACTGTTACACAAGATATAGACATAAAATATTGCTTTTGTTTATGTTTAATAGCAGTTGAGCATCTAAGACTTTAAAAAATGTTTAAGTAGAGGAGTGGATGTGAGGCTCATGGACAAAGTTTAAAAGTGTACCCTGGTTTAAATCGTACGCCTCCTCGTCTCTTCTTTAAAAAAAAAAAAACACATTCCCCTCCATCGCTGCAAACACACAGACGCTCCAAAAAAAAATGTGGCTCGACAGTAAACGCTGACAGCGGAGAATGTTGGAATTTGAGGGGCGTAAAAAAAAAAAAAAAAGAAAATAATTCGCCAATTTTGACATCTGTTGAGTCACCGCAGAAAGCAGGTGTATCAGTCTGAAAGTTGGCTGACTCAGACCGTCTCCTCTCTGAACATCTGAAACAAAAGCTTTTCATTGCTTTCGGAAAGAAACGAGCCCTTAACCTTTACTCTAAAATTCAAACCGACGTTTTCGGCGCCGAGTTTATCGTAGGTCCGACGGTTTGGTCGGTCGGTCAGGCATGAACAATATGAACAATATGAAACAGAGACATTTTTATACCAGAGGAACTGTCTGCAACAAGCGGTCAGAAAGGGAACCGAATCACAAACCTGAGACGATTACAGCAATAACTGTTGCAACAACTGTAGAGCACAGATGGAAAAAAAAAAGAATAGAAAACAACGTCCATTAGTTTAATAACTAAATGGGAAGTTTTACCCCTGAACAAATCAGTGAAATTGTGTTTGTTATTTTACTACAAACACACTGTATAGACGTACATTAAACAAATAGCAACACAACGTGCACGCCAGGGTCACGCGGACGCAGCGAGACATCCTCAGACTCGTTCCTTCAGCACTGACAGATTGTTTACGGCACATTTGAACCGTCATAGTGAAAAGTAGTAAAATCTTAAACACAGTATCAGGTGCAAAAAAAAAATCAAAACAAACAGAAACACCAGCGCTCGCAGATCTATAATCTTCTTTATTTATTGTGGACACAAAACATGTCAGGCAAAACACATCTCAGAGAAAATGAAACTTTTTTCCCCCCAGAATCATTTTCTCTTGATTTAAAAACACATTTGGCGGCACAGATATCACACCGAGTCCCCTATTACAGTTTTGATACGTGTGCTTTAATGACCAAACCCCTCACACACACACACACACACACACACACGTCGACTTATCAGATTAGCCTGAATCAATTTTTGCAGTCTGTCTCTGGTTTTGAGTCAGCTGTACAACGCTGCCACCTACAGACAGAAAGTCGTCCCTGTCGCTTCTTTTGCTGTGAGTCACATTGCAGCAGCCTCCTTTTTTTTAGATTAACTGTACAAAATCAAGCATGAAAATTGGTGATTTTTTTTGTCTCTGATGGGTCTTTTGGTTCTCTGTACTGCTCTGTGTATTAAATTGGTGGGTTTTTTTTCAGTTTCTGATGATTTAACTGGTTTTTGGGTGCATGACTCCTCTCTTCTGTAACTCCATGGTGAAAGATCTCTCTTTTCTTTTCTCTCTCTTCTGTGTCCACTAACGATCAGACCACTCCTCTCTCGCTATCGCCTTCTTTCCTCCCCTTCCTCTCGCTCTCCATCGGTCGTCTCCAGCCTCTGTCGTCGGAGGACACCTGCTTCAGTACCTACTCTAGCCAGTCAGACAGTCAGTATGGCTCGCCGCCACGTGGCTGGTCGGAGGAGATGGACGAGCACGGCCACACGCTGTACGTCAGCGACTATACTAACGAGAAGGTACGGCTGCACGGGACCGATGCGGTGCTGGCTCTTTACTGTCGTGGGTTTCTGGAGCTGCATGAGGGAAGCGGGTTCATTTGTGGTGAATTATTCTGCTAATAGTGCTATACTCAAACGTTTCCTCTTCCACGTTGATTAGGCAGCGTTGTGCAACCGCAGCATGAGAATTATTTCCTCTATTAGAGAAATTATGACTGTACAGAAAAGTTTCCTCATAAAGGCACAAACAGATATTTCCTCAGTATCCAGAAATGAATCATCTTTGTTTATCTGAGACATGAGATCAGATTTAAAAAAAAAAAACAAAACAAATTAAAGGACATGAAAGATTCACGAGGATTAGACTTCTTTTAAACTTTAAAGTTGTTGCACAAATACACTTTAAGGGTCAGAAAACAAACCAACAAGTCTTGTGTGTCTGCTGTCTGTGTGTGTGTGTGTGTGTGTGTCTGCTGTCTGTGTGTGTGTGTGTGTGTGTGTGTGTCTGCTGTCTGTGTGTGTGTGTGTGTGTGTGTGTGTGTGTGTGTGTGTGTGTGTGTGTGTGTGTGTGTGTGTGTGTGTGCGCCACCAGTGGTTAAAACATGTGGATGACCAGGGCAGACCGTATTACTACAGCGCAGACGGCTCCAGGTCAGAATGGGAGTTGCCAAAGGTAAGAGTCTGAAAACAATCCTTTCAATTTATTGCATGTGTTTTCTACAAAAATTCAAAGCACTTAATAGATAATAAAGCTGATCGGCTTTGCATGCTGGAGATAAGGGTAAATAATGTGATGCTTTTTCAATGAACTGCTCAGTCATCAATGTGGTTAGTTAAGAAGGGAACCAGAGTAAGTCTGAGTGCAGAACAGCTACATATAATGACTGCTTTAATCATTAATTTAGCGTTTAATGTATAAAATGTTAAAAAAAAAAAACTTCTCAGAGCCTGAGGTGACGCTGATGTTGTTTGTTTTGTTTGATCAACAGTTCAAAACTCCAAGTTATTTAATTTACAATCATAATAAACTGAGAAAAGCATCGAATCCTCTCATTTGAGAAGCGAGAAACAGCAAATGTTTTATTGGGTCGCTTGATTGTGAACAATTGTGAACATCAATCACCATTTCACAAAGCCCAAATTCAACCTAAAATGACTTTGTTTTGTTCCAACCAACAGTCCAAACCCCAAAGATTCAGTTTATTTTCATAGAGGACTAAAAGAAACCAGGAAATATTCACATTTTAAGAAGCTGGAACCAGAAAATGTTTGACTCAAAACGATTAATCTATTCATAAAAAAGTTGCCGATTAATTTTCTTTCAATCAACTCATCGTCTCCGCTCTATAAAACATTACTCAGTTGAGTCACAACATGATATAAACTTTAGTCTGGATCAGTTTTAACTCAGCGTGAATACTGATTCCCGTTCCCTCCCTCCAGTACAACCACTCCCCTCCGCAGCCGTCCGCAGACGCTCCAAAGAGTCGCAGTCTGGACAGGAAACACGTGGAGCCCATCGTCCTGACCAAGTGGAGACACAGCGCCTACGTCCAAGAGCCCAGTGACAAGGTCTGATACTCAGATCACAAAGATTTAAACACCAGCTTTCACTATTAAATGTTTCACATCACTGCTAACAAAAAAAAAAAAAAACAATACTTTCCTGTTAAAACCAATAATCCATTTCATTCACACTTGTGCTCAGTCCTTCTTCATATTACACATGTATCCACTTGAGTCAACAGAGTTTCAGTTGTAGACTGGTTTTGCTTTGCAGCGGCTCCGCAAAACCAGACGTTTCCGTTCAGGCTCCGCCCGTCTACACCCGTACAAACACCAAGTCAGTAAACCTGTCCATCACCTCCCACGGACCAATCAGGGCCCTCAATCCAAGCAGACAATCAACTTGCATGAACGAATGAATGAATGAATGAATCACACAACAGGAATGATAATGAAATCCAAATCTCCATCAACGAATACAACATTTTCTCACCTGATTCACTGAATTGATTTGACATTTAATCACAAACATGATGAACTTATAGATTGAAGAGTTTTCCACGATGACGTCACTGATCAATTTGCTTTAAAGATACTAATTAGCTTTAAAAAAGGATGCAGTTTTCAGTCGTAGCCTTCTGAGAAACACCTGCCTCCACGTCTCATTAATAATCCATTTGTGCCTCCCGGACATCACAGGGGTACTCGACACACTTTGCGGACGTTATGATCTCACCGCTAATTGCCGTCACACTCTTTTTTTTTTTTCTTTTTTTTTTTCAGCTGTCTGTGTCTTCTTAACCTCGCACAATCTCCTCATTAACCTTTCTGTTCGTTCATTGATGTGACGATGGTGTGTTTTTTCCATCCCCTTGTCTCCTCACTAGGACGCTCCGTCGGGCCCCAAGCCCCCCTCTCCTGACTCTGACTCCTGCCCTTCGTCTCCCAAGCCCCCCACCTCTGTTAGTACCCCTCCAACGCCACCACCAACGCCATAACCACCGCCCTGATTGGAGGCAGTGACACAGCGTATTGCAGGGTTCCTACACAGAAAAAATATGTTTCTAAACGTTCAACAAAAAGCACATTTCTATGATTTTTTTTTTTTACATCTCATCTCACATATTCTTTGTAAGTCTCATCTGAAAGAAAGGAACCTTGAGTCTGTGTAGAAACCCTGTTAATATGCAGCGCTTATGGCTTACAATACCTGAAGTATTGCTTGGCCTTGTTAAATCAAGCAGGAGTCTTTTTTTTTTTTTTTCTTTTCTCTTGTCAAGGAACAAGATAAATTGTTGGCTTTGTTCCTGGGTGAATTGATCATCTGTGTTGCCCTAAAAATGTCCCTGTGTGTCATAAAAAAGATCACTGGCTTAAAATCTGTAATTTATTTGTCTTTTGTCCTTTGTGTGTCCATGCACATGTTTGTATTAAGTCGCTTTGCTGAATGGGAATAATAATAGGACTCCTTTTTTTTTCCCTCAAGCTGAAAGTGGTGATTGTTTCGGTGGCGGGGAATCATCTGGTGTTGGTGGTTTTTTTTATTAATGGAGCTGCTTTCTGTAGCAGGAGACATGCATAATGTTTACCAATATTAATTTTTGATAGCAGCTTCTTCTCCCCGGTGATCCCGCTGTGGTTGTCAATCAGAAGTTTGTGGGGTTGATGTCTGTAACTCCCTGTTTTCCTGCTAACACTTGGTTTTTTGTTTTTTTTTTTGTTTTTTTTTTTCCTCTGCAGCCGTCTGAAAAGTGCGGCATTCTGAATGTGACAAAGATAACGGAGAACGGCAAGAAAGTTCGGTGAGTAGCTCGGACTCTTTAGCTGAAACTGGACCCATGTTGATGTTTGACAGTTGTTATGTTGAGTTAGTTTTTGCTTTAAGCTGAAGGTATTTGTTTGCTTCTGTTTATGTTTCCCCATTTTCCTACCGGTTATAATCAAAAAGTTGTTCTTTGTTCCAATAGAAGCATCATCTCTCTAAACATTAAAGCATATGTCTGGCGATTTTCTATAATTTTCTCATGCGCAGAGCCAAACCAACAATGAACTCATCCTGCTTATTAACAGTAAACTTGCTTACAAATGTTTCATGTGTATCCAAAGCCTGATATATCTTATTCTTTATTGTCCAGTAGACGTCTGTCATCCATAAACGATTGATAACACATCACTGAGTCACGCCGCTGCACTGAGTGACATCCTTTCCTTGCCCACAAAGAGTTTTGGTCAGGTTAGCTTGTTTAGAAACAGCAACGTTTTCAGTCTCTGGAGAGTTGTTCTGTGTAACCTGGTGCCACAAACACACTGTGGTCGTTACCCAGCCCTCTACTGCTGAATAAATAAACGAGAAGGTTTTGTACAGATCTACTCATAGAGTGTTTGTGGAATATCTGTTGCAGGAAGAACTGGACTTCTTCTTGGACGGTCCTGCAAGGATCCACGTTGCTGTTTGCCAAAGGCCAGGGAGGCGGGACCAGCTGGGTGAGTGACGGAGACCTTTTGAGACTGTTAAAAGAGGACAATAAGATCTTGTCTAGAGAAATGCGCATGCAGTAGAAATAGTGTTAATGAACACAGAGGATGAATGTCATCTCTGCATTGCTGTGCTGCTCTCTTGCATTTATTTAAACCACCGAAATCTCTTATATTTTCCTAAAACAGCTCATTTTCTCGAGAGTCTCGGTTTAAATGACTTCCATAAAGACATGTGCACCTGTGTCGTTGTCATTCTTTAGTTTGTATGCCCTCTCTGTGTTGCCAATGCCTAAAACGTTTAGATTACGGGGAGTTTAGGGAGTCGGGGTTGAATTTTCTCTCTCTCTCTCTTCTCGATGTTTCCTTTTTCCTTCTCTTTCCGTGTCTCTCTTAATACCTCCATCTCTTCACCCTCGGCTTCACCCACGTACCTTCCCTTTATCTTCATCCCCATTCCCTCCCTCCCTCCATGCAGCCATACTACCACAGTGGCTCCTTCTCTGAATTGCTCCTGTCACTGTTGAGTAACTGGAGGCCAACGGCTAAGAAACGTCCCGCTGTCTCCTATGGCTGCTCTGGTCCCAGCCGAGCCTCCTCTGTATGTGCTTCCTCCTTTCCTTATGTGTGCTCCCCTCTTCCTCTTCCTCCTCCTCTTCCTCTTCCTCTGCATGCCACCTCCCTCCTGTCTGTCATGTTTTGATCCCAACCCTCCCTCTATGTGTTATCAGTCACTGGCATGAGGCAACGATCATAGGGACAATAAAAAACTGCTGAATAGGCATTTAGCTGATGTTTTTACTAAGAGAGACACTAAATTTTATCAGAAACGGAGAAATCGTAAAGTTGAGGCATTGATCAGTTTATATCAGATCTTCCATTGGGTGCTTTCTGATTGGCTGTTACACAAACAGAGCATGACACACGCAGGATTGCATTCAAGTTTGCATGTGTGTGGACTGAAGTAGGACGATGGTAGAGAACTCAAAAACTAGCTCTCATACTTCAGTGGAACTTAAGTTATTATCCTACAAAGTAAAATACACATTTTATTTTTAATGTAGCGTCCAGTATTAATGTGTTAAAGGACATGGCTGGTATTGTGTGTGTGTGTATGCAAAGCCTGATATATCTCCAAAACTTATTATCAGAAGCACAACAATGAGCCTCGCCGTTTCACCGGGTGACGTGTCCTTTGTACCCGAAGAGCACGTTCCAAAGATCAATGACAGCGATCACGTTTTAGCTCCGCGTAAGGCAGACACTGAGCATGTGCGGGAACGTGGTTGTGTTTACATAGTTTCGCTAGCTTGTCGTGCTACATATCATAACCACCTGATTTTGTACATTGAATTTTTTTTTTACAATGTAGCACGAAGTCGAGAGGTCGTGATACGTAGCGCAACAAACAACGGTGTGGCTCATGGTATATGGTTGAGGATATAAGGAATAAGATATATCAGGCTTTGGATACACACACACACACACACAATACTCACAATAATCATTAGCCAAATCCTTTAATGCATTTTGTATTGAGCTGTTAAAATAAAGGCGTTGGTGATGTTTATGTTATAAGAATCCACGATTAACATGCATCATTCTGCTTTAACAAGTAATAGACGACTGAGTGATCTTGAGAAGCGCAACCACACACTAGTTTTATTATCCATGCTTACTGTAGTCATCAGTTTAAAGAATGTTTCTGACTTTGTTGAACGTTTCAAACTGAACAAATGTAAATGATTTGAATGATTTGAATAGCTGATTTGTATGTTAATCTGCTTTCCTTCAATTCTCTCTCTCTCTCTCTCTCTCTCTCTCTCCCTCTCGGTCCAGTTCGGTGGCGGTCAGTCCAAACCGGAGTTCACCGTGGACGTGAGGGGCGGCTCGGTGGAATGGGCTTCCAAGGACAAATCCAGCAAGAAGCATGTCATAGAGGTGAAGGAGAGCTCTAATAGACTTTATTTGTCCCGCCTCGATCTTTTTATTTGTTCTGAATCTATATTAATGCCGTTCGTATATAATAAAAGGATTTACTGCAATGTCTCAAATACAAACAAGAACATCCTTCAAGTGTAGTTTCATAACAGTAACACACCGGCCGTCGTGTCTGCTCGTTTATAAAGGTTAAAACTCCAAAACACGAAAATGAAAAAATGCTTTCAAACACAAGTTTTGGCAATAAATGTGTGAAAATGACTCATTTTTCATTCCAACTGTTAACACCCTGAATAAACACTGTGTTTTTTTTTTTACTTGATAAACTAAGTGATATGGACGACACATGAGAAAACAAAATAATAAAAATGGTTTAAAAAAATCAACACATGGTGAACCAGAGCTCACAATCATTTATTTAACGAGCGGCGTGTTCACAAACGCACACACACACAGTCGTCTCATGACTCTGACGGTTTAAGACCACAGTACTGACACGTTAGGTCTTTTTTGATGAGCTGATGATTGGAATTGATCATTTCGTGTCTCTAATCCGGTTGCAGATAAAGACCCGGCAGGGCACGGAGCTGCTGATCCAGTCAGAAAACGACTGCATCATCAACGACTGGTACCGAACGCTGCAGGACACCATCAGCACCCATGTGAGCACCGACGGCTTCGGATTTAAGATTAGATCAGAAACATACAATGAGAAAACTTGTTGTGCAGCTTAAAGGAACATATCCAGTCACAATAGGGACGAGGGTTTGGGGTCATGCCGGATATTTGAGACGAGAGTAGACTGTCAGTTAACTTTAATACAGCAGGCTTTTTCATTTTTAATGTTAATTGATTAAATTACATATTTTAGGACAGATGTCCTTGAACTCAGCAGCATCTTCACCTGAACACCAGCTGTTCATTTTCATGGCTGCAGGCAAAGAACAGAAGTGTGATAAACACGGAGACACTAAACAATAACTAACAATAACAAAACATTCAGTTTACACGGCAGAAATTTCTGTCTTAGCTGTATTTTATATGAATCTCGCCAAAACAAATATGTCAGTTTAACAAATGACCTTCAGACAACCAAAACAAATCAGGATTCTTCAACTGAGTCTTTTCAAACGAATGATTCCTCGAGTCACTGTATGAAATACAATGAAATTCATCCTCGACAACACCAGGATCACAAAAAACACCACAAATATGTGACATTTTCAGGGTGGAGGAAGGAAATTTGGGCTTTAAATCATCGGTCATTCAGCCAGCCATGCTGAAAACACTAAAAGTAAATCGAAAACATTTGTGAAAAAGGTAAAAGTGCTAAAAGTTAATTTGAAAATAAAAGCAAAATTAAATGAACTTTGAACTTTTGGATATCTGAAAATGACCTGCTTGCAAATTGAATACTGAGTCATCCTGCCGCCAGTGTCGTCAACATCATGAAACAGTGAGTTATATTGATTAACCACATTAAATACAGCATAAAATCAATAAACCTTAATTATCTAATCTGTAAATCTAGTTTGATAAACTCATAATAAGCTGATTAAATTGTTCTAAACACATTCAAAATTAACATTTTTATGGCATTTCTGACACGTATTGTGCATTAAAAAAAATAATAAAAGAGGAGGAGAGTGACTCAAAGAAACGCAGCTTCCACTAAAATGTTTGACTTAAGAGATAAAACAAGCTGAAGAAAGGAGGGAAGCCCCTCCAGGTTTTATCTGTTTGTGTCTGGAAAGAAAAACACAGTCATTCATTTCCAAAACTGTTCATTTTCTCTCTGTGACTGCTGGTACGAAGGCTGGTTTTTAGTTCTGTCCATGACATCCTTAAGCCTTTAGGTTGCCATTGGGTTTATGTGTACTCTTGCACCTTCACAGACAGACTGTTAAGACAAAAGGAATCATAATATTTTTTGAAAGAATTATACTTTTCTTCTTATATTCTTTGCTTCATTATCCTGCATTTTTTAAAAGTACCCCTGAACCTTAATATCACTGCTATTAGTTTAGTTTCACTTCTTTGCCTTCACTTATTTATTATGTTATGTTTATTATTATTATTTGTTTTTCTGCACTGAGAGTCCAAAAGTGCAGGTAGAGATATTTACAACCAGTTATATCTTATTTCCTTGTGTGCGTGTTTGTGCGTGTTTGTGTTTATGTCTCAGGCGTGGGAGTCTGATGAGGCCATAGAAGAGGACATGCCCGAGTCACCTGGCGTGGAGAAACACGACAAAGAGAAGGAACACAGAGACTCCAAGAAAGGCAGAGGTCTGTGTGACGTTTAATGCCGTTCAAATTGACGTTCAAACATGTTTGGGGTGTTTAGTGAGTAAAGTACGACCTCCTTCAAGATTACTTCAAGATAGAGGATTGAAAATGAAAGCACTAGGCGTCACAGTTCCTCGACAGCGTCACGTGCGATACTTCTGCTATAAAAACGACCGCTTATCAGTTCATTTCCCCCAAAACACAGCCTGCAGCCTGTCATGCCGATGAGCGTTCTGAGACGAGTCGTGGACAACTCTGTCCTTTCCCATCTCTCCTTTGCAGCCATGAAGACCTCGACCAGCATGGACGCCTCCGACAACAAGAAGACCAGACACAAGCTGAAGAAGTTCCTCACCCGCCGTCCGACCCTGCAGGCCGTCAGAGACAAGGGATACATCAAAGGTACCAGATAGCAACACCACCTTTGGTCACATTATACAGTATATACAGTATGTTGTGTGTCTTGTCCAGTATGTTGTGTGTCTTTATGGTTCAATGATCTAAAACTAAGAAATATAGGAGAAAGTATTTAAGGTAGAGGTTAGGTTCAGATACATTTGTGCTGTAAGCTGGTGGTTTTTTCTGCTATTTTTAAACCACAGAAAGCAACACTTTGACTTTATGAATAAATTGAATTTACAGTTTGATATAAATCCATTTGCTTTTAACTTGGAGGAAGCACAGGAAGCATGAAAAATAAAAGATTGTCATTCTATAATAATAATAATAATTTGTTTCTTCAAGCCTAAATGACATTTTAAAGAAGCCACAGAAAGAAAGCCTTCACTTCTTCTGTCTTTAATGAACTCATTTTAGACTTCGGACTGCTTTGTGACTGTGTTTTTGTTTCCTGTGTGTCCTCAGATCAGGTGTTTGGCTGCAGCCTCTCCAGCCTGTGTCACAGGGAGAGCAGCACAGTGCCGAGCTTTGTCAAAACATGCATCGACCATGTGGAGAACACCAGTGAGTTCTGATCTCAGACACTTTACCGGACCAGAATTAAGAGAAAAACTATTTTCTAGTTGATTTTAATCTGCATATAGTAAAGGAAGTGAGTTGTTTACGGCCCATGATAACACAGGTAGTGTCAGATAAGATGCCAGTCGCTGAAAAGTTGTTTACTTCTACTGTATGTTGTTGTTTTGGAGGATTCAACTCTTCGAGTACTTAAAAAAAAACAAAGCAAAAAGCAGATATTATTGAAATGATCAATGCTTTCCTCCCATGATCCCCTGCAGGTCTGTGTGTGGACGGGCTGTACAGAGTTAGTGGAAACCTTGCTGTCATACAAAAACTACGCTTTGCTGTCAATCATGGTACGTTTCTATCCTCTGTTAAAAGCTTCTCCTCGTTACTTTGAAAGAAAATAACACGAATAGACTGAAGAAGTTATTTAAAAAGTATCCTGACTTCAATGTTTTGGGAGTTTCTTGTGGTCATGTAAGTTGTTATAAGGTTAAGAGTAGTCTGACTGAACTGGTTTGTGTGTGTGTGTGTGTGTGTGTCCAGATGAGAAGGTGAACCTGGCGGACTCGAAGTGGGAGGACATCCATGTGACCACTGGAGCTTTAAAGATGTACTTCAGAGAGCTGCCCGAGCCTCTCTTCACCTACGCTCTCTTCCACGACTTTGTCAGCGGCATCAGTACGTAACACACACACACACACACACACACACATTTAAATAAGATTATTTTCATCATAGATTAATTGGAGATTATTTTCTTATTAATGGATTAAACAGTTGGTTTATAAAATATCCGAAAATGCTAAAGAATGTCAATCAAAACCAGAAAATATTCACATCAGAGCTGCTGGAATCAGTAAGAATTTGGACATTTTTTCTTCAAAATACTTGGAGATTCATTTTATGTCAATAAATAGTTGTTGCAGCTCGACACACACATCACATAATTATCTGTAGACTGGACAAGGAAGTCTGTTGTTCATGCGTTTACTCACATTAATGTCATTAATGTCTATATCATTAAACATGTGATTGGCGGAGGCCTTCTTCCTGTCATGGATCTCAGCTCAATAAAGTTTTCAACCCCAGGAACTCCTTATCAGATGTTTCAGAGAATTAAAGATGAAGAATTTAAGCTAAAGATTTGAATTTGGTGGTTCATGGAACCCACGAAAACCCTTCATGAACCAGCTTAAAAAACCTTCACCTGGTGAATAAGTCTATCTGGATCAGGAAGAGTTTATTGCAAATGCTCTAAGCTCACTAACTTTTAGCATCAAAGTATGCTTTCCCAAACATTGCATCAGTAAAACAGCAGAAGACTGCTGTTGCTTTTAGCACCTGCCAAGTCTTTGACTTGTTCGTTTTTTTTTTCGTTTCCTGTTCTGCAGAGAATCCAGACTACAAGCAGCGAGTTCAGTCCATCAAAGAGCTGGTCAGACAGCTGCCAAAGCCCAACCACGACACCATGCAAGCTCTCTTCAAACACCTCCGAAGGTAAGAAGAAAACATTTATTTTTTTTAAACGTTTTATTGATGTGTGTGCAAAGCAAAGAGGGTACCATGAACAAATAACAATGGGAAGGTGCAAAGGGATTTTAGGAATAATAACACAGTAACCAACTGAAACACCCCCCAAAAAAAGAGAAAAGATAAGTAAATAAAGAAGTCTAAATTAAAATAAAGAAAAAAAACTGACCGTAAGGACACTGCAAAACTGGCTAATCTCCAAAATGTACATACATCCATATATTACATACATATGTGATCAGAAAAGATAAGTAAATGTAAGTCTTATAAGTCTGAATTTGGTTGGAAACTATGTCAAAAAAAGGTTGCCACCTCTTAAAGAATAAATCTGTTGACCCTTTTAGAGTGAAATTGATTTTCTCCAACTGGAGAAAGAACATGATAGTAGTGCAGGGGCGGAGTGGGAGATTTCCAGGATAAGAGTATCCTTCTTCTGCCCCGGAGCATTAAGAAAGCGATCATGTCGGACACAACAGTGCTGCAGGGGGAGTGGGACTCTAGACGCGCTGAAGACAGTTAGCAAAGGGCAACCTTCAATTTGGGACATTAAACTCCTCCGAGATCAAAACTTTCTGAGCTTTGAGCAAAAGCAGAGCATGTGCAAAAGAGTTGTAGGGTGTCAGGCAGATCTTCAGGTCTCCCAGAACATCATTAAAACTCAAAAAGACTCAAAAATCACACTTTGAAACGTGCACAGTTCATTGTGAACAGGTTTACTGTGCATCAAGTGTAATACAGAGCAAACCGAGGCTTCGATCCGAACATCATTATATAAACTGTTCATAACTCCTCCTGTTGTGGAGCCTATCTTGGGCTCCACTTAGCTTTTCACCTGTTTCACCTGGCTTGGAAACAATGGTGTCTCCCCAAAATCCAAAAATAAAATCGGGCCTGCCAGCCTTAAATCACACATCATAAACAAATAACCAAAATATGATGTAATTGATGACACCTCTGTGTGCGGTCTCTACAATGACTGCTCATTGTTGATTCTGTAATTATCTCTCCTGTGTACCGTCTTTTGTGTTAACATTGGCACGACTGTTTGCCCAGGGGAAATTAGTCTCCATAAGGGCCAAACGGAGCAGCGAGTACACATTGGACTAACGTTACAGTAGAAATCTGCCACACACAGATAAGCTATATGTGTCAGTCTGAGCTTGATCAGGTTCAAGAGAGCGCAGGAGGAAGAGGGTCCTATGTAAGGCATTGAACCACCATACTCCAAGTTCTGACTCCCGTTTAGTCTTGGTCTTGGAAGGAGAATCGCTTCCCATAGGCTTAACGTTAACGTAGATGTCGGAGATGAATTTTCGAGAGGTGTACGACAGTTTTAAGAAGCCGCCATTGGGGGGACGGTCTTTTGGATAAAAGAGATGAAGAAGTCTCCTGTCTATGAAGAAATAATCAATTCAGGAGTAGGTGCAATGGATGTGGGAGAAGAAAGGAAAAGATTGGCGAAGGATTTAAGAACCGCCAAGGATCAATACAACCATTGTCTTCCAGAAAATAGGACAAAAGATCTAACCATTTTAGAGGTGACCATTTGTTTGGGACTGGATCTGTCCAGGACTGGATGAACCCAGTTGGGAGTATAAACATTGGCAAGCAAGACAGGTTGTTGAAAAAGGTGCTCGGACACAAAAACATATCGACCATTAGAGTCAGAGGTAATGTTATTTATTATAGTGTTGGTGTTCGGGCGTACACTGATTACATTACTTGCCGACTGCTGCCAACTTTTTAATAGAAGTAAAACCCATTTAGTTCATTTTTTGTGTATCAGCACCCACGTCCATCAAATTAAAAAAAAACTCAGACTAGTTTTACACGGAGGACGAGCAGCCAGCAGCAGCCTGAAGCTCCGCCATCACTAACTCTTAATAAGTGGAAGATCTAAACTAAATAACTCCCTCACCTCTCCATCCTCTGACGGATGAACAGTCGAAGAACAAACAAAGAAAGCCACAGGCAAACAAAAACAAACGACTACCAACGTCTTTTAAACTTTACTCAGATTGTAGCTGTTCCTGTGTTCCTGTTCCTGCTCTGTGACCTTACGCTTGTTGTTAAATCACTTCACTGATCATTTGAGGAGAATGAACATAACCAAGACGCAGAGCAGCTTGTTTACAGAGAAACAGTTCACGTCAGTAACGCTTACCTGTATTGTCAGTTATCACAGCTGCTCCATGAGCTTTACACTGGTTGTTAAATCAGTTCGGTGCTCGTTCGAGTAGACGGAGCATCGCCGAGACACGGAGTAGCTTGTTTATTTAGAAAGAGTTCAAGTCAGTAACATTTACTTGTAGCATCACTTACAGCTGCTCCAAGAGTGCTTTCACAAATTTATTACAAAAACATGGCAAACCTACAAATCTCCTGCCTACTTCAACCACATGCTCACCCAGAAGTCATTGTGATTTTTTTTTTTTCTTTTTTCTTTTATTTCTGTTTATTCGTCCCACAAAACAAAAGATTTTAATACAAAGTCCCAGAGAAAAGAAACAGTGTGTATCAAAGAGATTCAAATGTATTTTTAGGGCCCAAAATTTACAGCCTTTCAGGTCCAAAACACAACAACATCAGCAAAATAAAGTACATTTATTTATAGTGCAGTCACTAATGTCTCAATACACTTTACTGCAAACAGGCCACATGCAATATATAAGCTTCTTTTGTGTTTCCTCACATGTCACGTGTAAAAATGTGAACTCAAAACCACAAAGCTGCATTATTGTCCAGGTTGACGTGCACTCTTTCTGTGAGAAGGGTGTACTCTTTCTTTTTTCTTTGCTTGTAAAAACATTTTTTTACTAAACGTTCTTAGTTCACCATCCTCCAGAAGTTGAACCAATGTGTTGTTATCTCAGACCGTATCTAACCCTCTCCCGTCCCTCCAGGGTGATCGACCACGGCGAGGAAAACCGTATGACCACCCAGAGCGTGGCCATCGTGTTCGGCCCCACGCTGCTTCGGCCTGAGACCGAGACCTGGAACATGGCGGTCCACATGGTCTACCAGAACCAGATAGTGGAGCTGATACTGCTGGAGTACGAGAACATTTTCGGGAGGTAGACGGAGACGCCAAAGGATGAGCCAATTCTTTTATTATTATTTTTTCTCTACCAACGCAGAGCTCTTCCTAAACCCAGCATGGCCCTGCGATAAACAGCTCGGCTCGGGCTCGGCTTGGCTTGGCCCGGCCCCCCGGGGCAGCTTCTCTTCATCTCAAACCAACCTGTGGTCACTGGCTTCTCCAAAATCTCGCGACCTCCGGACCAAAGCCAAGCAAAAATGTTTCATGAACCAAAACATAGTGTAGCTAACTAGCGACCAAAAATTTTAGACTCTTTGCACTTTTCAGTATCTTATTTTCTCCCGCAGCTGCATTCGTGCCACTTTACTGCAAAGATGGCGTCCTCCTGTCCCAACACTGGATTCCTAAAAAAAAAAAAAAAAAAACTGATACATGGGCCAAACAAGCCGCTACTGCTGCACAGACTTGACTGAGACCAAAGGAGCTGCAGAATAATGAGCCTCTGTAGCCTCTTAACAGAGGAGGCGTCAGTATTGGAGGTTAGTGATGCTGGCTGCACCCCGTATGCACCGTACTGTAAATCTCAACACTTGTATAGACTCATCACTCCTGTTTGAACCACACTGGGAACCAACAGAAGAAATCAAACTCCTTCTACCCTCAGCTTGGCTTTAGACGTCTTAGGCACTAAGAGAAGAAGAAATAAGTTAGAACAAGGAGAAGAAGGGATGACGCGGAGGTCTTTTCCATTCTCAAGAACATTTTTTTTTTTTTTTTTGACTCTCTTTCCTTTTTTCTCTTTTATTTTAAAACGTCTTCCTCTACTCCTCCTCCGTCTTTCCGTCTCCTCTCTCTCCAAAATCTGTTTCTCCTTTTTTTCTGAAATCCTGAAATACTGGACCAGGGTCCTTTGAACACACGACAGGTTCTCATGCTCTTCTCTGTATTACAGTATATCTGCACGACACCTTCTCCGTTTCAGCTTTTAGATCAAATCATCTCGCAGCGGTCGGAACTTGAAAAACACAAACAAAATGGTACTCTGCTGTGTCTTTCCTTGACTCATGGATATGAAATGTTTTAGACAAAAACAGCCTTTAAACATCTCTCTATTGAAACATTTGTACAGTGTTTATGTGTATGCATGTAAATGGGGGGAGGGGAGGGGTGTGTGGATGGATGAATGGACTCAATGTACCTTATATTGTACAAATAATAAATATAAGTACGTATGCCTGGAGTGTTAAAACATGATCCGAGGGAAACAGTGTAACCAACAGTTGTTAGGAATAAAGTTATATGAGGTGGGGATGTGGAGGTATACCTGTGAGTGAGGTAAAAGGAAGATGTGTGAATGTAACTTTGCAAAGTAACATCTGTTGGCTTTGTCAAACTGGAATAAAGACCTCTGAAGAGAGAGATTCTAAAGGAGGAATAGTCTTTATGTCGTCCTGATTGGTTTTATTCAACCTGTGTTGTTTCCATGTAGCGCAGCAAGAAGATGAAGATACTGACCGCCACATTTAGAGGTTTGATTCCACGGATGTTGTTGAAGGACTCAAAGATGACGCCCATTCAATCGCTTGCCTGACTCATAACCATAAAAAGTTTCTACCTTCCTCATCGTGCAGCCTAATGAATATCTGCAGCAGTGTTTTTCCTGCTGGATCCGCCTGTGAGCTCCCGCTCAGTGACAGATTTTAAAATCGACTCTAGGAAAGTTTTACAGATGTAAAACCTTAAAACTTCATAATACAAAGAGTGATAATTGATCTTGTTTGCAGTTGGAGGTGACTTGTCAACAGTTTTATACAGTAGACGTCTCTTTTGTTATAATGGCGGTCTATGGGAACAGGCTTTTTGAAGGTTGAGCTCTGTTAATACATCCATGTTTGATTCCCACAGACAGAAGCATCACATGACCCCTCAAATATTTGAGATTGGATGGCTTTAGAAGTAGTTAAACAGTATTTTTACAATAACTGTTTTTAATAATAATAATAATAATATAGTGTATAAACAAAAATCACTTTGTTTTTATTCGTATTTATTTCTTTTAACATTACTTTGAAGTGTGAGGTTCTCAGGTCACGTCATAAAAAAGTATGATTTCAATGAATTTATAAATTACTTTAGAGCCCCAGAAGGGAAAAAAAAAGTTTCTAGATAATAAGTTGACAGTAAAACTGGAAATATTGGGGATGTGCTGTGGATTTTGCATGTAAGCAGAGAGAGAAAAAAATACTAATACTCTTCTGCATTAGGTTGCAGGCAAAATATCTCAACAAATATTAAATCCATTTTACAGGAAATTTTCTGTAACACAAACAGAAGAAGCTAAAGGTCTCAAATGAAACCTGTCAAGCAGAAAGTGATACAATGACAGTTTGCTGCTGCAGACACGCGAGCTGCTGTCAATCCTGAGTCGACATTAATTATTTGTGAGCCAAACGATATCTGTGTTTGTTAAATGAACAACAATGTTGTGTTTATTAAGACCTGAAAACTGAAGAAATATATAAGAAAACTAGTCACATTCCTTCAGACAACAAGGATTTCAGATGATCTTTTCTTTTTAACAATATAGAGAATCAAAATGATTCAGATTTGAGCAGGTTAGATAAAAAAACGACACTTTTTCAATTATTAAACCACAAGTAAATTCAACACTTTGAACAAGCTTGTTAATGAATCTGAGTCACACACACACACACTGTACATCTGATGTTTGATTCAGGTGTTTTTGCTCTCAGATGAGCCGATAGAATATTTAGAGGGTGCCGAAGGCCTCTGAATATTCAGCTCACTGTCCTGCTGAGAAGACAGTCAGCCTGCATGACGACTTCTAATAGAAATGTCAAACAGGAGGGCAGCGATGTGCAGCGGAGGAGGTAAAAAATATTTCCCACATGGTGATGATGTTTAAAGATGCTTTCCCCTCTCTAGCCTGAAGTCTTATTGTGAAGTGAAAAAACATTTAAAGCAACATTTAAAAACCATGAAATAGTCTAAATGAGAAACAGGTGAAGAAAGATATAAAATAATTCTTAATGTAAGTTTGTAAATAAAAATCTGAGATAAGATCGGATTCAAATGGTGTGGCTTTTTTTAAAGTAAGCTTTACATAAACGCACAGCTACGTCATTCAATGATTTTCAATCGAGCACGATTACAATCAGAAATCGTATTGAGGCGAAGCACAAAGTCTTTTTTTTTTTTTTGCTCAAACAGACAGCAGTATTGTGACTCATCGATCCGGATAAGATCTTTAATGTCTGGTCTGTGTTAAACCTTCATAATGGATTCTTTTATCAGACCTTTCCTGGTGTACAGAGGCAGATGCAAAGCTTTTGGCTGAGGGCAAAAAGGTTTGCTTTTCATATCTCACGGTGGAAATATCTAAAAAAAAAAAATGTTGGAGAAACATGGCACCACATTTTGAGTTTTCCCCCCGCTGTTCTCTGGTCTTTGATATATATACCATTTGACTGCTTCGGTGCATCAGATCCACAGAGAAGGAAGTATCTGCCTGTCAAGAGATACACATATAATCTATTAGACATCCAAGTGTTTGCTCTCCAACAGGCTTCAAGATTCCCTCAACAGAACGATCTGATTAGTTTTATAATTTAAAATCTTCAAGCATCTGCAGCTCTTGAGGGGATGTTATCGTAAATCCATCTATAAGTTTGTGCATTAAGTCCTTCCTACATACTTAGTAACTGTTTAGTTTCAAATTAGCACCATTAAAACTTAAGAAATGTCTGATCACTTCAGTAATATGTAAGTTGCTAACAAAACTTGAACTGTAACAAAAAATAACTCTTTTAGGGGCCAAAATTTAAAATATGCTACCAATCCTTTGTCAATATAGATGTGGTTTTGTTTTATTGATATCAGCATACCTGGAGAAATGTAGTGTAGTATTCATGTAGTTAACAGCAAGAGGAAAAATATCTCATTATGCTGCAGCTAACTGTTGTTATTTGGTCATTTACACTTGCTAACTAGTTATTAGCAGTTATTCTACTTATAAGCTTTTGTAATTTGAGGTTTAGCGTGTGTTTTTTTCTGTTAAATGTTAAGTGTCAGGTCAGATATGTCGACCATACTACCTCTTTTACTCTAAACGGGTCAGACATTAGCAAGCTAACATTAGCTTTTCCAGTTGGCTCATTCAACTTTCTTACACAACAGCTCCACCTGGAGGTTAGTAGGTGTAAATATTTAGTAATAACTAATCTCTATGTAAGAACTAGTTTGTGTGGTGCAACTGGTTTTAACCAAGTGATGCATAAATCTCCATTTAGGAAACAATTACATGTATGTATGTTAGGCTGAGTTTGAGCTGACAAACCTTTTCATGCACTAATAGTTAGCAGTTATTCTACCTAAAGTTTTATAATTTAAGGTTTAATGTGTTTTTTTTCCATGAAATGTAAAGTGTTCGGTCAGATATGTCGACCATATGTCCTCATTTAATAAATAGGTCAGATATTAGCAAGCTAACGTTAGCTTTGTCAGTTGGTTCAGTCTGCTCCTAACGCAACAGTTCCACCTGCTAGCTAGATATTAAGTAACATTTAATCTCTATGTAACAACTAGTTTGTGTGGTGCAACTGGTTTTAATTTGTAAATTTCCACTTGTGAACAGTGAACAGTTATGTTTTAATTAAGCTAGTCTGCATTTACGAACAACTGGTGCAGCAGCTCCAGACCTTAAAACCTTTTCATTTCAGGAACCTCAGTTTTATACACTTCAGACCTCACATCATCATTTATTAAGATGTTTCACTCAGAAACATCAAGATACAGTTTTATAGAGAGAAGGAATCATCACCAAAGTAAATGTTGTGCAGTCTAACCACAAAAAAAAAACAGGCTAACCACAGAGAAAATCTGAAAAACACCTCCCACGATCCCTGCATCCCTGATATGTTGATGTTCGCACCAACTCCAGCTCTCAGTCACGGGTCTGTTCACACTGTAATCACAGTGAGAAAACTGTCACACAGTTGCCTTTCTCACTTGTTTGTTTATGTTTGAAATCACTTCAATGGTGTATTTTATATCCCTGAGATATGGCTCTTGCACATTATGTATGTATCAATTTAAAAAAAAAAAAGGAAAGCCTGAGTTTACTACTGTTATCTCGCAGCCTCTCACAACCGTGCGCCTTCATTTATCCAGGGAAAAAATGTTTTTTGCTGAGCTCGCATGCTGCTCTTTTTAGAAGTGACCCACTTTAAATTGCTCCAGTTACACCTGAGAGAGGAGGTCAGGAAAGCCACCGTTCCTCCGCTAGTCACTGACTGAATATGACATTGGCATGGTGAGTATTTTCTAATGACTTTAACTTCAATATTAAAGGTCGCTTCGCACATAGAGTTCCCCTCCACTCTCCGCTACTTCACTTTGGATGTCCGAGCTGTGCAGAATAACGTATGTGCGGTTTGTTTTCACATGAATCTGCTGAAAGGGGGGGTGAAAAGTTTCTCTGTGCTCACCTTAAATCTGAGTTTAAGGCGTGTAGCTACGGACGTGATTTGTGACATCACAACTGTAGTCCAGTATGAGACTTACAAGCAGCTGTAAAACATTCATAGATGCATAGATTGTAGATTTTTCAAGAAGGAGCTGGTGTAATTTTAAGAATTTCTAACCAGATAATTGAACTTTTTGTATGGAAAAAATACAAATCCAATAGAAATAATTCAAAGTAGAGTATTTTTATATGCATTCAAACATGTCTGGAGGGGATCTGTGATCTATCTTAATATCTATGACAACATGATGATAGCACTTATGCGTTGCCATGATACATCTGACAATCAAGACTCAATGAAACCAATTGAATCTACTTTGAACATATAGGATGAATAGATGACTATGTTTTGCAGCTTGTAAAGTCCCTTTTGGCAAATTTGTATACTGTAAATAAAATTGACTTGAAGCAGAGTTTAAGGTTTTAAAATCACATTATACACAAGGCTTAGACACAATTTCAACATGACAGAAAGAAAAAGGTTCACTGCTGTCGGAGGGGAAATCTAATGTGATTAGAAGTGCAATATTTTATTTTATAAGTGTATTTTTTCCATTATTTACGGTAAATAAAATGTCATAAAATAGTTTTCTTTGTAAATTAATTACTATTACTACTATTTTAAAGAGAGAAAGGCATTGAAAAGACGAAGACAATGACCTTAATGGTTCACTTTCATTTATTTTCTGACCCTCAGCTGATTGATTAATCAACATTTCAACTCAATTTGTGATCTAATGTCAAAGAAGGTGGGGTCTTAAGTCATTTTTTTTTTTTTAGAGCAAGAAGATTCATCTTTTAACATTAAAATTATACACTAGCTGTCGCCGCCGCTGTCAGTCCTCCACAGAGAGGCTGTGGTGGCAGTGCCCCAGGCCCAGTGTCAGGCTCCATAAACGGGGAAGATCGTTAGCTTCCTCCCAGCGGAGCCGTGTCCCCTCCTCGGTATCAGCTCCATTTCACCCGCAGCCCTTTGTGGCTCCTGCTGATAAGTCCAAGCTAATATCTGCTCTGTGGCTGGCTGCATGGGGAATTATGAATACAGGCTGAGCTGCTGTCCATCCATCAGCATATCAGAAATTGGAATCTGGCCGCAAAAATGCAATTGGATTCAATATTCAGGTTATTATTAAACATCTTTTTCTTTTTCTGATGTTATCTGAGGCTGCAATCAACAAACATTTATAGTAAATATTTCCAATGTCTGCAAATCAATGAGGTTTAATTGCCTGATTGATGTACTATACATGTTAACATGAAGTGCTTATAATTCACATGAGGTAGAGTCCACGCAGATGTGTTTACAGCTGCCTTGACTTAAAACAGGACGTGACTGGAATGTGAATTAAGGATGCAACCGAGGGGTAAACCAGCCCTCGGTTGTCATTCAACTTGAAGATAATTGACTGTTTAGTCTATAAAATGTCAGAAAATGGTGAGAGATGACCTACGCCGCTTCCCAGATTGAAAGGTGACATTTTCGCTTTACTTGTTTTGTCCGAGCAACAACTCAAAAACCCCGAAGATATCCTGTGTTTGCAGTGCAGTTACACAACAGCGAAGCAGCAAATCCTCATGTTAAGAGAAGCTGGGATATTGTTAAATGACTAAAAACGAGTTGAGTTAGTTAGTTGATTATCTCAACAGTCGATTTAATGATCAATGCGAATGAACAAGCAACAGAAAATTAACATGAATGATGAAGATAGTGAGTATACGAGTCAACAGATAACACTATTCTCTAGACATGATGCAATTTTAATCTGTTTAACTATTTAATAACCTCTAGTTTTTGTCTTGGAAAAAAGTTCACACTTCATCCAATTAGGTTTAATTTCATCACTCTGTTTTTTTTTTTAATAAAGTGACTGTTTGTTACAGTAATTAATATTTTGACATGAATGTATTTTTCTGAGTGACATAAATAGCCTCAGAGGATGAAGAGACATCAGTACAATCAACATGAATAGTCTAACAGTGAATAGTGACAGGCAGGTCAGTGCTTCCATCTCCTCTCTCTCTCTCTCTCTGTGTGTGTGTGTTAAGGTTTGACCACCTGAGAGGAACTCCCAAACCGTCCACACACAAAATCCAGACAAGACCTCTTCTGTGACTCTGGCTACCAGCTCTGCATGGCGATTACATTCTCCTCAGCCATTCACAACACAAACACACGCTCGCTTAGAGGCCGACAGGGTTTCTCTCTGACTCTCAGCGAGCAGCTCTGCATGATGATCGCCTCCCCAACAGTCATTTATGTTGCTGACGCCGCCCCTGCCTCGCCGCCGCCGCCGCACCCTCTCTGCTCTTATAACCCAGACTGAATGCTAACAGCCAAGGTGGGCCGAGTGTGTCGACATGCAGTTCATTTTACAACGGAGGCTCCAGTGAATGGAAACCAGAAGAAAGAGAGAGAGAGAGAGAGAGAGAGACTTAACATGCAGTGCAACCGCTTCATGCTGTGTTGCTTCTGCTCTATTAAAAGTTCCTTGAAGGTATTGAATTTTTGACTTTTCAAGACTCAAACGTCAAACCTTGGTTTAGAAATTAATAATACAAACAGCATTATCCAGCAGTATCGAACTCTCTCAGTACATACAGTATAATCAATAGTGTTCATTCACTTTTTTTTCTTTTCAATTCAGCAACTTTATAAATATAATATAGCACAAGTATAATTTGTAACCACACGGCTGGAAAATAATTTGAAATAATGCTTCGTTTCTTTTCGGAGTAATCGCTGAAATTAGTCGATTTACTCATAAAGCTGTAGTAAATTTGCAGGAAGTAGTCAGGTGTTTTACTCAGTGCAAATTACCGTATTGACCTGAATATAGGACATCAGGGTGGTTTTATATTCAAGGACCGGACAAAAGTTGACTTTTTGAATGATATCGAATGATATATTTGATTGGAGAGAGTAGTGATTGGCGTGATAGTAGTGTAACGCCATTTCCTCCAGAGAGTGTTGCATTATGGGTTGTTTGTAGCCTTATTTTTTTTATTTGCTAGACTAGCAGTGGGCTTCTTCCACTCTGAGTCCAGCCAGTGTACCTGAAGGCTTGCGTAACTTGTTTTTTCTGCCACGTTCATGACGAGTAAAAAACGAATCCAAGGCGTCTTCCGTCGTCTTCACTGCAGGAAAGACGTCTGCATCTTCAGTCGAGCTGCCAATTACCTCTGTCGCAGACGACGAGCGGCTCAAAAAGACTATTTCGACTACTTCCAAGAGTCTTTCAAGGAGACTGTTTTTTTTAAATTTTTATTTCTGGTGAGCTCAGAGAAACTTTCCTCCTCCCTTTTGAGCAGACGAATGCGAGAACAGCCTTCTAGTTTCAAACTCTGCACATACATCATTCTGCACACAGTGAAGCTCAAACATCCAAAGTGAAGCAACTTTAACAATAAATGTGGCAGAATAGAAAACTATATATAACTTCTTCTTTTCACATCTGTTATGTGTTGTTTCAGAAGGCGCTAATGGACTCTCGGCCAGCTTTTTTTTTTTTCTCCGCAGGGCTTTGAGCTTCAGCGGTTTCTCCAGGCTGTGAGAAAGATCTCTATTAAAGGTTGACCTGAGTGACAAGAGCTTCAAGTATCTAACAGTCTCTCTCTTTCTCTGTCTGGTTGGCAGTGATGGGAGACAGCGTAATCCAGTCAGTACTAGAAGGAAAAACCAGCTAACCAGAAGGATAAAAATCTACTTGGAAGCTGCTTAACCTCTGAAGAGTCGCTTCTTACCTGTCAGAAAAAGAGCTGAAAACTCATCTCTCTTCTTCACGCCCCGACGTGTTGATGGTGTGCTCTTAAGTCACATCTGTTGCCGCTTTCAAGTGGAAATCATGTGGTTATATTTTCCCCACACCCGAGAAGTGGCATTCATGCGGTTTAAGTTTGTGAGAAAGATGTTGCCAGGTGGCTGGTGATAAACATGAGAAAGGAACAATGAAAAATGATAATAAGCTAAATAAGTTTTCTGCATGTCAATATGAAGCAGCAGGAAAATGGAAGCTAACAATAGTAATTTAAATATTAAAAGAAAGACATCAGCATATATCGAATAGGTGAACATTTTTATTGTATAAACTTGTGTCTGGCAGCCCCATCGGCAGCAATAGATTTCTGAAAACCACAAAAATAATGATTGTTTTATGATGTGACGATGCTGTGGTTGAGGTCTGGTTAGGTTTCGGCACAAAAGTCACATGTTAGGTTTACAGAAAGATCGTGGTTTGGGTTCAAATGATCACTTTGTTAAAGTTAGAGAAACATGTGGTGTGGGTTAAAGTTACTACATCCTTAAAGTTAGGTGACCTTTGTCGACATGGCAACGATAATAACCCCAAGGTTAAGGTTAGGGAAGGATCATCGTCGAAGTTTATTAACTCGCAGCTGGAAATGTCCACTGTTGGGTTAACGCCGGCATCCACTCATCCTCCTCCGAAAATGGAAATTTGTCGACTTGTATGGACGTCATCTGAACTTCTCTAGGTCGTAATTGCTAAAGCCGTTAGATGGCGTCCATCATCAGTCGTTTTTAGGCCGAATGACCTACTGTTTTGCCTTGAGAGGACGGTCTCGGCCGTTCAGATGTACTCTTGTTAACAGAGTTTACGTCACTGCAGTCATTGATGTCTTGAAGAAGCCTCGTCTCAGGCTCGACGGCTCTGTCAAAGGTATTTGTGGAGGGCAGGTATAAAACTATTTCCTTACATCACATCTTTTGACATTCAAACTGGAAACCAACGCTTGTTTTAGCGTCTTCCTCCATCTGAACGTTGGTCAAGCCTGAGCTAAACTCACACTCCTCTGAGGGCGTTCAACTCCACTCTTTCATCTGTCATTTTTAGTGCTTTTGATGCTAAGCATCACTGAGCAGATGGCCTTACTCATTTGGCACTAATCGAGAAGTTTGTCTCCAGAATGAGAGATCTACTCTTCGGGGTAAAGTGACAACTCATTCACAAGTTGATTGATTGTGTGAAACCACCAATTTGGACAGGTGTTATGGCCGGTCTAAGAGTGTCTAAGACACAACATGAATACAACATCCATCTTCCCCAAGTCCCACGAAGCCACAGAGACAAACAGCTCAATATAAAGGAAGTGGGTTTATTATAAAAAATTAAATAAAGAGGATAATGGTGGACTTCCAGTTCAGTTAACCTTATTTTCACATTTTTTGTTATGTAGGGAGGTAAGTTGTTGTTATTTGGTCTCTTTTTAGAATTGTTTTGTTATGTTGGCCTTTGTCCAACCTGAAGTTATATCAAGCTCTATTAGCTCCAAAAAAAAGGAACAAAACCATGATTCAACAACATCAAGATAAGAAGAAATGTGTCCGGTTGGGAGAAGTGGAAGATGGGAGATGCCCCTACGCAGCAGTGACGCCATCTTGGCTCTTTATATATCGGGAGACTTCCTCTTGAAGCAACCAATCACTTGCTGGAGCTGGAAACCGATCCAGCTGTCACCTCCTTCTCTGCTTGTTTACAGAAATGCACACACACACACACACACACACACACACACACACACACACACCTGACACAGACACATCCAGTCTGAAAAAGCAAAACACATTTTAATAAAAATTCCAACCAACCGTCGTAACAGCAGCGGTTTATCTCCGTGGGGCAGGCAAGGTGATTTTTAATACTGTATACCCTGAACAGATGTTAATTGCTTTCACATGTATGTGAACTATAATAATGTTTACTATGCTGTATGCACACAATAACCAAACCTTTACTGGTTGTGTCAGGATATTGCATGCTGGAAGCCCTTTTTGACCCTCTGGCTCAGGTGACCTCACAGAGCACAGCTGCTGCCATCACTTTATTGGCTGAGGGACCTTACGTTGTGAGGCAACACTTACATAAACATCTGGAACACAATATGGGCAATTAAATTACTTCATAAGCAACATACTATATTTATCTGTAATCCTATTACAAGCATTATGTTTATATACGATCTGTCTCTTTGTACAAGCAGAATGATTTGTGCATGAACTTTACTTTCATTTATTATTATAAACTTTAATCATCTTGCTTTGCTGATACTGAGGGCGCTTGTTGACAAAATGCCATAGGCTATGTTGTCAAATTAGAAACATCAGTATCAGTGTATAAGGCATCTTTATATATGGTATTAGATCATACATACTATAGCTCATGCTATAAACTTCAGGTAGTGATCGTAAAAGAAAAGAAAAAAATGACCTTTGAAAGAAATCTGATTGAATTTGATCTGAAAGTGACATGAAAAACTCTGCTCTACATAGAAAGTGGAGTCTTTGGATACACATTTTTTTCCATTCAGTTTAATTTATTCACTCAATTTTCACTCAATATTTCAATATTCTTCCATGAAAACGAAAGAGTGTTTGGTTGCTGCTTGATGGAATTAAAAAGGAAAAACGAAACGAATAACAAAAATGTTTTCTGCCTCCTAAATGTTTGATCAGCTTGTTTGAATCCCTTCACCGTTCGGAGCAAAGGTGCCAGCTTTCTCCTGACATTTTGGTTTGATGACTGACAGCCGAACGGCAATGTTACCAAGTTAATGAGATTTATCCAGAAAGGCCAAATCTGCTGATCCACAGCCACGCTGTGACATTTCTCTCGCTGTAGATTGATCGATAAGTGGTCTGACTTTACCCGCGGGCTAAACATTAAAGCAAGAAAGAAAACTGAATTGAACTGGAACCCAAACAGAACACACTTCTTTATGCTTTTAAAAAAAATATATGCAATCAAAAACTTTAGGAGAGAAGGTTTTGTTTTTTTTTTAGTTCAAAATCAGCGAGCGAAACACCTTATTACAGTCAGTGTTACAGTGTGGTTATGTCAGCCTCTCAATCCATGCAACTATATAACAAAATGCCAACATTAAACTTCTCATATGCCTTGAAAAACTTAGGAACATTACTGAAAACATAATCAGGAGCGGTCCCAGGAGAATATGCATCTAATTAAACTTCACAGTTTACATAAATAGGAAATAATTGGGTTAATTTATGAGACCTGCTAAAATTTTTTGCTGCGAATAAACCCCATAATGAAACTCCAGGTCTTTGTTTGTGGTTTATTTAGTTTGAAGCAACTTGCCTGTAAAAACCTTCTTGTATTTTTTTCTCATCTTGTATTTTGCATTTAAATCACTTTATATATTAAATTTGCTTTTGCATTGACAGATATGTTGCCTCCGATATTCACTCTTTAAACTTGACACCCAATTCACAAGTCCTGATGATCTATTCCATCGCAGTCGAGCATAAAACCTTTTTTCTTGAAAGCTTAAACGCTGGTTGCAGCAATGAGGGTTTGAATCTTGTTGGATCTGTCGCTTAGACGAGACCTTCAAAGACATCACCTTGGGTTTTTCCATTGAACAGTTTTTGACATTTTCATAGACAAAATGATTCATCAATTCATCAGGAAAACAGAGTAAATGAATCATTTGTTGCAGCCGTAATCTAACGCTTCGATAGAGGTTGGACTTTGATGAAATTTAGAGAAGTGAGGTTGTGTTGATTCCTGGACCACCTAGAAGAATCTGGATGTAGATTTATCTAGACTTTCTCATTACCACTACTTTACCCCTGAGCTAGGAACCCCTAATTGCTTCAACTAACCATGTTTGTAGCTGTAATTGTGTAACACCAGCCAAATTTCCGTCCAAATTTGGAGTAATTTTAAACTAAATTAAAAAAAAAAAAATCAGCAAAAGAACATTCAAATGAATACATGATCCCGTCCACGGCTTTTATGCAAATATTTGGAGTTAGGTTGTTAAGGTAAACAGCTGGTGGCGCTAATTTTCCAGTTAGTGGGAACCGAACCACTGCAGAAGAAAATAACAAGACGATGTAATTAAGAGTGTCAGTCAAACCTCAACTGATGAAACTACTTTTTTGTTTCATACATCAATTTGAGGAACTTTACATTCTCCTCGTCGCTCCAAACAGATCTGATGTATTTGTCTCATGTTTCATTTTACATCATCATTCGTTCTATCAGTCCGTATCTATACACCAACTTTGTCATGGCAGCCAAGCATAGAAACTTATTTGCGGTATTTTGGTTCCAAATTTTCAAGCGTTTCCACTGAAATTGAATATAAGAATAAAAACAGATGGATTGAAACGCACCTACTGTATTCTTCTTCTTCAGAAACTTCTTTTGAACTGAAAAAAAAACAATCAGCTGTGTTCAACCACTCATCATTTAATCATAATAATCCAATCTTGACATTTCCAATGGCATATTAAACTCTATTCACAGAAACCGTTCCTGTTGTTTTGGATGACAAATTTCATAAATATCTGCTGGCTGTAGTGGTGACACAGATCAGTAGCGAAAGCGAAAGTCAGATGTGTGTGTGTGTGGCATGCATTAATCCAAGAACTGTTTCTCCAACAAGCCTGAGGGTGCAGCTGTCTCCATCAAGGGCAAATGGAAGCAAATAATAGAGCAGATTAGCATAAAGTGTCAAGAATCAACTCAGGGATTTGTCGCCATACTTCTGCTGCACATTGTCTGCAGTAAATGTTTCACTGCATTAAAAAAAACACGAGCAAAATCATGTTCTCCTAAACTTGAATAGATATTTTGCTTTGCTGTTGTGGTTGTTTTTTCTTAAATAAGAAACTGGGAGACAAACCTCCATCTGAAATCATTGAAGAAATCCTGCAGATCGTCGCAGCATCTGCTAACACAGCACGCTTGGTTAGATCAGCGAGCTTCCTGCTCTGCGGGGAGACTGTGGAACAAAGCGGGAGGAACGGCGCGTTGTGATTTTACATGCTCAGTTAAGTTTGTCCACCGTGTCGGCTTCGAGCTTCGCTGTCTTGCCTGATTACTCCCAACAAGTTCCACTTCTCCAGTCGCTCAGTGTCAACAAGTTATAACGGAAAACATCACACGCTTTGATTTCTGGAGTCATTTGCATAAAAGCCGCTCTCTATTTCACTACGAGCCTCTGGGGGAAGAAACAAATCCTTTTCCCCGTTTCTCCATCCTGTTCTTTCTACGAAGATCTCAAACCTTCTGATAGAGCAGAAAGAAGACAATACTACATTTTATCTACAGTAATGAATAAAAAATTCCCTCCAAAACTAGTTCCTGTTGTCTCTAAAGATGGATTGGAAAGATGTTTATGTGTGTTGAGCTTCTTGGGATAGAAAAGATGATGTTTTTTTTCCATGTTTCCTTCACTAATCGTTGTGTAACTGAAACCTGCCAGCGCAACACAACAGTCCTTGAAATCACAGCAACATGAACGACACTGAAGGAATCCTTTTGCTCCGTGTAATGCAAGTTAACGGGTTTAACTGCGGCGCTGAGAAAAGCAGAGATGATGAAAGAGAGACAGGCAGTCGTTCTAAGTTATGTAAATTTCCAGAAGCTGTTTCCAGTAATTGTTTCCATTGTAGATTGTGGTGTAATTGTGCTGCTGTTTGCTGCTGATAAACCTTTGGAAGAGTCCGGTCTCATCTGGATTGTATCAGGAGGCCGTCAGACAGAAAGTGTTGGCTCAGCCAGGAGGGTTTTTTGGTAGCAGTAGTTTTTCCCTCTTTGTCTCTGCAGCAACACAGCCAACAGGATGACGCAGCATGCGAACAGAAGACAGAAGCACCCGACAGAGACAGATATCGACACCTCAGTGTCATCATATGTACATGTCGCTCTTATCTGCAGCAGCTCACAGCACACAGAGAGAGTGCACGGACTCTGAGTTTCGAGAGTCCCAGTGGAAATAAAACCACTGACCGTGGAGGAGTTTCTCTACTGGTTGAGCTTCACGGGACTTTTGTATCTGTTTCTCTGCTGTCTGTGGCTCCGTCAAACACTTTTCTGACAGTTTGCTCTCTGGTCATCTGAAGTTTTAGCACTTGAGGGGCACACATGGAGAGAACTCAAGAGCTCAGACACATAGATAAAACATGAAAACAAACAATGTCATTTAGTATGTCCTTTAGAAAAACTGTCTGTGTTCACACTGCAAAAGTGGCAATTGAAGAAAGTCATAATATCTATAAATTAAGCTGAGATGATCATGTCTTGAGCTTCTTCATCTTGAATTCGTGTTGAATTTTGTCTTGAATTTGAAGTTTTGTCGTACACATGGCTTCTTTACTTTGTTTTGGAGCATTTCATGCTTTATAAAGAGAGATGACAAGCAATAAATAAACTGGGTTGGCACAGCACTGTGAGGCCACCGGGGAACTTTAAGGTCAAATAATGTTTTGCAGTTCCCTCATTTTTATACTGGTCACACAAATGTATTTGTTTGTGATGATGCACATTTCTCTAGACTCTGGAATATTTTCCTTGCTTGTTGAAGGGGATTTTTTTTTGGTTTTGTTTTGTTTTGTTTTTGTTTGCAGTTTTAATCGAATCTCACCAGCATTGTGTGAAATGCTGAACAGCACATGGACTAGAATTAAAGCTGCCCTGCAGGGTTTCATGTAAACAGACCAAAAGTTATGTTTTCATTCACTGTCACTCGCCAAAATGCCTTGCGTGCACACTTGAGGTCTAACAAACATGTTAAGTGTGGTTGTTTCAAGACAAAAAAGGCAAAAAAAAATGTTATCTTGCAAAGGCTTTTTTAAAATATACTTTCTATTGTTCACTGTTCATGTTAACTAGCTTGCCATCCTCCTCTTCACTGCTGTTATTGGCGCATCATCGCTACTTAACATTGCATGTTTCCTCCACTGACTGCCGATTAGCGGATTTGTGTGAAACCAACGGCAAGATGTTAATTTTGCATGTTGATCCATTTGCTCGTGTGTGTGTGTGTGTGTGTGTGTGCATGATGCAAACATAACAGCAACTCGCTCTTAAAAACAATGTTCAGTTGCACTGCTAGAGGTCAAAAACTCCCCGGATACCTTTTAAAGAAAGGTCACGCTTCTTTTAACCGGTCGGTGCAAGACGTGAGCAAGAAAGACGTGCGTTTGTGCGATCCGCAGTCGTTCCCTCGGCTTCACTGTGAGGGGACGAAGAGCAAAGCTTTACGTATTTACCGTAAGATTCATGATTTGTCGAAAAAATAATAGCCAGAGATGAATAATGCGACGTCAGTTAATTCACTGTACACTGAAACAAAAACATCCACACAAGTTTTGCTCTTCAAGCTCTTTATGCATTCAGTCAGTTTTAATCCGACGCGCCTTAATCAGCGGATTTAAAGGGAAATCCTGCTTACTAAATGGCTTCTTTAGAGTTTGCTCAGGCGTGGCGCCGAGGACGGAGCTGTTTGATGACTTTAAGCCATTCAGAGCAAAGATTCATAATTACTCCTCAGGACTTGTCGGAAAGTCTCTCAGTGAAGCAGAAGCAGAACCTTTTTTCTACATTTACACTCTCACGCTTCACTTTAATGCTGGAGTATGAGGACTTTAACTTTACTTTTTTGTAATATAGAGTCGTTTTTTTTCTTCTTCTGTGATCACCAGAGTGGTGACCATCGGTTATTATCTATAATTCATGCAATATAAATCATCTATGGAGCTGAAATATGTAAATGTTACTCCTGCTCCTGTTTTTTCGGACTTCTTCCTCTCTGATATGAACATGCTGAGGTGACAGCTGCTGCAGACACACCTGATTCTCATTACTTATTAACGTCATCGCCATCATCTGGGAAAATGATCAGCAACTAATGAGGCAAATGTGCAACTTAACTATTTAAAAAAAAAACAAGCCAGCAGCCTTGCATATAAAGAGAAAAGCTACAAACAAACCTGTTGTGTGATTGTGGACGTCTGGCTCTCTGAGGACTCTTTATCTGCTGCGGCTGAATGTTGATGGAAAAACAAAACTCCTCACAAGCTTTGTCTTGAATTCTCACAGCACAACAAGTCCAAGGTCACTTCATCACAGTCACAACAACAACAACAGGAGGTGTTTCTCACTGGTGGGAGTTGCACTTGTTTCGGAAAACTAGAGCTTGTTGGTGTCCTTGGTCTAAACTTCAGTTTCAGTGTCTGAGCAGACAAGATGAACAGTGATTACTGATAAAAGAGACACTTCACTGGGTTTCCAGTCTCCAGACAGCATTCATATGTTCTCTTTGTTGCTATAACTCTGTATAAGAAGAAAAATATTCCGAACAGAGGATCGCTTTGATCTATATTCAGTGCACTTTTTGGTACTTTAGTAGTAGTCCGACACTGTTTCTCCTTTTAAAGCTGCAGCAGAATGAAACAAGAGTCTGTAGCTCTGGAGAACAGGAGGAGGATGGTAAAACATCCCAGACCTGCTGTCTGCCTGAAGGAAGCCAGAGGCATGTTACTGTTTACCACAAGGGAAAGTCATCAACTTATTATTTAATTACTGAATGACTTGTGTGAAATTGTATGTTGCTATGAAGCTTAGTGAAAGTTCAGTCTTCACTCTGTGCATCTACTCAATCAGCTGACTGAAGGCGTACACTCTCTAAGAATTTGCCACAAACTGTGTAAGCCGATCATCTTGTTGCTGTCAAACATTGACATGATAAACTGCCAAAGCTTTGGTCCATGAAATTTCTTGGAAATTATAGACTGTATACAAAGATGGACGTAGTGAGGTGTGACGTCACCCACTGGTTTGCATCGGAGCTGTTTCGAAGCCCAGAGTTGCTGCTTATGGTCGGCGCCATCTTTTCTATTTGGAGCCAGGACTTTCCAAATAAGAAGTGTGAGGTGTTTCCTCTCAAGCTCTGGAAAATACGCCCTGCTACTTTGGACCGAAGCTAACGCTAGCTTACTGGGAACACATTTGGGCTAACGTTAGCTATTTTACCTAAATTGTGCGAACAGGGCGGACGTCATAATCAAGTCACAGCTGTCGATCATGGCCCACACAGCAGACATCAAAGTTACTATAAGTCTTTAAATCTCATAAACAGAACAATCTGTCACGCCGTGGTGAAACTTAGTTGGGTTTTTGTCCTGTCTTCATGTTTTGTCTCGTCATTTCCTGTTTTATTTTGAAAAGTTATTCCCCTCGTTTCAGGTCACTTGCCCTTCCTCATGTGTCTGTCTGATTACTCCAAGTGTTTCCACCTGTCCCCTCACCTGTTCCCCATTCCCTCATCAGTTCTGTCTGTGTATTTAAGTCCTGGTTTTCAGTTCTTTCTGTTCTCATCCATGTCCTTGCGTTCAAGCCTGTTTAATTTTTGCCGTGTCTGAGAATAAAGCCTTTTGTTTCACCTCATCTCTGCACCTGGGTCCTGCCTCCACAGTGTTTGACACAATAATTTCCCTAAATGACCACCAGCACACTTATTAGAGGGCCCGCATTTAGACCACAATGAAATGTTTGACCTCATATTTCTAGAGAAAAGTTGAGGCTTTCTTAACGGGAGTCCGTTGGAGCCAGGAACTAGTGGCCACTGGTGGTATTGCGCTTTACGGTGCTTCCACATTGGCTTCAACCTCCAAGCTGCGGTTGTTGCCGTCGGGAAAAATGAAGCATCTGATCAATCTGAACATCGCTCCATCACATCATCTGTAAATCGTTATACCACGAATCAATTAACTGCTCAGTTGAACAAACAGACTGATTTTACATCATGTTCTGCTTTTGTAGTAAAATGGGGAGAACAGGAGCTCAAACAACAGAATATATTATCACTTTTACATATAAGCGTTAGATATTCACTGTGTCTCCCCTGAAGTGAGGCGTTGCAGTCTGTATTCGTACGTACAAAGCTGCACGCTGTGTGGATCCCTGGCTCGTGTGCCAAACATTAGAGACCGACTCAGCTAAAGAATGAGCTCGACTCCAAACAGATGCTCTCACAAAGAGGAAACAAACAGGACAAAGTCTCCAGCAGGAGGATTAGCATGATTATAGTTTTGGATGGTGGAGCTGCTGATTGTGTGTGTGTGTTTGTGTGTGTTTGTGTGTTTGTGTTTTCATCTCTCAGTGATATTTTGTTTTCTTCACACCAGAAACAGTAATTACTTTATTCAGAAACTCCTCATATTGTTTTTTTAAATTCTATTTCACAGTTTTTCTTAAAATGTAATTTAGTTGGATTTCAAGAGTGAATACTTTTCTTCACTCCCGGCAGTTTTCATGATCTCGCTCTGCTTGGTTAGTGGTTGGTGTGAGAACATGTGAGCTGACTAGTCGTTTAAAAGCCCTTGACTACAAGGAACAACTCATTTCAAGGGTTAGATATGATGCTTCATGGTCATTGACAAAGAAATACAGAAACAGAAAGCCACGCGCTGAGGCTATAAGTGTGCGACTACTCCTCTGTGTTGGAGATCATCATTGACCTGACACACCTCAAGTCCAAATCGAGTTTGGAGTCATTAGTGTTTGAATCAGTGACTGTGCCCCATGCAGTGAATGAAACGGTGCCTAATGGAGCTACGGTGGAGGGACAGTAGGCTAGTATGATCATAACATGCTAAAGTATTCAGATTATTCTTTATGGAAGTAAAAACTTTATTTCTTCAAGTTGTGGAAACAGATCTTTGTCACTGTTATCTTAGCTTCTGAAATTTGTATTTATGTATTTTAATTTTCCTTCAAAGAGTTCTTTAATATGTATTTTTAATTTAATATGTATTTTAATACCCAAGAAGGAAAAACTGGGTCATTATATTAATCTTGGAAAACTTTATTTGCTACTGGCGGCACGGTGAAAGTATATCAGAAGTACTGCGGAGGACTACAGCTCAGGAGAGTGCAGATCTCCACCAGGTGTGTCTGGAGGGGCATGTCTAGTCTGTTTCCTTTGAGATGCCTAGAATAGCATAATGGTACTGTAACCAAGTGTCCTCCTGGGTTCACCTAACTGGTTCACATTTGTTCTAACATACCACACAAAATTAAACCCCTCCCTTCCTCCTTCTCTCCTCCCAAACAAAGAGAAGTTGAATCTCACTCTGTTGTCCCTCCAGGCTCCCTTACAGTCAAGATAGCAGCAGAGCTAACAAAAACTGGGATTTATTCATCTTGTATCGCGGCTAACTTTAGTGGATCATAACATATTGTATATAGAATTAATCTGCAGATGCTTCAGTTCAAGATGAGACCAAACCTTTCTATGGATGTCAGTTTTTGAGCCATGACAAAGACCAAAATGTGGCCTGCAAACAGACACGTCTTTAGCCTAGCTGATTGTTGGAAATGCCTTTTTGCTGCAGTTGCTGATCACCCGGCTGTTTAAGAGGATTGAGGAGTCAGCAGTCAATGGCGGTATACATAAAACAGGTTTTTCAGCAATTGTGAATCACTGCAACCACGAGAGGTCCTTTTAGCATACAATCATAAATATGCACAAAAGATATTGAGCTGATTGGTCCAATGGTATGCGAGATTAGCTGCAGACAGATGCACATACGGACAAACACATGATCTCTGCCAGGCGTAATAAAAGCCTGTTGTGGTGTTAAAAAATATGCATGTTGCAGCACATCATGCTACCTTGTCAGCTACTATTTAAAATATGTAGCGGGCAACTTGAAATGATTCTAATGATTTATCTTTAAGAATAATGTAATCATACTATATATATATAAAATACAACATATAATAAGTTACAACAAGAAACTAGTTAGTTTGAGACTGTCAGCTGGACCCTCTGATGCAGACTGCAGCTGTCTGAACTGTCACACAGACTCACAGGTTCAGTGGATAGCAGCAGGCTGTGGGGTTTGTTGCCCACCGAGAATACATGCTCTACAAAACATATACAGTCACAGTATGCAAGAACACCCAGGATTACAGCATCCACTGACAAGCACTTTACTCCCCTTCAAAAACCATTTCCTTATTCAATCTCTCAGTTTCCCCCTAAGGAGATTTTACACTTGAAATGAATAATTATGTAAAACTAAAAGCATGAGGAGGGCAGGGAGAGAATGGAAGATGTAGAAAAAGAAATTAAAGAAAAAGAAATGAGGGCAGAAGACAAAAGGGCAGACAAAAGGGGGGGGGGGGAGAGTGCACAGCAGGGGGAGAGGAGAGAAGAAGACGCATGTTGACTCCAGCCCTCTCATTATAAAGGTCATTAGCGGTTGCTCTCCTCTGGGAGCTGATTAATAACATCATTTGGATCAGAAGGCCGCTTAACTGAAGACCTCTGAATTATACTTTAGAGAAAATAAGGTCATCAGAGAGAGAGAGATGGAGAGAGGGAGAGAGAGTTATGAGGCAGCTCTCTTTCGCTGCAGTGAACACAACTTCCTGCTCTTGAATACAAGCACTTTGATCTTCAGACAGTCACATTTGCAAAAGTCTGCAGCTACATGATTTTAAAACAGTGGAGGGCGTTTAATTAGCGGGAGCCTTTGTAAAAACCAAAAAAACGTTAAACCTTCAAAACTGACTGTACAAATGTTTGATGAGAACACAGCTGACAGCGAGAGATATGACAGACATAATGTGTTGGGGTTTTGTTTTCTTTCCTGTTTTCATCTCTTTGTGTCCATCACCGCACGCCGTCTGATCTGGAACGAGCCGCTGATGGAAAGAAATCTGAAGTCATAACGAGTCAGACTAATTTTCACCTCACTTCAGTTTGATCATTTATTCAGTCCCACCTTCGCCTCTCGTCCGTCTGTCTAATTTCATAAAACCTGCCGACACATTCCGCTCGCTCTCTCTCATTCAGCAGTACACCTGGCTCGGTTTAAATTTTAATTCCTCCTCTCGGCAGTGTTCATTATGGGTGTAATTGTCCTGTTTCTTTATTGGCTGACTTTGCCTGTAGCTCAGAGAGCAGATCAGAGCTGCGGCCACGTTTGTTAATGACAGCGGAGAGAAGAGCCACACTGACAAACACTGTTACTGTACCTGGTTCGCTGATGACTTCAAATTAAGACACTAAAGTTTCCTCGCAGCATAGGAATGTTTTCATCTGTTCGACACATGAAGAGTTCATTTGTGATGCTGCAGTGTTTCCCCAATAACAGTACCCCCTGTTTTAACCCCTGCCAGGCCAAAAAATATTATTCTAAATGCCAAAATAACCATTCATTCGCAAATCAACAGCGTTTGGGGGCCTCTGAGCAGCGCTGTTTCAAAAGGTGAGTCAATCTGAGTCGCTGCCTGGGAAATTCAAGGTAGTGTTGCTCCTTTTTTAAGTAAATAGGGCAGTGCATAAGCGAGTGAGTGGTTAAGTGAGAGAGAGTGAGTGTCAGATAAGTGACGGTGAATGCGTGCGGAGCAGAGGAAAAGGTTAGCACTAAATGTACAGTACAGACGACAATGTGTCAGTTAATAATACGCTGCAGCTTGTAAAGGCCAAGGCCTAACTGCTGGAAAAGTGAAGGGGGTTAGCACTGAAGTTAGCAACAACCGGTTAGCCTAACATGACAACGCTAAACGGAAATAGAGTGAAGATTCTTATGAATCTCTTATCAAAGCTTTTAACTCTCTACACTCTTTTTCAACAAATTAAAACATATGTAGGCGTCAATCAATCACTATATGAAGCTTATTTTTACTGTCTTACATGTGTGAATCCTTTCTGTTACATTTTTCCAGCTCTACTCAACTTTTTCATTTTACATTACAGATGTAACCCCTTCAATGTAGCTTAGTGGAAAAGGGTCTTTGATCTCAAAGATCACGGTTTGGGTTAAAACACAAAAATGTCTTGAGGTCACAGTAAAAATTTACCATTTAACGTCACTAAAATGAGCATGTATGATGTTCAAAATGTCCTGATGTCATGGTAAAGACTGTCTGATTGGCGGTTTTCAAACTATTCACCCAACCCGCTTCCTACTAATAAGCCAAAATCACCATATATTATATTCATATTATGATTGCATTAATCTGATTCCTTTTTTAATCTCACTGTATCTAATGTAAATTGTCACATCACATTGCAAAATGCGGCACAGCAGTGTTTACCCAACACAAAAAAAAGGTGAACAGGAGGTCATGACGCAGAGGATTAATGTGCTCCTGTAATCCGATGTTTCCAGCTAACGGGCAGAATATCGAGTTATAGCAGACCAGTCTGATGTGTGAAGAGGTGCATGTGGTTATTCTGTAGCCGCCTGGTGTCATCTGCATGTGATTTAATAAAGGTAAACACAGTAAACAGCTGTGTAATGGCACTGTGCTCTGGGGCGGCACTTCTCAAATTGGAGGCTGTAGATTTATCAACATATGTGTCCTTCTGCCGCATGGCTGCAGGGATTTATTTTAGTTTGTTTACATTTTAAGCGTTATTTCATTGTTGTGCATTTGCTGCAGTTGTCATGTTTGCTCTTCTTGTTGTTAGTTCCTCTGTGACAATACTAAGGATGTGCAGAGGGCCCAGTATTTGCAAAATCATTTGTATTTGTATTCAAATAAAAGTGGAAATAGGCTTTAAAAAATCCAGGAAATGTGCATCATGTAGCAGGTGGATGTGACTCCCCTAGTTGAGACCTGCTGATAGACCTAGGAGTGGAGCAGAGGAGAGATAGCGATGTAAATAACCTGCACGCTGGTAGGGCATGAAATCAAATCCTATCGGTTGAATTGGGCTACCCTAAACACTTTTAGGTCTGATTAACTAAAAGAAACAGTATAAACATACAGTTTCACTAGAGAGAAACTGCTAACCTAGCAACAATAAAGCTACAAAAAACCCGCTCTCTGTAAGAGACGCCTTCCATTTAGACAGAATATCTGATGTATTGAGTAATGGCAACAACTAACAATAATTTTCATTATCAATTTATCAGTCACTTATTTTTATTATTATAATCGATTAGTTGTTTGGTCCATAAAAATGTCTGAAAATGGTGAAAAATATTGTATACTGTGTCCTTAAGTCCAAGGCAACTCAAAGCCTCAAATGTCGTCTTTTGTCAAAATTAATTTAATAGCTGGCAACTAATTCATTAATTGACTAATCATTGCAGCTAAATGCAGCTAAGTGCCTGCTTTTTTTAAACATAATTTCCAGAAAAAACATAGTCCATAGATACTAAAGGAAAATGATTAAATAGAAGGGAAAAAAGATCGATCAAGTACATGTTTAATTTATTATCAATTAATCTATTACTTGTACTCTTCCCCAATGATCATGTTGAAAAGTTGTGTGCAATAAAAGTCACATTCCCCTCTTCAACCTCTGTAGCCCACCTGCGGAAAAAACAAACTTTGCTCCTCACGGATACTTTTTGTTTGAAGTGGACTCACAGATTGTTTCATTAACAATCCGACTCTGCCCAGGTAAAATAACAACCGCTGCTTTCTAATGAAACGGCAGCTGCGGCGAGCACACAGTCTGCAGATACGAGAGCTCTCCTCCTCCACATTTTACAGTACCACCAGCAGCGCGCCGCAGGCGTCCTGCTGTGCTGATCTGAGACAGAGATCAAGGGAGAGAAAGAGGGAGATGGAAGAGAAGCTGATTCAGACAGAGGACAGATTGAAAGACACCGTGTTGCGGCATGGGGAGACTCACATTGTATTAACAGAAGGTTCAGCTCTGCCTTCATTCCTCATCTGGGATTCTCTGCTTTCCTTGTGCTCAGTTTAATGCCTCAATGGTTAACAAATCATTAATTAAGCCTGCATCAAATCTACTCCCACAGAGCCCTGTATGTGTGTGTGTGTGTGTGTGTGTGTGTGTGCATGTTTTTGCAGTGGGACACTCACCACATCAGGACCAATAGTCCCCATGGAGGCCAAAGCTCTGTCCTAATGAGGCAAAACATCATTTCTGAGGTCATGGGTTTGGGTTAGGCCGTCCACAATGAATAAAATACTCCAAAACCACAAAGTCAGATCTTCAGGTCAGGTCTCAAATGTTCAACTCTGTTACTATTGCAGCTGTTTTGTAATAGTCTCTACTTGATGTGTGTGTATAATTGCATCCCTTCACATGTTAATTATATAACAGATTTTGGAAGAAAATGGTACATTTGTTGAACACAGTGCACTAAAATTATCCTTTCACTTGGGAATAGACAAGAACTTCGACTGCATTTGATGCCCAAAAGGAAATTTTGTTGAAATTTTGTTAATAAAAACAAAATAGTATTCAAATCATAAAGGGTGTGTTGTTTTTGGGATAATCAACAACATTTAATCAATTCAGTTACTAGGTTACATAATTTCTTCTCTGGCACTGCCGAACATAGGATTAGTCTAGTTTAAAAATGTGCAGCCAAGCTCATTGTCACCACCTGTTACTGTATCCAAGAGAGACGCAGAGAAAGTCGACTACAAATGAGAAATGTGAGAATTGGCACGAAGCAGTGAGTCAGGCGAGGTAGTTTCATGTTGGAGAGGGATGCTGTGTGTCGGAGAGAGGGAGCCAATTGAAGGTGAAGGTGTGACAGAGTTAGCTGTAGCATCATTACTATTCAGCACAGCTCTGTATCGTAACTGACATTACTGGTCACATTTCACAGTCTGAGACTGCTTACTTCAATTTCACAGCGCTACGTAATGGAGGGCTTCAGAGACTGACGTGTGTGTGTGTGTGTTTGAGCGTTAATCTACAAGGAGATGATGATGATGATGAGAGAAAATCTTCCCAATCAGAGCCTCTTTGGAAAAGGATCTCAAGCTGTTATCCAGAGCATCTCCTCCGTCAGTCGGACAAACTGCAGATTTTTGTTTCTAAAATGTAATCAGAGCTCTGCTTGAAGAGCTTTGATTGAGTTGAGAATCTGATCTCACACAGGGACCTCCTCTTTTTTTTCTGTGCCTCCAAAAGACTCCAGCAACCATTCAGCAAGAAGCAGAGTGAAGAAAAGGAGGAGGAAATGATATAAGAAACAACTGGGAACAGATACAAGTCTCCTCCTTTTTTTTTTTTTTTAGGTGTCTTATCATCTCTTGCAAGCAGCCATCTGAAATTAAACTAAAATTAACTGTGCAGAACCAGACTGTTTGCAGTGTGGCTGTGGCACAACATTTAATTTCCTCTGTTAGAGCTTAGACATCCTTTACCGATAGTAATGTAGATGGATTTAGTTAAACAGTGGTATTGTCTTTCATCTATACGAGTGTAAAATTGGGTAAAATGTCGTTCCTGTCTGTCAAGTTACAATAAAGTGCACAACAATACATATAAGTACGAGACATGAGGCCCGATGGCTGCCTTGCTTGTGGGATCATCAGAGGAGCCGCTGTGGATTAGATGACTGAGATTCAACCTCGATAAACATTGGAGAGAAAGTTAAAAATGTGATCTCCCGGAGGAGCTCCACTCACCAGCTGAGCTCACAGCTCCAGTGTCCCGTCTGCTCGCTCTTTTATTTCCGCACAGACACCTGGACAGCTGATGTGTCGGACAAAAACAACCTTTTTACTTCTCTCCTTCTATCTTCTCTCTTTCTTTGTTGCTCTCTCTCATTACGTCCACGTTGGAATACCTTATACATGCAAGTTGGCTGAATGTCCCAAACATATCTCTCTCTCTCTCTCTCTCTCTCTCTCTCTCTCTCTCTCTCTCTCTCATTCGCTTTTCTTTCACCGTCTGTCTCCTCCTCTTATTACCTTGCTCTCCTGCCTCTATCTCTCTTTCTTTCTCTGCCTCCGTTGCCTTCAATTGAAATCAATTACTGTACCTGACAGCAGTTTGAAAGCGATGAATTTCTCTGTGGTTGGTTATATTCTCGATGGATCCTCTGTAACCATCTGAAAGAGTTTCTATTGAAACGTAGCCATACACCTATAGCACCATATATAGCCATCACATACACACACACACACATTTTTCTTAAATTTGCTGATGACACAGTGAGGGTGTAGTCACTGTGGTTGACGAGTGTGTAGGTTGTTGGCGAGCAGTTCTCAGTGATGTATCGCATCCTGTTTTTAATGAACGAGTTGTTTCCATCGGGTCGATAACACAGGGTTCAACCTTTTTTTAGGACAAATCAATTTGATATGAAGGTTGTGGGCGTGTAAGGTTGCATTACTGAGTTCAACTGGATGTCTCTGTCAGAGGGGTTCAGTGCATGTACCGACAACTCTTTATCAATGATTCTTTACAGTGAAATGTTTTCATTTATGTCATTTTCCATCATTTATGTACTGTTATAATGTTAGATGTCTATGGTAAACATGGTCAAAGGTCCAAAACTCGAGGTGAACGACTGGAAAGTTGCTCCCTGAAAGTCAAAGCCAGTGCTTCAGCCTGGTCTGAACACTTCGTTTGCTAAGTTTGCTAAGTTACTTCCCCATTGAACTGATGTTCGTGTTGTCCGCTCACATGTTTCGGATCGGATTCAGCTTCTAACATGCACAGATGTGTTTGAGAAGTTGAAGATTTTGACTGAAGTCCAAGGAAAAGAAGTGAAATTCCACTACTACTGTTTGTTTACATCGCCTCTGTAACCGAAGCAATTAGTGTTTCAGACAGGCTGATCTGAGGGGCTGCGTAAAGGAACGATATAAGATAAATAGATATATGAATATAGACCTGGAAATGATGATGTGATTTCAAACGATCAGAAAAGTGCATAAAGGACCATCCCCAGATAGAATTAAAAACATAGATACTTGTATTAAGATTTTTATTTGTTTTATCTAACTAATAAAACTGGTGAAAAACCTTTTTTATTTATATATATAAAGCCTACATTTAACAGTGGAGTTCTTCATGTATGTGTCCATCAATGTGTCTTTTCATTCCTCAGCCCGCCTCAACAATTAACACGCTTTCCTTCAGCTACTTCAAACGCATTTTTTGTTTCTTTTGTCACATATCAGCCTTTGAATGGAAGTGAAACGAAAGGATTGGATTTAATTTACCATTGAGTGTTTTTGGATTAGCATAATTTAGGAAGGTCAAGGCTAAAGAGGACGTTTTAAAAGGCCTGATTTCTCCTGTGTTTTTAACAAAGGTCAGTAAACAGGATGTGATGACAAACTGCCTGGACCTGACCTCTGATATCTGGGAAACAGATTCCCAGGAGAGAGAGCATTAAAAACCTAAATACACACAAACGCACACACACAAATCATTAAGCTCCTATTAGCCGCATCGCTAAATGCTGTACACATCAATAGCAGGTCTGGGCTTTGTGCCATATAGCCTCTACAAACCTGCAACACACTAGTTGATGTTTAGGAATTATAGAAGGAATTCCCATCTCAAAAGGAAATAAATTACCAGCCTGAAGAGGAGGCAAATCGGCCACAAACAAGATAATTGTTGTGTGTTAGCGAGGGCTCAGCGAGGACATTGATGGGAGTCGAGCCGTTGATAATTCTTTCAGGTACAAGGCTCCGGTTCGCTGTGATCTCAGTATTTTTATCTCCTTCATTCATATTCCAGACGAGACGCTCAGACTGTGTCAAATGGGTGATAATTACACAGAGCTGTGAGAGTCCCACTTATACAGCCAATATGAAGCGACTGAGCCCAGTCCATCTCTGCTGATGGGAAGCCTGGTTGGATACCGACGGCGCACAATCCACCGCTCTGTCATTAAAGCCGGCACACTGCCTTTGGCCGGTTTCAGATTGAGCTGGAGAACAAACATCTCTGTGATTCCAGCATTCACTGTGTACCTTTTTTAGATGTCAACCTGATCAGTAACTGTCCCGTTTCTCAACTTAGTCAAAATAGCTCGACAGATATTAGGAGCTATACTCATTATCCAAAGAGTTTGGAGGATGGTGTCCTTTTTCCTGACCTTCACAAAGCCAAGAACACAACCAAAAGTATAACGTTAAGCTAACATTAAGCTAAGTACCATTCACCGTATAGTGGTAAGTCAGCATAACTTCCAGGGCAAAGGAATCATCGGTGCAGGCAGATCAATACCAAGAGTATCGGTGCAACATTTGTTATTTATTTGTTGTTTAAAACTTGTTTTTTGTCATGTTTTAACATATTAACAGGGAATAAAGTAGGCTACAAGGTAATTATAAGTGAATTGTAAAAATAATGCCTAATGTTTTACAAGTAAGGCTGCATTTGCCGCAGGTCAGTGCGGATTTGTGGGCATGTGGCTATTTGGGCGTCACGTGGTAAACTTTTAATCCTCCCAGGCCAGAAGGTGGCGATAATATGCATGAAAGTAGTTCGCTAACTGCCATCAAACAACAAAAGAGACGAAGAAAAAAGAAGAAGCACTCATATAAGGTCGTGAAATTACTCACAGCGGCGATGAGTCTCTCCTCCACCATCTTCGTCATAAAGTAATATCAATCATCTTCGGTCCAAAGCAGAATGCTACAATGCTACATGCTACAATGCTACATGCTAAATAAACAACGTTCCTCTTCTGGTCTTTCGTCTTTTCGTTTTCCGGTCTAATCGCAACAGCGTCATGTCTGGTTGCGGTTTTCCAAAAGTTGACTCCGGCTCAACTTTTCCGGCCGCAGTCCAGTGCGGCGCCGCAGCATTCAAAATGGCCACAGGCGAGCCACACTACCCCCATCCAAATGAACGGGATGACTAGCGTTTTCGGCGCACCGCCGGATTTGGTGTGAATGCAGCCTTAGTCAGTGGTGATAAAAATGTATTCTGAAGTTTCATCCTCTAATTCTCTTGCAAAACTGAAATGGGTTGAAAATGCTACTGATAATAATGATATAATACTAATAATAAATCAAAATTTTTATGTTGCTTGTCAAAATCAATGGTTTTCTGGCTAAAAATGAGCTGACTGAGTTTGTTTACCTTTGTCTGAAATCAAGGACCCACTTTTTTTGTTTTGCAATGTTACTACAAATATTAGGTGGCAAATCTGAAGACTTCTGTTATCTGACTCTACTTAACTTGCAGGTCAAGAGGGGAAAAAAAACTGTACAGTGCATACTTTTTAAAAAAAAAAATGGAAACTTAGATTGTAATTTAAGAATTATGAGTTCAGAGCTTTACAAAGCAAAGACTTCATTCGTTATCTCTCTACTTAATTGAATTTGACACAGTGGTTATTTCCAAGAGGCCCTGGGTTCATAATAGGCCGGAGTTGATTTCAAAGTCACCTAAATGAGTTTTTAATCACTGTACACAGCATTCATTTAATCACAATTAAGTCTTTGAACTGCTGAATGGCAGCATAACACTGCCAGTTTTCATCACAATATTTATTCATTACAGAAAGAAACAGATGATTTAGTATGAGATTTTTTTTCTCTCTCTCTCTCTTTGCTTCCATCAGGGCATTCATTAATTCTGCTGTAACAAAAAGGGAATATTAAGCAGATAATTAGTCTTGGTGGTACATAAATGAGTGTAACTATAAATAAATGACCTGCTGCGTCACAGCTGTTATTTAACACCGTTTAGGAGGATTTAAAGGTGTTTGCAGGTTGCATCTCTAGAGAGGAAGAGAAATAGCAGTTTGGAATAGAAAGAAGGTATAGACGAGGAAGACGATGGTACATACCTTTATGGTCTTGTTCAGTCTATAGATCCAATCAGGAATGTCTCCTCTCCTCTCTTCATGTATCCTTGTTTCCTCTTTCTTCTCCTCTTCTCTCATTTCTTGTCCTTGTTTCCTCTCCACTCATCTAATTTCCTCTTCTCTTTTTTTATCTTCTCGTTTCCTCCCCTCTCTTCCTCTCACTTCCTCTTCTCCTCTAGTTTCCTCTTCTCTTTTCTGGACTCATCCTCTCCTCTTCTCCTCTCTCATTTCCTCTTCCCTCATTTCCTCTTCTCTCTTCTCTGCTAAGTGTCATTTCCTTTCCTCTCCTTTCGTTTCCTCTCATCTTCTCTCCTAACATCTTATTTCCTCTCCTTTGTTCTCATTTACTCTCCTCTGCTCTTCTCTCATTTCGTGTCCTCTCTTGTTTCCTCTACTTTCATGTTTCCTCTTCACTCTTCTCAACTGTTCTCCTTTCCTTTCCTTTCTACTCTCTTGTCATTTACTCTCCTCTCTTCTCAGTTGGTCTCCTTTCCTCTCTCTTCTCACTTTCTCTCCTCTTGTTTCCTCTCCTCTCATTTCTTCTCCTCCTTTCTCATTTGCTGTCCTCTCATTTCCTCTCCTCTCTTCAAGTTTCCTCTCCTCTCCTTTCCTCTTTTCTCCTCTCCTCTGATTACCATATCACCACATTATTTGCCTTTCTGGCCCTGAAGGAGAAATAACTCATTAACCCTTTGAACTCACAGCCACTGAAGCACAAACAGCTGCACTCTGATTCAGTAGAGTCATTAGCGTCTCCATTAATTCCACACTCAGCTGTTCACCTCCTTTTAGACAAAAATTTAAACCGCCTGCGGACTAAACAAGCAGGTCTTCAGTTACTGAAGAAGAATATCATTACAGCAGAGTAATTCCTGCTTCAGCTTGGAGAAAAAGTCCACAATTCAAATAAAGTGTAGCTGCGCAAGTCAAACATTAAGATACTGAATCAACAGATGATTCGGTGACATTTTGATGGCGAGCGTTGACAGTCCCAAGCTGTGATGAACCGAGCAGCTCACCAATAAAAATGCTGAATTGTCGTATGATTGCTTGACCTTTCTGTAGGAAAGTGCTGATGGAAAATGAGGTGTTTAACCTGGCTGTGCGCTTCTAATTCTGTGCGAGTCCGACCTTTTAAAGGTGCTATATGTAAAAATAAAAAATGCCTTCTCTTCTTCTGGTGGTGGACTGCGGACAGGCAACCTTTTTTCTTGTGCTTGTGCGTGTGCTTGTGCTCCGTCAGCAGCTAAAATCAAAATATCGCAATATATTTCACATGCTTTGCAGTGATATCGGCGTACTTTTCCAACAGGAAGAAAGCTAAAGCTAACATTACCTAGTGTTGCCCCCTGCTGGTGCAGTAGCGCGGGTGAGAGGCAAGGCGCTCAGGATTGCGCGTAAACATCGCATCCTTTTGGGTTTTTGTGGAAAAACTGGCCTCACATTGAGTCCTTCACATAGAAATCAGTCCCCAGGCTGTTATAGGCGACCAAGGAGGTTGAGAAAGGTCTCATTTAACTATCCTCCACACTGAGTTGATGGCGTTACATCTTTAATAAAGTTTAATGCAAGTGAAAGGATGATGTGCAGGGATTCCCTCTTCTTTTGCCTACGGACATTTCCTCTCATGCACTTTCCTGCAAGAAACTGAAGGCGTGCGCGAGTCTTTACAGCTGAGAATGTTTTTTAACTGAAATACTTACGTAATTCTTACATATAGCACCTTTAATGAGACGGAGCAGGACATGAAGGAATAAAAAAAGGATCTGACAGCTTTATACTCAGGTGTCAACACTTCAAGAGCATCATGTTCTGTACAAGGTTGCCTCATCCAAGACTTCATTAAATCCGGTACCATTTGATGTTCCATCCGTAATGATTGATGCTATGCAAGATCTAAAATGTATTTTCAGGACAGGGAAAATTAAAGCTGAACCTGAAATGACCGCAAAAAAAAAAAAAAAGAGGACAGGGTGACTTATGCTTTCACGTCTACTGCGACAAAACATCGAGTGTTACTATAGTTTGCAATTAGCCATGACTTTGATGAATCTCTAAATTACAGTACATGTCCGAGATTTGGCAGTGACTTTCTGATGTTGCCCGCAGTTTAAAGCATCACTTATTTTTATATTTAAGGACATGGCCTTCCCAAACTTAATTTGGCTGTTAACAGCGTTTCTCAGATGTGAAATTATACCCTTATCCGTTGCTCTCGCATGATTCCCAGAGTAGCTGATTGCACTCAACTTCAACTTTTAAGAAAGTCTAATCAGCTGAAATACTCCAAAAAAAAATGCTCTATGGAGCTATGTCACTTCTAATATTTTGGTTGTACGTCTTGTGAGTTTAGCTTTTTTAATAACCTTGTTTCTAGCAGAAGTAGGCAGCAAACAAGCCCAGGCATGTCAAGTGTACGCCACAACTGCCCTGAACCAAACAAGCAGGTAGCACACCTTTCTTGGTGAAGAAAGTGGAACATATAGGAGCTAAAGAGCCGGATATTTTCTTAAGTAGTTGCTGAGAAGCAATTCAAAGAGAAGAGAGTCCCCATCCTGGCAACCTTTTTGCTCTTAGTGAGAGAAGTGAAATACTACCATTGAAGCAGAACATAAATCCCACATTTGTGTAGCTTATCTGTCAGTCACACACTCACATGCTCCCCCGTCGGGCTCTTGGAAGCGGTCAAAATTATTTACTCTGGCAGTTAGCGTTTTTTCTGACTGTCTTTTTGTCGTTATGAGCTCCTCATCTTCCTCATCTATGACAGTCCTCAGAGTGCGTCTGCACTGGCGGTTTGGATATGTTTTCACCAGCAAGAACTTATTTCCTCCGTGGAAGTGTTCCAGGTCGGACTCATCAAACTCTCTTAAATGCATAAACTTGGTGTAAATTGCAAAAATGCATCACATTAAGCCTCCAGAAACTCCTTTAAGTTAAACTGGGCTAATAAAAAAAAAACACTTTTAGGGCTGAGTGACTCCAAAAAAACACACCAGTGCCAGTACAAACAACCCATAATGCAACACTCTCTGTAGGAGCCAGTATTAAACGTTCTCATTCAAAAAGAATATGCAGTCTTGTGAACACAAATTATATGATGATTAATACAATACAATATGTATTCATATATGTTCATGCCAATATATACCGCAGGATGTGCATTCTTCTGCCTCCTAGTGGCAAAAAAATCAATGAATACAGCTCATGTGTGATTATATTTCTCACCTTTTGATCATGATAAAGATTGTGTTGCCAGGGAGATAAATATAATGTCACTATCCAATCCATATGGCTGATTATGCCGCTGTCACGTGGACCGTATAGATGATGTTTTCACCTTGTAGTGAGCTACTGTTGGACACAACTGATGCTGAGAGTTTCTGTAATTGAAGCAGATGGCCGTATGGGAATGTCCTCACCTGTTGTGGAATTAAGGTCAAACTTCCACGTCAAGTTCAAGTTTGTTTTTGTTGAAGACGTCTGAAACACATCAGCTGTGGAGGCAGAAACACCTCATAGCATCCCTATGCTGCTGCCCCCCCCCCCCCCCCCCCCCCTCTGTCTGTCTATCTCTTGGTGGTCAGTAATGGATGTTTACATGGGAAGAGAAATAGTTTGCTCAGATCAGCCCGGCTGCTGTCAGCAGGAGATTGGTAGAGGGGAAACGAGTGTCAGCTGTGCCAGGAAGAAACCCTGCAGAGAAAAATGACCGACATCGACAGGAAGAAAGACAGAGGAGGAGTGAGAGGGGGAAAAAAGAGAGAGAGAGAGAGAGAGAGAGAGAGAGAGAACAAACTGATGAGAGATGGATAGACAGATGGAGGGAGACAGACAGGAGGAGGACGCAGAGACGCAGTGAGAAAGGAGGAGAGTCAGAGGAGGAAATTACATGTGTGTGCAGAGAAACATAATCTACATGAAGAATGTAGCCTGAGGCAGCGCTAAATGCATTAAGAGTTAGTGAAGAGCAGGAAATTATGTTATTACCAAGGAGTGTGAAGCAGGTTATTAGAAATGAATAATTGTCCAAACGTATATGTGGGCAATTTCCTCTTTATAGGTTTGAGGCCTGAAACCACTACATCAGTACTACAGTATTTCACAAAATGACTCCAACCAGCCTGTGATACAAAAACCCGTCAGACCAGACAGACCAGTTCTCTGGAAATCCACATTTCCATTTAAAATCAATTTACTAGTAAGGATGAATACTGGGAATTCTCACTAAAACCTGCCCCCTTTTTCCACAAACACTCTGATGTTCACATACTAAAGACTCGTGTGTACTGAACCAACGACGCCTTCCTTAACGCTCATTAACCCAGCGATGCAGCTTTTGTGTAAACCCAACTTTGAAAGGCTGTTATTACAGTAATTTAACTGTAAATGTTTCCCAGAATACTTGTTGTGCTAAAATGGCAGTTTAGAGTTCATATTTGTGGAAAAATGTTAATATACTATAACTAAGTAATTAGACACAAAGGCCTTCATCTTCATATCAGAGTGCAGAGGAGCATCCAAGGACAAGCGTCCTGTGCCTCAAACCACTGAAACAACTCACCAAAATGGCTACAGATATTCCTCCCTCGCCATTATATGCCGTAATAACCTTAGGTCCATGATGCTTTATGTGCCTCCAAAACATAGATACTTACAGTACATGCATATGCATAGTGTAATCTTGTGATCAGCATGCAGTGTAATTTCAAATCGTTACAGCAGACGGGACAAAACTTCTGCTAAAATGTGCCTTTTTTCCATTGGATTGTCCGGCATCTACGGCTAGACGGGAGTAGAGGTGGAAGACCGATGATTTTGGAAGTAGTGTATGTGATACAGGACAACTTGTTCCCGTTGGAGACGCTGTAGTGTAAATTCATATACAAGGCGGTGACGTGCTAAGGTGAAAAACATTGCTGCAGAGTAATTTGCTTGATGTAGCTGTTTTGACTGGTTTGAGTAGACATATGTTTACCATGATGCCTTACGTCAACTATACTATACATAATCATGTTATGTATGCCTCACACTGATCTGTGGTAGCGGTAAGAGGCAGTATGCCGAACACAGGCAGTCACTTACTATGTAACAAAAGGTTTGAACTTGTTTAACGTCACTTTAAAACTTTGTTATTTTGTAATCTCACATAAAAACCTTATTATTTAAAAAAAGAGAGAGAGAGAGAGCAGGTTTGGAAACAATAGTGAAAAATAGCAAGAGCTGACTCTAAGAAAAAAAAAAGAAAGAAAAGGTCATGCAGGTATTGTGAGACGAATGGTAGTGGAAAAATACAAAAAGAGGAGGATCCAGTAATATGAGAAGCAATAGATACAATGAAACCTATCTTCGGGTTCACGGCCTAGCAACAGTCGACTTGAGTCATTTTATAATAGTAAAATTGGTCAAAAAGGTAAAGGATGACCTCACGAGGCGTGATCGGAGCTAGCCAAAAGTATTTAAGCCACACCCCGTCCGAAAACTAGTCAGAACATGTTTGGTGTCGCCTTTTGACACTGTAACTGTTCTCCTTTTTAATTGTCGACATTAAAAGTACGACTTTGCTGCTCAGACCTTTTTCCTGCTGTTCTTTTTTTGGACTTCTGCAAGTTTTGCTTGATTTACAAGTTTAACAAAATGACCTAACAACACACATCATGGTGAGAAGCAGTAGAGCAGTGTGGATTGAATTATGCTTTTGTAGAACTGAAGGTCTTTTAGTAAAATGTAACTTTCTGGATACACAGACAAGGGTTCAGTGTCTTCCTCAAGTCTCCTCCTTCCTTCCTTCCTTCCTCAAGTTTACCTAGATTTTCTGTGTCTTTAGCTGGACTTGCAGTGGTGTCAACGTGTTCCTCAGTGATCTGTGGTTGGTTCATTGGCCTAAAACAGTGAGTTGACCCAGTCTCATCCAAATCCATCAGTGTTCTCAAGGCATTCAGCGATCTGCAGACAGTCACTCTGATCTAATGGCAGGTTTGGTCCTCTGACCCTCTCCTCATCATTTCATTTCATTGAAGCTCCTTCTCCCTTTTAGCGGTGTTTTGTTCCAGATGAGAGCAATTGTCAGTCACAGCTGACGGGTCAGAGATGCTCAGAGGTTGTTAGGACTCTGACACCTCCCGCTGTGAAGCTCAGGGTCTAATATCACGCTTCACAACACTCCTCAGAGCTCCCCGGCTGGATATACAGTAAACCTGAAAAGTCAAATAGGCAGCCAGTCGATGGTAAAAACAGATATTTAGAGCCAGTTGGAGGGTCAGCTGAGGACAGAATGTCTGAAAGCATAAAAATAAAATGAGAAATGAAAATCTTAAGAGATGAAAACCAGCGTAAAACGAGACAAATGTGATGAGTGAGTGCAGTGATCGGGTTAGCTTGTCTGGTTTGTACAATTAAATATTGGGAGACATGAGATGGGCTTTGTGAGGCCAATAAATCAACACATTAAGGGTCACCTCAGACCTTCATCTTGCCATAAAATGGTTAATGTCTTTACAAATCTATTAATATTAGTGTCAAATATTAGTTGAAATATTAAATGTGAACATTTTATAAATATAAACTGTATGAACAGAGGATGTAAAAGACAATATGAAGCCCCCAGGTGTGTCTTAATGTCATCACTCAGTTATATTTTAATGATCAGAATTGTTCATTTTGACAGATAACAATAAACAGAGTCTACGGAGGAACAAAGAATACAAAAAACAAAAACAGGATAATATTTAGTGACTTATAGAAGTAAAAATTATGATAAAGGCAGTGGCAACAGTAATAAAACAATAATTATGTAAATACTAAAACATCTAAATAGAAAAATAATAATTAAAGAAATAGAGAAATCAAATAATATAAGACATCATCATACAGGCTGAACTAACTCAAGATAAAATATCGAAATTTCTATATTCTAACATAGTCATATTATTCCTTAAACAAATAGGCAGTAAGCAAACTGGAGTGTGCTTAGTTTTAAGTGTTAACGTCATAAACAGTAGCAGGAAACGGACCCAAATGCAGCACAGCAGGCAGAGAAAACCTGAAGAAACTTCTTTATTACAGACAGAACAGAACCAAGGATCCAACAAAGACTGGACTGGAAACCAGGACTTAAATAGAGACAGAACTAATAAAGGTGACTGGACAAAAGGGCAGGCTGGTTACTGGTTGGCTGGGGAAGACACTGGGAGCAGGACAGGACTAACGAGGATGATGCCGGGCAGGTGTGAAGGGAAAGTGTGAACAGCCATGCTCACAGACAAAGAGGGCAGACTAAGTAATAAAAGCAACTAAAGTAACATCGCACATGTCAGATAGTCTTTCAAACGTCAAACTCAGAATAAGCTCTCTCTCCCTCACAATCCAATCCAAACAAACAAGGGAGGAAAATTCTTATGGTCTCTGGAGGACTGGTGGAGACTGGCAGCTTAGACATAAACTGTGACAGGATCGTGACAGTTACATTCTTGCTATTTTGGGAAGTTTTTGGGGGCTGAGTGAGTTTTGCCAAGTGAGACCACTTCTCAGTGTGTTTCCAGATTGTAAGAAGAGTCTCAGCAGGGGGAGTTGGGGCTTTTTTTTCCTGTCTTGCTGTGACGGTTCAATCACTGCTTTTTTTTTTTTTTTTTCTTTTGGCCTGCCGTCGTCCTCTAACCTGCCAGATGGTTTGTTACAGAGAGCCATCTGAGAAGGTCGTCCTTGGAAACTGTTTGGAAAAGGGCAGGCACTTTCAAAGAAATACTTGGCAGGTGATTGGATGAACCGTCTGCCGGTCACCGTCTATCGCTGTCTTACCTTGTGAGGCAGCCATGGACGTATTATAAGAGCTCGATAGGGCGCTTGGAGCTAATTTTTCCCAGTGGTTAATCACGGTATTGCAGCGAAACATCCCCCTACGGCCCAAAAAGCATTTACCCCATATACCACCGCTGTAGAAAAAGGCCATCCGTTAAACTGCTGACAGGACACCTTGAACTCCAAACAATGCCAATTATGACTCTTTCTATCATGAACTTTTGTGTTACATTTGTAAAACTTCCTTGTGACGTCATCACAATGTAAAGTCTATGGGTTCAGCTGGAACTTGTGGGCGGGGCCAGCAGGGGAAACACTACTGCGCATATTCAATGGGCTGCACAACGTGGAAGCAAACCTGGATGCTAGAAACTGTTTTTGGTGTGTGTGCTAGCCAAGCAATTCCTATAGGACTGAACGGGCGCCATTTTTAGTCCGGTATCCAGCTCTTATGATGCATCCATGGAGGCAGGGCTATGGATATTCTCATTTGTCCAGGTCATAGTTGTTTCTAGACAACAATTGATTCAAAGGCAACTGGACTTATATTTGTCTTATGCAGACATTTCGCCTCTTATTGAACGCAAAACGTCTTCATAAGGCAAATCTAAGTCCAGTTGCCTTTGAATTGAATTGTTGCCTAGCAATCCATGGAGGCAGCTTAATTCGCAAGATCACACGAACATCCTCATAGGATGCTGATTAGTCCAAACCACCGGTGTTTTGGACACAAGTGCGTAACTTGAAGCCTGACAAGATGGTTTCCCACGTAATCTCGTGATGTTGCGATCTAGCTGCCTCACAAGGTAAATCCTGACATTTCTTTTACACAGTTGATTCTACACTGTAGGAGGTACGAGGTAAAAAGCCTTTTGCATTAGAACAAATAAAGTACAATTAATATTAAGAAAAGAAAGGAGCTTAGGCTTGTGGATGCACTCTTGTAACAAGAGGAATCCTGCATTTGTTGAAGGAAAGATGTTGGTTATAGTCATGGAAAATACGGCAAAAAAGCTCTCCAGTGAAATGTTGTGACAAGCCCCTTTCAGCACACTACAATACACAAAGCTGGTGATATTTCCTGTAGCAGCTCGTTGCGGATAAATCCTCAGCAACAACAGATGTCAGTTTACAGCTCAGATGGCAGCTTCAGGATCTCATCTGCCGTTTCATGTCAGACTTTTCATTCACGCTCAAACTCCCTCTGAATCTCCTCAAAGTGTCTGTTGACTCCTTCAATGATGCTTAAGTTAAAAAAAACACGCACTGTTGACATTTGGCAACATGTCGTACAGTAGAGTGAAAAGCAACACCCACTATAGTGCATATAAAAATATGACCTCCAGGCTCTGCTGTGTAGGATTATAACACAAGAACCGCAGTAGCTCCGTGTGTAACAAAACCTCTGGATGCTTCACAGTTGTTTGTGATGCAAAACAGCTGTACATGAGACTGTGTGAGTGATGTTCAAGGCAACTTTAGCTGCCTTCAAGACTGGCTTTGTATCATAATAATATTGTCATCAAACCAACAATGTGTTAGTCTGTCTCTCAATACTTGTTTTTTTTTACCTCCCTGTCCCCCATTTTTTTCATCCTGAGGGCATCTTCTAAAACCTTTTTATGGCAAGACCTTGTAGGTCAGCCTTCAGTCCTCCTCTAACTGTGCCAGTTTTTCCACATATTATCAGATTTGGTGATGACGGTCCCTTGGGTTGATTTAGGTTGAATTTATAATGTTTTTTTGAATTGAATTGCTCTATTTTTTTATTATAATAGAGCGGAGCTGACTCAAAGGACAAAGCCGTGTCTGACACAAAGCTGTAGCTCTGGACTTCCAGCTGAAGATGTCCTTGGCACTCAGCAGGATGGCTTCAGGCTTTCTAAATTTGCACAAGAAGTTTTTTTTTTTTCTTTCTAATTCAGCAGCTTTCTCCCAAAACATTGGAAGCACATTTGCATTTCAAGTTTTCTTTGCCTCCCAGCCTTCACTGCTCTATAATCTGATGAAAGGTCATCAAAGCCTGTTTGTTCAGAGTGAAGTTACAGTGTATGAACCATAATTATTACAAGAAGCACAAGCGGCTTCATTAGTGTTGTCCCTTTATGTCCTTTAATGTAATTATCTTTTAATTTTCTCTGTCTACACCAGATGCCTTTCACACACTTTTTTTTTTCTTTTATAAACCCGACTCCCAACAATAAGTCGAATCAACCAATAGACTTCTTTTAATGATGTGGTTCCTGCTACATTTAAATTCACCACACACAATCGGGCGTGCTGCTTGCGAATTAGTGTATTAATCTCGGAAATCATGATTAGTTTTAAATTAAATAACAGAAACTCACATGTGAAATTATGACGGTGTCTCGATATCTGTGCTCTTTGGGACAATCTTCAATAATAAAATACAGTCAGTGATATTTAATGTATTCCCTTTTTTAAAATGACTCAAAGGCAGAAACATTGTGTTTCTTCGTATGAAAGCAAATAAGTGTGGCCAACTTTATAGAGTTGCTAGAATGACATTGTTCAGATATCCGGTTTATCCTGTAATATCTTCAAAAAGCTTTTCTCAAATTATCATGCACTGATTATCAGCTGATAAAGGTCACATCAGCCGCCTTCACTCCATTTAAGAGGGTTTCCCTGCCTTTGCCTCTACGTAACAAGTGACATGCTGGCATTATAGTGTGTTATAAACCATTTGTTAAACGTATATACTGATTTATGAATGTATATATTGATTATAAATGAAAAATAAGGGGAATTTAAATAAAGTTTTACCAGTGTTACGACCTTTCTGTCTAGGGGAAAGCACGACGCGTAACATAAAAAAAACTGTACACAAAGACAACAAAAAGGAGGCGGCGAACCAATAGCAATGCGGCAAATGCAGTATTTATTTACACACACGAAAAAATGAGGAACACCATTAACCAGCAAATATAGTAAAAAAAAAAAAGAAAAAGATGGAAGCAACTTAAACGTCAGGGTCTCCAAGGCCAAAACAACAAACAAAAGAACCCCGCTCTAATTAGAAATGAAAAGTCTTCTTTAACCTACAGAATGGGGAAAAAAAAGACAATGCTAATGCTAAGAGTGCCGATAGCACAAGAGTACAAACAAAAGGGGTTCACAAGCACCAGCCCATCCATCAGCTCAGCAGCAAAATGGCCGAAACACTGGTTCAAGGGGTTTTTTTATATACAGATTCACTGATGAGTGAATGCAGGTCAGGTGCAGACAATGCGATCACAGGGGAAGGGCGTGGCAGACCTGAAACACTCTTCCACAGAAAGAGGTGGAGAGAAGAATCAGTGGCCGTAACACCAGTGTGTTTTTAGTTGGTTGTGATCAGTATCGTTGAAAAGTCAGTTGACCAGTTTCAATGACAAACATCCCCTTTGACCTCTCAGTGTCAAATGAATGAAATCACAAAGAAACACAGTCATTCAATCCATCAGTCAGTTACACGCTGAGTCCGTCAGTAAGTGCGAACTCATCCGTCAGTTTTCCCACCAGCAGATTTAAGCTTGTGTCAGAAACTCCTCCTGACAACAGAACCCCCCACTGAAAGATATTTTAGTCCCGCAACAGCTTCACGCTCCGTCTGGAGGTTCAATCTATTGCAGAAAATCGATCTAATGTATGCCTTCTTATAACCCGCCTCTTCACCAATCACACTAAGGGTGTCTGAACACGGGTGTAATTACAGCAGTACATTTCAGTCTGTTTCTATTAACCTCAGTTCATTTCTCTCCTCCTCTCTCATCCGCTTCGATAGCTAGAGGTGCTCACAGATTTTAACAGCAGGTAAACATTTTCTCTGTTGACTCTGGTATCATTCTCACTGTCCTCAGTGAAATGACTGCAGCATCTTCTTCTCTGTGGAAAATATCTGCGGGCAAAACTTCACCGCCGCCTCGCCAACTCCTATTTCTCTATTAATCTCTTTCCGAGCGTCTCGCAGTAAACAAGACAGTCGTGCAAACCTTTTTTATTCACTTAAAAAAGACGGAGATAATCATCAGAAATGACAAGATTGTCGCGTAGCGCGTTGTCAGATCCAGAGAGCTCAATTATCTCAACCAAAAAAAATAAACTACTGTATATAGACAACTAAATAAATGCCAGTTAGTGGGACTTTGTGTTGAGTTTGTTTCAAGTTAAAACTCAACTCAGGATATTTTCTTCACATCAGGAGAATATGCACGCTGGGAGATAAGATATTAGATCAACATGACATTTTGACTAAAAGATATTTGCCAGACACTGATGTGAGATAAACACTCATTTGTATATTTTTTTTTCATATATTTGAGAAAGCTTAAGAAGCTCTGCTGCCCTTTATCATGAAACAGATGTTTCCCAATTCTGAGGCTGTTATTGTGTCGGGGAAGATAAACTAAATGCAGCTTCAGACAATTCACACTGTTTTCATGTATATTTTTATTCCTGTCTGACGCTGCGTGAATAAATCTCAGCTGAGTAAAGTGAACAGAGATCTGAAATGAAACAAAAAGGAAAGAGTGTTTCCATTTCTGAGGGTGTTAAACACCTCAAGAAGTGCAGATGTTTCATGCTTTATAGTCATTTTTGCTTCCAGGATTCAGAAGAGAGAAGAAAAAAAAAATCAATTTCCCCTGTGAGGGTGATTTTTTTTTTTTTTTTTTCCCCTCCCATTATTAACACCATGACTACAGTATGTATCTCTGTTGTCATCACTGATCGATGCAGCTCCACTGCTGGCACAAATATCAAAATATGAAACCCAGCTGTCAAATTTATACGGAAATATCCGAAATGTGACGTGTGAATGGTTTTCTATGAAAACAGAGAAAAGAAAAGTTTTGTTTTTTGTGGATTTGTTTTTCTTATTTAAAGACAGATTTCAAACTTATGTGGTAAAAAAAAGTAAGTAAGTAAAAGTAAAAGTCTGCAGAGTCCCTCTCAGTCTTTAAGAAAAGACTAAAGACCCAGCTCTCTCTTAATGGAAAAAGAAAAAAAAAATGCACTCTTATCGTTGACTTGTTGGCATCTACGTCCTGTTGGGCCCAAACTTAAGCTTTATGGCACTTACTCGTGTTGTTGTTTCCTGACTAGATCCCTGCTTGTGATGTATCAAACTCATATGTACGTCGCTTTGGAGAAAAGCGTCTGCTAAGTGAAAAATGTAATGTAACACCTTAAAATTGAAGGCGCTATCACAGTCATAACATATTTCTATATGCACATACTTGCATGTTGTGTTTTCTTATGACAAGAAAGGGAAAAAGTGATTTAAAGAAACCTTATGAGGCGACCTTAAGATGCACTACATGGGATAAAATTCTTGTTTTTTTAATATAAGGTGCTTACTTGTCATACCTGGGAGAGTTTTGGCATGTACCATTTTTGAATTAAGAGCGGACCGTCTCAGTCCGCAGGAGGAGGCATGCAGGACTGCGTTGATGGACTTTACTAGAAAAATGGAGATTCTCCAGAGACAGTCCTGGTTAATCCTTTAGATTCTTGGTCATGGGTGCTCATAATGCATTGAGGTGTAAGCGAGAGAGATGAAAAGGTAAGAGGTCTGTCTGCCGGAGCAGGGAAATAATAGACTTCAGCAATGCTCATGCTTAAAAAGTGGAGACCATCGTGCTGCGCCTGCTGTGAAATTGTAATGAAAACAGCGACCTGAACAGCATGGCACAACAAAATGCAGCTAAAGCACAGCATCCTGTACTTGTCCTGGGCAGTTTCTATCCTCCCTCCTCTCTGCCCTCAGTTCTTACCTTCCTGTGCCGTCTCTGGTTTTCCTGCCTGCGTGTTTTTCTGCCGTTTCTCACCTGCCCGCCACATGACCCCCTCTCCCCCTTTGTCTGAGAGGAGTCCAACTGCTGACCAATGTCTCTGTCAGCGAGCCCTTCATTTGTTTCTGTGTCGGCAAGCCCACCATTCAAGTTCCTCTGAGCATTTCAGGTCTTCAGAGAATCAGCAGGAGAGACTCCCCGTATTCCTGCGGGTTTGATTTGTGGAATTGATTAGAATTTGGTGGTCGAAAGGTCAAAGGTCAAGGTCACTGTAACCTCACAAAACACTTTTTTTTTAGGTCATAACTCAAGAATTAATGCTCTAATTGTGACTCATTCTCACAAAAATATCTAATAAGATAAAACAATGAAGTGATGACCTTTTTTATATCCAAAAGGTCAAAGGTCAGCTTTACTGTGACATCATAATGCTCCGCAGAAACACTTTTCTGGTTGTTATTCATTATGCAGGAACAGAAGGGGGAGATTGTGATCACGTTTCGCATTTGGTCAGATACTGAATCGGTGACATTAATCTTAGACGCCCACCTTGAAAACTGTGGTGATTGTTGACAGGAAGTGAAACTGCACAGAACGAGTTTTTCCTCCAGAATAATTTCATCCTCCCAGGAGTCCGAGGGAGTCCAGCCACCCGTCCCCCACAGTCTATCTGGCTTCTTTTCTTTCTTCCCGCCTGTCTGCGCACCATGTTAGCCAGACAATATTCTGGGTAATTGAGCTATTTTGGACAAAACTCTTCTTATTATTCTCTGCACTATACAGCGTAGTTATAGTGATACAGTGAAGGAGAACTGCACATTGGCAGCGGTGACTGAAATGAAGAAACCAATCTACATCCAATAACATCGCATTACAACAGAAAATCTGTCCAAGTAAATCATATTAAACTTGTGCATTGATTATGTATGAACTCCATGATTAAATCCTCACTATAGTCGAGCGGCTGCTCCCTAATAATAATGAATTGGGTTGAGACAAGTTTCAAATGAAAAACACTTTTAATGAAGGTGAACCGAAATGCTATTTTCAGGTTTAATTAAACCTTTTCCCCTCTTTTCCTCTAATGAGGTCATTAATGCACAAAACTGGTGAATCTCTGGTGGAGCCCATTGACACTCCAGTTATCTGCAGAGCGGCTATTGATGAGTTGATTAATTACTTCTAGACACCGTTCAAAGATCAAATCTGAGACTCTCTTCACAAAAAAAAAAAAAAGCGAACTGCACAGATTGATCAATAGATTATCAGAGAGGATATCATCTTACTGTAGCACATGGATGTTATGTGCGTCACTGCCTCACAGTTCAATACCATAAATGCAGTAGTGACCGTAAAAACATCTGTAATTAATACCGCCCCCAAAAAAACAAAACTGCTTTTTGGCCATTTAAACCTCACTTATCCAGGACCTTTGACCCTGATAAATATGTAATGTTGATGTTGTAGAAATTTCTACTAGCTTGCTTATTGTTACTCGCCAGATAAGATCAGTAATTACTTTACCAGAAACTTGGCTTAATGAGGATTTAGTTTATCTTTATCCATCAATTTATTCACAAAACAATTTTAATTTCATTGAAAGAAAAGAGCACAGCTTTAATTTAGATAAGACTGACGTCGAGCCATTGTTCATCGAAATTCCCAGATGATGGTAAAAGTATTATAATTGGATATATTTATAATAACCACCTGATTCTCACATCAGCACTTTCATAGACGCCCTCTGCTGCACCCTGGAAATGATACGCATGTGTTACTTCGCGATTTCAATTTTAACCTCCACGAAGATCAGCTGTTGATTTTCTCAATGTACTTTCTTCAACTTATTCTTCACACACCTATTAGAATAACAAGCTCATCTGCTATGCTTATTGACAACTTATTTATTATTTAGATAACACTGTCAGTGCAGGATTATTGTTGACTAATGTTTCTGATCATCTTTCAGCTTTTCAGTTGATTCAGACCAGGGTCAATAAGCACAGCAAATCTAAAAATACTCAAAAGTCTTTCAAGTCTTGTTGATAAATGTTTCATGGGAAGAAGTTTTATAATCAAGCAAGATGTTGAAAGAGTCTATCACACATTCTCAGCTGTTTTCAATTCTGTTTTTCATTGATTACTGGGAGGAAAAACAAATTACTCCACAAATGAGAAACTTCAGGTGAGTGAAGTGTTTATGCAAGACTCTCAAAGTATTTGTCAAGAACAACATCCATAAAAAAGATTGTGTATCATAAAGAACAAATTATATAAGAAGTGTGTTATGAATCTCACTCCTCTATAAGAAGAATAAAAATAACTTTACCCAAATATTAAGAAAAGCCAAAAAATTCACCCCAAACCTCCAAATATGATATTAAATCATCATAGAACCTCATCAATCAATTACTATGTGGAAAAAAAAAGCTCCTGTAGTCGAGCCATCCGAAACGTCGGGGATTGATGGAGTTCCTCTTAACCTCAGGGAGAAAGCTGATGGTTTTAATACATTTTTTATAAATATAGGATTTTCCTTAGCCAAGAATTTTAATGATTGTGGTGAGACTCCGGCTGATTTAATCACACCTGAATTTTCCTCCCTTTGCAGTTTTGAGCCGCCCACCGCTGAAGAAATAAATAGTATTATTATTGAAGTTAGAGGATTCTGCTGAGAGACATGATTGAATCAGAAGTTACTTGATAAAAGAAAATATTAATTCAGTCATTGAACTTCTTACTCACATTTTATTTTTTTCCTCTTATCTTTACCAACAGATGAGTTTACAATTTCCAACCTGCTACCTCGTCAGTGTTGTTTATGGAAGACTCTCGCAGCACGTAGCCGAGAACGACATCCTGTACAAACATCAATATTGTTTTTGGAAATAAATACTCAACAGGATTGGTATTTCTGCAGCTTGTTAACAAGATTTCTACTGTCTAGGATGAGAAATAAATTGCACTCGGCATCTTTTTTAGATTTATCCAAAGCATTTGATAAAATTAATGGTAATACTCCAAGCTTGACAAATATGGACTACGGGATGTTTGAAAAAACAATAAAGAACGATTTGTATCCATAAATGGTTGCGTTTCTAATTGATTAAAATGACCTTGTGGATTACCACAAGGTTCTATTCTTGGCCCACTTCTATTTTACAAACATGTTTTTTCCTATTTTACTTGCTGATGATACTCATCTCATAGCCACTCATGATGTTTTTAAAGCAGCTATCCAGCATGCAGACAAGCGACTGTCCTTCATTTCTAAATGGTTTTGGATGAATAAACTTACTCTCAATGTCTAAAAAACTAATAGCATGTTTTGCAATAAAAACAAAATATATATTATATAATAAGATGAGGCTCAAATGATGATAATCATAAATGATACGGAAATGTTTCAAGTCCAATTTACAACTTTCTTAGGTGTTATCATAGATGAAAGATTAACTAATGTTAAGGTTAATGTTCATAAAAGGTCAATGAAAATGATTAAATATTCTCTGATTCATCCTTCTTCATAGTCTAATCTCTCCATATTCCAATTATTACAATATTGTTTGGGTTGCTACATGTCCTTCATACCTCAATCAGACACTTTTAATAAAAAAAAAAATGAATCTGCACCTTTTTGTTTAGTGAATTTAAACGTTTGTTATTCTGTAAATCCTCTTCAAGCATAATGTGTTTATGTTTAAATTCATATCTCACACAAAGCAAAACCTTCCAGGTACATTTAATATTTGTTTCCTTTTATTGTCAGACATTCATTGTTATTCAACGAGGCGCTCAAACAAACTTTCATTTACCTCAATGTCGCACTTCCAATCATCACTTTTTCAAATTAAACATCCTCATCGCTGGAATTCACGAAGTACAACTTTGAAGTCAGCATCTTTTTTTTTTTAAAAATGTCTTTTTCTCTAAACATAATTTTATGTGACTGGATATGTATTACATCTCTTACACATTTAAAATGTGCAAATTTCTCCCTTGATTATTTTTCTCTCCTTTTCTGCTCTTCATGTTTTTTTGTCTATTTGATGTTGTCTTGTTTTTATGACTCGCTGTGTTTTTTAATGACTTGTTGAAATGAAGTAGAAGACTTTGTCTAAGCCCTCTGGGCTTCTTTCCTCTCCTGCATGATTAATATAACTTTTGTTTTACTGTGTGATATTTGATTGTAACCTCTATGCAAATAAATAAATTAAACTAAACTAAATGAAGTGCTGAATTATGGGGATTGTAACACCCAGTAACACTCACATCAGAAATTTCAACCACAAAAATGGGGAAAAAAAGGGAAAACTGATGATTCTTCAGAAACGTGGATTTTTGTTTTGACTTCATCAAACACCATTTTTATTCACTGCACTGCATTTATTCCAGTTGAATAGTTTCCAATGCTAATTTCTGCATTCAGCCATTCAAGTATGACCTTGAAACAGAGGAAAACAGAATATTTACATTTATTAGATTGACTTCCTTTTTATTATTTTGAGTTTTATTTATTTTTCTTATCTTATGTAACCACAGGCGAGTGGAAAACTGTCATGTCTCATTCCCAGAAGGGGGAAAAAAACAAAAATTTTGGTCACAAAAAATAGTTTTGTCTGAGCGGAGCTGTTGTCTGTTGCTGTGTAATCCAGCAGTAAGCTTGTTAATTCCTGGCAGAGACTGGCTGCGGTGAACCGACTAACATCGACTGTCTGAAGCTTCAGGAGGCTGCAGCCCAGGCTGATCGGCTTTGCTCTAAAACAACAGAAACCTGAGTTGCCCCGAAAGAGGAACCAACAGGATTAGTGAAGGCGCTGTGTGTAGTTGCCAAACTTCAATGTTTCAAGGATAAAACAGTGGAAGGTTATACTGAGCTCACTTTTAATGCCACTTGGATCTTCTTTCTTCTCTGACATGGTTTCATAAATCCAGGCTTATAAAACACCTTGAGTTTCATAAGCTGTTATTGCGCCAGGCGAGTTGTGTAAAAAACAACATTCATATTTATAGCGTCAGAAGGGAGTCTCTACAAGGTGAGTGAAAGTCTGACAAGATAACTCAGATCCGTTCACCACCATCCAGTGCTCTGACCCAGAGCAGAAAGGGGCTCAATACCTTTCTCAAAGGTCGTGGAGGTATATAAGCAACGTAGTGGGCGGTCGTGGCCTAGAGGTTAGTGAAGCGAGCACGTAACTGGAAGATTGTTGGTTTCAATCCCCAGACCAGCGGGGTAAATCTGTGTGGGGGAAGTGAACTAGCAGAGCAGACAGCACCTTCGCTTAAGCCTTCCGATTTCTTTTTCAGGGCAGGTTTCTCACGTTAACTGCTAGATTACACAGAAACAGACAGCATCTCTGCTCTACTTCCTGTACTCACACTCAAAAACTGTTCTTCAAGAATACGATCACCTATAGAGCTCTGCGTGGTCAGCCACATCTGTGCATTAGTGATCTTCTGCAGCCTTTTGTCATCAGCAGGTCTTTAAGGTTCTCTGATCAGGGTTTTGCTGGTTGTTATTTGATCTAGGCTTAAAACTAAAGGAGACTTTGGAACCTTTGGACTTAAGATCTGTGGACTCTGTGGACAAGAAGCAGCAAGACTTGCCTTTATGTAATGTTTTCTATTTAAGTCTGTTTTTATTGTGTCTCATGTCTGTATGTACAATATGTTTATGCTTTATTTCTTCTGTGAAGCACTTTGTGACGTCTCTGCTCTTGCAAATGTGGCGACTTATCACATTTCACTAGTGATTTTTTTTTCTAGAAACTAGTGACTGAATTCAAAGATGTGCTGACGTCAGTGTTTCTCATTCCTATAGAGTCTGTACAAGTAGCATCTCTGCTAGCAAACAAATGTTCAAATGCTAATTGGTTGCTATGTCAAATGGTTATTCAGCTTATTCACTTTCTTCTTTCTGCTGAGAGTTACAGTAGATAAGAAGATTAATACCAACCTCATTTCTGTCAATAAGCACTGAGTTGGAGTCTTTATCTTAGCATGAAGACTGGAAGCAGGGGGGAAAAAAAATACCCTGGCTCCCCCAAGAAGTCTCAAAGTCCAAAAACCTGCCGACCACCAGCACCAGAGTTTTAAACTTTGGCTACAGATAGACTGGGGACGTTGTTCTTACTGTGTGCAAACTTAGAGGTGGTGCAGTTGCATACAGTATAAAGCTGATGGAAAGTCATGAATGGGCACAAGTCCGCCTGGAGCAGCATGATCTGAAACAAAGAGGCGTCTGCATGGGGTGAAAATGTGTTAACTTGAGCAAAAAAATTAGCATTTGGGGATGTATGAAATAATGGTTGCCCCATAAACAGAGAGAGGAAAAAGGAGGAAAAAGGAGAAACATGTGCACAGTTGGTAAAATCGTTTGTGTTGGATAAACACCGACTGCACAAATAGTCCAAGTGGACAAATTCATGTGAGAATTTCCTCTGCTTTCTCTCTGAACACACTTTTACAATATTGACTTCTAACTACTGATTTTTTTTTTCTCCCCCCAGAACCAACAGTGATGAAGACACAGAGCTTCAGACACACAAGAAACCACTATCTCAACAAAACTTCCCTCTAAAATCAGATAAAGAAAAGCTCACCTGCACTCCAGGAAGCGACTCTTTGAGGAAACCTGCTGCCGTCTTCATCATCTGACGGGCAGCCTGCAGGCATTTCGCACCATCTGTCGGGTTTAGGATTAAACAATACTGAACTATCTATTCTTGAGGCTCTCTTACACACACTAACAATCTACCTTCAACACATAAAAGAGGTAGAAAAAAAAAAAAAAGAAGCAAAGTCTGGATCAAATGTGTCGGGGACTTTTTGTGCATTTTTTTTTTTCAGTCATTAATTCTTCGAGAAGTTCATTAAATCCAGACAGCAGAGGTAATTATATAAGTCATTAAAGTGCATGGCTGGTAGGTGTTTTTCGTCAAATCCCTGATTAATATTACATATTCTTAGATTTGATCTCGTAAGATAGGGACTTGATTAATTATCGATCGTCAGAGGATTATGTCAGGAAAAACGTGAGGATAATTCAAGTACTGTTCATTTCTTGTCAACATGGAAAGGAGTGCAGCTTGTCCCAGAGGATTTCACGTCATCATATCAAGGCAATGAGTCTAATTACAGCGTAGAGTCTTATTATCAGCCGCCAATCACTGATCTCCTAAGTTGCGCAGGGTTAATCAGCTCTGGCACGTGTTGTCTTTTAGATAGGACAAAAATCCAGACTCAGTAAAACTATCGCCGCTCCCCGTTAACACACCTGCAATCCCATTTTACACACTGATTGTTTTTAGGATACAGGATGAACATCTCAACATCTCTATAACGCCTTGATACTGACAGTGTTTGGCTGAGATGTTGCTACAAGTGTTTTTTTTTATATAAATTCACTTGAATAGACTCTATACTGTCGACTGTTTTGCTGCTTAGAGGCAAAAAGAGAAAACAGATTCGGAGGTTGTTTGTCATCACTAACCTTAACCTCTGACCCCTCTTGAGGAAAATAGCACTTCTTTCACTCCAAAGGACCATTTTGTTTCTATGTACTCATCACAGTGACAGGAATAGATATACCGATACGCAGCAAGTCCTCCAAATTTAATGACAAAAGATGTCGTTAGTCCACGCACTCCTGAGCAACTCACACTGTGTTTGTACTTGTTCAGTTGATGGTGATGCTCCCTTTTTCGGTAAGGGTGGATGATGGCTGTCCCTGCTCCTTACAGATAGCACAGAGGGTCACTCATTGTTGCATTCATGGTGCTAAAATCACGAATAAACTCATTTTTTACAGTATGGTAACTGACAAATAATCATGCAGATCACTAAGTTTGTAAACCCTTAAGATGCACAAGTGACTGGAACCCACACTTTTCCACAAGTGGGTCAAAATGACCCATATTGTGCTTGATAGAATAATAAAGATAAGTCATTTTCATAATTTTGGTTAAGAGTAATGATTTGTATTATATTTTGCTCCATGCAAGAATGAGTTCACGTTTGAAATATGTTTATTTTTGAACATTACTAGGAAACCTTTATTGCCACTATTGCTAAAATCAAGCTGTTTCTCTCTTTCAAAGATCTTGAGTAAGTCACCTTTACATACTCCCGCTTGGACTACTGCAACTCCCTGTATACTGGGATTAGTCACCAGTCCCTGTCCAGACCCCATATACCCTGGCATCTCACCACTGGCTGCCTGTGTGGTTCTGCTGTTTGTTTATAAAGCCCTAAATGGACTGGTATCAGACAAGAAGACATGCACAAATCATTTTTTAAAACATGAACAGCAATGGGAAATCACTGATTTCAGTATTTTGAGACTAGAAAAGTTGAAAGTGTTTGTGCGGCAGTTTGTGCAGGGTCATTTCTTATAACGCCTGTGCTTCTAGTAAATAGAAAGATTTTAAGTACTGAAGTGGAAATGAGTCTTTTTCTTGCTGTTCAGACTGTGTTGCATCATCGGGTGTAGGATTACAAGTGAATGAAAAGAGCTTGGTGAAAAATATTACTGAAAAGAAAAAAAGGTTTTTAAAACGTTTAAAGGCTTTAACTGCACATCTGCACCTAAAGTTAGACGACAAGATCAACCACAATGGACCAGTATGCAGGATTTAGTGGCATTTTGCAATGAGGTTGCAGTTTGCAACCAAATGAATACCTCTCCTCTCCCCCTCCCCTTCCAACTGACCTTCTCTAGAGGCACTGTTTGGTTTGTCCATTCTGGGCTACCGTACAAACATGGCAGTGCAACATGGTGTTCTCCTTGAAAGGGGGGCCTCCTCCCTCTGTAGATATAAAGGGCTCTTTCTAAGGTAACAAAAACACGATTCTTACTTTAAGATGATTAGACACATAGCTATGAATGCTAGATACCACTAAACTCTACGTCCTTCACCTTCTTAAAGAAACAACTATAAACTTTAAACAAACATAAATGTATCATGAACACAGGATGGGATACATCAGTGCGTTGGTAACCAACAGCGTGACTCCGAGACACCGAAACAGAACAGCGGGAACTTTCTGTGCTTCTCTGCCAAACATAAAATGTGCTACATGAATAAATTCATTACATCTAAATAAAACTGGAACATGATTCACAGAAAGACATGCAAAAATGGTATCAGTTGCATTGAAATGGAAATCTATTCAAATGTGTCTCCTGTCATATGTTTATGATCTGCATAACAGGCTTTAATTAATCTCACTCTGCGAAAACCAGAGAGAAATCATGGTGTTTTTAGAACATTAGTGAACATTTTTATAACTGTTTCTAGTGTAGTTTGATTCATGTGTGATTTAAAAGAAATCATTTTGTTGTGACTTACATAGTTGCTTTAACTGTCAAGTGCTAAAAGTCTCTACAGGAATGTTTTTTTCAAATCAGTTTTCATTATCAAGGACAAGAAAACCACACAAGTACATTTAAATAAGCCTTACTGGCACCTCAAGACACACACACATACATGCACGCACATGCATATTCACACATAAACACACTCCCTCCCTCCCTCCTGCTCCTCCATTTTGATGTGTTATTGATAAGACTGCAGGCCAAAGCCATGGCCCTCGGTTGGTTTCTGAAGGTTATAAACAAGACGTTATGCAGTTTGTATGGGAACACTACAGTCAGGCTCAACCGCTCGCACAAATTGGAGCAACCTCAAGAGAACATCACAAATCTCCACCCACACTGTAGCGCCTGAAGTCAAGTCAGTTTTAGACAAGTATCACAAATCTGCCTTGGTGGGTTTTACAGTCTGTACAGTATACATCCGCCACCCTTGAATCGGTTAAAGAAAAAAAAACATTTAATGGGGAAAAAATAGGAAAAAATCAGCTCAAGCTCATTAAACCATTGCAAAAGAAGAGCGATGATGTAATTAAAAGAGCGCCAGTCGAACCTCAAACTGTGAAAACATGATGGAAATACGGCATGTATGTTGGTTTCGTGTGGTAATTTGAGGAAAGTTAAAGTCTTCTTATTGGTCCACACAGATTGCCTGCAGCTATTTGCAGCTTTTTGTCTCTTCAAGTTGAACAAATGTTTCAGTGGACATTATGTCACATGCTTCCTGCGCTTCATGCATTTTATTTTTATCGAAACACTGACTTCTCTATCTCAGCCAAGTGTAAAAACTTTTTTGCAATATTTAAACATTTTTTTTTCACATTTTCAGCCATTTTTATGTGCAAATTCAAAAAGCCAGTGAATGAAAACACACCTAGCTGATGCGCCTGTTGTTGGTTAAATCTCTGTTCAGTCCTCTCTGTGAAGCTATACTGAGTTTTAATACAGCTGATCTCATAAATCGCTCTCACATAAATATTTTTTCAGTTTCTGTTGTCAAACAACTGAATGAGCATAAAAGTGATTATATCTTGTTTTTATAGATGCTTCCTGTTATCCAAGTGAATGGTTGATTCCTGCATCGATGCACTGAGACATCAATCAAGTCGTGATTTTGTAATTGTATTGTCGTCTGACAAAACAAACATGCAGTAAAGAAAGTTTAACATGTGATTGGCTTTATCATAGTTTATTATAAGATCATGTCAGAATGATCCACTCTGGAGAGAGTTTTCAGAGGTGTTATATATGCTAAGGGTCAACATAATCTGATATCACGGTCAAACTCCAGCCTCTGCACAGCACCCACATTATTGCCCCTCCGCCTCGATACCACACATACACACCCACATGAAGCTGTAACGTTACTTATGTGATAACAAGCAGTCACGTTTTTTGAGTTATTTCTAGAAAGTACAGGGAAAAAAAACGCATAACTCAGAGTGACATTTCACTTAAATGGGACTTTACTTCACAGCAGACAGAGGACCAACCCCCTTATTCCCATCCTCACAGCTTATAATTCTATACATCAGTGTACAGTACCCAGAAGAGCTGACTCCTCTGTGAAACTCCTTGATTTCTCTCCCTCTCGTCTGGCAGCCAGCAGCTTGATCTCTGCTCCGCTCTCAAAGAAACTCTGAGTGTCTTTTCTGTTTCAGCCAACTGGCCGGCCGGTCGGGCAGCAGGCCTCCAACAGTCTGCAGCTGCTGCTGTGAATATAAAGTAGAGTCAGAGTGCATCGATCACCGACTCGCTCCATCTGGTATTCAACATAAATACGAGTGTGGACAAAAAGGCGAGGCAGTGGCTCAGGATCAGCGGCAAGCTGACTCTTCATGACACTTTGAGCCTTTAATGCTTCAGTTTAGTCCGTGATCTACTAATAACTCAGAGCACACCGTGGCTTTGACCCCATATAATAAATACTGATGGCTATTGGAATCATTTCAAGGTGAATGCTAATGATTAGCTGTTGAAAGTTAGCACAGTGAAAACACTATTCACATGTACTACATTTACTCGTAATCTCTTTTTTTATCTCCTTTTTTTTATATACACACCCAAAACAGCCTCTCGCTCAGCTCATTCTCATGCCTCTCTCCTTTCTGTTTTTCAGAAGTCCATTCAACATCTCTATTTAGCTATTTTGGAAGTTACCATGGTGAAGAAAAAACACTCCATTGATGACGGTGCGGGTGCAGAAGTAACGTGTTGTCTCTCCGCAGGGATCAAGTTCAGGTTCAAGTTCATCTCTATTGACATGTGTATTAAAAATACAATGATATATTTATGCTCCGGTTCTCTCTGCCTTAACATAGAGGACAAATCATCCCAAAACATCCAAAAAAAAAACCTCACTACAGACCTACACATGTACACAGTGCATTCATATGTACACATTATGAACACAATATACAGTACACCATAACAACATAGTGCATATGACGTCAGCTGTTCAGAAAGCTGACTGCCTGTGGAAAGAAGTTGTGAGTGATTTGATGTTCTGGTAATGTTTGTTAGATGGAAGGAGCGAGAACAGAACATGAGCGGGGTTGGCTGGTGTCCTTAATGATGTTTTGAGCTTTCCTTTTGCAGCAAGTGGAATAAATCCTGTTAAGTTGTGGTAGCTCTGTGCCAATGATTTCTGGTGCTGTCTTTACAGTCCTTTGTAGCAATCTGCAGTCCTGAGCAGTCAGGTTGCCAAACCACACTGTGATACAGCCTGTCAGCACAGTGGTACAGTGATAAGAGTTCACAAGAGTTGTGGTGCTCATACCAAACCTCTTAAGACGCCTCAGAAAGTACAGTCTCTGCTGTGCTTTCATGAAGATGCAATTGATGTTGACAGACCATGTGAGGGTGTCTGAGACGTGTATGCCAAGAATCCTAAAAGCATCAAAAACTTCAACAGATGATCCATTGATGGAAATAGAAATATGATTTTCTCCTCTCCTTTCCTGATTCTTTTGTCTTATTGACATTTAGAGAGATGAGCATGTATCTCTGAAAGTCATCACTGGAAATATCCATTCAGAGTCTGATGACAGCTTTGACCAACTAACTTTGCAGCTCAGAGACAGAAATCCCTTTTGTGAAATGTTTTTGGCAGAAACAGGGAAGATGGTTCAGTATTGAGGGACCCTTTGGGAGTCTCTGGCTGAACGAGTGCTCAATCAAATACAAGCATAGAGGTGTTTACTCCATTTCTGAACATGTTACTCAGCTTAGTTTGATTCATTTGGCCAAGTGAGAGTGAGGCCATCTGGACTCTAGCAGCACCACTTAGTTAGTCAGTTTAACTGATGAACCTGAAAGCTCAACTTTTATTCAAGATGAATGTGGAATAATCTGAACAAACTGCAGGAAACAAATCTGAATTGACAGAATTGTTAAATATTTTGGAAAATAATTCCCCAAACTGTCACTGACATTTTACTGGGCAAACTCAGTGTAACAGAGTACAACAAAACAAAAAAGTTGCAGTAGCATCAAATTTCAATGCCATACAGACATTGTGCAGATTTCATATTTTGACGTTTAAATGTGGCAGGACTTAGTCAGGCTCAGGAGAATTTCCTTCACAGTGTCCTCACTGCAGTTTCCCTGCTCTCTAAAAACTCTTTCCTTACTTATTATTCGCTCCATGTCATTGTCAGCAAACCATAAATTATGAACCATGTTTTGCTGTTTTGGGTCAATGACACAGATCAGCAGTGTCACTGATTTTCATTATTTTTGCGAAACTTACATTAGACTAAATGAAAGTTTGGCTTAACACCTAAAGGCGCCTACAGACTGTGAGATTTCAGCAATCTTATATGTTTATTGCAAGCCACACTGTGACTTGGATCTAATAAACTTGGGTGTGACATCAAGTTTGATGTATGATGATCACACCTACTGAATCTTAGGCTATGACGCAATTCAATATACAAGAAAACATCATCGGCATACGTCATGCATCTGCGCCGCTATAGTGGTAAACAATGAAGCTTAGCAAAAATCAAACTTTTCGTGTTACATCCTTTTTGGCGCAGTCATGACAACAGCTGGAAGACACATCACACAAACAAGGCTTCTGCTGCCACAACGAGATATTCTTCTTTGTTGGAATCCCAAACATTTCGTAGTGCTTGTTTTACCTCCATCATTGAGTTTAGTGTCTCGCTGCATTTCTATTGGTTGGTTAGTAGATGTAGGTTGTAGCAGCAGCCACATTGTGAGACTGTGAGTATTTTGTCCCAAGCTATCTTTGGTCTCAAGACCGTAACAATGGCCATCTTTGAACCTCTCTCACAGTGTGAAGTAGGACCACTGTTTTGAAGCCACGACCAAAGATATCGCAACGTTTCACGTCGGTCATCTTTCGTCTGGGACAGCCCAAAATCGCACAATATATACCCAGCTTAAGACCAGCTGACTCTTTGTGAAACTGGCCCCTGAAAGGATGTTGATTGACAAAATATTCTCAGATAACTCATTGGTCACAGTTCACTCGCTGTACAATAGTCATTACCACAAGGCCTAATAGTACAAAGACGTCTTTTTTTCTACTGTTGGAATAAAAATCTGGTCACACTTTACACATTTATTTGAAAGAATAATTTATTTAGGTTAGGCGAAAAGGTAATTTCTCTATGAAATGAAACAAATTGCTTATCTCATATTCCAATTGTGGCCCAGTTTTACTCACGACTGCCTTTCAGAGCTTTAAGGTCGAAGCAACAACTAATGTTCAATTAACAAAACAGAAATAGCATCATTCTAGTTTCTCTTTCCACAGAAGAAACTTAATCCATAAATAAAAACCTACCTCATGAAACTAAGATGATAAAGTTTTTTTTCTTCACTAGAGAAAATAAGAAGTTCAGGGGCTTTATTCATCTAGTTTCTGAAAATAGGAAATCACTAATAACTGGCCAGAAATGGAGAGGAACACATGTTTAGTCCTGTTTTTAGGACAAGGAGTAAGAGCATCATTTCAATTTTCTTAACATAGGAAATCACTCCTATCTCAGTCGATATTTAGGATATTCTGCGAGAAGAGAGATGTTTTACGAAAGCTTGATGAGAGTAAGTGTGTTGAAAGATCAGCATTTATACAGATATTGCACATATGAACACAATCATGTCCTCCTGGCTGGATAGGCTGCTGAATCTCAACTTCATTACAACAGCTAAAATATTTATATAAGCTCTTAAATCTTTTTTTTTTTTATCTGGGCTAGAGATAGGCTACGTTCACATGGTGCATTTCCCAGGACTGTGTGACATTGTATAATAGCAATTTTCCCCCTTATGTTGGGAACAGGAAATGTAGTTAAATGGGAATTGGAGAGCGGATGAGAAGATGCCATACAGTGGTGCACATATTTATATCAGAGAACTACAACATGTCATTGTAGTTTCTACTTTGTGGCTCTGAGTGTTATAAAACAGTGACATTGACATAATGAGTCTCCATTTCTGGGCTCCAAACTGTATACAAGAGTGCCAAGTTTCATGTTTTTATGAAAAAGTGAACATAATTTTCACATATCACCTGACGATAAGTCCTACTCTGAGGTTGGAGTATTTTCAGTCCCAAGTTTCAGTGATATTCCCGGGAGTGATTCGAAGACGTTTGATAAATATGGGCCCTGGACTCCAGAGAGCAAAGCTATTTGAGAAACAATGTGAGAATCAAACACTGAATCTATTGCTCTCTTCTCTTTCTCCGCTGCTAAATCTTGTGAATTTTCATTTTCTATTCCTCCGTATCTCTCTAACTCTCCTGCTGTGTGTCATCACTGTTTGTGTTTGACTCTCATTGTTAAGTCTTTCAAATCTTTCTGCGATGAGAAGCCTGCTGTTTCCTCTATGTTTTAGTACATCTCAGGTTCACATAGATTTAAAATGTCTCAGCCGGCTGATTTAAACATTAAACAGCCAGCTGGTTTCACTGTGTGCAGTGCGCCTGCAGGCTACCGCGGCGCGTGATGTTCATGATGAGTGTTTGTGTATGAGAACAAGTTGTGATCCCTTGTTTCTGACAGACTCTGGCTTCAACATTATCTGATTCTCCCAACAAGTCCTCCAAATTAAACAGACCATGCAGGTTGTTTGACCATGCACTCCAGAACGACCCATAGGAGCGTTAAATAGAGGAGCGACACTGCCTCTACTAGCAGTAATCTGTAGGACAACATCATTTGACTAATCACTTGTAAAAATAATGTTTTGTGATGCGACAATGCTGTGGTTAAGGTCTGGTTAGGTTTAGACACAAAAACCACTTGGTTTGGGTTAAAATCATCACTTGAAACCTGGTGTGGCTACTACTTCCTTAAAGGTAGGCAGCCTTTGTCATCATGGCAACAGCAGTTGCAGTTTCTAATAAAACTGTTTTGCAATTGGAAACAGGAAGCTAACAGCCGTCTCCTGTAGCAAAGTCCACTAAGTCCACTTTTTTGCAATTTAGTTTCCAACCTGCCACCCAACCCTCCACCTCAGAGGATGTAAATTTGTCACCTTATATAGACGTCATCTGAACTGCTCCACTTCTCCAGGTCATAAATACTACGGCCACTAGATGGCGTCTGACGTTACGATCTATTGCGTCCGTTTTCTCGGTCAGGACTTGGAACAGTTTGTTCTCGACAGGTTTTTTTTTAATCATCTCATTCCCCTGCTGTCTATAGTCTCAGTAGGTTTTCATTATCAGATTCCCCTGCTGACTCTCTCTGCATGCCTTCCCCTCTCCTCTGTTTTCAAGGCCTTTTCTTGACCATCTGCAGAATTCAACCAAACGCTTCTCCCTCATGAATGTATTAAGGTGATATTCATTGCTGGAGCCTCTCTGTTTAATATGACAGCATAACCTCGTCCCCAGGCGGCTCTGTGTTACACAAATTGGTCTAGAAACTCCTGCTGTGTGTTGAATCAATGTTGCTTTGACCCACCTGTTGTAATTATAACCACAAACCTCAGTTGAATGAACTTATAAATGCACTGCACCAATTACAGTTATTGAAATGACTTGCATATAGTATATTCTGACATTTATCAGGCATCTAAGTGAAAATTATACATACAAGATCATAAAAACAACATTTTTATTCTTAACATTAACATTTCCACACAGTCTCTTGCTAGAAAAGGTTACTGATGTTAAATTTAAAAAAGCTTGTATATGGTTTGATATTGGTTTAAAAATGGTCGGCAGGTGTTTATTCAGTAAATTTACACAAAAAGTGAGCTGCATCTATTAAAAATAATGTCTTTCTGGCTTCACCACGGGTTCCTTCATTTCTGTTTTCTCCTCTGCTTGACCCTGCAATACTTGATATTCCTCAGAAATGTATCTGAAACAGAGAGAGACCATAAGATTACAAGCCGATCAGATAAAATATAGTATACGAATGACAACATCACTCCTTTTTCTCCAATATCTCTTTTCCTCTGTGCATGTCATTGACTCAGACGAGCTGAAGAGACTGCAAAACTGTCAAATTCTATTGATCATGTCTAAATGATATATTGACGACGACTGCAAAGCAACTCAACCCTGGCACTAGTGGGCTATTGAACTGTCTAATAGCAGCGCAGGTAATTATTATCATTGTCGACTTACATTGTGGAATGCCAGAGGTCTCTCCTATCATGTTGCGTAACTCGATTTCTTTCAGCCTGATAGAGAGCTCGCAAATATCTTCTGCCTCGCTCCACGGAGCTGGCCCGGGATCCTCTGCTGTCACACTAAAGGCATCCAGAGGTCGGTAATCAGGCACCGCCAAACAGCCTAATGTTGTCCTGACTGCTGGAGCTTCAACCTGCTGAGTGGATGATCTGTTTCGATGAGCGTCATTGGCGAAATTCTCACCAGAATCTGCAGTGAGGATCATTTGATGAGGCTGCCTTGGTTTAGGCTGAATGAGAGGCCATATCTTTTTGTTTTCTGATGTATTGTCGTGGATAGAAGGGAAATAATTGACAGCAGCCATTTTCCTCAGCGAGTGCATCATTCTTGTTTTGATTCAAATTGGAGCGCATCCATAACAGTTCTAGAAGATGACACCTCGGCGGTTCCGCCACTTTCAACAGAATATAGTCTGAACTTTAATGATAAAGAAAATGAAATGTTTGTTTTTTTTGAGACCTGCAACAGGCCGTCCATTGTTATATAATGCAGGTATGACTGAATAGTTTTCAGGATCAGACCACATGATGTTTATGTCTTTCCAGATGGTCACCGTCAATGGTCATGGTCTTTCTGTGGCTTGTTCGACATCCTTCTTTCTGCCTTTTGTTTAAGAGGTTGCAAGAATATATAGGAATATATAAATATATATAGGAATATAAATAAAGATAGATAGATAGATAGATAGATAGATAGATAGATAGATAGATAGATAGATAGATAGATAGATAGATAGATAGATAAATAGATTAAGTTGACAATAAGCATCGTTTTTAGAAGCTTTATTCATATGTGATTCTCTTCTTTTGTCGCTGACTCTGAGCCAGTGTCATGACACTTGGCAAAGAGACATGTGAAGGTGAATTTGTATTATTTTTGCAAATTTGGCCGCTGCACCATCTGCCCAGCTAGTCTGTGTTTATTTGTTCCGAACAGCCAACCAGTTACAGACATTAGCTGTAATCTAGCTAGAAACGTACAAACCAATTGTATATGTGGTGTTCAGCTTCTGAATGATTTCAGGACTCTCCAGGAACTCCAGTTTCAGTTATTTTCCTCCAGTTTATTGTCTGTGTGTGATTATGAGCTCAGAAAGCCATGGAACAAAATGCAAGTTTTTTTTTTTTTGGCTTTGTCTGAGTTTGTGCCACCCAAGGAAAATATGCGTCTAATTGCACCCACTCGCATCTTCCCATTGACTTTGTATCCAATCTCACCACATCTAAACTTGCAATCTGTCTAAACACATTATTAGGCTATATGTTAAATCCCAACCAATCATAGCATGTCTTTATAAAGACCTGCATGATGTGAAAAGGAGATCGGGAAAGTGGGCCTGAGACAAACCTCCAGCATCAACGTGTGTCACATTAGTTGACAGAACCACAAATCGTCATGCTTGATGCTCATTTTTTGTTGCACATCTGTCACATTTTCAGACTGAACACAATATCAGTAACATGTTTGAAGAAGGAAGACCTAAAAGGGAAAAATGGATGGCACTGCAGCATCGGCTCAGACAAAATATACAAAAAAATATACACCCTAAGGACCCAATTTTAATAGCAATTGATATTTTCAAACGTGAATGGTGCCATTTGACATCTGTATACATGCCTCATCATATATTGTACAAACCTTTATTGATTTCATTTATTGTACTCCACTGCAGTAATTATCTATTGTGGCTTACTTCATGGACCACAAACACTACGCTGGTCTATTTTGAGAGCTAGACCTAAGGATCTTTAATGTCATGTAAAAGACTTGTATAATAGAGGAAAAGCCACCTTTGCATTCTCCACTTTATTTCTAGTCATTTAGAAATTTAAGCAACCAGAAATGGAGTTTATAGTTGAAGGTTCCTTACAGCAAAAGCTTTGTCAAGTAATGTTTATACTTTATATTTAGGTTTGACTTGCTAGAGAAAGTGAGAGAAAATGAAATATAGGATAACGGAAGAGTTTTATTAGAAATCCCCTAAAGACTTGTTTTAAGAAATATAAAAATACTCCACTTGGAATAATTATCTGTTATCTTGAAATTGCATCTACCTGTACTCTTCCTCCCTCACTGAAAAATTCAAGAATTTATGAATATGAAAAGTCTACCTAATGAAAAATCTCATGCAGCACTGGAGGCTTCAAGTTCCCACATCACGCTTGTGAGCGTTGTATAGCTACTGGACCACGATTGGCTTCCGTTACTTTTTGTGACGTCACACATCATTTATTTATTATTGAGACTCAAGGTGAGCCGCGGAGAAACTTTCCACCTTCAGCAGATGAATGTGAAAGCAGCCTTCCGGTGTCAAACTCTGCACATGAATCATTCAGTACAGTTAAGGTTAAACATTCAAAATGAAACGACAAGAAGGAAAAACGCATTTTTTTGGGAGGGGTGGAAGGGCGCCTTTAATATTTTATACAATGTGTGTGTGTGTGTGTGGATTTATGTGTGTGCAAGTCTAAAAAAAACTGCTAAATTCCTCTGCGCAACGTGTCTGTGACTGGCTGCCTGTCTTCTGGGATTTATTACCTTATTTGTTTGGTAAACGGTGATCAGTAAGTCTTTACTTATCCAGCAGCACCCGCAGAGGAAGACGGGAAACTGAAGGGACCAGTTCGGCAAAACAAACAGGGGCTTTGAAACAGCTTTTTATTAACGACCAAGGGTTGATCTTTTTGAAGAGGAGGAGGCGCACTGTGACAGCATAGTAAAACAACCTCTCTCTGTCTCTCCCTCTCTCCCTCTCTCTCCCTCCCTCTCTCTCTTCCTTCACTCGCGTTTGGGGAGATTTCTCTCGGAGCTGGAGAGGAGACTCTCTCCTCCAGCAGCAGCCGCCACCGCCGGGCTTCTCTCTGCAGCCTTCCTCCGCTTCATCATGGATCTGTGGACTAAAAGAGTCGCTGGGATTATCGCTCAGGTCGCCCTGCTTCTCTGCAGCTCGTACGGGACAACCGGAGAAGGTGAGCAGGCTGTGCGCTTTTTTTTTTTTTTTTTTTTTACTTTTCCCTGTGCGCCTGTTCGGACAATGCAGACCCGGAGAGGCGGCTTTAAACGGGGGGGCTTCATTACATCTGTCATCCTGCATGAAAAAATGCGAGGCTTCTGTAACTGGATGTAAAGATATCTTGTTGTTTGCTTCATCCATTTAGGAGAAAGCGCACAGCTTCCCATTTTTGAATACTGTGGCATTTTGCGCGTCTCTGTTACGCATCAGCGTTTAGTTGTAAAGGAGAAAAAAGGAGAGTTGAAGCAGTTTGATGTGAATTCTTGTGACTTTATTCTTTAATTCACAAGACATGGATCATTTTGACCAACGCAGTTATTCTTTATTAACGTTTAAAAGGAGAGCGTGTCTGTATTTTGTAGAAGACAACTTTTAAGCAACGTCCTTCCTTCATTTAACTTCATATCTATTACAGATTTGAATCCTCAATTTATTGATTATCGGGCTTATTATCATCGCAATTCTTCCTGGAAAGCTTTGCGTTTTTGGATCCTGCTGCGCAGAGCAGGTTTCCAATTCCCAGAGCTGAATGTTTGGCAGTAAATTGTCTCAGCTTTGTGTTTCATCCTCTCTTCTGCCTTGGCTGAAAGATGCATATTATCACATATAAACGTGTTAGATTCCAGTTCATCCACCGTGTGCGCATAAAACAACGTTATCACTTTGATTTCTGGTTAATTTGGTGCTCAGAACAGCATGATGGGTATCTGGGGACTGAGCCACAGTGTGTTTGTCAGTGTGCTCACACACTCCAGAGAGCAGTCGGGGTGTAAATATGTGTGTGAGAGAAAAAAAATGCAGGTTGGTTTAAGGGATGAAAGGTTGCTGGGTTGATTCTGTTACCTCTGTGATGTAGAAATGAAGGTACCTTCGTTATCCCAGCGCTGTTGACTTGTGTTGCACGTCAACATTGGAGCATTTCCAGGTCTGATGCTGTGTGTCAGTGTGTGAATGTGAAGCTCTCCTCCTCCGAGAGAGGAGGAGAATGAGAAAGAAAAGAGAGGAGAGGGGGGAATCCAGCTGGGGAAGCACATGGCAGAAAAATTCTTCCATCCCTCCAATGTTTGAGTCACTTGTGCACCTGCTTCTTGGCCTAATTTTCTCTTTTTTCACTGAATCCCCTTTGTTTTTTCCTTGTATTTCCTGCCGTTTCTCAGTCGGTGATGATGTGACGTGTGCCTACAGAGCACTGTTTCCATCTTCCTCTTTCTCTCAATCTGCACTCTCTTCTCTCTAACTGGCCTCTTTAACTCTCTGTAGCCCCCACCTTTCTTATTCTTGTTTCCACATCTCCTTACATCCACATATAAAAACCTCTTACAGTAAATCCCACGGTCAATAGAAACTCATACTGAGCAGCCAAACTTTGTTCTAACCAGGGCTACAACTAATGATTATTTTCTCAATTAATCAATTAATTGTTTGGTCCATGAAATGTCAGAAAACTGCAAAAAATATGCATAAAAATATCCTAAAAACCCACGTTGATGTCTCCATATGTCTTGCTTTGTCCAACCAACAGTCCCAAAACACAATAATATCCAGTTTGCTATCACATTTAACAGATGAGAAGCTGGAACCAGGAAATGTTTGGGAGTTTTTGCTTAAAAAATGACTTCATCAGCAACTATCAATCGAATAATCTTGTGATATTGTTGCAGCCTCAGTTCAAAAACCCAAAGAACATCATATCTTGAAGTGAAGGGGAGATCCCTGAGTTTTCAAACACACTAAATATGTCAAGTTAAATGATATGGAAAAGTTTGTGAAACGATGCACAACATATCTATTTCCATTTGTCGACTGGCGCAGCCATAAAATATAACACACAAAGTTATTTCAGTAGTTCATTTCACTTAATTTGTGATTAGAAAGTTTGGGACAAGCTGTAATTGACAATTATTATAATGATCAATTATGCCAATTATTTTCTCAATTACACAATTAATTGCTGTGTCTATATAATGTCTGAAAAAACTCAAAAATGCTTCATTTCTCACGGTGACGTATAGAATTTCTTGTTTATGCACCAACAGTCCAAAATCAACAAATATTCAGTTTACTGTCACATATGGCACAGATAAACATCAAATCCTCACATTTTAGAAACTGAATAAATAACTGACATGATTAATCAATTATCAAAGTAGTTGCTCGTTAATTTACTGTTGATCGACTAATCATTGTCGCTCCAAATGTTATTTCACTTTATTAAGCAGTTAAAGTGAGTGTATCGTACAAAAACTGCCATCTCTTTCACTTAGTGTGTGAGATTCGGAGTCTGATGCCTCTGCTGCAGTTTATTGCAACATCAGTCGGCTGTAAGACAGCGAGACAATGAAAGGGAGGATTGCCTCATCACTAGTGGACAGATGAAGTAATGAAAGCGGAATGAAGAAGGCAGAGAGATGATTGTATATTAAGATGTGCTGTATGCAGTTAGGGCAGATGTCTGTATAGTTCCTCTTCCTTCCTTCCTTCGTCTCCGTTATTCTTCAACGAAAGAAACACAGTTTCACCAAAATATCTTAATCTTCCCTCTGTTGAAGCCTTTCCTCCTGTCTGCTGTTTCTGGCTCAGATCTGCCGCAGACTCTCTGCCGCTTGACTCGTCTTTCTGCTCGTTGCTCTTCGCTCTCCGTTCTTCTTCCTCTCGACTCATTCTCTGTCCTCATCCCTCCCTCTCTTGCTGGATTTCTGTCCTCCTGCTGTATCTGAATTAGAGCTCAACCGATACTGGATGTTTGGGGGCCGATGCCAATACTGATATTAGGAGTAAAAAAAATCAGATATCAATATATCTTTGAATGAGCACTTTATATCTCCTACTACTACTACTACCCTTTATATCTTAGGGAGCGGGTCCTCTTTCATGGAGCCCACCATGTTGCCCCGCCATGTTTCTACAGTTTTTCATGAGTTTCTCTTAAATGTTTTGGGGGGAAGGGGGAGGGAGGGGTATTCAGTTGGTTGCTATCTGCAACCTCACCACTAGGTGCCACTAAATCCTTCACACTGGTCCTTTAACGTAATGAGTTAAGTCACTAGCAAAACATCTGATGTCCTCTAGTCTCTACTTGTGGTTGAAGAAGCAGGCCTTGACTTGCAATCGGTGGCCTGGCCTGCGAAATGGCCTGGTTGGGGGTTAGGGTTAGGGTTAGGGTTAGGCTGCTGTGTACATGTTTCGTTTGGCAGAAAGTGCATTTAGTTTGGCTAAAGGACTTAGCAACAAGATGGACAATGGAAAAAAGAGGAAGGGTGAAGCAGAGAGGGAGAGTGAGGGGAAAAAAGAAAGGTGCTTGCAGGAGATGCTGCACCATATGTTTGCACGCATGGAACTCCGCCAGGTTAGTCAGTAATTAAAATGCTAGCTAGCTAACGTTTTCTAACTAGCTAACATAGCTAATGTTACCAATGGAACCAACTGGAATTGCTTTTTTTGGAGGGCTGCAAGACTGCGAGTCCTGAACAAAACAGTTTAGTGTGAATACATGTAATGTTTCTGTTAGTTATGCTCCTATTAAAGTTATAACATAGCGTCATAGGCAGAATGGGCGAAGATGCTCAAACATTAGCTTCCACTCAGCTGACAAGGTATGAAAGTAGCTACGTGGTTAGCTAGCTAGCTAATGTAGCAAACAAGCATCAACTCTACCACTCTCTTGGTATGTCTCTCTCCGGATGGCAGATGGGTTGCTCATCACTAACTCTTGAGTAAAGGAAAGATCTAAACCAAACATCTATCGTTAAAGATCTGAGTAAGTGCTCTACAGATATTGAGCATCATCGACAAATAACTTTTCTCGTAAAATGTACTGTATAACTGGTAACACTGGTTTTATTTACTGGAAAATTCCCTCACTGTGGTGTCCCTCATGGGTGGCAATCAGGACACAGGAACTTGACTTTAGTCTTGAGGTGTTGTAGCATTTATTCACTGACAAATAACCTAAACTGTACCCACACTGCACTGATCACAGCTATACTGCTGATGTCATACTTTACCAAGGAGCTACACTACTTGTATAACACATTTTAGTTTAGAAAATATCCCAAAATACTTTTTTTTTTTAAATTCCCTGATGTTTAGGCCTGGTAGGGGGGTCAACTCAGGCCCGGTGGGCTGCTGGGCTTGCAAATATCCTGTTGGAAACCCTGGCTGTGCACCTGACTCTTTCTTCAGGATTCTTCCTCTTTACATTCCTCTTCTTTTTGTAGTCTCTCATCTCTACCTATATCCTTCTTTCTCCGTTTCATGTTCACATTTCTTCATCTTTCTCTCTCTATGTATTCTCTCTCCTGCTGCTTGCTTCTCTCCTCTGTCTCTCGCAGAGCAATTTCATAGTTTTCTGTTGAAGGTGGGAAGAGTTTGGGAATATTTTATTATACGGTGTAATTTGAACCTGTCAGTATTGATTTTTCTTGGAATCTTTGCTATTTGTATATCAAACAAAAATCATTTTCAAGGTGTTACAGCCCCTGAAAGAGAGTTTAAGGAGCCAGAATACTCTGTCAGGGGATAAGCTTCAGAAACCCCTTCCACCCACACCTTTCTGGTGTCAAACTTAGAGTGCTGTGTAGGGCCATTTCTGTCATTTTAGTCACTTTTCATGTGAACAACCGAGTGCACCACCATGAATGTCTGAAAATATGTGCCATTATCCTCCCATTTTAAGGTTTTAAAATAGGAGGATAACAATGGCTGGCTTTGCACTCCACCTTTGAGTGCGGCTGTTCAGAACAACTATGAAAACTTGATGTCTGACGTGGTCGGACAACACTTTGTCCGAACTGTTCGACCATGAACTGACTCTCTGACTATCATGGGAAACTAACAGCGCTACACTATTTGTCTACACGTGTTTTAGCAGAGGTACTGAAACATGTAAAATGAACATGTTTTTCTACAAAAACCTGAATTTGATCAAAGAGAATTACAACTCTGTCCAGATATTTGATGCCAACTTTCAGTACATGTTCTTCCAACTTGTTTTACTTTGAGCTTTTCATAGTCTGTGCGATGGTCCGCAACAAATTTTAGTTGGTACCAAAAAAGTACAGTAATGAGGTTCAATATTAAGGCCAGAACCCCTCAAAATCAAAGCCGGAGTCCAGACTAATGCAATTGTTTCATTGCCTCCGGCGCTTTAAAAGAGGCTGACTCATAACAGCTATTTGATGATAAGAAAGTCTGTGATACACTTTTGCCTTTAAAATAAAAAAAATAAAAAAAATTACAGCTACAAAGTTTATCAGTTTAGGAAATATGTAAAATGAGCAATTTTAATTGGTGAGGAGAGGAACCTTTATCATATTGGAATATTGATTATTTAAAGGCGCATTACAGTACATTCAGTCTAACTAGATGTCAACAGACAATTGCTATGAGTGAAGTAACGGCGACCTGAGCAGTGTATGAAGTCACATTCCCTCTGTGTGGGTTGTTATCCAAACCTCATATGCAAATAAGTGCATAGTGTGAGTTTCTCATATTGCAGATAAATTATTCACTAAAATATGTTTCTGAAAACATTTGAGGTGAGAAATAGACAATGCGCGAACAGAGTGTTGATCCGTATTTGATCAGCACTGCCTAGTTTGACAGTTTGATCTGAGTTTCATGAGCTGTTCAGGTGACTCTTTCTTTTTTCCTCCAACTTTATCAAGTAAATGCCCACGCACTTCTGTTTTGGTCTGAGATGCTGGTGCTATAGTGCGACATCTATTGAGGCTGAATGTCATATATTGCACCTTTAATTTAAGGCTGACCTATGCAGTTTTCTACCGTCTGTCTCTCTCTTTTTACCTCTATAGTTTTGCTTTGGCCACTCTTCTCTTCTCTTCTCTCTCTCTCTCTGTCTCTATCTCTCTGTTTATCTCACCACATGCACACTCATCATGCACGGACCATAAACAACAGCAGCATAATAAGTTAAGACTGCAGACAAAGAGAAGTCACATCACATCTCCTTTTCTCCTGCAGATGGTTCACTGTTCATTATGGAGGTGGTATGAAATGACAACAAAGAAGAAATACATATCTACGCCCCAATGACTTATTATCTGGAACAGTGAACGAGTGAATCACTGTGGTGATGAGATTCAAGGAAGTCAGTGTGTGAAACAGCCACCCGCAGGGCCGTGAAGTCACTGTGCGTTTAATCGCCTTCCAATATTGCAACATGAAAGAGTCACTGTGTGTTTAGTAGCTCAGAGACAAGCAGCCAAATGACTTAAATGTAAATGAAAATGTGCCTTTGAGCTGCCGCAAACAGTAATTTGCTGTTTCGCATTTGTGCTGCAGGTTAATTTAGATGTCAGTGTTAAAGAAGAAAGGTGAAATTCTGCTTTTTTCATGGAGGAAAACACAGAAAGATTCCTTAAAGGCTTGAAACAAATATTTGTTCTGTGATTATAGTACTTCAGCTTTGCTGTTAGTTGGTTTATTTTCCTTATTTCTGAACGCACAGTGGTATAGATAAATATAGATAAGTGGCCAAAAATAAACACAGTATTAACAGTTCATATTGGTCATGGGGTTGGCAGTTCAATCCTCGGCTTCTCCCGTCCTTGAGCAAGACACTGAACCCTAAATTGCCTCTGAAAAAGAATCCTGAATCCTGCATCAATATAAGTTGTAAAAACAAATGCATACATGGTTACTGGTGGTGCATTCTGGGAAATGTAGGACATTCCCACAATACAGAATGTGGGATATCAGTAACAGAAATAGGCGTTTTATATATTTTGAAACTAAATTTGTTACTGAATAGGATCTGGAATATGTTTTAGATACAGTTTCAGACTGTTTTATGGTTTATTATTCCTTTCTGGTTTGTTCTTATAAACTGAGGCTTTGACATCTGTCAGTCTGCTGAGAGATAACAACAATATCGCCAGACACGAACGTTGATTTTGGACGATTCTGCAAAACAGAAACAGATTAAGTCCAATGGCATTTTCTTTCTTTTTTTCTTAATTAACCTTCATTTAACCAGGACAACTCTTTTACAAGGGAGATGTGGCCAAAAAGACAGCATAAGATAGGTCTACAGCAGACTGTATGACCACTGATGATGATCCATCTAGATGATGATAGCTGTTAGAAACAGAAGAAAGCATTTCACAAAAGGTTTACCTGGAAGTTCACCAATGACGGCTTTAAACATGAAAAGGTACATATGAACCTTTTTCTGTAGCTATTTTTAGTGAAGTTCATCTAGTTAACATGTATGAATTACAGTGATGAGTTCTTATTCCAGCGTTAAATTAAATGCAAATCTGCGATAGGATGAAAACTCCAGGCGTGCTATACACGCCTATTTACCACCCCAACCTCTACAGCCTCGTTTTATGCCTCGCACTAATTTCCTTCATTGGCATTGATGGCACTGGATATAAATTGTGAGGTGCATAATCATCAAATATGGACATAATTACCATGGATACTGGGCAGATCCACAGCTTGATGGAGGGGTATGGGATGAAATTAAATTTTTGTCACAACGGTTTTAGCTCTAACGTTCCTTCCTCTCTTATCTGCTGTCTCTAACTTTTTAAAAGCCCTTGACTGCTGAAGACTTTGTATTGTAAAGATCTTTTTTGTGGGTGCGTGAAATTCATTTGGAATTAAGCAGAAAAATAGCAGACCTTCCCTCAATAACATTAATAACACCATTTGAACTTTATTTCATTATTCTTCAGACAGAGATACTGGCACAGACTGTTGTGTTCCTTTCTTTTACTCTTTATTGGTTGTCTGCTGTGTCTCTAATTGTGCCCTGAGAAAGTTTTATTGTCTCATGACTGGTTTTGTTCTGATTTCATTCCCTCTGAGCACATTTTAGATTTCTGTACTAATTATTGGATTTAATTAGTTTTGCTGTATTGCAGTGATTTTTCCTCTTACTGACTTTAGAAATCACCCTGATTCTTTGATTAGTTTGCTTTTACCGCCCTAGATAATTCAACTGGTGCCAAAATCATGACTCTAGAAAGAAGCTCTTGCTGTGTCAATGTTAGGCACGACACAAAATGCTCATGATAAACTGTTAATCTAACTATAAAGGAAGGAATCTCTGGCTGTATGGCTGTCTTTCTCTCTGTCTGTGTGTCCTTCGCCTATCTCAAGAATCATTCATCTGATTGGTTCCACACTTGGGGGGTGTATGACTGGGGACCCAAAGGAGTGCAGTGTCAAATTTGGTGCAATTTAGATATGTTTAATATTAATAAACCTTGAATAACCCACTCTGTGCAGGGGCAGGTTGGAACTTCAGACTAAGAATCAACACTCTTACTCTGTGTTTAGACAGAAAGTTAGCAGCATGTTTAGCAGATCAGCAGAAATGAGTTTCTACACAGGAGGCATTGTTGCAGTCTTTTGTCATTTTTTCCCTGATAAAATTGTAGAGTTTGAACCTTTGGTCTCCTTGAGTTGCATAGAGGTGGTGCTGAACATGGAAACACAAAACAATGTACTATACTATATTCCTCTTTTAAATATGCCACTATTTGAAATATTATTGCTTTTAAAGTAACCTAATGTTGTCCCCCTGGACATCAGTAGTTACAGAGTAATCTCCAAATGACAATTTCTCAAAATTATCTCAGTTAACGTTGCTCATGATTAACAGTGACATCTGCCCTTCTGGGGATTACTAACAATCTCTTGATCGCATCTGATGCTGGTGACTTCTAATTTCTTATTCTAGCCCTTATATGGTTGACCATAGCATCTTGCTCAGTCACCTTAATAAGTGGGTTAGCATCTCAGATTTTGTCCTTTGCTGGTTCAAATCTTATCTCTGCCATCGGTGGTAAGGCTTCAACCTCCACAACTCATCTTACCTGTGGCGTGCCACAAGGCGCAGTTTTAGGTCCATTATTATTTTCAATATACATGCTTCTTCTTGAGAATATCATTTGAAAATCTAAAATTATTTTTCACTTTTATGCAGATGACATCCAGCTATCACACTGTGCTGCCTGCTGATAGCTTCTGTCATGTATTGTGCTGAGCTTATCTTATATCTATTGTGCCTGTATTTGAATGTTTTGTTTTTTGCCCCATGTTCATTTTAGTGTTTTTAATATTTTATCATGTGTTTTATTTATTTAAATCTTCTGATGTCAAATAAAATTATTAGTATTATTCATTATTATATAATGATGTATAACATCAAATCAAATAATAATACAACACTAAATTTCAACTACAACAAGAAATGATAGTGTATTTGTAGATAGGCACCACCAGTTTGTACAGCATTTGTGCAAATTTGTCAAAAGCGGCAATAATTGATTTTTTTGGCCACTTGGAGGTAGCTTAACAAGCTATAAACGTAAAATTGACATACTATCACCAGGTGAAATTCATATGGCAAGCATGTTGGCAAACCTTTGCATATTTACACATCCAGGAAACACAGAGCAGCATTAGCATTCAAAATTAGCATCAACATCTGCTGAATGAAGTCAATATTTACTCTCCCTTTCCAGCTGCTACATTCCCCGCCTTTTTCCTCTAGTTAGGTTGCATGCTGTAAAACCAAAAGAGCAGAAACACGTCAAAAAGATCTGTAGAGCTTAGAGAAACTGCAGAGTCACAAATTAAATCACTACAAGCAACTCCTAACACATTACATCAATCGACCTAATACTAACATGCAAATATTGATTAGTGCAGCTTTAAAAAAAAAAAAAAAAAAAAAAAGTAGAGGGCAAGTTCTTCTTCAGCCCTGCATGTTTTGCACCAAATTGTACCCCGGGAAAACAGAATAAAATGCACAGGACACAATTAATCCACTTCATCGATTTTCATAGTGATGGCCTAATTTTTCTGCAGCTATTATGTCGTGCTATCAAAATATATTGGAGAATTAAATACTCAGGTGCACTAGGGATGTACACAGAAACATCAGTCTATATTGACAGAGGAGGATTTGGGATGGATCAATAAAGAGAAGAATAGTGAGAAAGAAAGCAGGGCTGAAATAAGAAGAAATTAATGTTTAATGTTCCTTTTGGCGGGAAATGGGTCACTGCAGCTGGATAGAAAAAAAGAAAACAACTGTGATATAAATCACACTGAAGGCAAGGCAGTGTCTATCTTTTGTATTAGTTGTCATTAGTGTTTAAAAATGTAAAAAAGAGAAAGAGAAAGGATAGACATTTTCATGGTTTTGAGGTTATGCATGCATCATGCTTGCCTGATTAGGAAAAAAGGGTTACAATAATGGTTGAGATACCTTAATATTTGAAATTTAGAGCAACAGAGGATACATGCAGAGATGATTAACACAATATTAATATAAATAAATAAATAAATAGACTCTATAGAATCTAACATTACGACTTTTAGGAAAGGTCAAACATTTGGATTGAGCATATAAATGAAAAGGGACAACAACAGCTTGCTGGAAAGACAAGTATTGTCATCAGAAGCTACAGATAACCACATTAAAACCAAAGACCTTATCGCCTCGATGGAAAAGCTTTTGGGCCCGGAGGAGTGTCTGCCATTTAAAAGCCATAAACCAAAACAAAGAAGTAAACTGCAGCTCCCTGAAACCAATAAGTTGTCCTTCAGCCATTTATTCCGCAGAGAGCCCACCTATAGTACATCATTCACTTAATAATCATCCAAGCCAACTTCAATCCACATTTGATTTGTTTCAGTGCTCTGCCAGAGCTAGGGGCAAGGTCTGGGTAAAGCTGTTTATCAGACTGAAATGAACACGCTAAAATACATCCTGAGAGGTTGGATATTTGTGTTTTCTTCACTTACAATAATTCAATTTCTGAGCAGCAGGCCTAAATCAGTTGATGGACCTGCTTTTCGTCTGTTTAATAGAAACACTATTTTCACCATATCTGCTCAAAATGCTAAAATCTGAATATGAACTTTCACCTAAACAGCAGTGACTCACAGAAATTTGGACTCAACAACAATATATGGAAGTATCAGTTGAAGCTAAAGCCCAACTGATAAATGGACTAGGCTGATATATCGGCTTATTGCAGATATATCTTATCAGCATATATATCAGCAGTTAAATGACAGGAAGTTGAAGTAAAGAAATGCCAAAGATATGCTTTGAAACAGTTTGTCCACCAGAGAATAGTGATTTCAACTTTTTTTTCAACTGTAAAATGTCCTCTTCATCACATTTCTTGGTTACAAAAAAAATTAAAGGAATCCTATCAAAATGTTTATTTATGTTATGAGTGTCCTGTATCCGTCAGGCTATAGTTGAAATATTGAACACTGCTTTATTGGCTCTGGTATGTAGCTATAATTGCTGCACACGTAATATTCACACATCCTCACAGTAGGTTACAGAAATCCTAATTTGTAGTTAACTTCTTTCTGGTATCTATAAGCATCATTTGGTTAATTGTTTGATTGTCACTCGCTGGGATCTGCTACAGAAACAGGAAAAAAATACTAGGTTTTATTAGCTACCTTTATCATCTTTACAATATTTTTTTTTGTTCTTGAGAGTTACAGTATTCTGGAAAAGAAAAAAGACTGTCCCTTCGTCTCTCCCCAGTTTGTAACCCAGCTCTTTGACACTGGACAGGTGTTGTTATTTTACAGCAGCAGTCCGGTTAGCGGTGTGGCTCACCAACCAGGTGGTAGCTGGCTCCAAGCTACCGTGAAAGAAAATAGCCTACTAGCAACAAGAACAACTGGAGACTTTTCTAAGTAAGCAAGTCTTTATTTAACCTGTGCTGAGTTTGAATGTAGCCAACACATTATTCATGGTTGCCAAAACAGGTTAGTGTAACGTAGCTGCTAATGGGAGCTAGCTAACAGCTTCTTTAAATATTTAAATGTATAGTTACCTCCTTAAGGACAAGCCTTCATTTTAGTGTTACTATATCTAAAATCGACATAAACAATTTGAAATCTGGCACGCTTTGTTTGAGAGGTGTGCATGTTTTTGCACAAATGTACTGTATGACAAAATATAAAAAGAGCAGACGTGTGGGAAAACCTGTTTGTCCACTTCAGCATTTATCGTTAGCTAAAACATGTAGCTGACAGTGTAGAGAAAAAAAACTACAGATGTGTCCACATAACAGATACCAAAACTGCTTCAAAGCCACCACTGTGGGCAGTTTAATACATAAACATTGTTGTACATGTCTGCTTAAACTTGTTGATGAACCACTAACATACTAAGCACAATAAATATAGGCAATTTAGGCTACATTTACTTTGTAGGTGTGGGGCAACCATGTTACTGTTGGACACCCTGTTCTTCCCATTCATGGAGTAACTATACACCAGCAGCATCCTGTCATTAATAAAAATAATATTGAATACTCTTTAAAATATGATATGCAACTACTTCTGCCTGAAGCGACGCCCAACTTCTATTTTTAGGTTTTTCCCTGAGAGTAGTAACCTTTAATATCTTTGATTACACCAGCAATCACCAGAATGCCATAGTCTATAAAGTTCATCACCACGTGGACAACACGGGGTCTTCTTAATTGACCGCCTTGATTAAGGAGTGGTGACAGAGTGATGAACTGCTGGGCTAATTTTCCCAATTATAATTTTAGTTTTAGAAGGCTCTCTCTCTCTCTCTCTCTCTCTCTCTCTCTCTTGGTCTCATCATCTTCCTTGAAGTTTTTATCTCCCCTCTGAGCTGGTTTAGAGCCAGTGGAGTGTGTTCTATAATCATAGCCTAATGACAGATAATCTGAAGAACACTAAATGACTTTAATCCTAGCCTAATGACAGATAATAGCGCTACACTCCTACTGCATGTGTGTGCGTGTGTATGCTGATTTGCATACTCGCCCTCATCACTGAGTGTTTAAATCACGGTGACTCTCTCTGGTTCCTCAGAGTCACCAATTGGACCTCAAGTTTTAAACTTGAAGCTAATAAAATCAAAACTTTTTAGTTTACTTTCCGCCTGCAGAGAGAAATGGAGGCGTCTCGTCCTACCTGAAAGTCAAAACTCTTTGTGCGTCACAGTCGGGAGACAGAAACGGTTGAAGAAGAGGATGTGACATTCATTTATATATAGACAAGTTCTGCCCACTTGTCCTGTTATTAAACTTTATGAGGGCAGACTTGACGGAGTTTTCTTTGCCTTGAACTGACCAGTGTCTCAGCTAATTTGGCCATAAGATCTGCGTGGTTCAGTTACTCACACCGCTCAGCGCTGAATGAACGGTTAGATTATTCAGCTGCTCCGGGCTGCGGAGGGATTTAATATGAGTTACAGTAAATTATTGAGATGCTAGAGGCTGAATGGCAAATACAGGGGTGTTATTACTCACCCAGTGATGGCTATTTGGTGCCTTCTAAAAGAGTTGGTTATTTAAGCCGCGGAGGCTCCGGGGGAATATTAGGAGTGCTTGATTAAATCTCTGAGTTCATGAAGTATCCTCCATCTCTTCCAGGATTAATCTGGTAAAGAAAATGCTGAGGATTGCACTGAGGAGAACAAAGCCAGTGGTATTTTGGTGGGAATATGTGGTGAAATTCTCTACAAACCTCCTGGTCCTTCGTGATTCATGGGAGGATCAGCATCAGCAAGAGCCAGGATGAGGAAAAGGGAAGGTAGCTGAGGATGAACCCCCCTTCATATTTCTTCTTTAGTGTCATTTATGGAAATATGCGCAGTCAAAGTGGAGCCATGAATGGGATCTGATGAAGTCAAGGTTAAAGGACTGCAGTCCATCTGTTTGATATTAAGACCTGCTGGACTACTGTATTTTGTTCAAGGCCGTCCCCAGAAGAAGACTGTCTCCCAAAAGAATGAAGCCATTCATCATACAGAGCTGTCGTCATCAAAGACGACGTGTTGTCACTTTAAATATTGGCTTTCATCTGCTGAGGTCGTGATACTCTGTCACATGAGACAGCATACTGAAACAATAAATGGATTTTACACTTATAACTCTATTTGCAGGAGGGGATACATTAGTTATGACTGTCATAATTGGATATTATATTGGGGACGTTAAACTTACCAACTGTAACTGCATTAGTTACCAAGGTCACCATGCTCTTTCAGCTCATTGTCCGCACAGAGGAAAGTCTTTGCTGCTGCATGTTGGTAATGATTCATCTATGAATCCATATGAGCATGGATATCTTCAGCAGATTTTTTATGACAATCTGGCAATTAGTTCACTGTATATTTGTGTACATTATTATAATACTATTATATTACTGTTTCCTGTGTAAAACTAGATATTTTGGTCTGATGGGGGCACGAGAAGGAACCTCAGGGAATCATCAAAAACCATCATTCATCTTCTGGAGAACCTTGAATATCCTCTGCAAATTTCACAGAAATTGAGGCATTCATATTTGTGAAAACTGTCATGTTGGTCAAGGAGAGATATTGACCTGATTGTGGCCCTAGACCAGCTTAAATCACCTTTTTGCTTCACTTCATTCATTCAGCCTTAACAACATTGTGTTTTGATCGTTCATTTTTTTGGGGGGGAGCATTTTGTTTTTCTTTTGTTTTGCTCTAATCAACTCAGTTGACACAGAAGCTGCCGCAGCTTTTGCTACAGTTAACTTAATGCTTTTTCACATTGATTAAAGAAATATGTCGATTTAAGAGTTGCCTTTTCTTTAAACCGACTTACAACAACTTGTACACTTTGCTAGCTAATTAGGAAGATGAAGTTCTTAATCCTGCTTGCTGAGCTTTGATTGGTCATTAGTTTCTCCAAGCGAGAAACAGCCATCAATGGGCTCAGTGTCAGCACCTTTTTTGAATTGCTGAACAAATCTGAGATGTGGGCAGTGACTCAGAGGTCTGACACCAGGCTCACACTTGACAAATAGTGATGGTTAGACCCTCTGTTGTGAAGAGGAGTTCTTTGACTTGTGACAGACTTGTAGGTCCCTTCAAGCTAGAAAAGCCTAAATATGGTTGGCCCTGGAGGGAAAGGTTGGCCAAGACGCATTCGGGTTCTGATGGAAATGAGAGGCTGCCAGAGACTCCATATCAAGATTCTTGTCCCTTATTCTCAGTCGGTTAAACACCAATGTTTCCTCGGTGGTTTGACAGATGAAAATTGCTTTTGTCAAAAGCATTTGACCTCATCCATGTATTCATGAAAGAGTCCACCGTGTGCTACCCTTCTGTGAGTCATCTCTGTCACTGAAAAGTCCCGGTACTGGCAGCTTTTCAGCTTCTGTTTTTGCAACATAAAGCGTACTCTGAGATTTAATTCCTGCTCTATTGTTTCCATCAGCCAATACACGACCTCCAGAGAGACTTAACTTTTCTATGTCATGACTAGATATAGTCTCCGTTGCACCGAGGGAGATGTGTTTTCACAATCTATACAGAAACATATAGACATTCACACAACAACATACCAATATGTGTGTGTGATCTGTGAAATAAAGATGAAAATAATCAGAGGGGAAATGTTTTTGAAACATTCTTATTCATGAAAATGACAACCACAGTGAGCCTCTATATACTATGAAGCATATTAGGCTATTTCTTTCAGCTGTTAAAGTAACATTTATAAATTAATTAGGAACTTAAATAAACCAATTATGAAACTTGAACTTGAACACTGCATGAATATTTTATAGGAGATGTGATCATATACAATAAAACAAAAGGTAAAATGCTAATTCAACATGCCAGAATTAAAACCCTGCTTTCAGTACCATGGATAGCTCCACTCGACTAGGCGTGCCAGTACAACTGATGTCATGTTTAATTCAGCTCTATGTGTGCAGCCAACTTCAATTTTGAATAGAAAATAATCACAACATGCAATAGCACAAGTCATCATATAAAAATAAATATGCTACAGTAGATGCCTGCTTGTCAGACAGAGAAAACAGTCCGCTTTGATGACAGATTTCTGTCTTTCTTTTTATGCTCTCCTGTGGAGGGTTCATCCACGTGTGTCGCCCCCTCTGTTACCCACGTCGCTGTAAATATCTGAGCAGGGAAAGGAGGCAACCGCTGGTCCATTTACTGTATCGTCACGTAGCCTGGATGCGGTGTCATCTCTATTGTCACATGAGCGCCGACAGTGAAAGCCCATTTCTTATTTCATCGTGTGCGCTATAGACCGTTCTCACGTTGCAGTGCTTTACTTAGATGTTTTTCAAATAGCCTATTTTTATGATGAGGGGGGATTAATTTTCATCTCCATCAGGGATAAAAATAACTCAGCAGAGGCAGGGATATAGACCAGAGGGAGTGAAATCCCCAGCATCCCCCCCTGGCAAATCACACCCTGCTGATATACACAATACATAAACTCATTATATATGAATATTACGATTAAAGGAAAAGGACAAAGCTTCTGCAAAAGCAGCTGTATCTACGATCAAAAGGCAGCGGTGTGAGATACGGATTGTGAGGGAGTGATCAGTTGTCACGCGCTATTATGAGTGTAAGACATGATTGCTCTGTGATGAGTTTGTTTTTGTTGGAGATAGTTAACAAGGTAAAGAAACAGGGGGAACAAAACAACAGGATGGATTTAAATTTGCTGTGGTAAAACAACAACAGGAAGTGGGGAGAAAGGGAGGGGGAAGGGGGCAACACACAGTGCTCAGAGTTTGCGTCTTTACTGGGATTGCTTGTGGATATCAGTGATGTGTTGTTCAAAAGTGAATTTATTGTCTATAATGAGTCCGAGATGTTTGAAGTTGCTCACCTGTTCAACCGTCTTGCTGTGAATTGAGGTGGAGTTAAGCCCAGTGGGAGGTATGTTTGATGTGCTAATGACCGGTTCCTTTTGTTACGTCCACGTTCGGTTGGAGGTAGTAGTCAGTGCATTAGTATGTGAAGTGAGAAATGGAAGAAAGGCTGCAAGAGAGCTGTTGTCATTGAGTAGTCCCAGTATGGCAACGTTATCAAAGTATTAGAGGTAGGGTGAAGGGATGATACAGTCATTTGTGATTTGTGCAGATGGCCCTTTAATACCTTAACACCCAGCCCAGCCCTCCCTCACATAAAAAGGGCACTTTAATTAGGCACTTAAGTTGCCTAATTACAATTAACATATAGCATAAACTGCATGAAAACTGCATTTAGTTAATAAATTATGTAGCTATTTAGTTCTTGCTGGAGATCTGCCTGAATCAAAAATTCCTGGCACAGCAGATCAACATAAGCCTTGAAAAATGTCTGAGGGACAATGTACGTAACATAGGAAATAATTAGTTAACCCTGAAGCTGCTTGTGATAATTACATTTAAATGAAATAATATCACGGGTGACTGGTATAAAGACGGATACTCAGTCCTCTGTGGAGGCAGGTGCTCAGTCGTGGTCTTTGGTTTTTTGGGCCACAGATGAACTTTACTTTGTACTTTTTAAAAGGTCTAGTTGTTAATGGACTGGGTGCGTTATACTGACTGCAACGACCTCGGTTTGTACATTGTTGTGCAATCGGGTCAGACAGTAGTGGTTCGAAAGGCGATGCAGATTGCTGCACTTTCATATCAATACTGTAAGAAAGAACTGTGTGGTCAAAACCTTAAGGAGGCTGTCAGGACCTCAAGGAAGTTGAATATCAGAGCTTTTGCTCACAGTTAAAACTCTACTTTGCTCTGTCTCCAGACATCGTCCGATTTCCATGTGGGTGCTCAAGCTCCCGGGCACCCACAGAATCGCTGCCTATGTTGAGGGTGTAAAGGAAAGGGACTGAGGACACAGCCATGAGGGGCTTAAGTTTTGTTGATGATGCTACTGTGCCTGTTCTTACAGTCTGTGGTCTACTACTGTTGAGTAGGTGGTGTTTCTCGATCATCTGACGGCTTTGAAGGTGGAGCTGAAATCAATCAAAGTTGCTGCGTGATTCCAGATTTTGTAGGAGGGGTTGAATGCTGAATTGCTGATTAAGTAAGGTTCTTGGATAAAGCTTACCCTGTCAGAGGAGAGCCTAATACGCTAACTGGCTAATACATTTGCTTGACTGGTGCTTTCCACTTTGCTCCATGCTGCTCGTGTTAATGCCAGTGCATCTGCATCACCAGCCGAAGCTCTAAGGTGTCCTCTTTACACGCAGCGATAGATGCTGCTCATAATTTAATGTTCTCTCTGCTGTGTGTGTTTTTTTTATGAACCCATGTAACCTCAGCTCCACAAACTGCTGCTCTGATACTCCGCAGCTACTGCTGATGAGAAGAAGCACAGCCGGTCAGTTTGTATTAGAGAGGAGGAGACAGAGCTGAGTCGGTGGCCGTTAAAGACTGAAGGCTGAATTTCAGCAGTAACGAGACAGAGTTAAATCAGAGGTAAGCACTCTGAGGTGAAACAGAGGAGGAAGTAGGGGGAGGAATAAGGATGGACAATGGGAAGAAGAAGAAGAAGAGCAATGTAAAGTGTGACAGGATAAACTTCAGGGGTCAGAGTCTGCAGGCTCTCTGATAGCAGTATTCCCTCTGTGTGTCTCACAACTGCAGTGACATTTTCTGCTGCCTTTCCCATTTTATCCCTCACTGGCTTTACTGTATGTGTGTACGGGCTACCATCCGCTTTCTGGATGCACCGCCTCACATCTTTGAGATTCGACTTCATGAGACAAAGCAGGAGGCAGAGGAAGAAGAGGAGGAGGAGGAGGATGACAGGAAGGACAGCAGGTGTGAAGGGAAGTTAGAAAAGTAGATGAGGCAGAAATGAGCGAGGGAGGAAAGAAGGCAGGGAGGAAAGCGCAGGAATTCTGAAGATAAGAGTGTAAGAAAAAGACAGGAGGAAGAGGAGCAGGAGGAGGAAGAGTAAGGAGGATTAGGGTGAGAGGAGGAACCAGGAAGAGGAGAAAGGAAGGATGATAAGAAAGTGTGTCTGGCTAATAGTTTCCCCTGTCTGTTTCCCTGCCGTGACATTCTCAACTGCCGCTACAATTTCACCCCCACTGGCTTCTAAGGGAGTGTGCATGTTCAATGTTCGGCTCTCAGTTTTGCAGAGCCCCAAGAGTACTGGGTTTCTGCAAGACTACACTGGTATAAATATTAATGTGTGGCCAATAAAAGGAAAGTTTAAGGAACAGCTTTTCACCGTTCCCTGAATCCATCTGTGTTTGTGTCAGCGTCAGCGCTTCCTTAAAGATCAAACCTTACTTTGCTCATCATGCCCAAATATATTTGATAACATTTCACTCAACTGCTTGATTACCATGTTGTCTACAGAAGTCTGGATTTTAAACAAGCTGGACTTAACCCACTTGTTAAAATTTAAAGTTGTTACCCTGGAGTTGTTTTGTAATAGTTCATTGCCTTCCATTATTGATACAGGGATATATCTAATCTAAAGTTTAGCTACATATATGTGTAAACAAGGATATAAATGCGTAAGTACAGTAAACAGATCATTCCTGCGAGATAAGCGAGGACGTACCTTTACGTTGTAAATGGATATGACAGTGTGTCACTTTGCACTACAGCTCACAGTAATAACAAGGTCATAATGGAATAATATCATGTATCAGGCTAAGGGATAATATTGTTTAATCACAGAAGTTGTAGCCAAGTTATGAGAATGTCATTGCCTGAACTCTCTCATAGAAAAGCTCCAGGAGGCAGCTGTGCGCTGCTCCCTAGCCGAGGTCGGACCGTTAACCAAACCAGCCTCATGATTAAATTATTTTTCTCAGCATAAATATCACTTGTGTCTCCTCTCCAAGTAAGAGGGCAGAAAACACCCATCAGTACTTGGCAGGATGTTCTTCTTTCCGATGACCACCAGGGGCAAATACGGGCCCTCTTGGCTGTATATAGCAAACTCCACTATACTAACAGGCTGGTCTGACACTTTTCACAGCTGATATGGCGAGTGCAGTTTGTAAACATGGGCGAGGAAATTACACACACAAATCATTTCCCATTCAGCTAAATGCAGGTTAGCTATCCTGTGATTTAGACATCTCGCAATGTTCTGTTTTTACTTCCATGTGTGTTCTCTCGCAGCGTGTCCTGGTATATGTGTCATTTTTTACAGAGCTGCAGGCTGTCTGTTCAGCTCAGGACGGGTCTGTCTCTTCCACCGCTCGGTACACAGCTGCCCTGTAACGTTATTCACTTTTGTCTTAAAGGCTCAGTTTTTTGGTTCAGCAGCTTAGTTCTGGGTTCTTTACCCCGTCGGTAGTGTATCCCACCACACAGCAGCTTTTAGGCATTTTTCTAGCAGACGGAAATGACAAGGACGCACCTTCACTCAATACAAAGTCAATGGGGAGGGATGAATTGTTTTCCCCTCTGGGGTTGGCAGGACTTAAATGTGCTCTGTCTCTATTGCCGCCTCAATTAAGGAGCAGCGCACAGCCGCTTCCCTAAGCTTTTCTATGGGATGAGACAATCCGGAATGGGGCTAATTTCAACCCTGTTCCCAGCCACAGCCAACAGCTATTATTGAAAAAGCTCTCATAAACTCACCGTACATAACCTGCCAAGCACTAAACAGGCATACAGAGTTAGCAGCTAGCACCTGGACATATAATATTGGAACATAATATATTGGAGCCAGATACAGACAGGTGACAAATTAAAGGAAAAACCAACATAAAGCGTCTTAGAGAGGTGTTGGGCCACCACAAGCTGCCAGAACAGCTTCAATGGTATTGATTCAACAGTCTGTGAAGTCTCTCTACTGGAGGGATGAACACCATTTTTCCAAAACTTATTCAGTGTTTCAATGATGGTGGTGGAGACATCAGTCCAAAATCTCCCATAGGTGTTCTACTGGGTTGAGATCTGATGACTGCGAAGGCCATAGCATATGATTCACATCATTTTCATCAAACCATTCAGTGACCCCTCGTGCACTGAAAGAGGCCGCTCCCATCAGGATAGGAGTGTTTCATCATAGGATAAAGGTGATGACTCAGAATAACTTTGTATAACAGAGCCACCAGACCCCCTCACTGTAGGGGGTCAAAGCATTCAGGCCTGTAGCAGTTTTTCTTTTAATTTGTCACCCCTCAGTGGAGACAAAGCAGACCTTGAGGGACAGTGAAGGTGCTGAAAAAGCCAGATTAATGCAAATGGTACTCTGTGTCTGCTGGGTGTGTAAATAAGTACTGTTTGCTATAATAACCCATCAGCTAAACAAGCAAAATAAATAAATGAATTGATTAATGAATTGAGATTAAAAATATATAATTCTAAAACAAAACATCTGGACTTCATACTTGAATGATATCCAAGGTATTCTTTCCCTTGATTTTCGGTTATTACTCGACAAAACTGAACCCTGAACTAAACCCTTGTATAAGATAGATTTACCCAGTATTGGCCCGTTTTTCCTCCACAGCAGTTATTACAACATATATCCCATTATGGCTTTGTTATTTCAGAGCTGTGATGTACAGTGCTCATATATGAACAGATGTTACTGGACTCTCTGAGCAGTCTGTTATAGTTCTGCCGGTCCTCTGGGAGCAGGGAGGTAGCTGCAGGAGGTTTTAAGGTCTTGCCTGTTCATATCACAACAGTGTGATAAATTCTGACCCCAGCAACCAAACACCAAAAAATTGAATTTCTGTGAAGTGCATTATCAGCACGAAGATAAAATACGTGAAGCTGCAGGAAAAAGATTAAATTTGAGGCAGGCAGAGAACAAATGTGCATAATACTGGTCTGGAGCAATGAAACCTAAAAATCCTCCGCTCCCTAACCGACATCATCACCTGTATCTCTCTAGATTTCACGTGTCCTTCGTTTCTGAGCAAAACCCTAATTGACATTTTGTCAGAAGACAGGAAAGCTGAGCTCGGAGTATGTGAGTAGCAGGGGGAGGACGGAGGGCATCAAATTATCTGCAGAGAAGTTTTTAAGGAGCACTTATCTTCAAAATGTCTCCCTCGAGGGAGTGTCCTTGGCTGTAAAGTAAAACTAAGTAGATGTTGCAACTGTTGTGGTTTGGAGAAGGTGTGAAGAGGCTGTACACAACACGCAGAGAGAGGTTGCTCCATAGATGCCTTTAGTCACGACATCCAGTTTCTCTCCTTCGGATCTAATATAAAATGTGTGTTACTGCAGTGCCAGTGCGGAGATTTGGGGTCTCCATAGACCAGCTGTTATAGTGACGGTGTAATGGGCCTGTCTGGGGTGTGATCTTCATAGCTTGGCTGCAGCTCCCCACACCTCAACAATATATTCTAGATAAATCTCTTTTTCCAACCCAGCTCGCTCTCTAGTGGACCATCATGGTGCCAGCTGTGCTTTATAGATTAGTGACGCATCTTAGAAGAAGTACAGAAGTGCAGTACGGGGTTTTTGTTGATGTCATGGTTAAAGCAGTATATTACACCCATATGTCCCCATTTTACCCCAAAACAAAAATAAATTTTTTCCCAAACTCTGTGTCACTTTCAGTCTTCTTCTATTGCAGACACATAGAGCTAGAGCTAAAATTAGGCGGAAATTTACAAGATGAGGAATTACATAACACTTCAATATCAATAATGTAACAGTATTTTTAATATTAATAATGGTGTTACACACCACTTAAAGCCTGTATGTGTAGATGTTTTTATATAATTATAGCAGGACATGCACAGGTATTAGAAAATCGGTGCAGTCCACAATATATTCTGCTTTCAGTCCATTCATCTTAGTGTCCCAGAGTCACGTGTGTGTGTCTTCTTGATATTAACATTCAAATTCAAGTCATAGTGGCTTTAATTTTAAATGATAACTACACCCTGCAATTCTGCTAGCACCCTCCCTCCCTATATCTTTGACAAGGCAGCAGAGGAGTGGAGGGCAATGACTGTAATCATTTTAAGCAGTCTGTTACGTACGATATGTACTAACGTCATATACCAACACGAATCTGTGTGGTTATGTGTGCAGCGGAAGAGATACATTCATTTGTAGTTCCTCTTTAAATCGGCTATAAGTGATATTTTTTATTATAACAATGTGTAATATCAGAGGCATTGCTCGCTGTGATGAACCAACAGAGAATTATCAGCGACACTGCAGCTCCCCTCGGCTTTATGGAGCTTTATAGTGAGTTTCAGCTCATTTCAGCTCAACTTTACTGTTTTGGTTCACTCTCCGCTCTGATAGTGTCATTTTCGGCCGCAGCAGGCAGCTGTGTTTTTTTTTTTTTTTCAGAGAAAAAGCTCTAAAAACCCCACCGTACACTACCTGCTCAGAATCAAATGACAAACATAGTGGAGCATTTAGCAGTTAAAGAGCCGGATATTTCCCTCAGGAGTTGGTAAAGAGCAAAAACAGAAGCTAAAAGTGGACTTAGAATCACCAGGTGGACAGAAAGACGACTGCAAATGAATGATAGTGTTGCTCCGTAACTGCTTGATGCTGAAATAAGCAACTGTTTGCCAACATGTTCAACATATTAAAAAGTTGAGACTCACCTTTTTCAAGTTGTCTTGATACATTTGTTTGGTCTGACAGCTTTCGTACCCGCCATATCTGACCCGACAAAATTGGCAAATGCCCCAAATAGGTAAGGAGTGAAAGCACCTTAAGAAAACAGAAGGACACAGTGATGCTGTATCATGATATGATAATCCAAATATCCAGTCTCACATCACCATGTAATGATTGTGTTGACGTAGTGTTCAACTCTGACTGCACTTAAAATGTACTTGGGTAGTGGATTGCCTGCTGTGCTTATAAAAAGACAAAAAAAAGTGCAGTCAGTGAGACTAATTTGCATAAAAAGGGTTTGTAGTATAAGCTCTTCTACACAGTGCAACGCAGAGTTTTTCAATTTTATAAATCCCAAGCGTCCAATTCAGCGTATAATTTTTGAAATAAATTAGATTCGTGAAGGTGCTTGGATCTTGTGAATATCCTTGTGTGTTGTATTTTAGTTTGAATGACAGAAGGAAATTACATTTTGTGCCAGTTTTCTTTTTTTTTTTCCCCATGGAGACTTGTTGGTTTTCTGCTCTCTATTAAGAGATATTTACAAGCAAATATGCTCAGATCATTTACTTAGTGCAGCTGGTGGATTAGTAGATATTTTATGATACATACTGTATCTCCCCATTGAGCCATTAGGACGAGTGATGTAGCCTGCAGCATACCCTCTAAATCTGCATAATTTCATAATTTACAGTGAATGTTTTGGGTTTTAATCTTTTGTTTCAGCAGTGTTTGAAGTGAACTCTTGTTTCTCAGCGGCTCGTTTCAACTCTGTGCTTATGTGAGTTCAACCTCACTGTTTAAAGATGAAGAGATTTTTAAACGTTGTCGCTGTTTTTGATCACTTCATTTGGTTGATGTCTGTCTCCCACACAGCCACCCACATCGCTGCTCAGTGTGATGAGTGAGAAGGATGATTGTTCTATCCTTCAAAGGCAGCGGTAGATTGGTTTAAAGTGGTGTATGCATTAGGATGCTGTTTATATGAATATATGTGTGGGCTGTATCCACGCCAGCACAGATTTTTACTGTTCATAATGACCTTTTTCCATCTTGGAGGAATAGACGTGATGCAGGGGTGTGTTTGACGGCTGGATGAAGAGCTTGAAATACAGGAAAGAGCAAATAGTATTCTTATTGTTAGCAGACAGAAGTGGAAGGTGCTGAGCTTCTCAGTTTGGTAGCTGTCAGTCAGACACTTTAGCCAGAGGCGTCTGCTGAGAAGAGGACCAGCAGGGAAGAGGAGGAAGACGTGCCTGAGATACTTAAAGCTTCTTCAAAGCATTAAAGGAACAGTAAATTACAGTCTAACTGAAATCACAGTTAGTCAAAATAAAAGTTGACTTTAAAAAAAAAAAGTATTGTTAATTGCTTTTTATTATTATAAGGAATAAAAAGGTGAAATATCAGAAATGCTTCTTTTTTTTTTATCCGTGCTGGCTTGCAAACTTGCGCTGTTGCTAAATGCCATGGTATTGAAGAGTAAGGACCACAGCATCATCAATCTGGAGTGAAGTGACATTTCCAGCTATGGTTACAAGAGTAAGTCAAGAATTTTCTAGATAGTCACCCCTGCGGTTAAGATCTGTTGAAGGTTAGTTATCTGAATCTACGTAGGAAGGGTTCAAGGAAGATTGATTTCATGATTAAAAGAAACCGACATTGACTGTTGGTAGGAGATGTAATATGAATTTCAATTCAGTTTTATTTATATAGTGCCAAATCAAAACATGCACAAGCGTGGAGCAGGTCTAGACCATGCTCTTTTATTTACAGAGAGAGAGACCCAACAATTCGCCCACGAGCAAGCACTTGGCGACGGCGGTAAGGAAAAACTCCCCTTTAACGGGAAGAAACCTCAAGCAGAACCCGGCTCTAGGTGGGCGGCAATCTGCTTTGACCGAACTGTGAACTGTGGTCTCCTCTGAGTGCAGACAGTCATTATTCATGACGACAAGATGTCTCTTGTTAGGAAAATGTAACCTAGGTAGCAAAATTTTAAGAAAAAAATTTCAATGCTGTCTTTTTTCTGATGATAATCTCAACAATATTTTTTTAGGTCCCCACAGACCAGTGTTGTCTATCAGGTGGGAGGAGACCCTGTGCTGTTATGTTTATATTAGAAGTTAATTTACAGAAACATTTCTGACCACTTAAAATTCTAAAGTATGAAAAGAGAATAATATCAGTGTAATATTTCATCAAATGTTAATACAGTGTTCCCCAAAAATCAGAAATAACGCCAAATATCCATTCATCTGTAAAACAATAGCGTTTGGGAGCCACTGAGCAGCGCTGTTTCGAAACTTCAGTTACAGTCTGTGTCGTTGCCATGGAAACTGCAGTTAGCGTAACTCCTTAGCCAGTGAGTGGTTAAGCGAGAGAGAGAGAGAGCGTCTGAAATAAGGTGAATGCTAGCGGAGCAGAGGAAAAGGTTAGCAGCAACAGTAAGTTGTCAGTCTGGCAGTAAATGTGCAGTACAGACTACAGTGTGTCAGTTAATAAACGCTGCAGCTTGTCAACACCATGAAAAGTCACGTCTGTTGTTTCCCGAACTGCTGGAAAAGTGAAGGAGTTAGCTCCAAAGTTAGCAACAATGCGTTAGCCTAGCCTGACGATGCTAAACAGATAAATAGAAAACGGAGAAGTGTGTAGCTACCAAGGCCAGGCCTGACCACTCAACCAAGGGGAAACACTGGTTAATATGAGCTACATTTCTATATATTATCCATATTTCCCATATTTTATTTATGGAATTACCACCCTCTTTAAAGCTAACAGAGAAGATCAACCAGCAAAATGTTGAGATACTTTATAATGAAATGATTAATGATTCTGCTGAATAAAACAATTACTATGAACATGAAGCAATATGATTCAGTATGGTTGGGCAATATGAATATTATCACAGTAAGAGTAAATTGATAACAAATGCCAAAATGTTTAAAAATACAATTTTCCAATGGTCATGAATGCTTCTTGACATCTGCAAATTCATTAGCCGCCGTTAAATATGCTAAAACTTCTATATTAGGCAACATGATATAGAAACAAATAACTTGTAGATGTTTTAGGGGACTACTCTTGCAAGCACTTGGGTAAAACATTTGCAGAGCATGAACAAAAATGTTTTTTGAAGTGAAAAATAAGAAAATAAAAACTTTTCAGTTTATGTTTGAACTCCGTGACATTGAGAAAACCCAGTTATGCCTGTGAGTGTTCCACTTTTTAAGGCTTTCTCTGTCTGTGTATATCTCGGGAGGAGCAGGCCGGACACAAACTGCGGGTCAAACTGGAGGTAGAAGTTGTGCGGATTAGTAAAGTGAGAATTGACATTTTCTACTTGAGGATGATTGTTAGTGCTCTGGAGCAAAAACAACCGTCACTGGAGCCTCATTATCCTGCTTACTGCTACATGCTCCGAATGGCCCGAATAAGTTGGCTCAGCTCATACGGAGAAACGCTGAACTCTGGGTTTCGTGGGGCTCATAGAGATCTGAAGAGGTGCAGGACCTTCTGTTCTGTTTGTTGAGGTGATGGCGGAGCTCGGTATTCAGGGTCTCCGGCTCCGTCGCGGACTCTGTGGACTCTTTGTTATCCAGCAGAAGAGTAAAGAAGCGAACAATGAAGGTGAATGATGTGTTCTTCTCACATTATTCATGTCAGCGGTGATTAAATATATATTTGACGGTATGAAGGCCTCGATCCTCCGAAGATTTTTATTTAATCATTTTTACTGCTGTCAAACTCACCATTTGTCATGTCACCAAAATGATAAACTTGACACTGGACAGATGGATGAAATGGTGAGCGATGGGTGTCCAGGAGGATATTTGTTGAACTGAAAAGATATTTTCCATCACTCAAATGTCAACATAATGGTTTCCTGCCCTTGTTGGTTGAGTTTTGTGCAACTTCCCACATTTTATTGTTTCACCTGCAGCAGGGCTGGCTTTTTCTTTTTGTGGGCCAGTATTAGATTAGTTAATGTTGTTATTCTGCACCACAAAAGAGGTAGAGAAACTTCTTTCCTCAAGAAAAGAAAATAACTTTCCCACTCCTCCTAGAGAGTCACTTTTTCTTTCACTTGCTTTTCTGGAAGTACAGAAAATCTAAATCTAAAATCTAATTTTATTGTGATTCTGACGCTTGAAACTCTTTACTGTCTGTTGCTACATTTAGAGATTCATAAATGTCATTTTTTTTCCTTCTGCTGTTACGCTGGATGCCTAAAACGTAAATGTCAGGAGAAAACTGTTTTTCTGTGAGTTTACCCTCTATCAGACGTTGAGGCTGACAGAAAGAGAAAGGAGGTGAATTAGTTTTCCAGCAGTATCAGTTTGTGTCGAGGAGGAAGGTGCAGTAGTTTAATATTCCAGGAAGCTCTCTGTCTAACATAGCCAGGGTCAGTGTTGAGGTTCAGTGGCTGCAGAGTCCAGCAGGTATTGAACATTTAGCTGCATTTTCTGAGCTGTCTGTGTTCGTGCTCCGCTGGTCACACTGTCGGCACGTCGACTCTTAAATGCCAAAGTTCCGCCGAGAAAAAAAAAACCGGCCTGGTGTTTTCAAATTGTTTCTCTTTCTGTCGAGCGTTACCTCAGCCAGGCTGTGCTCTCGCCACTCATTATCTCCTCGGGGATTACAGCACTCAGCGTTGGAGAGCCTTCTCTCTCATTTCACCTCCTCAGACCACTGTAATTCACCTTTTTTTCACACTGAGGGCTCCCCCACCACCCACCGTAATAAGTGTGTGTCGGGCCGAGGCCTGCAGGGATAAAGACTATCAGGACGAGCTTCAGAGGACCAAAGTGCTGGAGATTGTTGAGTAGCTGGACTGCATTTAAAACCACTTGACTGTCAAACAGAACAAACTCTATTACTACCTACAGAATTATCCATCTCTCTATTGTCTACTCTCATATTTCGGATCAGACTCCGGCTCAAACCTGTAGGGAAGTTGACATATCAAGCAAAGACCGAGAAAAAGTAGTGAAATCCTGCTGTTATAGTTTCTTTCATAGCTTGTTGACGTAGCCAGCTGGTGTCTGCCAAAGGGCACCTTCTGAGAGCTGGCCAATCAGAACAGAGTGGGCTCCTTGGGGTGGCGGCCTTAAAGAGACAGGAGCTGAAACAGCCTGTTTTAAGACAGAAGCTGAACTGAAAGGCTGCGTTAATGGCCATTATGAGGTAAATAAGGAGTTTTTTTGGAACTGTTAATGATGCAAAGATATTCCAGTTAAACCCCCGATTAAAAACAGAGGTCTGGAAATATGCATGATATGTCCCCTTTAAAGATTTTTGTTACTAATGAGTGGAGGCGGACTTAGCACACTATCATTATAACAAAGTATCACATGCGAGATCCAATACTATTATCTTTCTAATTAACACGTTGAAGATCGGGGGTTTGAAGAGTGGCCCTATAGATGGAATAGTATCCCACTGTAAAAAGTGAAATCATCAGTCAGTGGTGAATATCGAGAGGCGGATGAAGACCTCGCGCTGTTGAGATGAAGTACACTAATGCTGACAGAGTAATCGAAGCTAAAGCCTTGTCAGAGTTGTGGGCCGGGATCGGACTGCAGCGTGAATCATAGTAATTGGCTCTTGTCTCAGCTGTGGAGAACAACATCCATTAACGGAGAGGCTTTAGATGGAGGGAGGCGGCATCAGTTTGGATTTTTGCAAATTTTTTTATGAACTTTACAGTTTGGAGCTCAAGAGGAAAACTTTGAATATGAATTGAATGCGTGCGTTTCTGTGCGGCTGTGCAGACCATCTCGTAAAACAAATATTAAGTTCTTTTTTCTTTTTTTTTTTACTGTTTTGTATATTTGCTCATGCCATCCAGTTTTAACAAATAAAAGAAATAGCTGAGGCAATACATTCCTAGTGCTAAAATTAAAAAAAATATATTGCATGCACTTACGTTATATGTGTGCACTAGTATATGTTTAATGGTTTCCTATGTGACTGAGAGGGAGAAGGCAATTAAAACGACTCCAATTAGAGGTTATTGATTGCGTTGCGTATAGTCTATGATGTTTTTATTACGGCCGATCATCCATAAAGCATTAAAGTGTGTGAAACATTAAAGGTTTCTTCTGACAACACTGATTTGTCTCCATCAGCACTCAGCCTGTAATGAGCCAGTCAGGAACGCCATTTGTCATGATTACAACATTTCATTTATCCATCTCGGTAGTATTACACCATTCATTCATCCAAGTGGACTTTATTACGCTGTTCATTCATGGTGCCATTACAGCTGAAAGCTTCCACCTGAGGAACATTAAACCTTCTTCTGAATAATTGGACTCCACTCCGCCATTCATGTTAATGTTCAGAGACTCAAAAAAGGGGTTTCATCGTTTATGTCACTGAAAGGGTTTAATACTTGTGTATGTTCAGAAAATTGCACCCCTTTGCTTCCTTGGAACTCCCACCTTATAAACTATGAGACATTACAGTTTGTCGGCTTTTCATGGACTTCTTAAGTCCAGAAATCTGGGTGTTTTTTCTTAACAATTCAACAGTTTTTCACTCAGGCTGAGAGATGGAGAGTAATCAATCTCCCACTGTTGTATCAACCTACTGTTGAGAACTACTTATTGTTCACCGAGAGACTGGAGCATAATGTTTAAGGCCTGTTTTCACCAAGCTGACATTGAACAGCAATTGCAGCTCAATGATAAAAAAAAACAAACTCCACTCCCCCTTTTCTCAGCCAGTCGGTGGTGTTTATCAAGGCTTCTGGTGTTCTGCTTTTCTTGTCCACTAAGTGCTGTATCATTCAGGATAAGTGTAGTACTTCTGTTCCACTACAGCCATTCTTCTGAGTCTCTTGATTTTGTTCCTGTGGGTTTTTTCTTTGAATACAAAAAGTCTGAACATTTGCCCAAAAATGTCTGCAGCCCAAGTGCTATCTTGTTTCACTGGTAAAAAAAAAAATGCAACTGCAGAAATGGCTGAAATATTTGAACAACAGTCACCTTTTGATTATAAAAACCTTTTTAAAATGGAAAACAGTGATGTGCTTTCTTAAACAGAGGGCACATAACTCCTTATTAAGTCTTCCTGACTTCAACAACAAAGATGAAAGTGTGTGAATGTCATTTAACCAATAATGGATGCTTTGGTGACAGAAAAAAAAGATAATGCAACCCAGTGGGACAGAATATCAAGTGTTATTTGACCCTGTGAGTCATGGATGTGTTGGTTTATGTACTCTGATTAAAGCTTCTTTGTCTGATAATTGAGAGACTAGACCAAGTGTTTTTTTATTTATCCGCCACTCATGTTAGAGATTATTGAGTTTGTGGTTTGCAATTTTTTTCTCCAAGTGAAAAATACAGAAATCTCAGTACAAGGTCTTCCCATATCAGCGATCTGCTGTTTTTAAACTGAATTTTATTTTTGTTTTTTGTGTCTGCTCCTATCAAGAACTCAGCAGGAGGCAATGTAACATGTCGAGTCCTGAATGTCATAAACAAGACGAAAGGCTTGTCTACACAGGAGACGTTTCAGCTAATCAGTACACAGGCTGCAAACAGGCTCGTGTTTCACTCATGCTACACACACGTAACTGCAACTTCAAGTCTATTTTCTTAGGTTTTACTAGCCTTACTGCGGTGATTGTTTGTTGGGCTGTCAGTGCTGCCGAAATGTGGGTGACCTACGCTCAACATTGTCCCTGAAGGCATCCCGTGTAGAGACAGAGACAGAGGACTGAAAGTGGCTGCTGCTGTTCCGCTAACACGAGGCTGTACTTGGGCACAGTGGTGCTTTGACTCAATGCTGGTGTCAGCATGATAAGATGCTCAAAATGATAATGCTAACATGCTGAGGTGTAATGTTTACCATCTTAGTTTAATGCTTTACCATGCTAACATTTGCAGATTAGCACTACATGAGGTAGAGCAGCAGCTGATGGGAATGTCAGCAGTATTTTGTCATAATTAGTTTACTTCCTTTTCATCACAAGTGACAAAGTATTTGCATAAAAATTGAAAACTGCAAAGCCACCACACTTTTATATAAACAGCCCATAAAGGTTATTTCTGCAGCACTGCAACTGTTGTGCAGTGTTCATTTTAAATCAACTTGAAGCTTTCACTTTTAAAATGATGGTATTTTAAGACGTTTTGTTTTTTTTTCTGCTTTATGATTGGTTGACAGAGGTGTGTGACAGCGCGCTGGTGTCCAATCTGCAGCCATCAGCCTTCAGAAGCTCCTCACAGCTGTCCAGCAGTCATGGACCGGGCTTTGCCAAACTCAACAGGAGAGAAGGTGAGTGAGAGTTGCTGTTTCTTAAATTATTTTGGGGGTTATTTTATGCCTTTATTATATAGCAAGATGAAAAAGATGACAGGAAATGAGGGAAGAGAGAGATGGGGAATGACACGCTGGCCGGACACAAACCCGGTTCAACCCCTAGGTCACCCTGTGGCACCACGGATATTGTTGCTTTTGATGAGCATGTATAACAAACCTCACCAGCCTGGATACATAACAACATACCTCATTATCACCATCATTATCACTAGCTTTGTTGCTATCGTTGTTGTCCATGTATTGAGGACTAGATGAGATTGTCTGCTTGTGTTCATTTCCTAAAAGCTTCTCCTCGAAACCAGTAAAATGTTTTACGAGACTCTAGCAGAGATGCCAAATGTTTTCTCTGTTATTGAGAAGTTGCTCTGCAGCAGCGCGGCTCAGCGCAGGAGAGACTTTTGTTAAGCTCAGGACACAGAGTACAAAACATCACAAAACAGGAACGTTTTTTTTTTTTTTTTTTACTGGATTCACAACAGATAACTCACCGGTGATTGAGAGGTAGACAGCAGATCAGATTCATTTCTGAGGGACAGACAGGGAAAAAAAAAATAAAAAAAGAACAAGCAATAGCTCCCATCTTTACTCTCTATAGGTGCTGTTTGTAGTGAAGGTTTATGCCAGAAGGATAAATGTGAGTTGTGTTTGTTCGCCTGACATAAAAACCCAGCAGGGAGTCCTGTGCTGGATGCTGATGTGAGGCTTTGACAAAATGAAGATCATGGTTTGTTGTGGAGCTTTCTGCAGGGAACGAGGCTTCTCTGCTTTATCCCGACATCAAAGCCCAGAATCAGCAGGGAGGGTGAGATGAGTTTAATCTGGATCTGAATGATTTTCACCACCCAGGAAACTAAGGAAACTGAGCCCGCAGAACATCACTCATCCCTCGGTTTGTTTGATGGCCGAGATTTTAAGCAAACACTCTCCTTGTCACTAAATGCTGCTGGGCTGCTCTCTCTGTTTACTGATGTGACTTTGATCTTTGGGTAACGGTGGATCGAGAAGCATGTCGTGGTCCTCTGTCTCAGAATTCTGTAGTTAATGTTTTGATATGTCAAACTTGCATTTGACTCTCATTGAAAATGCAACATCTAAATCATACACTAATACTAATGTACTTTTGTGTAAGTAAGATAAGGAATGCAAGACCTTTACTTGTAAACTATTTTTATACTGTGGTTTTGCCGGCTTTACTTAAATATCTCCAACATCTTCCACTACTGCTGTTAGTCCTATAAAACATTACATGAATATGACAACAAGTCAAATTAAAGCCAAGCCAAATTAAATGACCATATAGTTTGTTTGTACCTGCTCTCCAGAATAACCCACTTGAGTTTAATATGCTGCTTATACATAATGATGGTTAAGGTCTGGTTAGGTTTAGGAAAACATGATGGTTTGGGTTAAAATAGTCGCTTGAAACGTGGTTAAACATGGCAACTCTTAGCAACAGTAAGCACCATGTTACAGTTATGAATGCAGTAAAATGCATTAAAAATGTCCCGATGGTTGAAAAGATAACACTCGGGGTCATTAACGGGAAGCGAACAGTGGTCTCTCGCAGCTTTGACCACTTTCTTTTTGCCATCCAACTAACTATCCAGCACTTCCTTCCAGCCCGACTCCTCATCATATTGACGTCATCTGAACATCGCTTAAATGTGTCATAATTACTATGGCCACTAGATGGCGTTTGTAACTCAAACATAACTATAGGTTGTTTGCGGCCACTGAATTTACGACCTATAGTGTCATTTTTGTTGGAGTACAGGCTTGAATATGACAGTTTATATCTGTAGATTGGCCTCTTGTCTTTTCTGTTATTGTGGAAACTTTTCAAAAGCATGAAACTTGTCACAGAATAAACATCTTAAATGATTTAAAAAATATGGTTTATCCAGGTGGGTCAGTGTTAAATGATTAATTAAGGATAGTGGATAAAATTTTATACAGATTAAGTACAAATTACTCACTTGAAGGAGATCTTTTAATAGCCAGTATGAACAAGAATAGACACCTGACTTTAGTTTTAAGACGATTGTGAACCTACCCTTTAATCACAGAAAGCTCCTAGGTTGTCATGGACAACAGCTTGATGATATACAGCATGATTGCAGGATTATCTATCATCTATTGTTGCTTTGACAGCAAAATAAGGCATTACAAATAACTTCATTACAGTGATAACATTGATCCATTTTTCTAGTCTAATCTCCAGTTTGTAGTTGGTAGATTAGGAAAACTGTGTGTGTGTGTGTGTGTGTGTGTGTGTGTGTGTGCTTCACATTTCCTCCACAGCAACATTCATGGTGGAGGAACCCAGAGAGGGATCCCAGGTGCTCGCTGAGGAAATCAATGAATAAATGAATGCCCCCGTCTCATTTCCATATTGTGCTGCTGCTAACGCTCCACGCCTCTCCTCCAGTTGTTCTTTGAGGAGCAGCTTCGCTCTCAGTTCATTTACCTACTAAATAAGTAACGATTTATCAGTCTTGGAATAGATAGGGCTGAGAAATATATCAATTTTATATCAATATCGTGATGTGAGACTAGATATCATCTTAGATTTTGAATGTCGTGATATCGTGATATGGCATAAGTGTTGCATTTTCCTGCTTTTAAAGGCGCATTACAGTCAAATGATGTAATTTTTTAATTTAATTGTTCTGTTATTTGCCTTCACCCACTTAGTCATTACATCCACATTAATGTTGATTATTTATCCAAACACTTATTGTGTAAATATTATGTGAAAGCACCAATATGTGTCGAGGTATGTGGTCAAAAATATTGTGATGTTTGATTTTGTCCATATCGTCCAGCCCACATTGCATCTTTACAGGGGGATTTATCGCTGAAATATGTAACTTGACACATGTTTAACCTTGTTGTTGTTGATATGCAGTGTACCAGTATATCGTAGCACCACATCCGAGGATGCTGAACATACAGTAAACATCATTTAGCTGAAAAACTGAATATTTAGTCTCACGTCTAAGTGTCTAAGTCTAATGAATCAGGGCATCGGCAGTGAAACATGAAAACAGCACAACATGTAGAGTAGCGGCTGTGCAGTCTGTGTTCTCTAATAACAACCAAGCTGGGTTCAAATAATATGTTCATCAAAGTGATGAAGTGAATTTTTGTGAATTTAACCACTGGATTGAGTTTGAGTCTTTTTGGCTAAAAAACATGATCCTCAACGATATTCTAACAAGACTAAAGCCTCATTTGGACAGGATTAACATTACAGGGAGATTCGGTGAAATAAATGTTCACTGTGCTCCTCTGTGATTCAACTCATCGTTCCAGATGGCATTTTAACCTTTGCGACATTACAGGAGATGGTCCGTGATGGTCTGACATGCACATTCAGGGCGACGTGGGAGAGTCGAAGGTGAGGTAAAGATAGTGCGTGATGAGAATTTGAGTCAGAAATCAACTTAAATGAAAATCTTATCTTAACCTGCAGACGTGAAACACATATTAATATCATTCAGTGTGGCTTACACTTACACTGAGGATATCGCCAATAAACTTCCATATACTGCACATGCTTTTAAATCAATGAGAAAAAAATCACATTTTTTAGGGGTTTTTTTTCAGTATCAAAGTAATCCAGTTATAGTTGTCTGTACATTCATGGATACACTGCAAACAGGAACTGCTAATAACCAATTCAGCTTACTTTTAAAGGTATCAATATGCTGAAATGTAAAAAATATAGGCTAAAAAACCAGTACCTACTTGTAGGTGACATTACAACATTATGTTTTATGAACTTTATGGGGTCTTGCTCTCCTGGTAGTTTTACTTTTTCCTGTTGTCATATCAGTTCCTAAAAAGGCCCATATGTTTTCATCTCATCAGATTAGCAAAAACATTTTTTGTAGTAGAAGGACAAGCAAAAAAAAAAAACAACCCAAAAAACACTTTAAATACACCTTAAAATACAACATCACTCCGGACAGGATTTAAATTACAAGAGGACCAGCGAGTTTGCCAAAAGACAGAAGGTAATTCTGGCTGTAATTATTACTGTGGAGGAGGTGAAAAATGACCTACATATACACTCTGGACTGGATTAAAATCACTGAGTCAGGTAATGTTACAGTTACCCCATCTGCCCTAGAGAAATAAATCCTGTCAGAGTGTGCCTGAAGAGTCTACAGCCATATTTTGTGCTAAACTCTATTGTCAGCAGACGAACACGCTCACAATGACGATGCTAAAATGATGATGCTTACCATGTTGACCAAGGTAGTTTCATTAATTAGTACTAAACACAAAGCACAGCTGAGGTTGATGGGATATTCATTAGCTTGCATTTGCTGGTATTAAACCATAAACCAAAGTATTTATTGAAAAGTGATTGCATTTCTTCCTGAGGGGAACATGAATGTGTTTCCCAAATTTCATGCCAATCCATCTGATAGTTATTGAGACATTTCACTCTGCAGCAAAAATGTCAAGCTGCTGGTGGTACCAGAGTAAAAAGTCAAAAGATCACCAAAGTCAGTGGGATTCATCCTCTGGAGAATATGAACGTCTGTACAAAAATGTCAGCAGCAATTCATTCGGCATATAATAGCTGTTGAGATATTTCAGTCAGGGCCGAAGTGGCGGACGGTCCAATCAACCAACTGACAGGCCAGGTGACATTGCCATGGACATAAAGAGAATATTTTTTGGCTTGTCTGAATACAAATGTTGACATTTGTACGACAGCCAACAACCTTTTTTTTTCTCTCTAGCAGTGGATACTTTACAATCTGCAGTGAGACCAGAGGACCTAAAATTGTGCTTCAGACTTTAACCCGATGTAGCTGATCACAGTGGCCTGATGGCTCAGAGTTTGACATCAAAAGTGGATAAAGAGCCCTGATAGGCTATTGATTGATGATGAATGCGCCTTTTACCAGAGACCTGGAAGGTGAATGACTCCACAATTTAAGTCTCCCCCATTGGTGTCTCTCTTTTTCTTTGTGTAGATTTTTCCATTCTCACTTTTTTATCTTTCATTTGCCTCCCACTCTTCTCTGCTCCTCTTTCGTGTCCCATTTTTCTTTCGTTTTCCATCTCACTTAGTTTCTCTTCCTCATTTCTCCACCTCCACTCTTCATTCATCGTAATTGTCCCTGTCCATCTTCTGTCCTTCTGAACAGTCTGAATTCTGTCGCCATCATTAGTTTCACTCCGTCTGCAGCCACATTTTCATTTTCATTGGTAAGAACTAATTTAGCCAGCTCTGTCTTCTTGCCAAATGTTAATAGCGGTCTTTGTGTTTAAACATTTTCTTTCTTCAGCAGGTGACGCTGACAGTTATCAGTACTGCAATTATGTTGAAATAGACTTGAAAATAATTATTGTGTCACAGTAATCATTCTCCCAAAGAGTGAGATTTGAAGGTGGAATTTTAATAGGAGCCTGTAAGTTGAGACTGACTGTGAAAGGACGTCCAAATACTCAGGTATTGATCTTCATATTCAGTCGTCCTCCGGGGCTTCCAGAAAGTTCCAGCTATTTCAACAACAGTAACACTCAAATCTCAACGGACTCAACAGAGTTATTGTGTGTTCTGGTTGCATGACTCCAAAAAAAACACACTTGCAAACGTAATTCTCTTGATAGCAAAATTGGCATTGCTCATATAGATAATAAAAAAGTAATTTAGGGACAGACATTTCTAAAAGCCAGGGTCATTTTTTCCTCAACACTCGTCCAGTCTAGAGGGAAATTTGAACATTCAGACAAACGTGACAACAGCAAACTCCACAACTAGACATTTGATTCTTGAAAGTCCAAAACTTGCAGGCACCAAACATCTTCTGTCAGTAGATTATAAATGCTAAATTTACAGTGACCCACAGCCATACACATGCAAACCAACCATAGTTAGCTTGATTAGCCGGTAACTTGTGCTGGATATATGTAGATCCCTATCCAGTTAGCTACAATAGCTAATACTGGTCAGACTGGTTTAGGAGGCTCCTTCTGCATCCTGCTCATGTTTTAGTGAAAGCAAAGTTAGGATGACTGCAAATATAAGAATAATACCCAGGTTAAAAAATACCAATATTTGCCTTTAAATCCAATGACGATATTGCCTTCAAACTCATAAACAAACCTACATGAGGTGTTGTTTTTAGTTATGCTAGTTTCTAGATTTGTATAATTCCATATAATCCAGACTTATTTTCAGATTTACAGACTTAGTTTTTGTCAGTTCTACCTGGATTGAATATCTTACTAAGTCAAATCAAGACTAGTTACCTTATTACACAGGTGTAATGATCTGTAATGCACATCTTCTTATCCAAGATTATTTATCTTGGATTAGAAAAGATGAGGTTTAATCATTGTAAAATAAGATATCCTGACTTCTGTGAATTGCCCGTTCTGCGGTGTGGCATTTGGAAATGTATAAATCTGTCCTGCTTCACCTGCAGAGAACCTGCAGTGTTCCCCACCCTGCTGCTGCTGTCAGTGCTGCACTAAGTCCATTAGTTTCCTGTTGGACTCTGTCCGACTGACATGCTATCAGGCTGCTGAAATTACCCTCCAGACTTTATATTCTCATGCAAATTACCAGTGCTCATTCTGGACCTGACACTTATAACAGTCTGCCTGTTACACGTCCTTCCAGCTCCCCTTCTATCCCTTTGCCTTGTCTCTCTGTCCTACTTCCTGTCTGTTTCTCAAATTGTCTGTCTCACTCTCTTTTCTACCTCTCTGGTGTTTTCCTTACTGTCTTACTGTTTCTTCACTTTTCTCTACTACATAGCCCAGATGAATAACCTTTGGGGATGGATTGGTGCATGACTGACGGCCAAGATGGCTCTCTTTGTGACCACCTATGCCTTTAACTCAGCTGGGGTCAAAATGTAGTTCGGATGTACATATGTTTCTGTTTCTGTTGCCAGATAACTAAACGGGCATTTATTTTGATCGCAGCTCATAAAAACTATGTTGACCAGCCGTCATTACCGAGCTGCTGAGCTGCAGATTTTATCATCACGACAAACAGGATTTTACAACCCTGGAAAGTTATTGCATCAGCCACTATTTTTCCTCTCATTGCAATGATTGTGAGGTAAACAGCAGGAACATGGCATTCAATTTATAAAGTTATCTATCAGGAATGCTTGCTTGTATGTAATTGGCTGGATGATATGGAGATTTTTCCCTATCTTTATTCAAGAGCGTAGTATGTAAATTTGAGAGCATACTTTACTGATTTTACGTTCAAATTTTGTAATTTGTCCCTCAAAACCCTCCCCTCGCACTCCTCTGCTTGCGCTCAGATTTGCTCCGCTTGTGCTCAAACTGTGTGCTCGCACTCGGATACAATGTTGCTCGCGCTCAAACTTCAACTCTTCTCCTCGCACTCAGGCTTCTTCTGCGCGCTCGCGAAATTTCTGCTCTCAGATTCCTCCACTGCAGCAGCAACCACCCTGTCAAAATCATCCAATCAGAGTTGAAGTTTGAGCGCGAGCAACATTGTATTTGAGCGTGAGCACACAGTTTGAGCACAAGCGGAGCAAATCTGAGTAAAGATATAAAAATGTAAAAATCTGAATAAAGATAGGGAAAAAGCTCCATAGATGATAGATGAAGTTGAACCAGCTTCAGCTTTTTTTGCCGGATGACCCTGCGTCAACACACTCGCTCCATTCAAATGAATGAGAGGGCTGCGTTTTTTCATGCAGCAAGCAGCAAATGTCGGTCTGAACACCACCTAAAATGTTGTTTGACCATCCAACAAACCCTTCAGTTGAAGACACATTTTGAATCATCGCGCACAGCGATGAGGAGACGTCTAAATTACTTTTAATTTTACTTCTGGACAACATATCAAATATATGGTGTTGCATATTCTGTATTGTCGCATGCTGGTTTCACATCATCACATCGCCCACTGCGACTGGTTTTTTACCGTTCCCGAGGCTCGATGGATCATTTCATCCTCTGTTTGGCCATCGAAGCAGCGATGTCACACCCCTGACCTCCATTAACCTGTACCTTTCTCCGTGTGGTACCATGAAAGACACAGAAGAAGAAGAGAAATCAGGGAGCTGTCTTTGATTTGAAGTGACAGTTGTGACTAAAAGTGTTTCAGACCATCAGCCATCAGTTCACCTCAACTATATTAGTTTCACTTGTACCGACAGGGCGGACACAGTAAATCTTCGTAACGCTTCTTGGTCTCCGAGTCGTTTCCCTCTGATCTCTCTTTCTCTTTTTCCTCTCCAGTCAAATATTCATGAGTAAAAGGTCAGAGTGTCTGCTTTATTCTAATCTGCTGTCACTGGACACGTCTGTTAGTCAAGTGCTTATTAGCTTTGGCCTTTAGCTCTTTAAAGATCAGACTCCACCAGACCGACACTGATTCATTTTCACTGCTGAGATTTTCTCCTCCGCCTGCCACCAGACATTGTTCAGGATCCTTGTGTAACAAAAGCTGTTGAAGTTCCTCCTGTTTTCTCTGTAATATGACAAATATACAGCCGGTACGAGGTCATCGCATGAATGAGACTTGCTTAGTTACCGCAATTGGCAATTTCAAGAAACAATTCAGGAAGGCTGTCAGTAGAGAATAAATGATGAAATGATGTTTGTCTCATTCTTTATTTGTCAGTCAATCCATAAATGGAGGCACCAGACAAAAGTCATTAAGTCTTCAAATGAAATCAACCTTGGGAGCACGGATGTGTTTAGCCAATCCAATGGCTTTCTGCTGGTTAGATTGTACGATAACGCTTTCTGCTTCTTTATATGTGTGAAAAGTTGATATTTCGGCATGAAAAGGAACAACGTCATCATCAGAGCAGCATGAATGTGCTCTGTAAATTTATTGGATATTACACATTATCCTTATCCTCTGGGAAACATGATTGTCTGTGGCAAATGTCAGTAGATTTATCAATAAGATGATCACCATCCATTTTAATAATTGATTAATAGTTATTTGTCAAGCACCAATGCTAAACATTTGTTGGTTGCAGCTTTTATGTTCAGTTTTAGATTACAAAAAATAAATATCTTTGATTTTTAAACTGTTCGTGACATACAAAAAATACAATTTGAAGTCTTGAGGGAAGTGTAATAGGCTATTTTTCACACGTGTCTGAACAGTTAAAGGTCATTAATTATCAACAAAAGAAGAACAGGAAGTAATTGTTAGCTGCACCCCTATTTCTGTACATTACTTTACAAATAATGTATGGAAAAGAGATCAAATTTAATGTAACAGATGTTTAGTCAGTTTCAACCTCAACGTCAACTTTATTTAAAGTTACTACAAGGAACTTTTTAAGTGGTTATGAAACGGTCTCATGATGCCTCTATATGACCTATATAAGCAAACAAGACCATCAGCGAGAAGATTGGCTATTTCTAAACAGTTATTCTAAATGCCTGCCACCGGCTCGGATTCCCCGTGAAATCAGACGAAATGATTTACAGCACGCAGAGCAGAAGGGCCTGTGTTTACAGCTGCTGATTTGCTTTTTTTTTCCAGCCAGTGAAACTAGGCTGGAGAGAAAAGATGTGCCTGAAAAGACCTGTTTTCAGCCTGTATTTGAAAATTTCAACAGAGACTGCCTTCCGAATACGCAATGGAAGTTTATTCCCAAAGAAGAGGAGCTCAACGGGGGGGGAAAGGATTTTTTTGTTATAACAGTTAAATAACCAGAATAAAGAGGATGCAAAGGGCATGATGGAGTCTTCGTTTTTATTTGTAGCTGATGTAAAGACCTTGGGGTGGGTGTGATATGATCAAAGTCAGAAGATAAGCGATTATTAAATGATCCTTCAGGAAACTCTGGATACTGTATGCGCTGCAGATTTGAAGTGTTGGAGGTTGTGAAGACAAAACTAACGAAGCTGTGCTGAGAGAATAAATGAATGAGTGCCAACCGCAACCTCCGGTTTTCTAGTATTTTTCCAGTCCCTCCATTGTTACTGTATATATATGTATGTATATATACAGAAGAGAGATGAGACTTACTGCTTGTAATGTAGCTGGTGGACAGAATATTGCCTCAGTGCTGTTGAGAGACAGAGCAGAAAATTGTGTCGTCTTTCCAAAAGTCAAGTGGCGTTTAAGATGGTTTTTTGGTGTTTTTGTTCTTTATAGGGCTCTCTGACACTCGCTCTGCATGTGTGTGTGTGTGTGTGTGTGTTTTTTATGTGTGTGTGTGTGTTTGTGTGTGCCCAGTGGGAAACTGGTCAGCAGCCTCCTCTTTCAGAATCTGTCCATCTGGTGTTTGAGCTCTGAGGCGTCGTTTTGGCCTGACAAAGCATTTCCTCTCTCACATACACACACACACACACACACACAGAGCACATATAACCACACACATACACACGCCACATGTCTTTTCAGTATCTGAAGCATCATTACTATGTAGCAGCCCGTTCGATCAACCCTGGTTTATCTGCTCAGACAGACTTCTGTCAGCACGCCCCACATATAAAACAGGCAACATGTAATGTGAGCAGAGTGTATGCTCTCTCTCTCTCTCTCTCTCTCACATACACAAACACACACGCACACACACTGCCTTCCTCCTGTTTTCTCAGCAGTTGTCTCTTTGTCTGAACCCAGCAGACATTGTGACGTTCTATAACCTTGAACATTGCCTCAAGATGTCTGGAAATTTTTCAAAAATACTGCCAAAATGAAAGTTGGACCATTTTTTTGTTGGTGGTCACCCAGATGTCCTCTCTGGGCATTCCAGTGACTTTGAAATATGTTGTTGCAATCGTCAACAGGCCTTTTTTTTAAGCTATTCTGCAAAGATTTATGTATACACTGTGCAGCTTTATAAATCATAAACATCTTGAACATAGTAATATATTGTATATTCTTGAGTGGTCCAACTGATGTCCTGGTTTGACCCAGACAGCTGTGAGTTTTCTGATAATGAATTAATGATATGTAGTCATATACACGTGGCAAACATAGAGAAGTCTGTTATACCAGCATTACATTGACATTTTTACAGAAAAACACAGAGACAACAGTAACACACAACAATATTTTATTAGAACAAACAAAACATTCAACACTTTTAATTCCATCTTATGTGCTTTGCTCCTGTTTCTACTGAAGCGCATTAGTATGGATGTGCAGTAGGCTTACTCAGGGGTTTGAAACAGCAGCTGACGATCCTCGTTTGAACTCCGTTAAGAACACGTAGGCTCTTCTCATCAACAAAGGTGCACGTTAACTTAAACAAGAGGCTAAGTGATTTGTTTTTTGGTGTGATTTGGAGCTCGATACAGTACAGGTATGGAAAAGATTTTAATTATTTCTTACTATGAGATAGAGCAGGTTTGAATATTTTGTTCTGTTTTATCATCAGTATGTTGTTTTGCATTTCAGTATTGATCCCCTCGACACACAAGTTAATTTGCAGGTGTTTAAAAGATGTACAGCAGTAATGGTGTACTAACCACGTTATGCTAACAACTGTTGTTTTGTTTTGTGTTACTTGGAAAACTGAAAAAGGATTATTGTATTTGACTGCATTGATTGTCTTGCATTTTCATTTTCATCTTTTTCATTTCATAAGTATCTCGGAGAGATATGAAAACACACAAATTCCTAATGCCACTGCAAGTCACAAAGCAATTTGTGTTATTTAAATTCTCCAGGAAAGTTCCTGAAGTGTGATTTATATCCCATTATAGCTCCTAGAATGGATTTAAAGACGCTCGCTATGGTTCAATCAATTTTCTTCATTCTGCTTTCATAACAGAAAAGTGTGATTTCAGTTCAGAATGAAAGGTCAAGCAATGCAATTCATTTTTCAGCATCTACCAAAGCTTATTTCATCTCCTCCCTGACAGATGGAAATGTAATAAATCACTCATGTATGCTGCTTTCTCTCTCTCTCTCTCTCTCTCACTCACTCTACAGGAGCTGGAGGTTGGTCCCCTCTCACCTCAGACAGGTATCAGTGGTTGGAGGTCGACCTGGGTGAGCGGACCAAGATCACAGCTGTCGCTACGCAGGGTCGCTACGGCAGCTCCGATTGGCTGACGTCGTACCTGCTGATGTTCAGCGACACGGGACACAACTGGAAACAGTACTGGCAGGAGGACAGCATAGGGGTGAGTCCATACGGGAGTTAACAGATCTCCTCCATCAAAACAGTGCAGTGTACAAACTGTATCACCAAGGAGAGAATATAAGGCTGCGTACACCAGAGTGTAAAAGTGAGGTTAACTTAATAATCAGCATCTTAAAAAAATCACTGTCATCAGTCACATTTCACTTTGCTGTAATAAACAGCATTTCCTGCTAAAGTCTCCTTCTTAACTTATAAAACTTGAACACACTTCCTTAGCTTGTTGAACAAGGAAAAGTGCACCGCTAACATCAGTTAGCAGGCTAGATAGCTAATAAGCTATCATTGAACAGCATGAAAACATACCTGCAAATTTGTTACTTGGGTCTGGTTAGATACTGGTTTGGTACTTTCTCTTCAAAATGTATTGTCTTCAACACACTGTCTGTCCATGACTTATAGCTACAGTTGTGTCTTTACTTTGTCTTTGTTCAGTATGTAGCAGTGCTAGCCTGTCAGCTGATGTCAATCAAACAAATCTTCGACACAGATAGCGGGCTAAGATGAGGAGCATTTCTGACATTTTACCAAAGACCCCTTTTCTCCTTTTCTAATACAAAACTATTAACAATATTTTTTACATTTCATGCAACATTTAAAAACACATATTGACATTTTTTTTTTTACTGCAAAGAGGAATGATTAAATGTAATTGATTTCAGTTTGACTTTTCCCAAGGAGACGAATCTAGGCTGAGCAGTTTTCTCTTGTCTGTGAACTCAGTAACTTTTACTCTAAGTTTGTTTTAAGGGACAGTACAGTTTTGTAGTAGATTGATTGATTGTACCAATGCTTTTACTTCTATATAATATCAGTTTAATAATAATGGTTCTACATTAGGAGGGTATTTCTAAAGTCTTTCCACTACTGATTGTGAGTAAAACATGGCAGATTCATGGCACACCTAATCCTGGCTTTGAGAAAGCTCAGCCAGTGTCTGTAGGATTGATAAATGAAAAAATCAGTCAAATGGACAGCAGAGGCAGTGAGGCATCACATTCAAGACACAACACCACCCTTCAGTGTTTTCCCATCGCACAAGTGTCGTGTTGGACTGTTATTTGTCCCACTGTGGTGACAGTACATTGTTCAGCATAAAGCCACTTGAATGCTAAGTAGTTTTGATCTTGTCATCACAATGAGCCGGTTCAAAGTGACCTTGTGAGTCCAATACCAAACCAAATAATGCAACAAACATGGAGAAAAGGACATATTTTCCCTCCGAATGTATGGACACCTAGGAAGAGTGAAAGCAGATTTATTACGGTGCTGCGGAGACGAGCTTTTGATTAGAAGTTCAGGCAAAGCAATTTCTTCATATGGAGAGAATCCAGCTAATCTCAGCACCGAGGATCTTCTGTGAGAGCGCCAAGAACAGCTTCTCACAGCTTCTCACGGCTTAAAACATGTTGATCTGACACTCTACATAAACTGCAGTCACATTTCAAAGTGTTTCTGAACTTCTGTGTATTAGTCAGCCAGGCTTAGAGAGTCTGTCAGAGGAGAAAGTTGATGGCAGAGCCGTTAGATCAACCACTACTGGGCTGAAGACCAGAGAGACAACATAAGTTTTTTTTCCCCCTTTTCCCCTTCCTCTCTCAGTCCATCTTCTTTTTGTCTCTCTTTCGTCACAAGTCTGTGTGTGTGCGCATGGAGATATTGCGATCCATCTTTTATTTATTGTCTTTCTCCTCTTTATGTGTTTGTTTCCTCCCTGCTGGAGGGCTGACGATGAGAAGCAGCTCTTTTAACTTTTACTTCTCGCGTTTCCTTTTCGCCTTTATGTCCTCCTCTCATTTTCTTTCTGCACTGCTTTTCCACCTCTTTCTTCTCACTATGTGATTTTCTTCACTATGTGAATTCTTTCCACTTTTTTTTTTTTGTTCGTCTGTCGTTTCCCTTTGATGCTCTCTCCTTTATCTCATCCCTTCTCTTTATTCATTTCTCCTTTTCTGTCTTTTACATTCACAGTTAATCTCTCTCTCCGTGTCTCTTCCACTCTCCCTCTCACTGCCTGTCAAAGGCGGCTGTTGAAGCATCTTTCTAAAAGTAAATGAGATTCTGTCCTCTCCTCAATGTCATTTGTTGAGTTGAAGGTGCTGCTATTTGGCTCAGGGTTTGAGCGAACGACAAGCTCAGTGTCTTTATTTTTTCGGCGTTTCACAGTAACTATATCACTCAACCACATATGATACAAAAACTTAAAACAACTTCTGTTTACCAACTAACAGTGCTAGTTTCTCTTAACAATGACCACAACCTTTCCCTATAATGGGAATTATTTTGCATCTTGATATAATTAGCTGTCATTTTTTTGTCTGTATATATATAGCGTGTTTACCTCAAATCAATCCTTTGGATTATAAACTTTTTGAGAGCTTGCAAAATTCACTTTCTTGCTACTTCCCAATTTCCTTTACATGCTGTTTTTGTCAGGCACCTGTAACTGTGCACCCTGCCCACCTTATATAATTTGATATTTCTAAAACTCTTAACCAAGCAGCTTTAGTTGCCAAAATCTGATCAGATCAGAAATGTGTCATATTAATCATTTTTCTGATTTTGAAAGACAGTAAAAGTGCCATTATTGTTTTCCTCAATAGGTTTAAGCTAACTAAGTTTAATTTATTACTAAAGTTTTCAGCTTCATATGCCAAACCTGTCTACTAGAAATTCAGGATGGTGGGTGTACAAAATGCAGGACTGTAGCTCCACAGACTTGGCTTCGCATACTGAGAAAAGAGCTACGTTGTCACTGAACATTTCACTCATAAGTTCAGAAGCAGCATTTTTGCAACTTGCCAAATGTGAGAATTAACAGCATCTTCTCATTATGTAGAAATAAAACATATTTCAGCCGGCATTATGTCTCTAGTAAAACATATCTGCAGTTGCAATTTAGTCATATTTAAACATAATTTCTAGGGGACAGAGTTGCACATGCATGCAAGCAGAGTATACTGGAGAAAAGTTTGATGTAACATTAGGCAATTTAGCTTCTAATGAGTTTTATTTTTTAAATATATATATATATTTCTAATGCTAAAATGAGATAAAAGTCGCCAGCCTATAGGCAACCATGTAAACTGTAAAAAAAAAAAAAAATCACCTAAAGTGGCGTTACAAGGTTGTCATTCGACACTTTCCACCCCTTTCAATTAAAAACAATTATATGATGAGATCCAACTCAACTCTCCTGTGATTACAGAAGAATTAATAAGTTAATTATGTGTCTAAGCTTTTATTCTGCAGCGGGAGAGCCACTTAACCTGCATGTCAACTTCAAGGAAGGGATGTAATTAGGATAGATTGCCAGATGGGAGAGATGAAAAGAGATACACAGATTCAGCCCAGAGTCAGAAGGAAGCAGACAATCAACTCTCTGTTCTTACTCCAAAATTTTGCAGGAAGGTTTTTAGCACAAAGCAAGTTAATGAGTAATAATCTCAACAGAGCCCGAGCAGAAAAGGTGTTAAACTATATAGTTAAAAAGGGTTCAAGTCTTTCATTCCCCACCTGTTCATCAGAAACAGTCTCTGTGAATGCAGTGAACTGCACCTCCAATGCCACACATCAAAAATAAAATCAACACTTTTTTAATTAAATTCTACCGACCTCAATACCAGAACCAAGTTTCTATAGAGATGTTCTGCCGAGGGAATCAAATCCTGTGATCAGTGGATGAATAGATCATTTATCTTCCATGTTTTGGTCGTTAATTCAGTATAGAAAAAAAATCGCTGGACAAAGAATAATGTATTTTAAAAGACAAAAATCACTGTTTGAATGTTTTGTACAAGATGATATAATGTTGAAAAGTTGCTAAATGTTACATTTTCCAGACTCAATATGACCTTTTGTTAAGTTGACATTTCAGTTATGAATCACTTTCACCTCGCTGTATTACAAGGAATGAAAGGAGTTTGATATGTAATACTCATCTAAGTCCACAAACAAACTGTACGATATGAGGACGGTTCTCTGTAGAGCTTCAGCTGCCTGCAATCAAAAGACACATCAAAAGTAGATTTTCTTTCAAAAAGTGACTAAAAGGAAATGAATCAAGCACAGATGTTACTTTTAGTTTTAGCAGTTTTAGATCTTTTCTGATTATATTTTATTTTGTTTTTATTTGTAGTTTTGACAGTTTTGTCTTTGTTTTTTATTGCATTGTCTACCTTTTCTTATTTTCGGATCTCAATATTTGACTTGTTCGGCTTTTTCTTGTTTCATTTATCAATGTGATTTTAAATTGACTGTTGCTGTTATTGACTAGCAACCACTTCCAAATAAAGAATAATTGTAAATCTTTAAATCTTTTTTTTTTAATCTTTCAGTTTATGTGTTTCTTTTGTCATGGTAAAATGATTTGTTGTTTGGTGAAGAGGATTCAATGGTTTTACAAACAGGCCACAACATACACTGCATGCTTTCTTTCGACAACACAGTCTCAACAAAAGTATGCCACTCCTTTCTCCCCTTCCCCTACTCTCTCTCCTAAGACCAGCCTTCTCAAAGTTTGGCAAACAATCAACACACATAAAATAACTTTTGACTGTGACAATTTAGCAATGTGTTTGGTGCGTCATGTTAAATGGAACAGTTCCCTGAAGAAAGATGTGACAGACTGACATCAAAGAAATTGTGTCTATGTCCTTTTATTTTATGTTATTTTATTATATTTTATTACCAAAACATGTTTTGATTGAAATTATTTAATATTCAACAAACAGATTTAGTTGACAGGTAACAGTAAAGCGGATACTAAGTTAACATTTTTCCATCGTGCTTCTGCTTTTTCAGTCTTTTCCAGGTAACAGTAATGCAGACAGCGTGGTTCAGTACAAGCTGCAGCAACCAGCCATCGCTCGTTTCCTCCGCCTCATTCCTCTGGACTGGAATCCCAGCGGGCGGATCGGACTTCGACTGGAGACCTACGGATGTCCCTACAGTAAGTCCTGTCTTTTATGGGCCTGGACTGGACTCTCCAGGGCTGTCATCCAGCCAGACAGACCGGCCGAAATCCCTACTGTTCAGTAAAAGATATTGAATTTGCTCTGACGGTTAAAAAAATGCTGTGTGTAACATATCACACTTCTTTTAGCCAGTTTCATTGTGTGTGATTTATCACTGATACAGAAAAAGAGCAATAAACACTCCCTGGGGACTTTTTCTTAGGAACATTTTCATATTTCACAATTGATTAACACTCTCACCTTTGTTACTAACAATGGAATAACAACATGCATCTCACTGTTTTTCATTCGCGCACACGACATATTGTGTTAACAGTTTCCCTTTTTTCACAGATTACACAACATATTGGCTTCACCAAAAGCAAACTGAACCAAGATCTTGTATTTTCCACTTAAATGTATCGTTTAATTTATATTTTTCAAAGTCACACAGGGATTTTTTTATCTGTACTCGATCCATTGTGGTGAAGAAGAACAAATATCACTTTTCTTATTTTAGCCGATATCCAGAATATAACATCTGTCACTGCTACTTCAGTTATAAGATACATTTTAATAAGGTTACTTTTATCTCCTAAGGGTTTAGGATGATCTTGACATCTTTGCTAAGTATGAATCCGCTTCATCTTCTTTGAACTTTCAATATAAAAAGGTAAAATCATGCAGTTGGCCTGTTCTGCTAAAAGAGCAGGTGTTTGTAATATTTTGTCCTCCCAACGGTCGATTCCCTGCTGCGTCTCTGCCCTGATCCTGCCCACATGGCAGCAGTTATCGGTTACTGTGCCTCATCAAACCACAACATAATCATGAATATCAAAAAAACATCTTCACACATTTGCATAGATGCTCAAATACATTTATCCAACAATGTATATGCATGTGTAAACATGATTTCCATATGCACTGTCTGTGTTTGGAATCCAACCCACAGCAGTCAGTGACTATATTATTTCTGGCGCTTAGATTTTCCCTTTCATCTGAGAAGCTGCAGTCAGATAGGAAGCTTTGAAAATAAAATAAGTGCATTTGCTTTGAACACTGAAATAAGACAAAGAGTCCACAACCATGCTTGTGGATCTGTGAGGCTGTGCTTGGGAACAGCTGAGGGTGATGGGAAAGTCATTAGCTTTGCAAGTATTTAGCCATAAACCAACGTATTGGGGAAAATTTCGATCAGAAGATGGAGTTAGATAGAAGTGATGAAGTTAATTGATCACTCAAGGTTTTATAGTTTATGCTGAAGGGGATATGGATGTGTGTATCAAATTTCATGGTTCATGGATTCAAATAGTTATTGAGACATGTTGCTTAATGAAAAACAACAAATGTGAACCTCATGGTGGCCCCAAAGGGAAAGTCAGGAGATCATCCCCTGGCAACCATGAATGTGCCAATCCAATTATGTGTCAATCCATCCAGTAGATGCTGAGATATCTCACTGGAAAAGTGAAAACTTGGTGCTAGAGGAAAGAAATGGGGGATCATGAGCCTCTTTCACACATAGTTCCCAGTAAATTACTGGCAAAAACCTTTCAGGCACCACTAGTTCACACATGCAGCTACATTCAGGAACATTGCCATCTTGTGTCTTTTCACAAATGCCATCTCAACACCGGAACAGATGGGGCGAGGGCCAGTCCAGCAGATGGCGGTATTGCAACACTTATCGACGTCTGTCACCATAAAACCTGACAGAAGAAGAAGAAGGCAAAACTCATGAAACTCAGATAAAACTTCAAAACTAGGCAGTCCTAATCAAATATGAACCAAGATTATGTTATTGTTATTATGTTATTATGTTACCTATTTCTCATATGGTACCAGAAAAATGTTTTAGCACAGCTGTCATGTTGAAAATAGACCAATCACGTCACCCATACGTCAAGTCTCGTGATTGGTTTGCTTGTTCCACGTGAAAGCATCTTTTCCCAGACGGATGTAACCCTTTATGTGCACTTCCCTTCAATGTAACTGCTTTCATTTTTCCTGACATGTTAGTAGGTCTTTGAGGTGGGAGAGTGGCGGTACAGAATTCCCTAAATATCAATCCCTGCTCCTGCTCTCGTTCACACATGACCCCATGCAGGAAATGTTCCTGAACATTTCACGGACAGACTGCATGTGTGTAAAAAGGGCTACGGATAGCTGATTTCATGAAAATCCATCCAATATTTGCCACTAAAAGCTAAAAAAATAAAAGTTAGGAAAAAGTTAAGAGATCACCAAAGTCAGTAGGATTTATCCTCTGATGACTATGAATGTCTTTACAAAATTTCATGGCAATCCATCAAATAGTTATTGAAATATTTCAGTCTGGATCAAATTGGTAGCAGACTTACAGACCGACATTGCCATCCCTAGAGCCAATTTGTACCGAGCAGCTTTCTTTGGTTTGTCACAGTGATCATCACCTTAACACCCACTCTGTATCTAAATTACTTTCTTACCTCTGTATTGAAATCCAGACTATCCTCTTGTCAGTTATTCATGATATTAGTCCACCGAGTGGAAAGATGATTTATGACAAAACCATTTAGTGTCTCTTAAAACGGCGTATGCTGCCGTTCCCTCTGGGAGAACGCGAATTAGAAGAAACATTTAAAAAGATGGATTTTGATAAATAGCTGTAGCGGTTCGGATATATTCACAAGTTGTTTAAGGACACAGTAGATATATGAGTGTAATATGTTTATCAGCCAGTGTGACGGCTGGATAAGACTTGTGGTGTTTCTTGTGGAAAACTAATGTAGCATGCACAGCTGCATCCTGCGTGGAAAAACAAATGTAATATAGTGAAGGGAGGTGAAATATAGCTGTTAGTAGCAAACTGTTTACCACAGTGTGAAAAATGCATCACATCTCACAGCATTGTGTTGCTCAGTTACTGTGGCAATACAAAGAGAAATTCAAATGGTTGTGTTTTCTTTTACTGTCACCATATGATGTCATTTTTTTTTTTTTTTAAATGAGATTTTTTTACACAAGGTATCTAAGAAAGAGCAAAATTACAACAAATTAATATTAATGGCATGACATGTATGACATATACATGACAAATAAAGTTACAGAGGAAGGAAAATATTCTGAGATCTAAGAAATAAAAGCATCTCACAACATTTTGTGAGATCTCATAAAAGTTTTGCAGTTGTACAGTTGACCCTTTTTTTTATAAAACCACGTCAGTATTGTCAGGACTGGCGGAAGCAGGACTCAGGCGCAGAGGTGTCATGACAACAAAGTTCTTTATTGTCACAAGCAAAAACAAACTAGAAAAATTGCAAGGCTTCGACAAGACAAGAACCAAATCAAAATGAGAACAACAAGAACAGAACTGAAAACCAGGGATTAAACACACAGACGGAGCTGACGAGGGAATGGGGAACAGGTGGTAGTGACCAGAAACAAGGAGGAATAATTTTCAAAATAAAACAGGAAGTGACGAGACAAAACATGGAGACAGGACAAAAACCCCAACTAAACTTCACCACGGCGTGACAAGTATGAGCACAGTTTGAGCCAAAATAAACTTCTGTGGTGAGTTAACATTTGTGGAGATTGTGGAGGTTTGATTCTGAACGCTTTGAGTCAGAAGTGTTGTTGTTACTGCAAATAATTTCTTGGAATAATATTCTTTTTTTGGAGAACGCAATGTGAGAGAATGCAAAAATAGACTTTTTTTTTTTAATTCTGGTTCAGTAATTTGTGGCTTTGCAAGTTAAAAAATAAAAAGGATCACAAGTTTTTCAAGTCTGTAAAACACAATCTATATTCTGTGTTAAAATGCTGAAGTGTGTGTCTCCCAAAGTTAGTCTTTTTAGTAGCAAATTCCCTCTTTGTGTTTCCACAGACTGCTTCTTGGCTGGGCTGCAGTGGAGGGATGGAAAAACATGAGAGGCATGTTCAGTGTATAGATGGATATGTCAGTATCATAGAGTAGGTTCTTCGCTTTACATTCAGAGGATGACTCAGTTCTCTGGAGCTTCACGTTGCTGCTCTGAAATCAGCAAGAAATTCACAGTACAATGCAACAAGTGCATCAGCGCGAGCGAAGTGGTTCGCGTGATAGTGTGAGGCTTTGGGTGTAAGGGAGTAGGAGACTTGCCAAGTTCATTAAAAAGCGTTCAGTCAGAGAAATTAGTTGTACTGCTGATAGGAAATTGACGCTGAACTCGGAAGTTGCTCTTTTTAAACAATTCAGTATTTGCAGTCTGTTCTTCGCCGCTCGCTGCTGTGCATCCATCACGCTCCACGTACACACTGTTAACGTTCCCCTCGTCCTCGGGCCCCGCCTCAGCCCAAACCCACAGCGAGCGGCGTGCACTAATGTGGAATTTATTGATGGAAAGTGATAAGCGGAATACAGATTCCACTCAGTGTCTGTCATACTCTCTGCCGCAACCACAATATCACAGTAACAGGCCGAACATGTCGGGATGTGACTGACGGACTTTGTACTTTTTAACCTCATTAATATTTGACATGATAGTAACACAAGATCAAACACCATGATTATGGTGAAGCTTACTGTCTGTATATCTGCACAAAGTCCATTCTGAGTAAACTTTTCATGGGTATTTGATTGCAAAATCCTCGCTGATGTCTCTTTTTTCTTTTGTTTTCAGCCTCTGATGTGGTGAGTTTGGACGGCAGCAGCGGCAGCAGCGGCAGCAGTCTGGTGTACAGGTTGAGTCCCGGCCCGAAGCGCACGTCCAGAGAGGTCGTCTCTCTGAAGTTTAAAACCCTGAGGAATTCTGGGACGCTGCTGCATGCAGAGGGACATGGAGGACTCAGCCTCAATCTGGAGTTGGAGAGAGGAAAACTACTGCTGCTGATCAGACAAGGTACAGTACAACACACCACTTACTCATATCTACTGTATCGGAGTATAAAACAAATATCTACAGAAATTCTAGCATCATAATTATAGAGGAATAAAGGGAATTAAATGCACCTAATCCAGTCCCCAGTTCTCATGATGTCACAACAAAATAGCCCCAAAAATTAAAAAAAAACCTTTCCCGCCATATGCCAGTAAAAATGTATTCATGTGTTTTTGAGACGTCCTCAAAACTAACAAAGAAATACAACTGAAAACACAAGAATCTAATGTTAAAGGATTTGTGGTTAGACTGTACCAGGGACACTCAAATAGAAGTCTTAGAGGTCCCCTTTATAAATTTACACCACATCAAAGGTCCAGTAAAGGACCAAAAAATCCAGAACTATGTAGATTAATAGCACTTTTGTATTAATGGGAGACGTGACATCGTTGTTGTCTAAGCATAAAAAGGTGCCATCATTAATGAGTCTGCTGCGGTTTGAGTTCTTCACTGTATTCTTTGTTGAAAATGTTTTATTTTACTTGCAGGAGTCTTCATATCACGACTTCAACCGGTTCAGTTTTGTAGTTCTTCTTCATGTTTAGAGGATAACGTTGTTCAAAGCAGCCATGTTTGGTGTCGTAGTGGCGTTTTGCGTCCCCGCTCTTCATTACGACCCCAGTACAATAATGCAAGATTAATGCGTATTTCTCGGTCAAATCATCCTAATAAACTCATTTTTTTTAACCTTAATAACTGTGACGACTGTCGGGCAGCTGAATAATGACAGCTGAGGTGATGTGCCACTCAAAAGTGGTCCGGGTCAGGATGCGGTTAAATCCTGTTCTCGGTCTGGACTAAATTGTTATTCGGTCCTGTTGGGGACCAAAGTCTACCTGTTGAGCATGCATGCACTGGTGTTTCCTGTAAAAACAAAAAATGTAGCAGGTAAACACTCTTCCTCTGATAGGCGACATGATGTTTCAGTTCGTATCATCCTGCAGATATTTCTCCTTTTTTCTAGTCGGCTTAAACAAACAGCAAGGAAATCACTTTATGGTCGTGTCGGTACAGAACATTTGTATGAAGGTCGAGGACAATAAAAACCTCTCAAACAACTTTAGATTGGTTTTGGTTGGGTTGAGATGGCCCGACACGCACGCTGCCACCTGATTGGTTTAAATCTCGGCCCACGCTCTGCTGCTGCATCTCTGTCTAGTTACAACCATGATGGATGGTAACCGTGCACTGTAGCATGTGTTAGGGCTGGACTCTGCGAGACTTGATTCATGGTTTACAGTCTGTACAGAGTTTTGTTTGTGTGTGTGTGTGTGTGTGTGTGTGTGTAAACGGGGTTAAACCAGGGGTTGTCAGGCTGCCATGCTGAATCATCACCATATGGCTCACCGCTCATCAGGAATCCCATGTGGCCGCTCCATACATCCTCTATCTCTTTCCCTCCCTCTACATCTCACATCTCCTGAAACTTCCCTCCATCCTCTTTCTCTTCATCTTCCTTCCCGTCCACCCCTACCGTCATCTGTTTCTCATAAACGTTTTCCGAACCCCGCTTCCGTCGATGTGTTTACATGCTCTTAAGTAATCAAGTTATTTAGAGAAACCAGGTTACGCGGATGATCGGGGGGGAATGTGATTACATGCACTGGTATTGACCTGGTTTCTGTAAATCCGCGCGTACACGCAGCAGATCAGAAACCGCGTTCCTCCTCTACCCAAGCCTTTTCTCCAAGGCGTGACTCACTGATTTTAACTGTATTACGGACAGAAGACGCTGCCGACAGACGGACAGACAAAACACAGAATGAAAATGTGCGTGTTGAACAAATTAAACAAAGCCGACTTAGTGTTAGTTTCAGATTTACTCAGAGTTTTAATGTTTTTAACGCACATGTGATTAGAAACCCAGTTACACATCTACATAGCAGACTAATCTGGATTCTCCAGGACAAATCTACTCGGGGAAATCTAGAGAAAGTGTATTATAACCTGGTTACAAAGTAGGTTAACCTCAGTGGGTTACTGCTTGTCTTCCATCATCCATCCTGCTCTCATACGTCTATTTAACCTTTTACCATAACCTTCTACCATCAATCGCGCTCTGTCCCTTCTCTTTTCCTCTTCCTGCATGAATGTAAACTTGCATATTTGCTTCACTGAAGAGGAGATAAACTTTTATGTTATGTCCCTTCAAGGGTAATATGTCCTTAAAGGATATGATTGGTGATTTTCTGTTTCTTATTCTATTCTTATTGTCAACAAATCTCATGTGCAGAACCAAACCAACAATCAATTGATCTCCTGCCTTGACTTCTTCTTAACTTTAGTACAAAGTCATGAAGTTGTGATATGAAGCACAACAAGCTAGTGAAGTACTGAAAACAGAACCATGTTCCTGCACATGCTCAGTGGCATCTTCCTTACACAGAACTACTCTCTGGAGACTTAACACATGATATCTTTTATTAGCCTTTGGAGCCGTTTCCAAACAAACTAACGTGTCCAAACGTATTGTAATGAAGGAACGTGTGACTCAGTGCAGCAGTGTGGCCCACTGACGTGTTTTTAATAGTTTTTGGACAACAATGGAGGATCTACGGCACAGAGGAATGAGATATATATATAAAGACTTTGGATATATACACACAAGACTGGTAAGTAGGATTATCGGTTTGGCTCTGAACATGAACTTTGTTAACAAAGGAACCAAAACATCTTAGAATCATCTGTAGCGCTGTAAAAAAAAAAAAAAAAAAAAAAAGTGGATAAGACGGATCGTGTCACCTTCTTAAAAAACGTTTAATCAAAGTGGCAACTGTTCCTCCTTAAATAGACTCCGTGTCATCTCATAGGAAGATAGTTCCATCTTAAAGACGGTATCATCTTAAATAAAGATTGTGTGTCGCCATAAAGAGACACCGCAGCTCAGAGAGAGGAAATTAAAGCCATCCATTGAAATGAGAAGAGAGATTGGGAGCAGCTCCGCGTCTGCTGCGACAGACCAAACAACAAGCGGTCTTTCTTCTTCCTCACTTTCATCTTTGTCTTCTGTTTCTGCCCGTCTCCACTCCTCTGTTTCCTTGCGTGATTCTTTGCATTTTTTTTTTTTTTGTTTGTTTTCTGTTGTAATTGCGTTTGTTTGTCTTGGTTTTTCTCCCCCAGATCTCCCAATCCTTTATTTTCACACATATCAGAAGAGACCATTAGCTTTTTTTTTTTTTTCCAGCTGCACTCTCTTCATTTTTCTGTCTCCTCTCTTTTTCCATTTCTCTCCTCCTGACACACACACACACACACACACACATACATATGCATTTAATATTCCCCCCAACCATCTTTTCTGTTTTCCTCTTTCTTCATTGTTATGTATCTCAGTCTTTTGGATATGCCTCTTATTTTTGTTTTCAAAGGCAGCCATGAGCCTTTTTTCAATTCATCGTCCTTCAACTTTCTGCCTTATATTGTTCTTTATTTATTCCCCCCCTCCTCTACCATACCCTCCCACCCCTCCCACCCCCAGCTACCACCCACCCACCTCTCTCTTTCCTCTCTCTCTCTTCTTGCAAGAGTTCACCGATTGTGTAATTTAGGTCATCTGTTGTGTGTATTGACCCTGAACTCACGCATGGTCCGCTCTGCTGTGCTAACACTAACACATCCAGGTCTGACCCCCAGCTTTATGAGGCAACTCTGAGTAACAGCCTGCACGGAAACAGCAACACAGTGTTGGATAACAGAGGAACAAAAGCACTAATATGGTGATGGTAGAGTGACTAGTTTATAGTCAATGCTGAATTCATTTGCAGTCCGGCTTTGTCTTGTACTGTAAGTTGAATTTGAAGTCTTCCGCTGCTCCCACCACGCTCGCCTTTCTCCTGAAGAGGCATATTTTGAGCATTGATTTGTTTCACTGCTTGTGGTTCCGTCATTTGTCCACCATCTCTTTTTGAGGTGCTTTCAGACAGCGAGAGGTCACAGCTGCGGCCGGTCCGGCAACATCATTGTTGTGTATTTTGAATCGACAGCAGGGCACAACCCTGCCTGCCAAGGCTCCCGGCCACTTCTAGTCCTAACAAGCTGCTGCTATTCACCCGCAACTGTCTCATCTTGTAGCTAAAAAAGAACAGATTGTAGCTTCAAATAATGGAAATGTCTTGTAACATGACATGAACATAGTAAGTTTTGATAAACAGTATCATAAACATCTATTATCAGCCCAGACCTGTAATCAAATTGTGAATGTTGCTCCATGACTGTTTTTTTTTTCTGTATGTTTTTAATTCAAAAAAACTCAAATATCTGTAAAATCAGCTCCTGTTTTGTTTCCCTCGGTGTGGTTTCTGCGGTTGTCATGGTCACTCGGTGAGCCGCGGCAGCAAATTGAAAAACTAATTTGAACGTGATTGGTATGGGAGCTGTTGTGATTCTTGTGAGTGTATTTTGTAAAGATTTCAAAAGGCAATTCATTTGTATTCAGATCATATTATGTGTCTTTATTACAGACATTCGCCCATTGTCAATACAACTGCCTGCACGGAAAGCCTTAATGTTTCAAAAAAGAAATACACATTTTTCCCTTTACTAACATGCAGAAACAGTTGTTACCTCATAGCCATGAAATACTACACAGGTCATAAGCCACAATCAGCTACTTTGCTGCACTGCAGGGCTCTAATCAGTGGATGTTTGATGTGAGATGATTACTGGTTGATCACATTGTGACGCTGCCTCGGCAGCTAAACGCATCGGGAAATCACACACTGCATATCAAATACTGCAACGTAAAAAAGACCAGTAGAAGTCACATTTTGAAATACCAGTTTAAAATACTAAATAAAAACAAAACAAAAAGTGGATTGTGAGGTTACAGTAAAAACTTATTACACAAAACCTACAGTAAAAACGTAAAACATAATGCACCATGGCCTTTTTTTTGGCTTTAAAATGGTAACAATATGCAGGTAGATACAGAGGTATAACCCAGAGTTTACAGTATCCATGTCAATATCTCCATATGCCTCCCATACTCAGTGACTTTTATTAAGTACATAATGATTTGGGGATTAACAGAAATCAGACAAGATGCAATGAGGTGAAATTGTCTTGACGACATGTCCAGAATGATAAAATAAGACTTCAGCACCAACTGTGATGTTGAGACAAGCACATACTGTACAGTTTGATCCCCCTCGGCAAGAACAACACAAGCTGGAGTCATTAGCAGTTTGAGTTTGTTTTAAGCTTTTTTTTTTTCTCAAAGCTTATTGTGAGCATTCTTGCTTATTCAGCACCTGCCTGTCTGTGCGATGAAACCAGTACGACTGCAGTCTGCTTCTGTTTGCTTCTTTACAGCTCTACCAAGAGTTTAGTGTCAAATTAAATCACATCTTAAAGATAAAGAAGATAATATTAGAAGCAATGTCAATGAGAACAGACAGGAAACTTTTGTCTTATGTCGTTTCTTTTTAACAAGACATTGAATTCGATTGAGAGAATGTCATTTTATAGCATGCTTTTTCAATATCGTCAGACATCAGCACAAACGCTTCCTAAACCTTAGTGGTCAAACCCCACTGGGCTGCTCTGTATCTGCATTTGAATTTTTTGGAAGTGGCAAAAACATGCTGATGTTCTGGGAATGTCAAATTTCTCTCAAATGTCACATGTCACAATCCACACACACACACACATCCGCTCCCTGCTGACACCACGTCATCCATGTACAGACTGAAACTTCACTTACAAAACAGACGGAGAAGAAAAGAAAGATAGATGGTCCCCATATATTAATAACAATTTCTATTTGTTTGTCGTCTGATCTCACATATTGATTCCAGCTTTCTCTTTCCGGTCATTTACACAGTAATCAAATCATCCATCCAATGAAACACTCAATCATAGGGTCCTCTCTCTTTCTTCTCAACCTCCCACCAGGTAATAATTGTTCCTTTAATCAATGCCAGTGAAGTGATCTTATTTGTTTTTAAGTCGTGCTGTCTTTCCTCTAATATTGACTGCGCCGTCTCTTTTCATTCGTCTAGACTATAATCATATAATTCACAATAAATGTGTTGACAGGACAGACTCCCTCTGTATCATGAGGCCCACATGCAAACTTTCTCTCTGCGGATGAAGTTGTTTTTCCTCATTCATCTCACTAAATGAGCTGAAACATCAAAGACACATTTGTCCATCAAGTCCATCCTCCTACTCTCTGTCTCAGTTTCTCTCTCTCTGAAGTTGAAATTGTCTCTCCCTAAAGAATATCTAATACATTTTTAATGACAGACTGCATTCAGCTCTTTTCTAGAGTTTCCTTCTCTCAGCAGAAACGCAAAGTTTCTCTCCCAGTACTTTGGGGGTGGATCCACTTATTTGGACCGTCTGGTGCTCATCTATCATTAATGATGTCTCACTTTCTTCTACACTTATTCAAATGAAGCATTGTCACCAATTTGGGTCGCATTTTATTTTACGATACAATAATAAGACGTAATATGCCGCACTTAAAAGATAATATATGTTCTTTGTTAGGCCTAAACACAGTTATACCCTAATCAGGCACCATAAACCTAAATTATGATGTAATTAGAAACTGCATATAATGCTGTATTAGACCCAAAATATACCATACTTACACACTATTATACCAAATTATACTCAAATTAGAGACCAAAATAGGTGATCTTAATACACAATTACACACCATTTTACAAGATCACGGTCTACAATGTCATATCAGATCCAAAATATGTTACCCCACATTTAATGCTACCAACATGGGCCTATGAAAGCAGCTTAATTAGACAACAAAGGCTGTAATCAGACAAATTTAATGCAATATTATATCAGGTATAGTCTTTATAATAGATAAAACACTGAGCTCATTTATTTGGCTTTATTTAATATAGTTTCACTTTCTTACAGGGTTCATTTGTTGCTCATTAGAAGAAAACTGTACCATAAAGTCAAACCACATCAAGTCACATCTGGTTGCTACTTAACACGTCCATCGTAGCCTGGAAGTTCTTTGGGGTCTGATGGAGTTTGTTGACAGTAATATATAGCCCAATACATGTTTTCTATACGCTCTGCTCCATACCAGTTAAGACATCAGACCATATAACGCCATGTCACGATCCAACCCCAGTAACATTACGCTATAGAAGCTGCCAGGACATTGAATCTTTATTTCCCGCTGTTAGAGCCTTGTTAGACTTTATTAGAAGGTTTGTTGCTAGACGGGGTGTAACTGCGTTTACTGTCTAATAAAGAACATATTTCTAGTTTTCGTCTAATGTGATACAAAGCTTATTATGTCTTGTTAGTGTATGGCAAAATAAAGTGTGACCCAAATTTGCTTGCAGTCGTCTGTGCAAGTATGCAGATACCCAGCAGTCCCTAATGAGATGAGAGAATATGACCTCGCCGTGCGCCTCTCTGTGGGGTACTGAGAAAAGTGAAATATTTAAACACAATATGGAGGCTGGTGTGTTATAGCTGTCATCAAGCTGGCATCCCTTGACACCAGGTCAGAAGAGCCAGATTAGCAGGTCAGATAGCTAAAGATAGAAAAGGAGGACTTTGCCAATTAAACAGTGGTGATGTGTTGATTAAACGGGTTTGTGTCTTTGTAATTTCCATTTCTCACTGTGTGATTAGTCCACCACGATGGTCTATTTATCTCTATTTGTCTGCTTTATTCTCTCCCGCCTCCTCTTCATCCCTTGCAAACCTTCCATCCTCATCTTTTTTTTTTCATCTAACTGATGTCTCTACCAATCTCCCATCTTGTTTTCTCCTCCATCCTCTTTCTGCTCTTCCTTTTTTTTCTCCCCTCGTTCTACTTATCTCCTGACTTTCTCCCATCTCTTCTTCCTCCTCTTCATCCTTGTCCTGTCTAATCTTCTTCTCATTCTTCTGCATGCCCTCATCTTATTTTCTTTCGTTCCTATTACATTTTTATCCACCTTTATGACCTCAATGTCCTCATGTCCCTCCTCTCTCCAATCTTCATCTTCCCTGTCTTCCATCGTCCTTTTATCTTTGTCACCTCCCTACCCTTTCACCTAATTTTTCCTCTTCCTCCTATTCCACCCTTCTTTACCGCCTCCTCCTTCTCTCTTCCAGGTAAGAGTTCATCTTCTGAACCCCAGCGTCTCGCCTCCCTCGGCAGCCTGTTAGATGACCAGCATTGGCACCATGTAGCAGTGGAGCGGCGCAGCTCTCACCTCAACCTCACTGTGGACAAACACACAGAAAGGGTTCAAATCCCTGCAGAATTCAACCACTGGGACATCGAGCAGGTGGGATGCAACGCATGGCTCTGACACAGACTATCTACATCAGATTAAAACACATTAACTTATGTACATGTTGTGTGTTTTTGTTCCCATACAGCTGAGTGTTGGGGCTGTCCACTCTCAGAAACCATTGCTGTCTAAGAAGAACTTCCATGGCTGCCTGGAAAACCTACTGTACAATGGTCTCAACCTGATAGAACTAGCGAAACATAAAGACAACCAGGTTACTGTGATGGTAAGTTTGTTTGGCTGGTCCAAGAAAGTTAATTAGATGCGAAGTAACTAAACACAACCAGTCACCACCTTAGTGACTTTGTCCTGAAAGAACGAAGAGCACAGACCATTTGTTAAATATGTATTTTGTATTCAAACATTTAAAATGGTAAATGTTTGTAACGTTTGTTCACTGGTAATGTAGCTAAACAGTAATGCTGCTAACAAACATCTTGCTGACCAAGTGAGCTCCTTGTTACACAAGTTGTACAAGGTGTAATGTGAAAAGGGTGACTTGAATTGACAAAACCCAAAGAGGATTATCACCAGCTCTGTAGCGCAACTGATATTTTTGCCTCTTTTAGCTCGTTGTTTTGGTTTTACTGTTTTGTTTCAGTCCCTTATCCACCTTGGCAGCAGGAGGATTAGCTGTTTTCAGTGAAAAGGCTCTGATAAACCCACTGTTTATCATGGTTTAAAAGCTTTTTCAGTTACAGTACCTGCCAATATTGTCAATATACCTGACGATGTTAGCAGCTAGCTAGTGAGTAGTTGGTGGAGACCAAAACCGATCTAAATGGAGAGTGAATATTTACCATATATTAACAGAAACACATATATGGACAGAAACACAACTCCAAATGAATGCTATTGTCTTGTGAACTTGTTAGCAACAACTTCATAAAATAAGTGTCAAGGCTTTGTGTTTATGTTGGACTTTTTCTGCCCCCTAGAGGCCAGAAATCAATTAATGCAGCTACATGCCTTCATTCCTAGGGTAGTGAGACTTTTATGTTTTTCTATTGTCTTTTATTGGGTGCAGCAGTACTTGACACCCATTAAATGGTGGTGAAATGGGGGTGACAACTACACCGCCATCGGGATACAGTTCCCATAAATCACAACCATACCTGCTTAAAATAACGCAGTGAAACCTGAATGTGTGCTGGTGTACAGTTCTATATTCCCTGCTATTATGTGACATGCTCATGCTGGCGCTAGTCATTATACATTATTTCAGCGTTTCATCAACCCTTCCTCCACAGCAGCATCATCAGCAAAAACATTTGCATGATCTGATTTTAAGGGCAGAATCTTGTCATCATGTTATGTTCATATGCTTTATATGGGAATAAAGAGATAAGACGATAAGTTACAATATATGCATACTCATAATCTTCATATATCAGCATTGATATGTTAGGCTTAAAAGTGTAAATATTAAAGGAAATACCACGATAGTAGACATGAAGCACGTCTTCACCATAACTCTCAAAGGATAGACAGGTTCAGGGTGTTGCTTACATCCAGCCACTGCATATCACTGTGTGAATAAATTAAACTAGCAGGGATTTTTTTTTTAGTTTTTCTGATTTTTTTATAACATATATTCATATATGCTGTAGCAATATGGCATTGGTTAGACATAAGCAATGTCCCGAACCCGCCACTGACTCTTCTTACTTTCATGAAGATGTGCTCCATGGAGAAACATGAGTTGCTGCACCTTTTTAAAAAATCTCTTACTACGACCTGTGCGCTCCAGATCTCCTTATTATTCCAGAGTCTGTCTGGATTGAGATTCTTTCATATCTTTTGTGGTACCACATAGAGTTGTTTTGTGACCAGTGTGGATGTGACAGATCACGTAAATCATCTGGGGGAAAGCAAATACCTTTTGATGTTCAGCTCTTCAAACTCTCTATATCTGAGAGAGAATAAAGCATCAATAGTTGGACCTGAAATAAAAACTGCAGGCTAAATTTGGCCCTGCCCGTTCGCCAAAAGCCGGTAAAACATTCTGCTTGATGTTTTTTGTGACTTGCTTCCTACAAAATATCTTAACAAACACTATGAGGACACAGGGGCTAAGGAGCCACTGCATATTTTTCTACAGTAGCTAATATTTAGCGCAGTACAAACACAAATGACCACAGGTCAACATGTAGCGTACATGAGGGTGTATGTACGTGCAGGGGTGTGCATATACATATCGACGTCCATGCTGTCCCACTGGGAAATCATCTGGATTCTGCCGGTGCTGCTAACGAGCTGCTAGCTGGTTAATGAAGCTAACGAGCTCTTAACAAGGACAGTGAGTGATGAGAGAGACAGAGGAGAGAGAACTCAGTGGTGAGATTTTCAGTAACGCTTCCTTGTCTTTGTCATTATAGGACCTTCAGATGTTTCTACAATAACAATAAGTGGAACGAGCTCAGTGGAGAGCAGCTCTAGACATTTCAAATAAATGGTTTCTCATTACAGTAAAGGAGCAGAGAGCAGAGAGGCAAGAATTCTCAGTAAAGAGATTCACATGCATGGCTGAAGATCTAATAGAGGCTGTTTTACAAGAGCACTGTAGCTCTTAAGGTAGAAGAGTATTAAGAAAGTTATAGTCCATTTTAATATAGAGGCCACTGCTGGCCATATTTAAAGGCATGATAACAAAATAAAGTCAAGCCTTCAGTGATATATGTGTGTGTAGGTGTGTGCGTGTGTAGTGGTGAATGGCTTTTTGGGGGATTTTATAGCTCACTTTTTACTTTATATTTTGCAGTGACTCTGCATCCTCCACCATGTACTTCCATATATCACTTTAACAGCTCTACAAAGGGCTCTTAGATGTCATCCGTGTTACCGGAGTATTATAAAGATAGCGGGCTGATATTCCCAGCAGAGAGCCGGGACTGTAATATATTACTGCTGCAGCCTTAGCAATGGACCTGGTGCCATTACCACTACTCAAAACAATGGACCACAACTGAAATGTCTATATAGTACTGTTCACATACATACCCCCCCCCTCCTCCTTACACCTCCAAGTTGGGTGACATTGGCGTTTCAGTTTGCTTTCATGGCCTTTATTCTCAAGGAGACTTGCTGATGAGATCAGTGCGACATGAGGTCACGTCGACACGCCCTCTGCAACTGATTAATATTCATGTTTTATGTTGTTTTATCTCTCTAGTAATCATTTTTTTCACCCCCACCTCGCCTCTTTTTCTCTCCACTCTGCATCTCTGTGTCTCAGGGCAATGTGACCTTTTCTTGTGCTGAGCCAGTTTCTGTTGCCGTGACATTTCCTGGGCCCCAGAGCTTCCTCCAGTTGCCCGGGGCGGTGACATCCACCTCTGGGGGTGTGTCTGTGGGGTTTCAGTTCAGGACGTGGAACAAGGCCGGGCTCCTGCTCACCTTTGACCTCCCTCAAGAGGGCGTGGTCTGGCTGTACCTGAAAGAGGCCAGACTCCAGCTGCAGATCCATAAAGCTGGCAAGGCGTTGCTGGAGCTCAGCACAGGTCAGTCGAATAGTCTATAGAGTTAATTTATATCCTTTTACCTCTGTTTCCAAAACCTAAAAGCTAAATCCCAGCCTGTAAATCTAATCATCTTAAAGCTCAAAACCTTTAACCTTTAATTTAACCTTTAACCCCCTACCTTTCATCACTTTTTCCATTCGTATGAAGCACTTCATAATACTTTTTTAGCATAATGCTACACAAATGAGCACAAATAATACAGAATTAATGTTATTATTGAATATTTTCCCAGGTTCTGGCCTGAATGACGGACAGTGGCATTCAGTGGAGCTGAACTCCAGAAGAGGTCGTCTGACCATCAGTGTAGATACAGAAGAAGGAGGTGTTGCTCATGCCAGCCCTTCATTTCCTGTCAGCATAGGAAATCAACTCTTCTTTGGTGGTAAGACTTAAACGTGTGTTTATCAAGAGCATCTTTATTAGTAATTGAACATCTGTTACCTCGGTTAATGTACTGATCACTGAGCTGTTCCAGTACATCATCCTGAAAATTAAGAACATAAATCTTCACCATCAGAATACCTGTGTTTATTTTCACTGAAATAAATCAGTATTCAGGTAGTTTTGCTACTTCAGCTAAATTTTTTAGCAGCTGAATGATAGTCCGTCTATACTATGATTTTGAATCAGACATGTTTAACCTAAGGGTGAATTTAATTTCCCTCATTTATAAATTAAAACAATCTATTCCTCCCTTTCATATCTGTGCTTTTTTAGCATATTAGAACATTAAAATTATGTTTTCAGAAGTGAATTCAGCTTTTCGTATACAAAGCTACTATCTTTTCTGACCATACATGTGTATTTAAAACTATACTATAGCCTCCCCCAGCTCTGTCTGTAATGTTTGTTTTTTACTTTTTATTTATAAGCATTTTCCACATTGTTAGAACAGCAAGCAAAAAGACAACTAGAAACAGAAAACAAACAAACAAAAACAACAAACAAAAACAATATATATAATATAATATATCAAGAAAAATATAAAATAAAAATAAAAATAAAAAAATAAAATAATATACCAACAAAATATTGCATATGATACAAGCAAAATTAAAAAGAGATATCTGTCTCATTAAACACACCATTTTTCCCAATTCTTGTTGGTGCCACATGGAGTAGATCGTCTGTTCAAGAGGTTGTGGGTGTTTAACAATAATGATAAAGAGGCCAGCAGTAGGACAATTCTTCTGAAAGCAGTATTTTGTAATGACCTTTTAACTCACTGCCAGCAAGATCTTTAGGAGGTAGGTTTCATCTTTACTTAGCCTGTCAGGGATATGTCCAAGGTAGAGGGATGTGAATGTTTTTTAGATGATTGTTGCTACTTCCATCCAGAAGGTCTGAATCAAGGGACAAGACCAGAAAACATGAGCATGACTGACCATGATTTCTCCACACTCCCTCCAGCAACATAGCTGGGTACCAGTTTGTTTAGATTTCTGTTTGGGAGTGATAAAAAGTGTGGAAATCAAGTTTGTCCAATCCAACAGAAGTTTCTCAAGGTCTTGGAATTGGTAGAGGACGACTGTGTTTCGCAAACGTTCAGCCACATGTCTTAAGTTACGTCAATGTCCAGTTCTTTTTTTCCATTGTTGTCTCACATAGTCTGCAGTGTCCTTATTTAGTGAAGTGATGCTATGGTATAACTTGCTTATAAGACTGTTCTTGCTTCTTGAGTTCTAAGCATCAATAAATATGTGAACAACAATTGGTGGCTCTCTTGGATTAGACAAAGCTGTAAATACCTCTAAAATTCCTGCCCACCCAACCCATAATGATGTATATTATCAAAACTGTTAAGCTCCTTCAGTTTTTTAACCACCTTGCATATGGAAATGATGCCAGAATAGACCGATTGCCAGTATCTGTAATCTTGTGATGCTGGCGTAAAGTCAGGGTCATATGACAGCCATCTAAGCAGTTTAATCCACGGAGTTGGAAACGTTTAACCATTTCCACCCATACTTTCAGTGAGAAATTCACCCATTGACTCGCTATCTAGAATATTTCCTTGCCGACACACCAAGCAGCAACTGTACTGGTTTGTCTATTAAAGATAATTCCATAGTCTTTCCTTTGGCTATATAAGATGGGCTACACCAGTATACAAGTGGTCTCAATTGAGCTGATAAATGATAATCCCTTAAGGATTAAAGGATCATGCCCCACTCTCCTCCAGCAGTAGAAGGGTATAAAACGTCACCTTTGGTCTCTTTTTGTTCCAAATGTATCGTGAAATATGCTTCCCTAAATTGTTTCTGAGGGATTTCTATTGGAAGTGATAGGAAAAGATATAATAATCTGAGTGGTATGTTCATTTTAACTAATCTTATCATGCTGCCAAAGTTGACAGGGAGCAAGCCCCACCCATTAGGTTCATCATGTATTTTTTTTGTTAATGCAATTATAGTTAATATCAAATAACTGTGACAGATCTTTGGGTAAACTTACTCCCAAGTACTTGATATGTGATGAGTGCCAATTGAAATTATACTTTGAAATGAGTTCTTGTGTGGCAGTGTAGCTAAATGTCATAACCCTGTATGTTAAGGACATACTTTGGATATATCCCTATGTTTCCAGCATTTTCATCAGTAGCGGTTGGCCTGAACGTTGGTTCGTGATTATGATCGGTACATCATCTGCATACAGACCTACTTTATATTCCACTCCTCCTATAGATATTCCCTTTAGTTTTGTTGCTTGTCATATTGCTTGTTCTAAAGTTTTGATGAATAAATTGAGCCCGGGACTAGTGGGGCAGCCCTGCCTGGAGCCATGTCACAGAGTTATATTGTTAGAAAGGCTGCCATTAACCTTTATTCTTGCAGTAGGAGAAGAGTAAAGTGCCTGAATACATTACAAAATCTTCACTGGAGCTGAGTCTGTTCATTAATAGATAACGAAATCCCCACCTGACCATGTCAAAAAGCTTTTTCAGCATCTAAACTACGAACAATAGAGTGTTTTTTTCTTTATTAATCTGCTCAGTGATACATAGGGCTCTCCTTATGTTGTCTTGGGTTCATCTGTTTTTATCCTATTTGCTCCTCATCTATCAACAGAGACATCCTTTCCTTTCCTTCCTGGGGGATAACTGATGTAAAGGCCTCCCTCCAGGAGGGTTCAGGGGGGCTTCTTTTATAATGTAATTAAAACAAGTCTTCAGTAAAGGGAATAGGTGTTCTCTCATTGATTTGTTTGGGGGAATCCATCGGTACCAGATGACTAGTTCAGGCTTGAAATAGCTTGACCTAATAGCTTCAACAAATTTATATTTGTTATTAGTGAGATAAGTTTATCATTAATTTCTTTACCTGGTATAGAGAGGTCTAAAGAATTCAGAAATTCAACAATTGTGTGTCTATAGACCTGGTCTGATTGGGAATATAAAGATTTGCTGTATGTTCCTAATGTTTTTTGTATACCCTCCAGACTGCTAGTAGTCTTATTTGTAACAGGGTCTCTAATCTTATAAATGGTGTTTTCTGCTTGTTGTTTTCTGAGCCTTCAAGCAAGCAATTTTGCCACTTTGGGGCCTGCCTCATAATATCTTTGCTTCATAACCCTTATGTTTTTCTCAACTCCCTCACTTTGTATTATATCCATTTCCTGCTTGACATTTCTAATTTGGTTTGAAATAGAGGGCACTTTATTAACAGTATGTGCTGCAGTCCTAACAATATTTGGGCTTTTATCTTTTTCCCTTTATACCTCCCCATTATCAATATCCTGTAAATACACAGCTAGGTCTGTCTCCACTGAACTTCTAAACGCGGGATCATTAAACATGTCAGTGTTTAGCCTCCACAGTGTTTGTAGTTCTGTCGGTAATGGTAAGTTATTGGGAATGACTGTGTCATAGCAAAGTTTAAAGGTATTTATTATGTTAATATCCTAAATACCTTGTGTGTCTGTGGAAATTGCCTCAAAGAAAACAACCACAAAGGATAATAAGAGAGTACAATACACCAAACTGACTCCAAAATGTGTCTCTTCCTGTTTCAATGTGGTTTAAATGAGCTTTGTTGTGTTTGCCCTGAAAGATGTGTATTAATATTTGAAACTTTTTTTTATATTTTATATAATGCACAGTACGGGTTGGTGTCGTGAATGGTCACCTCTACAGTTGTGTGTGCACTGAGCCAAATTTAGCTTGTGGCTCTTTTATAATGAAAGTTATAAGTCTGCTTTATCTTTCCCCTTCTCCTCCTCTCATCTCTCTCGTTACTCTCTGTCTCTCATGCTACTCTCTTTTCCCTCCTCTCTCCTATTTATTTTCCTGTTTTCTTTCTCCTCTTCACTCTTCTCTCCTCTCCTCCCTTTGTTTCACTCTCCACTTACTGCCTCTTTTGCTTAAATCTCATCTCTTTTGTCCTCTCTCTGCTCAGCAAACATTGCAGTCCAGCCATGTTCTTGAACTGCCTTAGGCTTTTTATCATCCAGCACGTACACACTCGCACATTTACACTTGTGCACTCTCACTATCTCCTCTTCCACATTAAATGGACTACAAAGGGAAAAAAATTACCCGTATTCATTTGTTCAAGGCTTGGCATATATTTGCATTATTCCAGCAGCTCAGAAATACACAACACACTATAAATTACTTACTCTACCATTCAGCCGTACAGAGAATCGGGGTGCTCTTCCGCGTTTACCACAGCATCACTTCATATTACTCTTTAGTAAATCATAGTAGGTTTGAACCCCTATAGAAAATAACACTGCACATTAATCATTGCAGTAAAGAAAAGTGTGTTTTCTGCTCTTTACTAAATCACTGTTACATTAATTTTGCCTAAACAGTGGGGTTAAGTCTGGTGCAGCTTTGATGTTTCTGGGGAAAAAAATGTTACTCTCGGCATTGTTGTTCCACTGCATAACTGCTCTCCTCCCTTTCTCGCACAGGTTGTCCTGCTGAAGAGGGAAGTCAGGAATGTAAAAATCCTTTCAACATCTTCCAAGGCTGCATGCGTCTCCTCACTGTGGAGAACCAGCCGGTGGACCTGATCATGGTGCAGCAAAGGCTGTTGGGAAACTACAGCCACCTGCAGATCGACATGTGTGGCATCATTGACAGGTCAGTCCCAACAAAACCCATCTCACTGGTCAGCCATTGAACCATCATTTTACCCTCTCTGCCATTTCTGAGAAATCACTGCAGATACAGTATTTTTACTGTTGCATTTCTCAGATAAGTAATTATGTGCAATTTCAACCATACAATGCAGCAGGCGTTTTCATTGATCACCTTGTTTCAAAGTATGGAGCCTTAATTTTCTGGGAACATACTGTTATTATGGGAAAACTGTGGTCAGGGTGAAATATTTGGCACAGATTTCCTCTTAAGAAAGAACAATGTTTGTAACAGCCTTTGATATAATGTTTATTCCCATTTGTGGGAGTGTCAAGGTGAAAGCATAATGGAGCCATAATGAATACAAACACTGCACTGAGTTCCAAATAGCTATTACTGCACCAAACTTATATTCAATCTTTATTTGGTTCATCACCATAGTATCTACTATAATTGCACCACTACATTATGTGGGACTGCACTGAACATGAGACTGTTGTAGAAGTTAAGTTATGTCTCTCTCTATTTTAGACAGCATTCAAACTGTATAGCCTTTAGTGGCAGTAGATATTCTGTCCAGTAGATCACAGGAGTGGGATTTGAACCCACAAGGAAATGTGTCCATTGCAGCTTGAGTGCAACACCTTAATCACCCAGCCATCCTTGTGTTTTTATATATATACACCTAATATATAGGTGTATCTTTTCTGTCAACAAGCTATTTATTAGCTTCTAAGACGTATAGTATATAGCCTTTACAAGGTTCAGGCCACATTATAGCTTTATTTTTTAAAGCTTATGTGTCCTGGACATGAGGATGGTAATGAACACCACTTGTCAAGTTTATACCAGGAGTGGGGCTTGAACCCACGCGGGCATTTGCCCATTGGATCTTAAGTCCAACGCCTTAACCACTCGGCCATCCTGGTATTGATCCTGGATAAATAATATTGGCTGAAAGACCAACATTTCCATCCCTAGAGCCCAAATAAAAAGTGCCTTTGTAAACTGGATGATTAATTGAGGAGAATCCAATTCCCTCACCTAATCACTTGTTTGAAAGGCATAAGTCAATTGAAAGCCGGATCACAGAAAGATTATGTGATACTTTTCTTTTTAGCCACTAGAGGCTGACCAAGACAACCACAAGTCCTGGATGTTGAAGGGATCTATCTATGTATGAATACATCTTGTACCTTTATACCAGGAGTGGGGTTCGAACCCACGAGGGCATCTGCCCATTGGAACTTAAGTCCAACGCCTTAACCACTCGGCCATCCTGGTCTTGATCATTATGATGTACAGTACTCTTAATCAACCTGTGATTGACAATGATAATGCCAACATGCTGATGTTAAGCTAATGCTCATCATGTTCCTAATTAGCACAAGGCCCAGTGTACCGCAGAGGCTGGTGGGAATGTTATTAGTTTTGCAGGTATTTGGTGATTAACCAAACTATTGGCTTATTGATGATGGCACTAGATGAAAAGCCAGGGGATCACTGAAGTCATGGGGATTCATCCTCTGTCCACCATGAGTGTTTGCACCAAATTTCATGGAAATCCATCCAGTAGCAGTTCAGATATTTAAGAATCAAAGTGGTTGGCTGAAAGACCAATATTTCTATCCCTAGAGCCAAAATAAGAAGTGCCTTGACTTGAATTTTAAAAAGTTTGTGAACTTTGTGTTAAATTGATAAGGATCTAATCACTTGTTTGAAAGGAACAAGGTAGTAGGTCAATTGTTCAGTCTTTTAAAGAACCTGACCACACAAAGTCTTTTCCTGCTGAATGTGGAAGAGAGCCTTTGTCTGCAAACTTGTTCTCAACACAACCTGTGATTATACCAGGAGTGGGGTTCGAACCCACGAGGGCATCTGCCCATTGGAGCTTAAGTCCAACGCCTTAACCACTCGGCCATCCTGGTTTTGATACTGACAATATACAGTACTCTTAATCATCCTATGGTAAAAATTGTTCAGCAATATATCATTCTTACTAAAGAGAACAGACAAACCTACATAATATGTAAAAGCATCTTCAGTGCAACACACTACTGGTTACAGACTACTTAGAGTGACATAATACATATCCAGTAAGCTAAAAAAGAAAAAAAAATGGATCAGTCTCTGATTCCTCTACCAATTATATGTCCTGGTGCAATTCACAATCAGATTGTAACAGCCTACTCTTGACATTTGTCTGTATTAGAAATATGAAAACACACGGAGGCACTGACAGTTTGAAAAGCAACCATGTGACAGTGCAGCGTTTAGAGTTTGGAAAAAGATTGCAGTCTAAAAGAAGTTCCTTTGCTAATTGCTTTTTGACATTGGTGACTGAACACAGAGACTAAAAGCCAAAGTTGTTCTGTCAATCAGAAGTTTTTTTGCATTATTTTATTTTGTTCCGAGCTGCCTTGATTGTTTTGCCATCCAACTTTATATGAGACACAACCTTTGTGGAAGTTAAATGTAATTTTTCTTTTCCTTTGACTTTTTGGCAGAGTAATTTATTTGTGAGGTGAAGCAGTGTGAGGTGTTGGATCCAGGAAAGACACAAACAAACACACACAAAGAATCTAAATCTTGCACTCACACTCAAAGTCTTTCAGTAGAAGAATGAAGAATTATTCTTCAGTGGAGACCTGATCTCCGAAGTAACCACTGACAGCCCTGTTTGTGTTATTCTCCCTGATATCTGACAAAACAATGTTTTTTGGCCTGTTTCTTCTCTTATCTGCTTCTCACTGAAATAATGAGTGTTGTTCACACTTGTGTGTCTGCCAATTTGTTATGATTTGTCAGCTTTGATCAAGGCTGTTTCAGTTAGCACCATAATAATATCAGTAGCGTCTCTATGATTGTGACACCCTCTGTTAAAGCACTTTATTACTTTCTGCTCTTTGTTAATGATGTCTGGACTTTTTTACTGCGGTTTTATTCCTACTCCAACTATTTTTCATGAGTTTGGTCACTTTGGCATCCACCAAAGGCCTTAAATTTAACTTTTTAGCTCCCCTGTAGGGGTTAAAGCACCGACTATGAGCCACAATGTCTCTGGCTCAGGTCTGGCCTGTGATCTTCTCTCTTCTTTAATGCTAATAGAAAGAGTGCAATTAAAAACAGAGCATGTTCCTTCCAATATTACCTTTCTGTTTTCTTTTATAATAATGGTTTTGTAATTCCCTCCACATAGCAAGGTGCTGAAACACTTGCAGAACAAAAGGGAAGAAAGAGTCCATGTATATTTATGTTTATTTATATATATCATTTTCATCTCTGTAATAGTCATTTATATTAATCTCTGGTGCGGAACAAATTGCCTCCTGTCCAATGTCACACTAAAAAGAACAGCACAATTAAAGTCACAATTATAACAAATATTAACTCCCCTCTGGGCAAAAACTGACAGATACGTGCACGTATACATATCTACATCTACATACAGTATGGACACAGCTACACACACACACACACAGCAGTCACACATTCTCACCGGAGAAGGGGAATCTGCTTCAGTGGATTTAATTGAATATCTTCCTGTTCCTACATTCATCAGATTATTATTCATTAGAATACAGTTTCAGCGCAGATCTGACTGCTCACTGGAACAAAGCAAGAGAACAAACATAGCACCCATTGTACTTTCCCCACTGTAACTTTGTTGATTAGATTTTGGGTCCATGGGATACAGGGTTTAAAGGAAAATTGAGTTACAGACACAGTTTCTTTTCCAGGTCTGACTTCAGAGCAGGTTATTACATCTGTGTTTGTGTGTCTGTGTGCAGACTTAATAGCGGTGTAACCCCATGCAATGAGTGCGACATAGAGGCAGTCATGCGTTTGATAGACTTGACCCATCAGTCTTGTGGCAGAACAGGAGCAGAATCAACAGATTTAGTTTATTTCAGATTTAATGTACTTCAGTTCAAACCCGTGTTCAGAAGTCCATTCATTTCCTGTAAAGGTGAGCAATGAGGGGAATTTTGTAGAAGCCTAACAGCTTTTCTCTCTACATCATTATTATTATAAGGGGTGGCTCATCCAATGGAGACAACCAGTTTATTAATCATATAACACATTCCATATGGCACAATTTACCCAGTCAAAAATGTGAGAGAGACTCCAACTGTCAGGACTTATCAGTTTCAGTAGATCAGCCAAGCGGCGTTAATGTAAATGTGGACTCATGCAACCCTGTCTGCTAGAAATTACATTGGTATACTATTAAATTGTTTTTCCAATTACGTTGCAGTGGCATACGTAATCGCTGCCTGGCTTCTGTTCACAGGCAATGTTTTTTTTCGAATTAATTAAGCACTACATTTATATACCAACCTGAAGCTGCAGGGAGGAGGTCGGGTTGGATGGCAGACATACAAGATGCAGTGTGGTTAAAGCCCATTTCTGAGCCATTTCCTGACAATGTTTGTTAGCCACACTGGTTGCCAAATAACTTTTGACAAATAACTTGATTTTGCGCTCAAAGTTCAAAGATTTAAGCTGTTGCTAAAAGGGTTGCTTGAGCAGATGTACAGTCATGTGTCTTTGCATCTGAGTATCAAACTGATAAACATTGTTGTGAGCTAGCTAGTTTAGTCTTATCTTGTATCTTACCATAATTGTAGCCTTATAACTTTAGTTATATTTCTCTGCCTGTCTGTCTGTTTGTTTTTCTAGTTACTTAGCTAACTTAGTTAGGTGTAGTTAGCTAGCTAACTGAGGATCTTCATTTTAATTTTTAGTTTCCTCCGCTTTTTCTAGCGTGTTGTTTATTTTCATAATGGCATTTGTATGTGCAGTGAACTGGTGCAATCAACACAGTGGATTACACTAAATCCAACCAACAAACAAGTGTTGAGCTGTCTGTAATCAGTGGTTGGACTTCATTGGACTGGAGGACAGACGACTTTGGCTGTGGCTCAGCTTTGTGTCATGAGTGCAGTGATCGACTCAGAACAAATGGTTAATACCAGATGTAAGAGTAGTAGTATTGAGCACAATGCCTTAAATGCTCATCCTGTTGAGGACGGCTTCTGACTGTCCTCACCAGAATAGCATAGGTCATTTTTTTCAAAAACCTAAATGTATGTTTTTTCTGATAAGAGACATCTTGTGGTGGAAGAAGTGTGACGTTATGCTGTTGTCGGTTGGTTTTGCATTTTGAATTTCAGCTGATAGTTTCACTTGAAGCTGTCTCAGTGGATTTGTTTTGCTCCCTTGTGGACTTGTCGTTGGTGTTGATCTCTACACCGATGCACATTAAATACAAACATGCTGTTTGCAGTCAGCAAGCTAGGCATTGTCAGTTATATCATAAACTATTGAGTTTCACTGGCTTCATTCATAGGAAAGCTGTGAACACTTCTGCATGTTTGTGGTCAAAGGAGCAGTGAGCATTCTTCTCCTCTCTGAGGAGCCAGTGTCACTTTAAAAGACCACATAGATACCAGGAGTGGGGCTTGAACCCACGTGGGCATTTGCCCATTGGATCTTAAGTCCAACGCCTTAACCACTCGGCCATCCTGGTTCCATACAGGTGCTTGAAGGACTTTGGCAAACATGTTTGTGAAAAAATAACTTGTACAACAGAAATTAAATGCCAGGAGTTTGAATTGAAACAACAAGAGACTTGTGTCTATTGCATCTTGAGTGCAACGCCTTGGCCATCTTGGTTACATCAATGACATTCAATGTGAAGATAAAATGCCCTACTCTTATCTTTCCAGCAAACTAATCAAAGCATTGAGATACTGTCATTTTAAGAGGATTATAAACAACATGTTGATTTGATACAAATAAAAATGTGTCCACTAATCAGTAGGTCAAAGGTCAGTCTGGTAAAAAATGCGACCAGCCAGTTTGTCAATGCAAATATCCTGAGGTTAAGTTGGAATTATAAAAACAAACTTGAGAGGAGAATGTGTGCGCTTATATGGAAACTTTGACCCAGATTGTGTAATGATTCCACCCACGCATCTAATTTCACTTAATATCAAATGTTAATTATAGATCAACTTTATCATAAACAAGCCAGCAGTGTGACTTGTGCTTGAGCTTGTGGTGAGAGCCATAACTATTCCATAAGCGCCTTTCAATTTTAAAAGACATAAACCAACTCAAATCATAACCAATTTACATCAGCGATTTATTATTGAACTATTACTGAAATATTGAGTGCAATATGCTGTCTCACCATGACGTTCCCAACCCCCCAGAGCACAGAGGACTCTGAGCTGCATGGTACTCACACTTGTCACTTGTGGAGCAGCACAGCGCTGCTGTGAAAGGCCAGAATGATGCCAGGAAGTGGCAGGTGACACGATTCTGGGAAGTCTGGCTTGCCTTTCTCCGATACTGATTCCTTCTCACTTCAACCACATTAGCTAACTGATGAAATATTCATCATCGGTTGTAGAAATCCAAGATGACATCAAATAACTGCAGAGAATTGCAGAGCAGAGGACTAATAGGCTTTTAAAAATATCTTCTAATATTGTGCATATATCACCAAGTATAGTTCATATCGTTTTTGGGTGTAAAATCGCTGCAATGATCACATAACTGCACAGGCGGGTGCACAGAGCTCTGCCTTTCCCAGTCACCTCACTGTAACATCTTCACCGCCTGCACTCATATATGGATTGTGTAAACTAAAGAAACACATGTATGCTGGATTATAGAGTAAATATAAATGAATACAGTGTTTATTGTATTTTAGATGTTGAGTGTGTAGTCTTATCAGTCATGTATGTGTCTATATACAGTTGATGCTTAAGGCTGCACTCACACCAGATCCGGCGGTGCTGCGAATCGCCGCGGGTCAGTGTGGATTTGTGGGCGTGTGACTACGTGGGCCATTTTTGTGACGTCATGTTGAAAACTGCTAATAATCTGCTAATCCTCCCAGTCCAGGAGGTATGAAATTAGTTGAAAGTATGAAAGTAGTTTGCCAACCGCCATGAGACAACAAAAGAGAAGAAAAAGAAGAAGCACTCATACGGTTGTACAGCTTTGGGAAATTACTCACAGCAGCGATGAGTCTCTCCTCCATCATCTTTGTAATAAAGTGATATCAATCAATCAATTAATCATCATCGGTCCAAAGCAGAACGCTGAAATGCTACAATAAACAACGTTCCTCTTCCGGTCTAATCGCCAACCTACATGATTGGCCACTGCAGCGTGGCGTTGGGTTGTGGTTTTCCAAAAGTTGACTCCGGCTCAACTTTTCTGGCCGCAGTCTGGTGCGGCGCCGCAGGCAAGCAGCACTACCCCCATTCAAATGAATGGGACGACTAGCGTTTTCGCCACACCGCCAGATTTGGTGTGAATGCAGCCTAACAAATACCAAGCGGTGAGGTTCGGTGTCAGCGTGCCTCGACTAGTTCATTCTTTGACAGTTTGCAGCAATGGACTTCTTGGCATCCACTCCATGTCTGGCCACTGTGTTTAATCTGGGGAATTGTTTTGTGTGTTTCACCGATTGCATTAACAGCTGCTGCAGCCGTCAGCCTCTCAAACTTTCCTCATTTACCGCTGCCTTTCACCACAGGACTGTACAACATGTACATCAATATTCATGAGGGTTTTTGCATTGACCATTTAAAGTTAATTATGGGTGTGTACAGGGTGGGATATGAGGTTTGTCTTTGAGTGCATATATTTTTGAGTTGATTGTGATTTATGAAGGGAAAAATGTATTCATGATGTGCCCGGTTTTATAAATCTGATCATTTTTTGGCACATGCTGTTTTATAAATGACGCCCCAGGTGTGTGGAGATGAGAAAGTCAGCAAGGTTTAAACTTCTCTTTCAAGTGCTGTTTTTTCATTCATAACACAACTGTTTCTGTAACCTTTCATGAGTACAACCAAGTGCAAGACTGTGAATACCTTCCAGGAGAAACAGTCTGGAAATGTGTGCCATTAACCCCATATTTAAATGATATCATACCTCGCCCTTTTCTGTGACAGCAGGCTTTCATCCTATCTGTAGGATGAAAGCACTCCTAGCATAACCCAAGCCGCAGTCTGTCAAGGCAAGCATCAGTTCTAAAGACATCAAGGACTTAGAAGGAAGAAAGCATAAATTAACACTTGTTTTATTCACATTTATCATACCAGGAGTCAGTATTTAACCCACGTGGTCCAAACACTTTCCACTCGGCTATCCTGGTATCGGACCACAATACCGTACACCTTTTAAATCCTAGCCAATGGAAGGTATGGGGAAATGTCTTTGATAATAACTCTTTCCTTAACACATAGACACAAAGACTTGTGTCCATTGCATCTCGAGTCCTTGAAGCACTCAGCCATCCTGGTAACAATTATCCCACTGACACAAAATACACTGAATTGCCTTTGATGCGTGAAGCCCAAAGCAAAGTGTTGATTACTCATTTAGTCTTTGTTACTTTTCAAACGTCTCAACTAACGCCCCGAAGTGTGATTGTATATTTTTGTAAGGATGTGTAAAGCTTCAAACATACACTGATACATCAAGGTTGATTTCACGAGTTGCTGCATTTGAAATAAACCCATACACGAAACATTGTGTGAATTGCAGTTTTAAGCCTTACAAGTGAATTATGAAGTAATTGCAACGTCGTGATCACTTGATCAATACCAGGAGTGGGATTTGAACCCACGAGGATTTACATCCATTGCATCTTGAGTGCAACGCCTTAACCGCTCGGCCATCCTGGTGATGCGATAGATTCACTCACTGACACTTGATGAGAGTGACTAATGACCCAAAACGTCACAGTTTCAGTTGACGTCAACAGCGTCTCTCATCTTTCTTCTTAAATTGTTGCGTTGTCTTTGACAGCAGCAGGCAGCGAAGTAGTCCTAAAGATCCATTGTACACTACCTGCCCAGCACCAAAGGGCAAACAGACACAGTTAGTGACTAGCTGCTGAACATAGTGGAGCATTTAGCCACTAAAGAGTGCAGTATTCCCCTCAGGAACTGGTAGAGACCAAAGACAAAGCTAAAAGAGAGTTAACATTGGACAGAAACACGACTCCAAATGAATGATAATTGCTGGACATGTACATAAGCAACAGTTTGCTAACAAGTTCAACCTATCAATTTTCCGCTGCCCCCACCCATGTGGCCAAAAAGCTGACTAGAGGAATGTAAACCTAAAGGCTAACTGAGCACAAACAAGTAAGCAGATCCTTGTTTGTGTTTATGCGCTTAAGTACAATTTGTTTCAGACCTAAATGTGTTTCATTGTTCTTGTCAGCGCAATAGACCGTTCATTTAGACTAAACAGAGAGACTGAACATACTTCAAAGCTCATCAACAGTCAGATTCATTTGTGAGATGAGATCAGATGCCACTATAGACACAATGACATTGATTGTATGAACACTCACAGTCCTGAAATCCTGCCCATAACTCTCTCTCTCTCTCTCTCTCTCACCCACACAAACACTAAACAGTAACATAAAAAGCAGGCCAAGCACCGTGAGGTTAGTGTGGTAATGTGAATTTAAAGTGGAAGCTAAGTGCTTTATCTCCAGGCTCCTGCTTACTCTTAGATTAAAGCAGTAAAGAGATAAATGGAGGTAAAAATCACACTGTAGCAAGCTGACAGGTTGCTGAGTCAGGGCTTTTATCTAAATAAAGGGGGAAGTTGCAGATTCTGTACAGTCATGTGTTTTCTCTTTAATATCCCTGCCCGGGTTTGGGTAAACACACACTCAAACACTGTCAAATGCATTTAAATAAGTACACACACTGAGCCAAAACATGCTTTTATGAATATAAAGACAGAAAAAGGGGGGTACAGTATGACATACACATAAAGCCAAGCCTTGCAAATATAAACAATGTAAGAGTGTGTGTGTGTGTGTGTGTGTGTGAGAAACCTCCTGGAGGTGCCAGCCGGTCCTGGAGCAGATGGAAAACAACCAGTGTGGAAGAAAATACTGTCATGAATCATATCATGTTGTCATCCTTCAATGTCTATCTTTGTCTTAGTTCAGCAGAATGAAGTCTTAAATGTGTATCTGTGGCCCACAAGGTCGTCAACTAATCCGGAGATCGGCGCTTTGAACCCAGAATCCTCCAGTGCGCATGTCGAAGGCTCCCAAAGGCTGCGCCATTGGTGTGTGTGATTGAGCATTAGAGCTCCTGAGGAGCAGGTTGGCACCTTGCATGGCAGCCTGTGCCATCAGTGTATGAATATGTGTGAATGTCAGCATGTAGTGTAAAAGCGCCTTTGAGTTGTCGGATGATTAGAGAGGTGCTATATAAATAGCGTACTTTTACCATTTGCATTTAACATCTGCATCATTTTACCTCTAGATAAGGAAAAGCAAGGCAATTTTATTTATATAGAACCATTCAGATACAAGTGCTTTACAAGGCTATAAAGATATATTGAAAATAGTACATTAAGAAGACATTAAGATTGCATTTAAAAGGCAATAAAAACAAAAAAAGCGAATAAATAGTTAAAGATTGAAATGAAGTTAACGTATTTAATTTATTGAAAAGCTGCAGTAAACAATAATGATTTAAAAGCCATTATTGAAATGAACAGTTTCAGTAGACCTCAGGTATTCAGGAAGCTTGTTCCACAGGTGGGGAGCATAGAAACTAAAAGTTCACATTCACATTACTCGGTTTTGATCCGGGAACATTGAAGTAACCCTGGTCCCAGATGACCTGAGCGGTTGGGTGCTTCGTAACATACAAGAATATCAGAAATGTATTTGGGACCTGAGACCATTTAGCGCTTTATAGACCTGTAATAGGATTTTAAAATCTATCCTTTGACTCGCAGGAAGCCAGTGCAGTGATTTAAGAGGCCGGTGTAATGTGCTCCATTTTCATGGTGTCGGTGAGGACTGAGGCAGCAGCATTCAGGATGAGCTGCGGCTGTCTGATTGATTTTTTTTGCTAAGACCTGTGAAGACACGGTTACAATAGTCTATCCGGCTGAAAATAAACACATGAACTAGTTTTTCTGTATCTTGTATAGATAAAGATCCTTTAACGCTTGCTATGTTTGGTGGTAGTAGGCTGTAATTGTTCATATGTCCATAACTACACCAAAGGTTTTGAGCTTGATTTGTAGGTTTTAGTGTCATGGATTCAAGGTGAGCTTTGACCTCTAGTGGTACCAAGCCATGGATAAAGATAGTCTTAGTTTTATTTACTGATGTTTTGAGTTGGAGTTTCATTTATGGAGCTCACAGGACCGTAAATTATAACTGCAACATGTCTCTCCAAAGTCAGTGTGATCGTAACTAAGAATATTTAGGTTTTCAGCTTTTTTGAGCTTCTTTCAACCACATTTTCTTTTGTGGATTAAAAAGAACTAATTGAGCTAATGAACTAATGGAACCTGAGGAAGCTGTACAGTATTTGTACATTTACAGTGTATCCTAATATCTACACTTTCCCTTTATCCAACCACTCTACTTACAGGGAGTTGATAATATAATGTGACCACATTATGGACTTTAACTGCAACTGTAAACACTGCTACAAAATTAGGCCATATTAAATGCCAATCAGCACCTTGATAAAGCACATTTTCAAAGCAACATAAGTCATCTTTACATAGGCAAAAATGTGCATTTCTAGTCAAAACTGCTATGTCATGGATGTCATATGCCAACAAAACTTATTAACTCCACTATTTTGGAAGATCAACATCAAGAACATGTCTATGCTCGTTGCCGTAATTTTCCTTCTCTGCTGTTCAAACCATTTAAGATCACGTGAATATGAATATCAGTCCAGACTCCAAGTTTTTCTCAGTTAACTTTATTCTGCATGATTTTCCACTTCACTTCACTGTTATTCAACGCTCGCATTATCAGATTTTTGGATGTTTTAGTGTCCAATGTTATTGGACAGTAAGGTTTATATACGCCTGTCTTTATCTTTTACTGCTGACAGCAATGGTGCTAACAGTATCTACCATTCATACTATGTTTACACTGGAAAAAAACAAATACTGGCTGTCATTGACTACCTTCGGCGGCCCACAGGGATTAGAGCCTTTGCCACATTTAATATATACATATATATCATTACTATGCATTAGATTTTTTTTTTCTGTTTCTGTCTTTTTTGTCTTTTCATGTATCATCATATGTCATAATTTACTGTTTTCATTTTCATTGTCAAAGTATTTTCACCGCCTCCCTCCTCCAGATCCCCCTATCCCTCACCTCCCTCCTACACAGGACTGATGTCATGATGGTTACAGCAGTATGATATTTATCTATAAATAACACAGAGCGCTTCAGTGAAGTCCCCTGGGAGCTGGATTCATTTAAAGAGCTTCTTCAAACAGACTGGCAGCACTTTAGAAGAGCAGCTCAGTTCAATCAGAGAAGATCTGCTGCTGAAGAGAAGTGAAAGGATACTTTTCCATTTATATAACATGAAAGAAAATGCAAAGAAAGCAGCCTGTGAGGTAATGAAATTATTCTTTTGATCTCTCTGAGGAAGGGTGAAAGGTGTTTCAAATGAATAGTCTCCGGAAGTCATCTTTCCAGTCAACATAAGGAAGTATACTTTCCAACCAGTAACCTCCCAAAACTTTACCTAAATGCAAAAAACTGATATTGGCATGAAAGATGTTTTATTTGAAGTCCTTGTCTTTACACCTGAACCCACCTACTAATGGCAGCTGGTGAAAAATGTTCAAGGTTGGTTTCATTAACCATCCCAATACAATTTAACACAAACAAGATACCAGTGATGTGTGAAATAGTCGGTAATTATTTAATGCCATCACTAAAAAGTTGAGGCATTCCTACACAGAAACACAAACAGCGTATTGCACAAACAGGCTTTCCATTTGCATTTCAAACTGAACTTGTTATCTATTGAATTATTTATTTTTACACATAACATCAAATCTTACACAGTACAAAGGATGTATTATAAAGGAATAGACATCAAATGGCTGAACTCAAAAACCTCTGACTGGAAGAATAGCGTGCAGTATTTTATGATCAAGCTAAATGTTATCGTTTGTTCATCGCTCCAAAAAAAATTGTGAACATTTATTGGATTCTGTTTCTTAAAATGTGAAAGATTTGATCCTTTCATTTGTCTAATATGAAAGTCAATTAAATATCTTTGGGTAGTGAACTGAAGATGTCACTTTAGGCTCCAGGAAATTAGAGGGGATATTTTTCACATTTTAAAGACATTTTATAGACCAAACAATCAAGAAAATAATCAGCAGATCGCTAGATAATGAAACTGATCATTAGTCACAGCCAGAGATGTCACATTCATTACTCAAGTAGAAGTATAGATACTAGGGTTTTAAAATACTTCTGTAAAAGTTGAAGTATCAACTCAAGCTTCTTACTCAAGTAAAAGTTTTAAAGTACTGGTTTCAAAACTACTTGAAGTATAAAAGTAAAAGTAATGTAAGGGGGAAAAGAATGCCAGTAAGGACAAAAGCTTAGGTCATGCCACACGGGCCTCTAGTACACTATCCCACCCCTCCCAAAAAAACATTTTCAAAAGGCCATAATGACTCGCTGCTGGTGCTCGGCTGAGACAAGACGTTCTCTTCAGTGACTGACATCTTCACACTAGGTCTGCAATGTGTCCTGCTGGAGTGTGGCGTCATTTATAAAATGTGCAGGTGCGATTGATTGCGTACAAACCAAAAGGGTGTCGGACATGTGTACATGTTTATTCTTCTCATCCAACCACAATCAAATTCAGTCTATCCGGATGGCGCGATCTATCTGGATAGGTTTTTAGATAGATAGATAGATAGATAGATAGATAGATAGATAGATAGATAGATAGATAGATAGATACTTTATTATATAATCCCCGAAGGGAAATTCAAAAACTTTCCCATAGTAGAAAGTCGCCTGAAAAATAATTACTCCAGTAAAGTATAGATAACTACTTAAGTAAGGTAATACAGCCATATATTGTCGGATGATGTCTTATGCTAAGATCAACTATATAGAAAGAAAAATGGGGTCAGGGGAACTTGCATGTGTGTGTGTGTGTGTGTGTGTCTGACATCTTCCTTGTCACACTGATATGTTTTATCTCCATGGAGAGCATAGCCAGAGCATTCAGGTGATCCTGTGTCACGGTGTTCCTCGGGAAGGTCTTGATCCCCTTTAAAGTAGAGAAGAGCCTCTCTGATCCTGCTCTTGTCATGGTTGTGGTGAGGAGAAATGTCGAGAAGACTGACAAGCCTAAGTGAAGATGCATTGAAGGTTGTTCTCCATGAAAACCTGATACAGAGCTTTGAACTCATCGGTCTCATAGATCAGAGTAGTTCTTCATCATGGGGTCGGCTTCCACTGTGGTTTCCAGCGTTGAATCCAGGAACTTTACGACGTGTTCCTGGAACTTGTCTCCTTATACCACAGATGCACTGATGAGGAGCTTGGTGAACAAGAATCACTCCTAGGCGTGACTCAAAATGGCATCATATACCTATGAAATGATACACAATTTAAAAAACGTGCAGTATAAATAATGACATCAGCATCCTCTTACAAGATGTTATTTTGTGACAAGCACGGACAGCTTACTGTTTGATATCAGGAATGTGAAATAACCACATCTAATCACTTCAGCGTCTGCCTTCATCAGTAGCCGTGTGGTGAAAAATCTAATGTTATTACACAGGAACTGAAGAAGGAAGACAGAGAAGTATAACAGAGGGCAATTTTTATACATCTTTACATGTTAATAAATAATAAAATCAATAAAAAACGCCCTAACTGAGTGTCTGTTACAGCTTACCTCTGTAGCCAACTGCTACTGTCCTCTGTGTGGCTGCTGCGGCACAGATCTCCTGTGTTCCCCATGCAGAGAGGAAATGGAGTCACTGGTCCAAAACACAAGTTACCATCAGCAATTGATGTTTCAGAAACTAACCGCCTGGAGACATAAAACGAGTCTGTCATCATCCTAACTGGATTTCCTCTTCGCTGTCTTTAAAATGTTGTGATTTTATGAGTTGCTGTAGTTCAGCCAGGATGAGGCACATTTATGTTTTTACAGACTGTTTAAGATTGAAACAGTTTTCACATGATAAGTGTTTTCTCAGCTAGCGGTAAATAATAATTTCCCTGATCGTCTGTATGCCGTCGGTGAACCTCTTTTCTTCCTTTGATGTAGACAGTCAGTGTTCTTCTTCTGCAGCTGGTTAAACAGCATGTCCATGTGTGGCGTGATCTTGTTAAACAATGCCGGCAAAAAAAAAGCAGAAATCCTCATCTTCCAGTATTATCACAAAGCCCCCCAGCCTCTCTCTGACAGTTGGAGGATCAAAGTTATCAGAGTCTGATGGTCTGGAAACACCAAAGGAGGTCATCCATGCACAAAACACAATGTTAACAGCATGACTGTGGAAGTTCCACCTTGTTGTTGAAGTTTCCGGGAAGTCTGTGTGCCACCACTCGATCAAGCACGGTGGTTCGCATGAATAACCAGGAGAGGAACATAGAAAATCGATCAAGGTCTGGAAAAAAAAAAAAAAAAAAGTACTGATCCTGGGGATGTGTGATGTTGCCCGCTGTGTGATGAGGTTCAACTGATGCGCATAGCAATGGACGCGGTGTGTGTGCCACTTCCGTAGACATCCTTTACTTTTACACTGCACTCCATCTGTGGCTCCTCTCATCACAGCAGCCCTTGTCATAGGCCTGAGTGATTAGTCTGCTCTGTTGTCCCTCAGGGAGGATAGCGCTGTCAGTTGCCTCATCTGCCTGAATAGTGAGATAATCATCAATTCTTACTTCCTCCAGAATGTAATCTTTAAGAAGTGACAGCATGCAGTCCAAAAGTTCGTTTTGTACAATCTTTCAGGTGGCTTTGAAAACGGTAGCTGTCTTAAAGTGCTCCTTCAATACACCTGTCCGGCGAGGCAGCTAGATCTACTAAACCCCTGCAGAAACGCCAGAGTTGTCTCATCATGGCCACACAAGGCCAGCTCAAAGGCCCTGCAGAATTTAACAGTCTACTATCTAGCTGTTATCCACCTCTTCGTTGTGTTTCCTCACCCCAGTCCTGTGGCTTAGCAATGCTAACTCTGCCTAGCATGGCTAGCTTGAACATATTCTCCATGCGTGGCCTTGCACACTGATGTTTCTTAATCTTCTCAGATAAATGTCACTAATGTCATAAGAATTTCTTCTTAACGACCTTTAAATGATGGAGACTGGATCCGAAGAATCAGAGTTTAAGCCGAATTTATTTTCTTGTACAAGAAGGGACGTTTTACAATGCAACACACAAGTGGGGTTACAGAGAAAAGGCTCCTCGTGGAGCATTCACAGTTAGGATTTATACCTTACTATTTGGCGTTTACAGCTTTCTTCCTTCCAGACACGTTCCGCAGATAACACCACACCTTATCTCAGCCTCCAATTTATGATCAGCTTAAAATGCTTCAATCAGGATGACATCCTCCTGCCCTATCTCATGACCCCTTCTGGACCCTCTAACATATGTTTACTGGCCTCTCACCACCGTTACTATCTATACAAATCATAGAACGAAACAGAAACTTTCATCATAACATATTAAAAGAAAAGGTACTCACACTCAGTATAACGCTAATTTTTATAACAACTAACTCCTGTAATAGTCCATCTTGTATCTGTCCCCACTGTTTTAAAAAGTAAGCATCAGAAGCAACATATGAGCCAGGTGTGAAGCAATAAAAAGTTAATTATTGTTAATTAAAAAAAAAAAAAAAAAAAAACTAAAAAGAAAAATCAAAAACACTTTCCACCAGTGAGGGCGGCGCCTCGGTGCCCTCCATTGGCCAGCTGCCTCTGCCTCCTACACTCCTATTTAGCAGTATATTTAAATAAATATATAATCTCCAGGAGCTTTGACTAAAAGGTTTTTCCCTCCATGAAATGGAAATCTGCATTTAAGAAATGGAGCATTTTGTTTGATGAAATAGTTTTATCTCTTTGAAAGGTGGGTGGGAGTTTAAAAGCATGTTTCCCCCCAAATTATCAGGATTTTTTTTATATATATATATATATATTTAAGTAAGCTTGCTCTAAGATTGATCGGTGCTTGCAAATAGTCAGTAACGCCAAAGTCAAAGGTGTGATCATGCATCAGCTACTCAGTGTTTTTTTGTGCACTTGAGTAACTGTGTAAACCACATTCACGTATATCTAGGTCTTCAGCTTTTTTCTTTTCAGCTTCTTTCTATTTACTAATACACTGTATTATAAGTTATGTTGCGTGGACAGTGTGATACGGGACATTGTCACATGAATATAAAAGGTACCATTACATCTAAACTTTATTTTTCCTGATCAAAATCATTGTGTAAACCTGAAGAGAGTTATCTTTAGCTTCAGTCAAATCATAGCCAAAACCAGATCCACTTAATAAGATTACTGTCAGCCTTGATAGCAATTAGACTGATCAGATGGTATAACCTTAGCATGTAGCATCTGTCGGTGTGTTTATCCTAATGAAGTGATCAGGAAGTATCAACTCCTTCTTTACACTGTGCCTTGCCATCATAACATTTCCACTTCTACACAAAGTGGCTCATAGACGCTCTTTATTGTTCTGGTATTAAACTACTCATGTAAACCTGCATTTACTACGAACCATTTAAATTCAGTTGTGCCTCTAAAATCCAAAAAATGTCCTCCCAGCTCACTTTTTGTGCCAAAAAAAAAACAGCGCAGTTTACAGTTGAGTTTCAAAATCCAATTTATTGATTTGTGGTTGCTATTACAGAATTAGAGAGCGTATCAGTACTGGTAAATTATTAATGTGTACGGGGAGCCAGCAAGAAGTCAGCTGATTCAGTTAGAGGAGAAGGTGCATGGGCCTGAAAATATGGAAGAAAACATGTAATTGTAATGATTGTAGGGCAAATTTGGGACCACTGTATCCAGTTCTCTCAATAATAAACCCATTGGATATTCACTTTGACTGAATTATTTGTGTAGAGATGCACTACAGCGAGTGTTTACTTTTAAAGTGCTCTTGAGCAAAACATAAGTGATTGAAGCTAAACTATAAATGTTTCATTTAAAATGTTCACTCCTCTTGATATGATAATATGATATGATATGACGAATGAACAGAGTATTCGGAGACGACTACCTCTTTTGTCATAGATACAAGATATTTGTAGAAAGATATTGGGCAGGAAATCCAGGATAATTGCCTCCAAAATTTCAATTTCCCATCTCTCTTTCTCTCTCTCGCTCTCTTTCTGTCTCTCTCTCTCTCTCTCTCAGGTGTTCTCCCAGTCGATGTGAACATGGCGGCCGCTGCAGTCAGTCCTGGACCATCTTCCACTGTAACTGCTCTGGTAGCGGCTACAGCGGAGCGACCTGCCACAGCTGTAAGTCACCTGTCAGTCAAAAAACATCACCGCACGTACAGCGAGACCTAGACAAATAGAAAAAGAGGAAAAGAGACGAGAGAGACATGTAGAGAGGATCTGTGATGATGCAGATGAAATACAAATGAGGAGGCAGCTTGTCAAACTGAGTAATGAAGGAAGATATTTCCTCTTACAGAATTTCAAGTCAAACACAAAAAAAAAAAAAATCTTTCTGATATCATCTCATACGTTCAATTACAGTTTCAAATAACAACGAATGTGTTTTTTCTGTTTGTTTACATTGCCGCCAGGGCACATTTCTGAAAGATAACTCACATTTTTTTACAACTTGGGCTTTGTGTATGTGTAGTTTGAGCCATCATTCATATTGACAATAAAAAAATAGTTTTACTGAGGTCTGAGAATGTGGCAACATAGCTAAAATAAAGTCTGACAAGGCGAGAAATATGAGCAATCACACAATTAAATAGGTTTTAAACAAACCCCTGACAAACAAAGGCAAACTATAAGGTTGTTACTCAAACTGTTAAACATCCATTTACCATTTACAGATCAACTGTAATTTGATTTACTGTAATTGTACCTTCAAATAAATTATAATATGTAAAAGTAGAAATGCTGTAGTCTAGAAATATTCCATTACAAGTCCTGAAAATTTCAAATGTAACTTAAGTATCAAAAACACTTATTATGCAGACTGGCTTCTTTTTGAGTGGTGTGTTATTGTAGTATATTATATTGTTTGTTTTTATCACTAACAAATAGACGTAAGAGTTCACCAATGTGGAGCCAATTTCAGATACATTGAGGAGATTACTAGTAATAGCACTGCATCATTTTATATGACTGTATCATGTGTTTTTCTATAATAATGCACTTTATTTTTACAGCATCTTTCACACAAAGTGCATAATATTTTAATAAAAGAGCAGACAATTTAAACAACATATTAAAGCATATTAAAATATATTATTTTATGCCCAATCTACATCTGAAAAGCAAAGTACAACTGCCTCAAATGCCTATTTAAGAACTGTACTTATGTAAATGTACAACATTACATTACTCCACTGTAACTAAGTTACTGTTGATTGTTTACAAGCTGCCTGATCAATTTGTGTCTTGCTTCATCCGACTTTGTTGTAGCAATGTTGTTGTGTTCCCAGATCTCAGCAATTACTTTGGTGACTGTCATATTGACATAACAAGTAGAAATGATGGTCCAAAACTCCGAAAATAAACTGGAATCATCCCTTAGATAGACTGCCCCCCTTTGAGCTATATTTAATACTTGCACACCTTTCTTTCTCATGCAACAGTATCATATTTGTAGGTGAGTGATATGATGGAGGTTAATCAGATCATAGTTGTGCCTAAACAGGCAAATACTGAGAGGATAAAACAAGCAGCAGCTGTGAGGTGAGCTGGAGATTTACCGGCTCTGTGCTGATTGCCTTGAGTCAAATCCTGGAAAGTTTCCCACACTGTTCAGTGTCATTTTTATTACTGTGAAAACCCTTTTTTTTCTAACCACACTGATGTGATGAATAAAAGGCTTTTAGCTGTGGAGAACAAGAGAGATAAACAGGTGAGCAGAGTGTGGGAACCTTTAGATATGGATTTGACTTGAAGGGCTTGATGCTTTAACTGCAGAGGATGCAACGATTTGTGTGTGTGTGTGTGTGTGTGTGTAAGACAGTGTCTTTGTTTTCCCATAAGTCATCACTGTCCTCTCCAGTTGGATTCATCTTTACTTTATGGGACGCCGCTGCAGAAATAAAACCTCAGATTATTTTCTTCACTCCGGCTTTGAGACTGTGATTTAGTGGTGATACATACGTATGAAGCAGCACCCATAATCCTCCACAGTCAGAGCCGATGTGTCGATGTCGATGTGATTCACGTTGATCCGACTGTTGGAGCTGATCTCATTATTTCCCTCCCAGCTGTGTACGAACAGTCCTGCGAGGCGTACAAACACAACGGCAACACGTCGGGACATTTTTATATCGACGTGGACGGCAGCGGACCAATCAAACCACAGCTGGTCTACTGCAACATGACAGGTGACACACACACACACACATACAAACACACTTCCACTCCCCCTCATCATCCCATGATTACTCAGTATTTTTTTTTATGATTAACATTTACATAATTGTAAATGATGATGCTCTTATCCACTTTATCTTCCATCCCAAGCTCCTTCTACCCCGATCACTCCCTCTCCCTCCATCCCTCTGAGTCTCAATGCTTCATGTCATTTGTATAATCATAAATATAAATAAAGATGACACCCCATCTTTCTCTCTCTCACTGCTTCATACAATTTACTGACTTTAATATATCTAATCTATCTTTGATTCTCTATCTTCTTCTTCCTGTTTGTTTGACTGCCTTTCAAGTTCAAGATGTTTTAGTTATTTATTTGTACAAGGTAGCCCGGTTAATTATGTTTATTTATAGACCAGCTAATAGTTACACAGGGAAATAAAATAACAACAGTTATTACAAATAATAATAGGAACAGACATTGCTGAGTGATTAATAGAACAGAAAAAACAGACAATTAACAAGAAAAAGCCCAAACAGAGCAGTTAAGAAGCAGGTAAAAGAGGATTACTGAGAGATATACGATTGTTTTGATTTGCAGAATATTACCTGAGAAGCAGTTTTCCTTATAAATCCTCTCTGGCAACGGATTCATGTAGCAATAACCAGTCACTGGAGTGGGTTACAGGAATAGTTAAGCTTATTTGAAGAAGATTGATACCACTCTAGTGTCTATATTGTTAATATGGAACCAGAGCCATGGGATAATTAGCTTAGCTTAGCATAAAAACTGAAAACGGTACAAATGCACCAACCAAGTTCAGTAATTTTACACGTTGTATCTTGTTTGTTTAGTCCATATAAAAACTGAGATGTAAAAATGGCTAGTTTTGTTTTCACGGGGGTGATGTGCTATAAGTATTTCTCTCTGGGTGCTTTGAGTCTTGTCCTCACTGAAAGGTTGCCAGGCAACCAGCACAGACTCCAGGAAGTCACTAAGCAGGATGCTGGTAACCATAAAACTCCCTGCAAAAAAAACACAAGTTTTTACATTTCATTTTATGGTTTATGGTTTAAACAAACAAGAAAAACAATGTGGTAATTAGTAAGTATTAGAGGAGTTATATTTTTGGGCTAGCTGTTGTCCTGTCCTTCCAGTATTTATGCTAAACTAAGTTAAGCTAAGCTAAGCTAAGCTAAGGGTTTGTAATAAATAAATAAAACTTTCCATCTTTTAGTCTTTTCATTTATAGTTTATCACCATTGTTACATAGACAAGTGTATGGCACATTATATAGGAGAGATGAGACTTTATAATAATCAATAGTAGTAAATAAACAAGTAATCAATAAGAATAATCAGTATCTATCTATATATCTCTCCCCCACCAGAGGAGAATACATGGATGGTGATCCAGCACAACAACACAGAGCTGACCAGACTCAGACCGTCTCCAGGTGGAAACCAGCACTCGATCCACTTTGACTACTCGACTGAAGAGGAGCAGTTATTGACCGTCATCAGCCAATCAGAGCACTGCGAACAGGACCTGTCCTACCACTGCAGGAAGTCCCGCCTCCTCAACACTCCAGGTGAGGCCTGTTTGTTTATCCAAGAAAGATGTGCTGCATATATCCTCCTATATGATATTGACATTATATATTATATCTGATGGGTTTCACAGTTACAACTCTGCTGTCAGATAGCTGCTCACCTGAAAGAAAGTGGCAAATGTTTGGTTTGTCCCTTCTGGGCTACTGTAGAAACATGGCAGCGCAACATGGTGGGCTCCGTGGAAGGAGACCCGCTTCTTATGTAGATATAAATAAATATATAAATATGAAGGGCTCGTTCTAAAGTAAAGAAAACACAGTGATTCCAATTTTCATGGGATTATTCACTAATTAAAAGAAACTTCCACTAGATGCCACTAAATCTTACACATTGGTCCTTTAAGTCAACTTCTTATAATTTTATCATTTATCAACTTGTATCTAATCTACTGGAGTCAAATTTTGATTTTATTTTGTTCTGTTTGTGATTATAATTTTATCATTCAAAAGTAGATCTCACTTCATTTAATTAATTATCTATTTTCAATCCTTTTAATCTTTTAATTTCAGTCAATCTTATTTTGGGCAGAGCTCTCACTCTCTCAGCATTTAATTTCTTCCCTCTCAATTCTCCATTTAAATAAGACAAAACTGTAAACAAGAACTTGCTCTTAAAGTGGAGATAGACAACTTTTTTTGCTTTAATTTATCATTATGAAGTAAATGTTGATTGCACAGTGTAATGCCTGTAGAATAAAGACACCATCAGCCTTTAGATTGGTTTCCTATAAGCCTCACTTTCACTATGCAATGCTGTTTGCCACCGGCTACGATCTCCTGAGAAAATGAAGGCTCGATTTATGGTACAAGTGTGTGTGTGTGTGTGTGTGAAGCGCATCAACCAATGCACAACCAAAAGAGGAAGAAGATAACACTTTTGTTTTCCCTGGTATTTATCGATAGCTTTATCTCATAATAATTTCTTAGGAGGCCAACCTCTTTATATTATGTTATTGCTATATGATAAGTGTGAAATATTACACAGGTAGATCTGATGGCATGCTACTTATACCAGCTACGTTTTACTTGCATTGAGTGAATGAAATGAATAAACTTATCTTTTGATTTCTAGAGGGCTTTCTTCCCTTAAGCTATAGTAGCTCAGTTAGCTAAGCTACCCGCCGTACAGCCAGACAATACTGGATCAGTGGTTGATCCAGTCAGGCTAATCTACTTGTTCATATGAAAATCAACTGACAGAAAATATGTTCTCACTGTCTCTGTTGTGCAGTTTCTTTCATTTAATAATAACATAAACATGCTACCAACCCAGTTCACTTTTCTCAACGCAAACTAAAGAATTTTTATCTGCTTTCTCGTCTCCATTATAAACTAAATGATGAACAAACTCAGGGCTTTTTTCATAATGTTTTCTTCTAACTGCCGCAGCAGTCACTTGTTTGTGCGAAGCAACGCTACTCAAACTATGTTATTACAATGAAATGCACATCATTACAATAGCTTTTGTCTGTTCCTACATTCAGTATGAAATTGTGACAATTTCAATTTACCTCCGCAGTGAACCTGCTTTTTTCATCTCTTATTATTTTCAAAGTGGTGTTGATCATTTCTTCACGGAGCTGCACTCACAAGGAAAATGAAACTTGATCCAGTTCTCTTTACAGCAGCAGCTTAAACGGTAACACCCCTTGGAAATGCTGAAGTAAAAGCAAACTTTTACTTTTTCATTAAGTAAAAGTTAATGAAAGCTCGGTTAAGCGGACTCCTTAAAATGAGACACGTTTTTTTTTTTCTTTTTCTCAATCACAAAGAACAAAATAATTACTCTCCTCGCTCCGAACTCACCGCAGGTTGCAGGGATTTTCTCACCTTTTAGAAATGATTCAGACACATTGATTGTGTAGGATTTGTTTAATACCTCATCCTTTTAGAATGAGTATTGAGTTTGATCATTGTTTTCTTTGTTGGTGCGTTTTCTTGTATTGACTCAGAGGTGGTGAGAATCACTTTGATTACCAAGTTAAATTGAATTTGTACTGGTAGCGGTGAGTGCAACAGCTTACACTTTCAAAGTCCATATACAAGAACAACAGCTTATTCAGACATTCAAGAACAGTTTTGAGCCGTGCTAGCGACACGACTCTCCATCACTTTAGACCAAAATGTCTCAACAACAATTGGACGGATTACCATGAAATTCTGTACAGACATTGATGCTCCCCAATAGATGAATCCTAATGACTTTGGAGATCCTCTGACTTTTCCTCTAGTGCTGACATCAGGTCGAAGTTTTCAGTCATCTAGTGAAACATCTCTACATCTAACAGATGGATTAACATGACATTTTGTGCAGATGTTCATGTCTCAGGATGAATTTGGATACATGTGTGTCAACATCACGTCAAAACTACAGACATTTCCATCAGCCTCAGCTACACCTTATGTTTAGTGCTAGTTAGTTAGCACTAAGTCTACACTAAGTCAAGGCTCTTTATTTTACATGGTAAACATAACACCTGCTAAACATAGGCATGTTATCACATAGCTAACTAGCGTTAGCATTTAAATATCTGTTCAGTCTCACACGCTTTGTCTTATTAAAAGATGTGTGCATTTGAGCTGCGTATAGTAGCCCTGAAACATTAAATCATTGAAAAGTAGACAGACAGAACTTTGACAACAAAATAAACATTTTAAGCCAAGAAAACTTTTGATTGCCAGTTATCCAGTAGACATCCATTGATTGAGAAAACATATCCTCTCTTCTCCTGTGGAACTACAAAGACTATGTATGAGAGAGAGAGAGAGGATCTACTGGGGACGTAAAAACAAAAGCTATGAGAGATGAAGCAACTTTTTTTTTTTTTTTCCAGGGGGGAGGCCTAATAAAGTGATGGATGAAAGTAGTGAGAGTGTTAGAAAAGAAATGGGTAGAGAAAAAAAAGTTCCATTATAAAGGCTCTTCTCTAGGAAAATAAAGAAGTGCTGACTCAGCGGAGACCTTTCCGATCGCCTTTCTCTCACTACTCTCCACCTACGCACTCTCGCAATGTGAAATGCACTTTTCACTGTACGCTATCATCGCCCTCCATCCAAAAACAATATATTCAGTGTTGGGGGTTCGGAGCTGGCAAACGTACTTCTGTTTCATCATGAGAGGCTGAGAGATGGAGCCACCGTTAAACAGAAAACAGTCAGCTACTTTCTCACAACGCAATTCATCTTCCAGCCACAACAGCGTGGCTTTACAGTGTCAAGAGTGAGTCTGAGCTACGACATTTGTATCAAGGGGGCAAGAGCCTCCAGTAAAAACATGAATAGAGGTTTTAACCAAGTTTGACCAAGAAAAACAAGCTGCGTCATTCAGATAATTCACTTTTTTTGCTTGTGATTGCCTGACACAGACACGCTGGTATAAAGGGCTGGTAAAATAGGTCCACCGGCCCACCAGGATTTGCGAAATGACTCCTTCCACTATCAGAATTCGATCCCTTCGGTGTGATAACATTTGGAAAGTCTAGAAGAGCCACACGATGAACAGCCATCACAGATACGGCACGCCTGACATGACATTTAAAAACTCTGTACACTGTGAAAAACAGAGAGATTTACTCAGTCAGTAAGAATGTTGTTTTGTTTGCGTGTGTTTCAGAGGGATCTCCGTTGAGCTGGTGGCTCGGTGGTCCCGGCTCCGGACGTCTCCAGACTTATTGGGGCGGAGCTCAGCCGGGCAGCCAGCAGTGCGCCTGCGGCCTGCAGGGCGACTGCGTGGATCCACAACACTACTGCAACTGTGACGCTGACCGCCTGGAGTGGTACCGAACCTTATAGATACACAGTTTGTGATTACTATATGTTGAAAGATTAGTGCTAGTTTGCTCTTATTGGGGTTGACGGGCAAATACATGTCAAAATTGATGTAAGACAACAGCTTTTTTAATTAGATTTTACCTTTGTGAAACTCTTTAGCTGTTGTAATTGTGTCTTCTTTCCTTCTGTCATCTCCCAGTCCAAACTGTCAGACTGGCTCAATGCCGACACTGTTTTTACACACCATTCATCAGATTCTCACAGCGGTGTGCCGTCTACGCCGCTCTCTTCCTGTTTAATTCTCATCTGACAACGAGATTGACATGTAAATTATCAGAAGGCCGAACGCTGGCGTAGACGACGGGCCGAGCCGCTCACTCTGTCTCTGTCTGGAGCGTTCGTTCTGGAAAAAGCTTTCACAGATGTCGGCAGAGACGGAGTGTTGAGTGTGAGGATGACTATGATACAGTCTGGCTCGGCTTTAAAATGATGAAAAATTGTCTGACGCAAAAACAGGTTGTGTCAGCTCACTGATACTCTTGTAGTGGTTTAGCTTTACAATTTGAAGTCACTTCTGCTGCTCCTCCTCTTCCCCTTCCTTTTGCTCGTCTTCCATGTCTTCTTCCTCTTTTTACTTTTTCTTTTTCTCTCCCCTCTCCCATACGTCCATACGTCCATATCCTCCTCTTTCCTTTCCTTTCCTCCTTTATCTTTCCCACTCTCTCCTCCTCTTCCATCTTTTTTTCTTGCTCTATATCTCTTCTTGCTTTCCCCCTTCCTCCTCCTCCTTCTTCCTCTTTTTGTTTTCTTCCCCTCCTTCGTTTCCTTTTGCTTCTTCATCTCTCCACTCTTCCTTCATTTATTCTTCTTTCTTTCCATTGTCCTCCTTTTTCTTCCTTCTTTTCCTTTTGTTCTCCTCCTCTCTCTCTTTCTTCCCCCCTCCATCATCTTCTTAAACCTTTTCCCTCTCTTCCCCTCTTTCTCCTGATGCTCCTGCTTTTTCTTCATACTCTCTTTGCATCCCCTTTCTTTCTCATTGTCATCTCTTCCTCTCTTTTTTTCCCCCTCCACTCTACCTCTTCCTCTCTTTTCACCACTTTCTTTTCTGCCTTTTTCTTCCTCCTCCAGGACTGAAGACTCCGGCCTGCTGACCCATAAGGACAGCCTCCCCATCAGGTCTCTGGTGCTGGGAGACATCCAGAGGCCGGGGTCAGAAGCTGCCTACAGGGTGGGCCCTCTCCGTTGTCATGGAGACAGTAAGTCCTGCTCAGTTCTGCGGTTGCTTGGTTACACCTGATGGAGAGATGACAGAAACCCCGTGTATTATGAGAAATAAGATTTTTGAGTTAGGTTCCGCATCCGACCAATCAGCGATCCGCAACGATCAAGAAACAAATTATTAATAATAACTCATTATTTCTGAGAGGCTGATTCTCTGAGGCTTGTTGTTGATGTGGAAATACAGGATAAGGTGTTTAATATTTTATTCCACCTGCCAATTATGTGCTAAACAAATTCCTCTGGGTACAGTAACTCAACATCTAGTAGCTAATTATCATTAGCAGGACTGTTGCTAATGCATATTTCCTTTTAAGTTTTCACACTCTTTATTCTCGCTTCTCATTAAACGAGTTACAAGGTAAATCAAAGTAGCATGCTGCTTTTCCTTCTTTCAATTATTTGTAATTACAGTCATTCTGTATCATCCCAAGTCGATAGATAAATAAATGTTTGGCATGATTAGTCAAATGCACAACAGAAATCATACCCTTGTGTAAGCTAATTAGCTGAGACTCATTTGTTTGCTACAAAAACATCCACATTTCATTTCGGTTTTTTTTTCAGAGAGCTTTTGGAACGCTGCATTTTTCGACAAGGAGACGTCCTACCTCCACTTCCCCACCTTCCACGCGGAGCTGAGTGCCGATATCTCCTTCCTGTTCAAAACCACGGCCTCCTCGGGCGTGTTCCTGGAAAACCTGGGCATCAAAGACTTCATCCGGATCGAACTGAGCTGTGAGTGGGAGCTGGAGGGTGGAGATTTAATCCGGATTAAAGTGTGATGTGTCAGTAAAAACCTGGAAGTCAAAGTCTTAATCTGGATCTGTGTAAAAAACCCCAGAGGTTACAGACTTAATCTGTGTCAAACTATCCCGGGGAGAAAATTGTTTATCTTAGGTTGCGCTCAGCTGTCTTGACCTTCCTGAACCTGGCTGCACAAAGACCAGCAGCACAGTCACACCTGTATGTGATTGTTAGCCACATTATTCCAACGCTATGGGCATAAATATGCTGCTGTAACATGTTGAAACAGGAAAGAGTGTTTTCCAAGCTGTTGTCACAAACTTGGAAGCAAGATACTGTCCAAAATTGTGTATATTATATTAAGATTTCTGTTTATTGGAACCAAATTAATGAAAACTGGTTGTATAGTGCAGTATGTATAACACAAATACTGTGGCTATTAATGTTAAACTGCTACTTTAACCTTTAAGCCTACCCTAATTTTAAGAATCCAAGCCTCTTTGCGGACCTCGAAAAGTCTCAGCAGCTTGAGAAATGTGTTTATTTGCTTTCTTTTCTAGGGCTAGATGAGAAGATCAATATCAGCATCATGTTTGTGTGGTAAGAACAGAGCTGGAGTCAGGCTGTGTTTAGCCTAGCTTTGCATAAAGATTGCTCACAGGGGGAACCGGCTAGACCCGAAAATATCAGTATTTATCATCGACGGACGTTTTATTTTGTTAGTTTAATCTGAACAGAAAAGGAAATGTAAAGAGGACACACAGTGGGTTTTTTTCTTTTTTTGGGGGGGGTTAACTGAATCTGAAATGCTTGTGACGACAGCAGAAGTTAATTTTGTTTTGTTTCAAAGGGGGGATTTCAGTCTCTTGGTAGACTGCGGGGAAGTGGAGACAAAGTAGAGTCAAAGTAGAGGAGTTGACGAACCTGCAGTTTATTTTGAAGTATTTACAATATTTAAAATTACCAAATGCTCTCAAAACATGTAGGAGGAATGAGAAAGTGGTTGTGCCCAAGTCATTATCACTGAAGTAAATCAATTTTGTTTCACTATCTCTGAAAACAAAAACCCAAACAGAAGACCTAACTTGCTTATCTACAAAATGACTGTTACAGTGATGGCCAATCAACCAATAAACCTAATGTATCTAACAAAAGTGGAGGAGGTTGAGTATAGTAATGTCCTTAACCTCCCACCACTTACCTTTTATATTCTTTAACAAGTTTATTTAACAGCACCAACAGCTGACTGGCACGTAACAAGTGGCACAATGCTACAAAGCACATTTCTTCACGTCACTCCAGGTTTCTGTTTTCATTGCTTGGACAATGTTTTCTGTATTCTGCTGTATTCACTTCCTAGCTGATGCCGACAGTGTTTGTCATTTGCAATATGACAACAATAACCAAGGTTTTTTACTCTGTGGCTGGGTACTTTAGGTGAAGTGTCATTTAAAATATGGAAGAAACACCTACAAGATCCTTCTTTACTGTGCTTATAGTTATGACAGTAATACAGTAAGGCATGATATACACATTTATACATGGACATGATGCATTGTCATGTGTAGCTGTTAGTTATATAGTCATCCATGGTTGCACCGTGAAGCTCATTCAGTCCATTTCACCAGTTTGGTTAAGTTTGCCGCGTTGGTGTTGTTTTGCATTTTGCCTTTTTTCTTAGAGACGGGGTTTGAAGGGGACACACAGAGAAGTTAATTCAGGAACATTGCTGCACAAACAGCCTCCTCTCCTCAGGGAAATCATTGTCGGTGTGGTTGAATACCGCTGCTCTGTTGGCAGCTGTCTCGGATCGCTTTGTATTATAACGCTGTGGCTGAGCCTGAGAACAATCTCTTAAAAATGAAGTTACTGTAGGAAGCCGGGCTTTTGTTTCATCTTGTTGTTGCGCTCGCAGAGTTCATCTTTTCTTTCCAAAACATGGAGAAGGAAGGTTTTGTTTTTTTGGGGGGGGGACGCTTACTATATATTCTCTAAAATCCTCTCATTTTGTCTGAATGAAAATAGCTGAGCACTTGAAAACAGCACTTTGAAATTTTAGTTTATGAGTTAGTGAGCAGTTTGTCACACCATATCATGGTAGCTGATAGTTTCTCAAAGGAATTTCTACAAAATTTATATAGTAATATGAACTGTTCTGTCCATTTCTCCCATCATTTCATGTGCGTCGCCATCATTTACATAATTTTCTCCCCTCCCGTCTCATCTGTCTCCTTTTTATCCTCCCCTCCTCCCCTGTCAGCCTCCACTCAGGTGGTTTTCTCCTTCGATGTGGGTAACGGGCCGCTGGAGGTTCACGTAAGGTCGAGCTTCCCGCTGAACGACAACCGGTGGCATCGAGTCCGAGCCGAGCGGAACGTCAAGGAGGCGTCGCTTCAGTTGGATGAGCTTCCCGCCACCACACAGGAAGCTCCCGCTGATGGGCACTTTCATTTGCAGCTCAACAGCCAGCTGTTCATAGGTGAGGAAGGAAATGCGTGCATCTGGGGGTGTGAGAAAGACAAACAAGTAGAGAGGAGTAAACACTGAACGGTTTCCTCATTAGTAGCAGCGCTTTGATGTCTTTATACTTTATTTGTGTGGATGCAATTTGCCTCCCTCAATAGCTCTCCCACAAACACACACTCACACACACATGAAACTAGATCACAGAACTTAAACCTTTAGTCTTTTTTTCTCCCCGTCTGTCTGTCTAGTATCTGCCTGCCACTTCAGTTTACATCAGATGTCACTATATAGTCATTTTCTCATATGAACAGGAGAATCAGGAGAATCAGGATTTGCCTTTTCACACATGCAGCACATGACAGGAAATTTTTAACTCTGATCTAGTGTGCAAATACTAATACATCAATAAAGAAATAAAAAAGGAGAAGCAGGAGTAATTAAAATGAAATATAAGGAGCAATATTTCACTGTGTTCAGGTAGGATTTTCTAATATTATATGTTATTGACAGACATTTCATCAGCAAAACTATCTCATTTTCTGTTTAAAAAGTGATTAAGACCATACCAAAACTCTCTGAAATTTGACATCAACCCTTAATTTAGGAGTTAATTGGTAAATGTTGTGTTTCTACAGTAGCCCAGAATGGACAAACTGAAGTTTTGCAGCCACCGTAGATTCTCCTACACGCTTAGAAGGGGAGACACAACTCCTACATGCTTATTCACAAAAAGCTGCTCACTACGTTTTGATTTAATATCAGCAATAAAATGTTTAAACTATAAGTATAAACTATGTGTTGAGTTACTGTATAGTTGCTCCAGATTGACTAAAATAATAGTAATTTTCTGTTTGATTACTTGATCAAGACGTAGAAAGTCCAAATCACTGCTGTTTCAGTCATGCTAAGCTGTTATTGACAAAATGCTAAATATGAAATATGCCAACATGACACATTTATACTATCCTATATATATATAAGAGTCTAGCACTGTACGTCCTCACAGTCAAACCTGAAAGAATAAGTAAAGCGATCAGTGACAGGTTGTACAGTAATATATGATCTTCCAACCTCTGTGTATCCCCTCCAGACTGGGATTAAATCCTCAGAAAAAAAAAAAAAAGGCTAAATATGCTTTCTTTTTTTAAACATATGCTAATCTGCTGCTGGCACAGTCCCCGCTGTCTGATCAGCGGTATTGGATATGAGAAGTCCTGAGTCTACACATTTATTCTGAGGGTTTCTGCCACCTCTTCATCCACAGTATAAACTTCAGATAGACTGAGATTCAAGCCCCAAGACAGCACAGTTCACAGGTCTGACCTCCTCCCGCAGAGGGCTACATACTGTGAAAGGGAACTAAATTGTCTTTTTCAAAGTGCTAAACTGCTATTGGCTAAACGCCATCGGCTGCTCAGCAGTATTGAATATGTAAGTGCTGAGTCGATGCTTTTTGATCACTGAACAATAATCACATTCAATAAATGAGCACGCAGCAGGGAGCTGAAATATATTTAAAAAAAAAAAAAAAACACCTGTGACTTCCAATTAAGACTCACTGCCTGAACAAGGTCATAAAAGAACTTGTGAACACGACAACTTGGGGTTGCGTTTAATGTAACATGGCTCCACATGGTAAAGGAATTTCCTGGAGAAGTAAAGAAAACCAGACTGTGAGACTTTACAAAGATGGAAGAGGGTACAAGATCATCAGTAGGCTACTGAACAGGAGCCAAAACACAGTTGCAGCAGTCGTTAGGAGGACCCAAATTACCAATAACAGAAGGCGCGGTGACCGTCCTCGAAAAATGACGGCACACGCTATTTGCTATTTACGTAACCTTGCGTTGAAAAACAGACTAAGTGCTTCTTACTCGGCACACGGATCATCTGTGGATATTGGTGTTTCAGTGAGTGATTAGACAGAGAAGGACATTGTGTGAAGTCAACCGCTACGGACGTATTGCTCACAAAACAGCATGAAACCAAGATAGATTTGATTTGATCGGATGTGGTCCAGCGTGTTTGGCGTGGACCTGGCTAGGACTACCGCAGTGACTGCATAGACTGTGAAACATGGGAGGTAGGAGTGTGCTGATACGGGGCTGCATGACTGGAAACGGTGCAGGAGACATGACATGCAAGTTTGTATACTCAAACACTGAATGAGAAGATGACTACCAGTCCCAAGAGGGTCGGCAGGAGAAGAACAACGATCCTAAACACAACACGAGATTCTTTAAAGAGTTTGCAAAGAGAAGAAAGTAAAAACTATGACCTGGACAAGTGTTTCTCATGACCAATAGGACATCTTTAGAGTATTTTAAAGAGGGAGGCAACAAAACGGTTTAGCAAAGAGCAGATGAAAAGAGGCAGGACTGATATCATCTATGCCCAGGAGGATCCAATCTGCCATCTAAAATCAAGGCGAGCATACAAAATATTAAAAAATTAAATGAAGGTTGTACTAAATTTTGTTCTTCTTATATATGGACCTTTCGTTATAGTTTAATTAATCAAATATTCTGTTTTTCAAGTGAAAATCTTGAAAACAAAATTGTAGGAAATGGATTTTTTTTGAATGATATTGACCCGAGTTGTACTCAGTTTTGTGAAATACTGTATATAAAGTGTGTGATGTGATTTCTTGCAGTGAGGGTCTTTAAATAATCTGTGAATGAATCTGAAGCTGTGAGTTTTATCATTAATTCATGTAATTAACAATCAGCAAGGTGAGCATTAAGACTCTGTATGACCTCTCCCTCTATCTGGACATCTGTAAGATAAAAAAAAAAAAAAAATCCATCATTTGTTATCAGGTTTTTTATCATTCTGTAAATATTATGCACATCAATTCATATCAGTAAACACACACTGTGGAGGGGAAACAAACCAATAAACAGTGATGAGATCGGCCGAAGGCTGTGGCGGCAGCGGCAGCAGCAGATAATTGAGGTGAATATTGATTGACTGGAATGTGTTTAACCGATAATCCACTCTGAATAGCGGGCAGGTCACCGCTATCAGTCTGAACACATATGTTTACCTCTCAGTTATCAATACAGCACACCGGAATAAACTGAAATGTGCTGGTATTTATTCCCAGATTAAATTTAATTTGTAATATAAAGTTCTGACTAAACTAGAGGAGCGGCGACTTGAGCAGCATCGAGGTCTAGTTAGAGACGGTCGCAGGTTTAATCTCTGCCTCATCGTCCGAATGTTTAACATCTGAAGTAAATCTGAACACAAGAATATTTAAGAAGCTCTGACAACTCACACTGAACAGACCAACTTGCATTTTGCATGCTATCTTAGTTTTTTTTAAACAAAGAACTGTATAATTTGCTCTTGAGATATTTTACCGAAGGAATCACTCGAAGTGGAACTAACAGTTACAACACTTCATTGCAAGCAAGTACAAAAGTAAACTTACTCATTATATAAAATCACATTGTGTAATCAATCAATTTAAACATCATTTTTCTCAATCAGCCTCATAGTGATAGGATCCTTCATGAGCACCAACGTTTCTACCCAGGTCAGAACAGATTTCACAGTGTTTGTGTTTTTGTTTTCACAGGTTTGAAATTTTTGGGGGGCTTTATTTGGAAAAAGATATTGTCACATACTTGGGAATTCAGCGATGTTTGAATTGCTTTGTGCTTGTCACCAGGTCGCTGAGACTAAATGTTGAGTTTAACACAATGCAAGCTAATATTTAGTCACAATTTTTTAATGTTATAGAGAAAAACTTAAGATTTGATACCAAGTTTTCAAGTGTAATTACTTTATAAACTGTCCGGAAACATAATCTGCAGCACCCTATCATCTTAATTTGCAAAGAAACTCATAAATATGCTTTTATATAATATTTATATACATAAAAAAAGTGGTCAAAATATGATAAAGCAGAGACCAAACCATCTTGACTTTTTGTCCTTAGTACAATAGTTCAGGCTCCAAACATGCTGTATCCTACAGTTCCCATAATCCAACTCCACTTATTTTCACTAGGCCTCCCTGACAGACAAACACTCATGTCTCTCAGACACAGAGACACAGTCAGGTCATTTCCTCCAACTTGACGAGCCACAGTAGATGCAGTCTTAGTAATTCAACTCTTCCTCATGACTAAGTCAAAAGATCTTAATGTGTAAAAATCAGCGTTGCGTGATAAAACATAATGTGACGTTTCCACTTCTGTGTTTGAGGGCTTGTTGTGTGACTGGCCGGCTGCATAGATATGATTATTATGCACATATACGCTGATGTTACCGCGTGCAGTTTATTCATGAAGCACACAGTCTCTCCCTGTGGACGAAACATTGAGTCATTTGGATTTTCAGGCCTCGGCGGTGGCTCGTTTTAAATTCATAGACGGTCTTCCCACATACGTTGTATTTACACGTCTTGATGTGTAAGGCAAACTGCTCCACTGTTTGAATTATAAGCCACTGTGTTGGTTTGTATGAAATTCATAAGCCATATTTCAATGTACGCTGTATTTATGAGTCATAATACTGCCCCGGTTTTATAAGGCAGTGAATTCCATTGTTTTGATTAATAAACCGTGTTATTGCCCTGCATGGATTTATAATCCATAGCATTGTTCATCTTCCAGTTCCTCCACTGCTGTTAATATCGTAGGTGCTAAAAATCCATGTGCAGCAATTTTGAGTGAGCTCGCGATGACTGCAGAAATCATTCCTCATGAGTTATTATTTTTGCCTTGTTTGGATAGTTAAGCCTTTGTTTATTTGTGCCGCGTCGCTATCTAATGACTGATAGATACGCTCCCGCCGAGTTTATTCCTCTCTGCCGCTGTGAGGACTTAAGCTCCCTCCTCCTGTACGAGGATTTTGAGAGATTCCTTTGATTCCTGCCTCACATATCCCTCCAAGTATTGATGTCAGATTCATCGGATAATGTATAACAGTATCCTGAGAAGTAAGGGTTAGCCAGTAATCTGTGTTGACCGATGTGCTTTTTTTTTTTTTATTTCTCCTTCAGCCCTCTTTGCAGAGCCGCAAAAACACGATATCGATACTTCATCCTATGTTTCCTTTTCATTTCGGCGTCACAAATCCTTCGAATCACAGTGGAATTGAGATAAAAATGTCAACGGTTTAGGGTTTATTCTCCTCTTATGTGTTCTTTATACACTCTTCTCCGACTCGCTGCATCTACAACACACCACATTGTTACACACTCTGCACTCTTTTGATTTCAGATTGTGTCTCACAAGCCTCACAACTCAACTGTGGTCTTACATCGTATCCGTTTTATTAGCTAAATTCCTGTTTGTTCATATTGAGAGTGTCGTCCTCCTCTCGCAGCTGAGGCTGTTGCATATGTGGCTGAAGCTCCCGCTGCTTCTGATTTTTTGAATTAATAGTTTCTCTGTTTTTGCTTTCCAAGCTCAATATCGGGGCTCACGCATTTCATCCTTTTGATGAACACTTTGATCTCACATTTCACTAATTGTTTTCTATTCATCCTCGTAAGCTCACACTGTACACACTGTGCATCTCCCGCTAAGTATAAAGGCTTGTAAAAGCGGATGTTGCAGTGCTGGATATGAAGCTGAAATTCTCTTGAAGGCCCCACCGATGCTCCTTTCGGTCAGAGGTGGAGTTTATCTGTGTTTGGGTTCTTTGATGTTTTCTTTTGAACTCCGTGTCACAAATCCTTCATTATGCTCTTTTAAGTGTTTCCTGTAAGCGGCCTCTCCATTTGATGTGAAGAGAGTGTAAACCCTTTCGGAGGTAAAAGTTGTGCAGCAGGTTGTGTGGTTAACACCCCTGCTGCTCTGATAGCCTCGCTGTTAGGAGGGTTTGTTCTCTTATATCCATTTGCTGCCTTTTTTTTTTTTTGTTGTTGCTTTGATCAAAGATGGTGGTTTGCAGGGATTTGTCTCTGATCCTCGCTGGAATCACCTGTTTCATGAAAGCCCAAACATTGCTATATTAACCTTTCCACCACTGCAAAGAGTAGCAAAGAGGAACAGACAGGGTTTTGAACAAGTGGCAGCTACCACAGCGTGAGGCTGAATCCACTGTGGAAGTACTTTAATGTGCCAGCAATGGCCGCTAGGTGCTCCAACTGATTCCCCTTCAAAAAGCCTCAACTTCTCTCTACAAATACTAATTCAATCATTTTTTGCCAACCAGTCATTTTGGTCTCAATCCCTAAATTCGGGTCCTCTAATGAGAGTTCTGTTGGTTATTTTGGAAATTATTGCTCCGTTAATAAGATTTGAAGACTTATAGTAGCTTTGATGTCTGCTGTGTGGGCGGTGATTGACAGTTTTGATTGACAGTTCGCTGTTCTCCTCAGCTCTGGGACTCGCACTGAGTAGTACTGAGTGCTATTGTTGTAGGATTTCAGTAAGTTTACTTGATTACAACACCTGCCCCGTTAGTGCAGTTTAGCAAACATAGCTAACGTTAGCGCAAGTAATCTAGCGTTCTCTTTGGTCTAAGGTAGTGGGGCGTGTTGCCTTTTGCGCTCTGGAAATATGCTCCATTACCTCGGACAGAAGAGAACGTAGTTAGAAGGTCGAGGCTCCAAACAGAAACATAAGCTGAAACTCTGGGCTTCAAACTGGCTCCAACATAGCAATGAGGCATTTACAGTATTGTTAAAAGAAAAATGGGAATTGACAGTAGTTGAAAATACTTACTAGAGAAACAGCAACCAATCCCACTACTGTCTTAAGTCCTTTCGGGACTTAGTGTATCCTTTTCAAATAGGTGAGGCTCGGCTAAATGTTGCTTTTAAGATACCTGATGTAAGATAGGACTTGATATTAAAAAGCAGCAGCTGGTGAGTGCCTGTTGTTGTTAATGTGTTTGACTTTGGATTTTAAGTTTGTTTTTGGCAATTTTGCAAAAATTTTCACAAGGTCACTTTTTTTTTTTTTTTAAACTTTTTTTTTGTTATTCAGGAAAGTTTCAGTGAGAGTCAGGCTTTCTTTTACAGGAACACATTGATCACACTCATTCACATTCACACCTGGAAGCCGCCCAGTAGTCTGATCTGTTGGCCACTGAGCTCCACTGGAGAAGTTGGGGATTAAAGGTCTTGCTCAGGAGCACCTTTGGATGCTAATAATAAATCAATGTATTCCCCGAATACCAGCTCTGACTTTTCAGAGGCTTTTTAAGGTGAACTTGCGCGAGAGGTAGTGAATGTTGTTTATGTATTTCTAGCAGGAATCAGCTGAGGGACGTGCCTCCATTATAGTGCTAACATTGTTTAAACTGTGCTGACAACTGCTGCCTGACATTTACAATTTAAAAAAAAGGTGTTTTAGTAACCCGATAAACTGACTCATTATGCGGAAAAGTAATAACAGGATTACGCCAGCTGTGATTAACATACAAAAAGAATTTGCATCAGGAGGCTGATCGGTGCCTTAACAAGGAAAGGTCACATTATTAGAGCGTAAGCGAGGGCGGTCAGCCTGTCTCCGTCATAAATGATTATTCAAAGATTAATAACTCCCAGGAGGACAGTTTGTCATTTCTGAATTACAGTCATTTGCAGTTTCCTCAATCATAACACCTTAACACACTAATAAATGTTGAACAATGGTTTTCAGAAGACTAAATAATAAAGAAAATGACCCTTTGTTGTTTTATATCAGAGGAAATGTTGAGGCAAGTTTCATATCCTGTGTTGCTTAGCTGGTTCAATAATTCATACGAGTTGAATCAGAGCAGAGGGAAGAGGCCTGGAGGACAGTCTAACAGAGCTCAGTGATTTATGGGTGTGAAAAGCTTCTGCTGCTGCTGCTGCTGCCGCCGCCGAACAATACGAAGTTGTCATCCTCAAACCGAGAGCAAAGAGCTGCCGACTTTTGTGCTCCGAGGACAATAAGAGTTTCAGTCTGTGATCTTTGCAGAAATAGGAGGTTGTCATGTTTGAACGGCGCGAACAATAGATGACCATGTTACATTTTCAGAGAAGAATGTACAATGCTGAAGACAGAGTTTGAACTTTTCCAGCCGAAGTATTGACGAATGCCGAAATGAGCGTATGCCACACGTCCCGGTAGAGACAGGCAGACAGACAGACGGCGTGCCAATCAGCGCTGATGTTAGGCAGATAGATAGACAGCTTGTTGCCTCGTTGCCGTTTCATTGTTGTTATTTCATGAAACTGTTGAGAGTTTCGAGCCTCCAGTGGAGCAGGAGTGACACGTGGATCTGATGTAGATGACAGCAGGAGGAGAGATGAAAAACTATAGAAAGAAAAACATACAGACCCTTCAACACAAGACGAAATGAGAGAAGGGCAGGAACACAGGAGGCAGAGTGTGTTGTGGCGTGTGTTGAAGTAGGGATCTTTGATACCTCTTTGGTTTTTGGGAGCCGTGTCTTTGTTTCCTTAGCGTCCTACCGTTTGCTGAAATGTAAAATGTCGGTGACACAGAGGTTTTGCAGTTGTTTCAAATAATCCTCACGGTAGCAACCTCCGTTCTCATCGTCACGGTGCTCTAAATATGGCAAAAAAAATTAAAGTGTATATCTGTTTAATAATGAGAGGCAAGTTTAGGAAGTTTTGTTGAAGACGTTTTTTACAGATGTGAAAAATTCTCTGATGTAGGGATTTGGTTTTCTGAGTTAATTGTAACGTGTTAAGGGAAAACATATAGTATCTGCACACTGGATTAAAGCAGCCAAAACTTTATTAGAATGAAAAAAAAAAGGCAACGTTTCCACCCAGAGGCCTTGTGCACATTCAAACAGTTGAGATTGGCCGGCTTTAGAAATGGTTCTCCTTTATTCTCGCACTATGTGCTTTTAATTAGCTTTAATAATACTGGCCAAAAGCTTTGATCAGTTTCAATTATGTCGCTTACAATAGATTTCAGAGGTGACACATTTTCACATGATGAAGTAAAAAGTACCAAATCATCCACCAATATGGCTGACAACAAAGCTTCCAGTGGAGCTTTTGAGCTTCAAGAAAGGCTATTGAAGTTAATACAGAAGTAGTCTTTTTCAGTAGGAAGAAGAATTGTTCCAATCTAAGACTAAGAAGTTGACTTTGTGCTTAATTAAGTACAAAACTATCAGCTTAATGTGTAAAATGTAAATGTCATGCAACGTTTTTTATGTTTTCAGGAGGTACAGCGTCCAGGCAGAAGGGCTTTCGGGGTTGTATCCGCTCTCTGCAGCTGAACGGTGTCACCCTGGACCTGGAGGAGAGGGCGAAGATCACGCCCGGGGTTCGACCCGGCTGCCCGGGTCACTGCAGCAGCTACGGCTCGCTCTGCCAGAACCAGGGCCGCTGTGTGGAGAGAGCCAGTGGCTTCCACTGTGACTGTGGCCTGTCAGCCTTCACTGGAGTCTTCTGCCACACAGGTACATACATACACACACACAACAAAGGACTTTGGTAGAAACTAAATGTCAAGTAAATCTACAACACAACCCTATATGCAGCCCCTTTAGTTTCACCTCTGTCTGAAACAGGCCACTTTGGTGCCTGTCTCTTTAAGACTCGTCTCATGAGGAGTCTGTTCTGACTAAACAAACATTAGTAGTAGGGATGCACGATATTATCGGCACGATAGGGGGAAACAGTCTGCGGAGGAGCTGCTGTGTTTGGCTGCACAGATAGGGCACACTTTGGCTGACAGGATGTACCACTCTGTTTGGGGGGGAAAAAAAGGCTTCTTCTTTTTGGTTTATAATGGCAGTTGGCAACCACCATTTTAGGTGCATTACCGCCCCCTTCTGCTCCGGAGTGAGGACCAGAGATTAAATCCTGCACATTAATACTGTCTAATTAACTCAATGAAAACTCTGCTGCTTAAGTTTTAATGCTGAGCTCCTGAACTCCAGTCTTCCTGAATTCTTCCTTCATATATTGTCTTTCTTGATCATACTTAGTACAATCTATGCTTGCAGCAGAATAGTCTCCTCAGCCAGCTGGAAAAAAATATGTGCATGTATCGGCAATCGGCTACAATGACTTGGAAATATCAGCATCCAAATCCAAATCCAATACTGTGCATCACTAATTAGTAGTAGGATCTCAAAATATAAATTTCACAAATATATCCGTACATGTTAGAGCCTGAATCCGATCCAAAATATGTGAGTGAACAAGGTGAACAACACATGCAAAAACCTTAGCAACAAATGCTACAGAACAGACGGTCATTTGTGGGCCATGTGTGAACAATCTGAAGTCATCATGAGGAGGAAGTTGCAAACATTGCAAACGAAGCGTTCAGAGCAGGCTGACGCCCTGGCTTTTGACGGACAGGGAGCATTTTTACATACATTCACCTCTAGTTTTGGAACTTAACATTTTAGTAGTATGTCTACTGTGTACAAATAACCAAAAGTTACAAAAAGCATGATATGTCCTGTTTAAACAATAATACACCAGATTCAAACAGCCAGTTCTCCTTGTGAAGAACAGAAGATGAACAGTAAGTGATGCTGAACAATGCACATGTCTGATAACTCAGTAGGGTTGCACATGAAGTTTTGGTAAAAAAAAGTCTATGTTTGAGCAAACTGAGCATATAGATGAACAGTAGAGACGTTAGTGTCCAATCTGAACACAGCCGTTGTTCTCTGTCAAACACAAAAGTACAACCTTTGTATAGTCAAAGGGATTTTTTAAAGCCTGAAGGCGGTAGCGAGTATTTGATATTCAAAGGATGGATTTCGGGTGGAGTATCCCTACAGTGGTGCCACCTGCCTCGACCTCTCTCTCTAGGAGAGCTGTCTACAACATGCTGTACAGTGTCACATTATGTCTCCTTCCCCTCCCCTCTGCTTTACATTTACTGTAGCTGGCTCACATACTGTATCTCAACAGCCAAGGTTACAGCTGTTTTGATGTTATATCTCAGCTGGACGTTTCATTTTTTTCATTTTATGTGGGTTTTTTTTAGCTAGAAGAACAGCAGAGCAATTTAACAGCTGTGGGCCTGACTCAGTTCCTGATGTCCCACAGTGAGGACAAAGAGCGATAAAATAGCAAAGACTCAAAGAAATTTAAAATTTAGACAAAAACAACAACAAATACAGAGTAACAGACCTCTTTTAAGAGTGAATTTTCAATAAAAGAATACAGCATTTGGCAGAAAATAACAAGAAAAGGTTACAGAGAAAAGGGGAAAATAAGAGATTGATTACAACTTCGATTCAAAGGAGAATGAAAGAGTCGGCATTATAAATTTAGTCCTCCACTCTGCAAATCAAACCTTGATGTCTGTGTCTCCATTTAATCACTCTTTTAGAGCATATAGAAAGTTATTTCTATAGCGACTGGCAATTATACTGAACCTGTAGGATGGAGATACAAATTAAACTGAAAATGTGAAATGACAGTCTACCTGTGTAGGTGTTCTGCTGTTGTGAAAAGGTTAAAGATCTTTATTAGAAGTACTTAGATACCAAGTGTGATCAGAGGTTTGATGCAAACAGTGTCTGTCTCATGTGTTTGAGTCTATTTCAGTCATTCGTTTGATTCAATTTGATTTGATTCACGAAACGTACCTTTTTAACCCTCCTCCCACCGACTACTGATGTTCTTTATCTTATCAAATCACGTAGAGTCACATATTGATGCACAGTTTGTTTTTGAAGTCACGGTGATACACTTTTTTTAAAAGTTCAACTCTGTTTGCTTAAAAGAAATTAAAGTAATGACTCAACAGTTCTATTGTTTCCTGTAACCTTCATTTATTTATTTTCAACCCTCTGCTGATATGATATTGATATTTTTAGAACATCTCTTTAAAAACTCTTCTTTGTTGTGTTGTTGAATACAGAAAAATGTGTCAAGGTACTTACTACCTGCTGTACTGCAGGGGGAAAAAAACTGAGTGGGCACAATTTCTCAAAGATGTCACAGGTTATTACTTAGTCGATGGATAGTTAACCAATGACAGTTTTCTTAATAAAATAATTTTTGAAGCGATTGAAAGAGTAAAAAATACTGGTTAAGCTCCTCAAATGGGAGAATTTTTCTGTTTATTATCAGTTTGAATACATCCCTTACTAGTAATGGCTATTTGACACTATAGACTAAGTGCCCACAGTTTTAATGGAGAAAAAATCCTTAGATTAATTGATAATTGAAAAGATGAAAGCAAGGTATTTATGTCCAGGGACTACAGATTTTATTGGTTAATATTATGATCAGAGGCTACAGGCTTCACTCACTCTTGCTAATCAGGAGCTATTTGGTGCACCTGTGTTGTTCTCCCTCAGCTGATGGCAGTCAGCCTGATTGACAGGCTATATAAGAAGGGCGGTGCTTCCCCACGCAGTTGGTTGTGTTTCTCCAGAGAGTCATCACCTCTAGTTGACTGTGTATTTTCCTGCGTTGAGTGTTTCCTCTTCCAGCCCACTTCCTTTTTCTGTTACTCCTAACTTTGTTTCCTTTTGTTTAGGGCCCGCTTCTTTTGCTTGTCTGTCATTTCTGATAGAATAAATGGGTGATTGTGTGGAGTTATTTTCCCTCCGCAACCTTTTCAGAACCCAAGGGACCCATTTTTTTGCCGTGCAGTGTTTCTATTGTTGGTTTCCCAACCTGCGACCCCTGTCTACCAGGTTTTGTGTTTGGGAAAACGTAACAATTAACCTTTGGCCCATTTACAGAAATGTTATTTATAATGTGCACAGTCCCTGTTACAATAAATAAATATAATAAAAATGAATCATCTTGGATTATGGTTCTTCTGGCTGCACATAAGTGAACATGAACAGGTGTGTTCAGAGACATTTTTGTGGCTCTGTCTTTTTACCGTACATGTACAAACTTCCTTCCCGTTCCAAACGCACCTTGTGAAAAAGAAAGTTAGATGAACCAATCTGTTTGTTCAGCATGCCACTCAACACATAGTCGGAGCTGCATGCGATTCCCGTATCCGCCTCCACAACCTACAGTTACTGATAATACCCTTCTCTGTGTAGATCAGCAGAGACGATCTACAATGCTGCACTTTCGACCATTCCCAGGAAACTTAAGAACAAAAGCTGCCCGAAACCAACAAGTGACTCTAATGAACAGAAGTTTGGGTTGGACACCCTCAGAACAGTGCGAGAGTATGAAAAGTAGGCTCGGAAACCTTAAATACAGGCAAAATATGCTCACACCAACCAGCCTATGGTTGTGTTCCTCAATGAGAGGACAAAGAGCCAGCAATATACTAGTAAGGGCTCAGAAACAACTCCTTAATAAAAGAGTCAGACAGATCATTTTCACCATAAACAGGCTTAAGGAAACTCAAACTCAAAACACTCCTACCCACAGAATTATTTGGAAGGGTCGTAGAATTCACTGAAAAAGTACAACTAGCCCAACACACCAAGCGCAAAGACAGATAAAGAAATCCCTCCATCTCCAGCACAAAAACTCAAACGGAACAGAGATAGTAGATCGGAGGCAAATAACAGAGCCCACATCCCAAAAGGAACTACAAAACAGATGTGTTAAAAACTTGTCAGACAGGGAACTCACCCACTCTGAGAAAGAAGTACTAGCTAAAGGACTGGATTTCGCTGTAACACCAGATCATGTTCCAATAGTTGAATTATCACAGCAACAGAGTCAGAAGCTGAACAGCTGAGGCTTAAAGTATCTGCAACCTTGTCCTGTGCTAAGGTCCCACCCTTAAACCTCACCAGTCATCAAAGAAAAGCTGTGGTATCCCTAAGCATGTACAAAAACATCACAATCCTTCCGGCTGATAAAGGGAGATGCACGGTTATTATAAACACATGTGATTACCATTCTAAGGTTTCCACACTACTTAACGACATAAACACATATGAAACCCTCAAACGAGTCCCATCCAGCGAGTATAAAAGTTATAGAATCTTTACAAAAATTACAGAAAGATGGAGCCATTGACCGTTCACATTATCTCCGGCTTTACCCACAAGACACTATCCCATTTCTATATGGACTCCCCAAGATCCATAAAGAAGGGGTCCCACTCACACCCATTGTTGTTAACATTAACTCTGTCACCTACAATATGGCCAAATTTGTGGCTAACATATTAGCCCCTTTGGTTGGGAACACACTACACCACATCCAAAACTCACAGGAATTTGTGGAAAAAGTCCATAGACTGTTCAAGTCCAAGACTAGAACAGGATGAAACCATGGTCTCCTACGATGTAACATCTCTATTCACTTGCATTCCAACCATGGAGGCAGTGGAAACTGTGAGGCATCATCTAAAACATGATGAAAATTTACAAGACAAGACCAAGCTCACCCCAGACCAGATTTGTCAGTTACTGGAGTTATGCCTAAAAACCACATTTCCAGTTTAACAACACTTTCTATCGGCAAAAGCATGGCTGTGCGATGGGCTCACCAGTATCCCCAATTGTGGCTAATTCATACATGGAAAAGGTAGAACAGATGGCGTTAGGATCTTACAAAGGAATATCACCAAGCCATTGGTTCAGGTATGTGGGTGACACATAGGTAAAAATCAAAACCCAAGAATTACAGGCTTTTACTGAACACATCAACTCAGTGGACAAAAACATACAGTTCACTAGAGATGTCAAAGACAACCACTTACCTTTTCTGGATGGTGATGTATACTTTGATGATGACAGAAACCTCCACATTGGCGTATACAGGAAGCCCACTCACACTGACCAATACCTTCTCTTTGACTCACACCATCCTCTGCACAAACTGGGAGTTATAAGAACCTTGCAACACAGGGCTGATAAAATACCAACCACCACTCAAACCCAAGAAAGAGCATAAACATTTAAGGGGAGCTCTGGAAACGTGTAGCTATCCCAGCTAGACTTTAAACAAAGGACACACTCCAAAAAGAACGAACAACTCAGAGGGAACAGAAGCAAAGGAAAAACGCAAAAACAGTCATCCTTTATATATCTGGGGTATCCGAGAAACTCAGGAGAATTGTTAACATACACCAAATCCCTGTTTGTTTCAAACCTGGTAATACCCTCAGACAAAAACTGGTGCACCCAAAAGACAGGCTACCACACTCCCAGAAAAGCAACTTGGTATTCACTGTCCAATGCAGCGAAGAATGCATTGGACCTGATGAAACTAAGCAATGACTAAACAACAAAACTAAACTTTTTTGAAGACAGTAATGTCAGAATTTTGGACACAGAAGACGGGTGGTTTAAAAGAGGAGTTAAAGAAGCTATCTATGTGAAAGTGGAAAAGCCATCCCTAAACAGGGGAGGCGATTTGAGACACCATCTTTCACCTATTTACAATGCTGCACTTTCGACCATTCCCAGGAAACTTAAGAATAAAAGCTGCTCGAAACCAACAACAAGTGACTCTAACGAACAGAACGACGGTTCACAGGCAAACGCACACCATGCCTTACGACTGTAATCTGCCAGTAGCCCCATTCACTCCTAATGACTGACACTCACTTTCGCAGAGTTAAATACCTGGGTCTATCTCCTCTGTGTGTCTGACTAGTGAGGACTAGTCAGACCGATGCGTTACGAACTGATGAAGCCGCTTGGATAAGAGGCTAAACGTCTTAAGACAAATCTAAGTCCAGTTGCCTAGAGATGACTATGACCTGGACAAATGAGAATATACACAGACTTATCCGCAGAGATGTGTAACTCTGCAAAATTATAAATCCAGCCTGTCCAGGATAAGCAGATGCAGATAACTGATGGATGAATAATTAAAAAAATAACTGTTAATAATTCACCTGATGGTGCATTTATGTTCTTATAAATGTATTTTAACAAGTTGAGTCAAGTATATTGTTTTGAAAGTGTCATTTGATGCCTCAAATTTGTCATTAACATCTCACCGGTCATACAGCTGATACTCACAACACTAAAACTTTGTTCATCCGCAACAAATCTGACACTTTTCAAATTCTGTCCTTCCTCCAGAGTTGTCCGCCAGCTTCAAGTCAGGAACGTCCGTCAGCTACACCTTCAAGGAGCCCTTCGAGTTAAGCAGGAACAGCAGCGCCCTGCCGTCCTCCATCTACTCTGACATGACCCTGAGAGGAGAGAACATCTCCCTGAGCTTCAGGACCAACCAGAGTCCAGCTCTGCTGCTTTACGTCGGCTCCTACTACAGAGAATACCTGGCCCTGCTCATCAACAAGCACGGTGAGGAGGACACGGCCAAGGATTTTATTATGAAGGAGTTCGTTTGTTTGTTTGGATGGTGTTCCAGCTTGAGGTGGAGTTTCTTGTTTTTAATTCAATTCTTCTTCCTTTTTTATTGACCTCCTCTTGTGTCTGTTTTTGTTCTTCTTGGTAGCTTTCATTTATCTGAATGCCTTTTGAACAAGATAATACACATTTTGAGCCTTTTTTTCCCTCTTTATCTATCTTCATGCCCCCCCCCCCCCCTTCTTCTTCTTCCACTTTTTTTATGCAATTTCCCTAAAAAATCTTGTTTTTCGCATTCTTACTTCTAATTACTCCCCTTTGCCTTGCCTCCTCTTTTCTTTGTTCCATTTTTTTTGTTCTCTTCTCTGTTTTTATCCACAGTTTTCAAACCTTTAGAGATTACATTTTCATTTCCTCCCTCAACTTTTTTTTTTCCAATTACTTGGCTCTCCTTTTGTCTCCTCCCCTCTTCCTGTCTCTCATCCTCTTTTCCATTTTTGTCATCTTCTCCTGATATCGACCCCTCCTCCTTTCCTGCTCCCTCCTCCTCTCTCTCTCCCTCTCTCTCCTCTGCCCTCCAGCTTTACCAGATCTATCAGGATCTGTCAGATCTTTCCTCTCTCTGAATTCACCCCGTCAGCTTCTACTGCCTTTTAATCCGTCCAGCTCGGCCGGCTATTATGTTTTATCTGGAGCTGGGAAAAAAAAAAAGAAAAGGGAGTTCACAGGTCTTATCACTGAGACCTGATGAGTGATGCTGAGGGGGTGGACTGCTAATGGTATGCTGTTGAATAAAACAGCAGAAAACTTGCTGATGTGTTTTTATTAAACTTTCTATCAAATAATTATGTTGTGAGTTTGGCTTTTTAAGAGTAGTAGGAGGCACTCCGAAGCATCGGCACTTTGCTGCTAGATTAGCTGTAAATGGATTTTTTTTTTTTTTCCTGGTGTTTATGACTCAGAGAAAGCTGATGGACCGCAGGGCATTAGGGTTTCATGCAGACCGTGGAGTCGTCAGGTAAATGCACTTACACTGAAGTGTCCAATTAAATCCCTGAGAGCTTCCTCTTGTTTGCCCTAAGATGGTTCATTTCTTTTTTTTTACACTCCACTACAGTTATACCTCCTCAGCCCAAACACAACCTCTTAAAGCCTCTTTCAAGAACGATTTTTTTTTTTTTATCAGAACAGCAGCAGGTAGCTGAAGGTCTTCTTACAATAGCAAATTACTCCTTCACTTTCTCTATACCTCTGTAGGGAAAGGGGTGTAATTTGCATATAGTTCCTGCTGTGAATAAATACTTTTGAAGAACAACCTGTGATTCTTCCCTTTTTTTTTTTTAGCTGCAAAGTGACTTTTGATACTTGTGAACTTTATTAATTAGATTTAATAAGATTAGTTGAGTTATTGATTGATTTTTAAGATACTAAGATTTCCGTTAGGAGTGACGAGGATGGTTTGGACATGTGCAGAGGAGAGATGCTGGTTATACTGGGATACCGACGATGGAGCTGCCAGGCAAGAGGAAGCTCAAAGAGGAGGTTTATGGATATGGTGAAGGAAGACATGCAGGTGGCCGGCACTACAGAGGAAGATGCAGAAGACAAGAAGAGATGGAAACAGATGATTTGCTGTTTGGATCCCTAACAGGAGCAGCTGAAAGGAGAGGACGTTATTGACGGGGAATTAGCTGTTATCCTCTGATTTATAGAAAACTTAATTAACAGAGCAGCCACTATTTTTCTCCTTCAGAATATTCTGATTCACCTTTTTGAAGGATTAAATATGTGCGTATCCTGTTACCCAAGATTATAGATTACAGGAGCGAACTAGGAAATTTCCAGGAAAATACAAACTTGCAATTTTTTGAAATGATGTTCGTTTTTGTTTTTTTTTGTTTTTTTTTTAAGATGAAACGATTTTCTGAAAATGTGGGTCTAAATGTAATGTATCCCTCCTTTGGGATACCAGCATTGTTACCCTGTGGTTTGATGTGTACAGATAAGCTGGAGGTGAGATACAAGCTGGACAGCAGCAGAGAGGCTGAAGTGTTGACGAGCAGAGTGAGGAGCCTGGCCAACGGACAGCTACACACGGTTACCATCAGGAGACTCACAGACTCAGTATCTGTGCAGGTAACACACACACACTTCCAATAAGATTATCATTCATGCTTTACTCAAATAACAATCAAATAAGGGCCTCAGCTTGTTTTACTGTAACATTAAGCAATATTTGACCAGTGGGGGTGGAAATAGTCTTAAAGTGCCTCCTTTTAGCTCTGTTTTGGTCTCCACCAATTTCTTTGGGCTATCTGGCCCTTAAAGGAAAACTTTTGATCTCCCATCTGTTGGATCTTATGGAGCTAAAACTACTTTACAGTTATGAAAATATCCCCTTGATGGTTAAAACAAACTAACATTGACTTGTCGTGGAAGACTGTATCCAATCCAAACCAGTCGTTGTATCACAGTCACACACTTTTTGCAGGGTTGCTATCCTCATGCATGAGAGGTTTTGCTACGCTATAAAAAATTCTGCCTTTGATACTGTAAGAAACACAAAAACTTGCTTGTCGTGAAAAACATGTTTCAATCTTTTGAACAAACGGATGCTGTTGATTTTCTGGCAATGACATGCTTGACTTTTCAGCAAAATAAAAACACACTATTACTTTGAGAAGGTCAAAGGGTACTAAACACACAACCACTTTCCATATTTGTTGAAACGTCGCCTTTCTCAAGGGCGCGTTCTGTCTTCTTTGCTGATAAAACAGTGCCACACACACACACACACACACACACACACACACACACACAAAGGCTCCCAGTCCTTCTCTTCTCTGTGAAAGTAAAGTACTGTGATATTCCTCTCTGCAATAAAGCCCCAGTCAGCACTTTGCTCTCAGATCAGCTGCTATCCTGGATGCGGCTACAGCAGGACAGCGAGGACAAACTACGCATCAAAAGAGCTGCAGATGAAATATGGAGCGTCTTAATCATATCTGGATCTACTGAATCTCTTTAAATTGTTAACACCAGCCTCAGATGATATATGAGGTAAACTTCATCTAACCAGGACCCAGCAGCCTGAATCTCTGTATAATTATCAGCACCCTGAGATGAAATACAAGGTGACCTCGTCTTGCACGGACAAATCCTCCTGATTCACTGTGTTGTGAGGCTCCAGTGAAATATGAGGTGAATCTCATCTTATCAGTTTATTTTTTATCATATTGAATCATTATATATCATTAGTAGGCAACTCTGAAGGCATAAGGTCACAGTTTAGCCTGGAGCAAGCTGTTTCAACAACTGCAGGCCAGACTTAAATAAAATTCGTTGTACATCCCGTCAGGATAGATCATAATGTTTCTGGAGATCTCAATAAGCTTTCATCTTGTACCCCAATTAAGACTGAGGACCCTATTTTAATCCTGCAGGGACAACAGGTGGGTCTTTTGGTGCAAAGGGCTGTGAAGTGGAGTGGTGATTGATAAATATACTCTCAGCCAATCACATTACAGGTCTCAAAGCACTGAAACAGCTCTGCCAATCACAGTGAAGTATGACGACGACAACAACAGCTCAACAAATGGAAAGATAACTCTTAAAGAAATTGCACTGAATTAGAGCTGCAATGATTAATTGGCAACAATTTTGATCATCAAAATTATGGTTTTTAATTTTTAAAGGCAAAATTCCCAACATTTCCTGAGTTTTCTTCACTTCTTTATCAACATTCCTGCTTTTAATCGCATTAAACAAACTGATTTTTGATGTCAATTTAAACACATCTGCTGTATGGAAAGTGATTAATAAAATTAATTATGTACAGTTTATTTATCTAAGCATTATTTTGTATTGCAGTGCATTTGCTGCAAGTTTTTAGCGTGCTCTTGTTAAAATCAAGACTGTCAGTGCCAGAAACACGTAGTTCTGAGATGAAGTTTAAAGATCCAGTTTACACGTAATTACCAACTTGCTTTCCGCGGCTTCATTTGAATAAACTTCCCACCTGTTTGCACCTTGCGTGCTGCACGAGGCACCAAAAAACTACAAAGATGGGCAAAGCAAATGTGTCAAGCTGGGGACAACACTAAACTGTCAGAGCGCTGCTTCCACTGTGTCAGTCTTCACGTGTGTTTGAGAAATTTCAAACTTAAATTACCAGCACATTTCTTTTCTAACCAGAGGCTGAGCTCTTTCTATCTTTGGCACTCCATGAGCTTTTTTCTTGTGCCACCACAAGAAAAAAGACAGAAACTTTAAAATCCTGTACAAAGTTGCAACAAAATTTACCAAAATTAATTCAGGAAATTCTTTCTTTTTTTCAGATGGACCAGAACGCCAGAGAAGACTTCAACCTGACATCTGACGGAGAATTCAACGCCGTCAAGTCGCTGGTGTTGGGCAGAGTTCACGGTAAGTGAGGAGGCAGTAAAAGCAGGAAAAAAAAGTCCTTTGTAGTTTGAGAGCACTCAGTCTCACACTCATTTTAAAAACAGCTCTGGGATATTTCGCCTCATCTGACACACAGCGTGGGAATATTTGGAGAAATAAATGTGGCTGCAGCTGTTTGCATGAAAATATTATGCAAATCATCTTAAAAAAAAAAAAAAAGGACAGTCTCTGAGGCAGTATGAACTACTTCAACACAAAAGTGGATCCTCCCACATAGGCTGCATTATATTGTGTTAGCATTTCATATCAGGCATTTAACTGATACTCCTAAACAGAGTGTCAGTGTTAAGAATCTGATCGATACAGTTCAGCAAGTCATATCGCTGTTGTAGGAACTGAAATTTCACCACTGCTGGTATCTGTTATCTAATCCGGAGCATGCAGCTAACTGCTGCAAGGTAATGGATTTTATTTAGAGAAAACAAGACAGAAAAAGATTAAATATCAGGATAAAAACCTGTCATGTTGTTTTTTGTGCAGAAAGGCACATATTCAAATAGCTAAATGTTTAGTCAGGTACAGAAAACACTGTAGGTTAGATGATATTCAGACACAATCTGCAAGAAGAGTCAGTCTACTGGTGAAATAACACCTAAAATACAAAACTCAGATGAAATTCTGACAATAAAAATATGTTTTGTGCCTCCAGACAGAAGAGTTTGTACATATGTTCTGGGTTTATGTTGGTCTCTAGTAAGCTGGCATAACAAATCTGGATGTGCTCGATGCACAGCTGTTAAGTTGTTGTGAATATTATGTGTAGTACAGCCCCATTACAAAGTGAGATAAGAGGAAAATAGCTGGTTGGGTCGAAGTTAAACCGTAAAGTTGCTTTTACTGTAAAGCATCTGAATGGATTTTAAGCCTGGAAGAAAAAGAAAAACTCGTCCTCTGGGAGAGTTAAAACCCCTTCTTTCATTGACCCGCTGCGTTAAAGTCCTATACAGGGACTTGTAACAGTGTCGAGCGACACAGTAACAGAGTTGGTTGCCGCGGTAATTGGTTTTGTCGTGACTTATTCATGTTCTCTTTGAGCAGCTCCATCAGAGACGGACTGAGATGTATAAGCTGTGAATAACATGAAGGGCTGAGGGCTCGCAGGCTGCAGCCACAGCTCTGTCATAAGACGGTCGCCACAACTGAACAGCCGATTTACGAAGAACACCGGCTATTAGTTGTAAAACTCGCTACAGTTTTCATCAGAGGTATCCATTAGGCAACACCAAATAATGACCAAGGGAATATTATTTAACACAGAAATGTTCCTTTGCTTTATTCCAGTAACCTTAGACTCTTTATAGTCTGTTTGAAGTATGTACAGAAACAATAGTTCAGGAGCCCAAATGAAGTCTGACATGTTTGTCTTGCTGTAATTATTCCTCCTGTACATACCGGCCATGAATAGATTCCTTCACAACGCCTGAGTCCTTCCCTTGGCAAAAATGTATTTAAATGTTTACTAAGATAATATGAGGCTTCAGCAGTTCATATTAAGTCAAATGAATTCAACATATTTCAAGGTTAATGTTTTTTTTTTTCTTGTGCAAATTCCCTCTTTTTGTTACAATCCCTCCGCTGCAGATGAAGAAGAAAATGCTGTCCATCAAAACACTGAAAGGGGGAAAAAGTGAAAGGCTAACTGTGGAAGATATCCATTTAGTTTGACTAATTCAGACAATTGAAGCCTGATAATATCTTCAGATAAATACATTTTTGCTCAAAACGAGAGCAGCAGATTTTGTCCCCCAGTAGTTACAGTGCATTTGGGGGAGATCTTTTAATGGTCAGTATGAACAGGAGGACAGATTACAGTGAGCAAAACCTGTTTGAACGCTCATAGGGGCACCTGATGGGTGTTTTAAGACATACTTGAAACATTGTGAACATACTGCAGTGTAACATGCAGTGGTATGTGTTGACGTCATGTGGTAGACTAAACTTTAAATAAAGATATAAGCTTTGTTTATCCATTTTTAATTATGTTTTAGAATATTTAGATTTGAGTCAAGAGCGGCTGGACTTGTATTATTTCTTGAAGATGTTTGCTGCATTGGACGGCTTACGTTTGAGTGTGTTGTCTTCAAGGTGGACGAGCTTCTGTCTCAGTGTTTCAGGGTTTGGGAAAAAATACAGAGATGTGATGCTTTTTGAAGATCCTCTTGAGTTTCACGGATACTCCAGCCATGTACGTTTTCTTAACTCGTGGTTTTGATGTTCTTACTGGATTTTGTTAGAAAGTCCAGTTGGGGTAACCACAAGCTTTTAGCTCTTATGTGACCATTCATTTAAATTTCTCCCCTGCAGTTGTTTTTGTGCATAAAAATTGATAAAATCTTTTTTATATTGTGTACAATTTGCTTTGGCGGCTTTATTTTAAAATGTAAACCACTGGTTTTAACCTTTTTTTTAAAAAAAAAAAAAAAAACCCACATCTGCCCAAATCTGGTCAAAACAACCAAAAATAATAAAACAAATCCATGTTCTATTGTAAGCATGCACACCACTAATCTTATGATGTAGCTAATACATATTCTTCGAGATCCTTTGTCTTTTTGGATGTAAAGCTCCAGCGTGTTGTAACTGAGCTCAGTGTAGCGCAGTGTGTTTTAACCCCATCATGTCAGCATGTGACCGGTCCTCCCCTCTGTCAAACTAGAGGAGACAGAGAGTCAGACCAGGATCAGAAGAACAGCAGGAAAGTGGATTTTCTGTCGTTCCCCGCCGACCCTGTCATCCATCAGCCTAATTAATGGACCCGGAAGGAATACAGAGAGACAGAGAGGGGGGAGAGCGAGGTGATGGAGTGACGTGTTTTAGCTGAGCAGAGCTTTCAGGCTGCATTCATGTTTCCTGATGCCTGCACACTGCTTCAGCTGCTCTCATCAACTTGCAGACGTGTCGTGGTTAAAACCACAGTCACCTCTCAGTCATCTGAGCAGACACTGATGCAGCTCATTAGAGTGGGTAACGTCGGCCTTCACAGCTGCTGTTTACACCGCTGTGAAGGAGTGGAGGTGAATGATGAAGGGATTTAAGTCAAGTAAAATGAACAGATAGGGGACGAGAGCGCACATCTGTCTTGTGGAGTGATGGACTCGGACTGGAAGCTGGATCACTGACAGTCTGTCTGCTGTAATGGGGGTGTGTGTGCGTGTGATGTTATGTGTGAGTTCTAGTCATTAGAGTCAATGCACTGCCACTATTGTCTCACGATAACAGGGGAAAGGTACGGCTGAGTCGATGAACCTGTCGATGTGTTTTATGATTTATGAGGACAAGTCACCTTACAGGCAGAGAAGCTTCTGCCTCCAAACAAAAAAGGGAGGAAGAGTTTTTTGCTTTTTCTGCAGTATTAGTTCTTTTTCTTTTTGACATTCATGGTTTCCAGTTAGTTAACTTGTGCCCACATTGCAATAAAGCATCCTAAAAAGGGTTCACTTTGCATTCAGCATTCAAATCTTTGCTTTTTTTTTCCCCCCCTAAGAGCTGAATCTCCCAATGACATATCTTTACTTTTCAATTAGACTCTCTTAGTTGCTTGTTTCAGAAACAATTTACAAATGAATGTTTCTCAAAGAATGAGACGGATTTCCATCTATCCTCTTACTTGTTAGAACAGAAGAATATTTTAGGAAATATGCTCATTTATTTAGCTTCGCTGAGAGTTGGAGGATTGAAGCCTCTCTCGAGTGTCAGTACTGTAAATGTAAAGTCACAGCAAGTATAGATGAAACCAACAAGATAAAACATGTTCATTAGTGCACTTTAGAGGTGTTCATATGTGGATTTCCTTAATTTTGGAGAGAGCCAGGCTAACTATTTCACCCCGCTTCCAGTTTTTATGCTAAGCTAAGCTAACTGGCTTCTTTCAGTAGCTTCATATTTACCAAATGAATGTTCAGTCCTCTAATCCAAATTTGGCAAGAAAGCAATATGTCAAACAATTCTAATCATGATTCTTAAATCAATGAACTTAAATTAAGTTGTTTTACAATTGTTTAAAGAAAACGATGACTTCTTCTGGACCACTTTTTTCTTGCCTCTTAGAACACAAAGCTAAAAAGGAAATCTCAAAAAAGTCAAAATATCTTATTGGAGGATGATTAAATCTTATTTTTGTTAAAGACAAGTAATCTTGTCATTTGCATAAGATTAATAAACTTTTTTTTTCAAGATAACTGGTCTTTATAAGATGTTCACACTTTTTTTTCAGCTGAGAAGTGGATTGCATGGTTGCATTATCTGGCTTTGCTTATTTAAAGAATCTGACAAATTTGTTCAAAGTCCTTTTTTTGTTCTGTTGAACTGATCACATATGTTTTTTTTTTCTTTTCAGAGTCCGAAGACTTGGATCCAGACTTGGCCAAGTTGGCGTCTCTCGGTTTTACCGGCTGTCTGTCGGTGGTCCGCTTTAACTCCATCAGCCCTCTCAAAGCCGCTCTGCTCCACCCGGACATCAGCCCCGTCGCCATCACCGGACCGCTGCTCCAATCCAACTGTGGGTCCTCGGCTTCAGTCAACACCTACACAGCAGTGAACACACACCACCTGTCAGGTAAGACGGAAGGAGGCCGGCTTGAAAAGGTGTGCTAACATGACTGTCAGACATGGTTTTATTGTAGGAAAATGTCTCTGGGTTGTTTTGTTTTTTAGGATCTGTAGTTTTACGGTTAGAAGATTGTAAAAACTTTACAGTTTATGAAGAGATTGGTGTTTGTGATGTGGATGTATACAGGGGAGACCAGGGTTTTATCATTTTCAACTTTCTAGTGCAGAGGTAGTAGTAAAAAAAAATTGAGAGGATTTACAGTAAGGATACAATTTTTGCTGTCTAGGTTCAATTTTCTGCTCTGGGATTTTTACGTCTTTTCACCGCCGCACATGAGTCATCAACAACCACTCTTTTTCTTATATTTGATTTTGTTGATTCAGGGGTTCATGTTGGTTACCAGTTTGTTGAACTGCTGTGTGTTTATAGGCTGATGTGTGCTCATCCTTCAGGCTGTAAACAAAACTAGATCACCAACCGAGATAAATAGGCACCTGTCCCGGGGCAGCAGACACTCAGGTGCCCCACAAGTCCCAAGTTTACTGTGTGTCAGTTGGTTTATACAGCATGAATTGGTATTAATCATTACAAATGTGTCAGAATTTGCACAACTAAACTAGCAGTGTAAACTAAGGCAGGTGCTTCATTACTACCTAATAACATTCCTGTGTCTTTTAATGTCAAAATCTAGTTGGTTATTTCAGTTTTCATTGTGCATATTTCCAAATAAATTAGTCCACAGAAAACCTGCAGCCAGGATGAATCATTCCAGCACACAGTACTGCTGGTTTCTGGTCTCTGAGCATGCTAATCAAGCTTCCATGTATACTCTGCTCTGCTCACTGCAACTCAGAGGTGACAGGGCACAGTGCATACACACACAGTGCAAACAGAGTGGGAGGTTGGACCTCACCATTGAATTTGTGCCACAGGGCTCTCTGAGGTTAAAGACTGTAAAGTTGGTTGATGAAAAAAAAATCAAGCTGTACGCTTCATCGAATCATCTGTGGTAGTTCTCAGCTAAGGGGAGTCGTTAAAAAGTGTCAAACACACACACAAAAAAAAGGTTATTCATGGGATATTTTTGCCCTTTCACCTTAAATGCTTTTCCTTTTTTGTCCTAAATGCTCAATAATTTCAAACCTTTTTAACATTACATGAAGGTAAATGCTTAATAGTATAGCTAATAGTTTTGCTAAAAGGCTAAAATTAGATGTTGAACGTCTCTTGAAAATGACACCCGCATAGACATGTGTGAGTGTATGTCATTTCCTTTTTTTCCCCCTCTGTTCCTCTCTGTGTATCTATTCTTGGTGGGAACTGTATAATGAGCTCATTAAGTATGTGCACCTTGTTGAGGAGACTAATGACAATATGCTTTTATGAGATAATTAATTTTTGACCACAGAGGGGAGTTTCCAGAGGCAATTCTTTCCTCTGGTCTTGTTCTTTTGCAGCTTCATGTCGCTTTAATAGAGTCCCTACTGTAGTATTCCCTGTCTGCTGTGAATGATGGTACTGTGATCTTGTCTCTGAATTTCTCTCCTTGTGTCTCTTCCTACTCTGACCTTTTTATTATTTTTTCCTCTTTTCTCACCCACATTTTCTTCTTTTTTTCTCCTCAACATCTCTTCTGTTTCATTATTGTTGTTTTTCCCCCTCTTTATATCTTTCTCCCTGTCACCTCTCCTATTATTCCTCCTTCTTTCTCTGCTGTAGACCAGTCGGGTTCAGTGGGTTCAGGTGAACCTTTAGTCAATGCCATCAGGACTGACTCGGCTCTGATTGGAGGTACTGAAGTGTTTCGCCATTTTTCACTGCATTGGAACATGTTGTGTGTGTGTGTGTTGTGTTAAAAAAAAAAAGAAGATAAAGTCAGAGATTACACTCAATATCTCATTCATAAGAGAAGAGGTATTCTGCTGAAAGCCAGCAAAGGTGATGTGATGGGCAAAAAAATTCCATCAAAAGTAAATTAATTTTTTTTTTTTTTTTTTGCTCCTCTGTTGGGTCAGATTGATTCAAAGTGCAGATTGAATGGTTCTTATGAATGTGTACTGTAGGTACAAAAACTGAGAGTCAAATGTCATTTAAAACTACCCATTAAATCTGTCGGACTGTGTGTCGGTGCACAAAGGACAGCCAAACTAATTAAACCTCCGCTGAAATTACTTAGCTGATGGAGGAAAACTTTCACACTGTTATCTTCAAATGTGTGGACGTTTTTTAAAACCAAAGTAATATAGTGCGAAATTGATTTCAGCTATATTTTGGAATTCTAATTAAATGAAACTTGTCTCTGGATAATGAAAAGTGCTGAACAGAAGAGTTCAGCACTAGTCCAAATGTGTGAAATTGTGTTCACTGTGTGTTAAAGTTAGATTAGTAGAACAACCAGACTGCAGAGCAGAAGAACCGACAAACCCAGGGGAGGCAGAGGGAAATCACGCTGGGACTTCACAGTAGTTTCACAAAGCTCTGTGACCAAAGTCCTCTGTGACAGATTTACTTTACAGAGAAATCAGCATGTCAGCAAGCAACAAGGCTTTCTAGGATTCAGAAAAGATGATCAGACATCAGAATATCTCTGCTATAGTGATAATGTGGGCTCTGCTTCGTTGGTTCTCAGATAAGTTTATAGGAACGTTAGTGTTTTGCATATTTTAGCTATTTCACTGCTAGATTTTACATCACCATGAACCTTTTTTTTTTATTTTTTTTCCTGCCTTATGCACAGTTATTGGTTTCCCTTCCTTTCAGCGTGGAAATCAACATGCAGAGATTTCAAATTGGCTCATGTCAGGCGATCCATCAAAGAGAAGTTTACAATGATTTAAAAAAAATCTGAAATGCATTACCACACAACCAAAATGTAATCTGACAAAAACAAAAGTCAACCGAGTTTAAGACTTAGCAGATTTATTATGTTGTATTGAAATGTCAGAAAAACAATGACATTGATTTTTTTTTGTTTTGTTTTATTTACTCTTATCTTTCAAATAATATAGTAAACAATGGAAAGTGGTTGTCTGTTATGTCTTTTGTAAAAAGTTTAAAAGTGAAACAACCTTGATTTTCATGTTTCATTTACACATAGAAGCTCATTTAATTAAAGTTTTTAATGTACCTTTTTTTTAATTTAGTGATATCTACATATGCACATTTTAAAGAAATACTAATATGCTTCAGCAGGAGTTATATCTGTGCGTTCAGTAAAGAGATTGAACATTGTTTAGCTTAGCTTAGCTTAGCTTAGCACAAAGACTGCAAGCAGTGGAAAATATCTAGCTTTGCCAAATGAGTAAAAAAAACTCCTTCCCACAGCTCCAAACGTAGCTTTGTTTTCGTGTTGCATCTTGTTAGCTAACAACCGCTAATACACGCAAGAGTCATTAAGAGTTAGCAAAGTGTGCAACGCTCATAACTTCTTAGCTTGTGTGCAGTCACTACGTCAAGAAATAGCCTCAAGCTAACTGCTTAATAAATCAGACTGTCTTGTTCTCTGTCTATTTGTTCAATTTTATTTGTTTGTTTATTGAACAGGGACAGTGCACATGAATAAACATTACTGTAAATGCGCCAGAGTTAGCTAAGAGGCTATTTGTGCTCTGTAGTCCCTGGACAGATGTTACAGAAAATGAAAATGAGATTGAAATTACAGAGTTACCGAGGTCATTTATAAGCATGCAGAACATTTAATAAAATGAAGAAAGAAGAACATATATAATATTAATTAAAATAAACATCATTCAGGACATCCTTAAAACAGGCAACACTGAGACTCATGATACAAGATATGACAAATGCATGAAGATATTAGAAAAGTAGATTGAATAAGACCACACGGAGCTGCATTGTTCACACAAACTCACATGATACAAAGTGAAAATGTGAGCTATAGTTGTTGGAAAGCACTTCTTATGGATCTCAGCTAGCCTTTTCCCACTGCTTCCAGTATTTATGCTAAGCTAAGCTAAACATGTCACAGATCTACCTGAACTCCGAGATTAAATTAATATCTTCTCATCTGACAAAAGGAAATCACACAAATATATTTCCTCAAAACTCCAGAATATATCGGCGCTAACGTCTTCTGCCTTGCAGGTGTCATCGCGGTGGTCATCTTCGTGATTGTGACCGGCCTGGCGATAATTGCCAGATTCCTCTACCGGAGAAAAGAGACTTATCGGAACCAGGAAGTGAAGGGAGTCAAACAGGAGGACAGCCAGGATTTTACTTTCAACACCCAGGCCGACTCCCAGAACACCTCCAGTGAAAACCCAAAGGAGTATTTTATTTAACCGGAGACGTGACGACGTGATGAGGCGGCGGTGTCGAAGCTGAGGCAGGCAGGCGGCGGCGTGTCCTGCTACACCTCAGGACTCGAGAGCCACGAAGACATTTCGCTAAAGGCTGTGGCTCCACAGAATATGGAAAGCAAAAAGAGAAGTTTTTTTGTTCTGTTACTGTTTATATTGTAATTACATACACAAACAAAACAACATTGCTGGACTTATAAGGTGTTGATATACTTGTTTCAGAAACTGTAAATATTAAAAAAAAAATGAAAACGTGGAAGTAACGTCTACAACGATCTCTTGCTAACGTCACTCTGTCATATTGAAAGGTTTTCAGGGTTGATTTAGAGTTTCCAAACACAACTTTTAATTCCAGTGAATCAGGGTGCCTGCAATCATGACTGGAGTCATTTTGCTGATGTACTTTTCTTTTTTTTTTTTTTTTTTTTATGAGGACAATGAATGGATGTTTGCTGAATTGGAAATGGAAATGTTTGACTCATAATTAGGTGCTCAGGAAGAGTAAATCTGTAAGAGGTAGTGTTTGTTTTTGTTTTGTTTTTTTTCTTGCTCATGTGGAATAAATTTTTGTTGTACACTGTGCTTTGGAGGAATAACAGTATGCGCTTATTTATAGGCTTTTTAAAAATCTAAAAATCCCTGTTTAAGGGAGTGTAACAAAAATTTCCCAAGCATCGAGTCCTTGCGTCCACCGAATAGCGGGACATTTTTTGGTTATGAATTAAACATTTTTCATCAGTGAGTTTCTCCCCAGCAATATTGTGCTACTGCAGAATATCGGCGTTAACAAGCAACATCCTCAAAAAGTCAACATAGTTTTACTCACTCCGATCACGCGCGTCGCCGCAAGCGCATAGCACCATTTGTTCCTGTTTCAGAAATGGTACCACAGCAGTCTGGCGCCAACTGGACAAGAGACTTTGGAGACCTTTTTACACAGCAGGGATGCATTTTTTTCTGCTTAACCTTTTCTTTTCTTTTCACTTCTTTCCATCGAAAACATAAAGTGCAAGAAAACCAGGGAGCAAAAATACATCCATGAGCTCCCAGAGAAAGCTTGCACAAGTATGTTCACGCTATAATAAAAGTTTCCTCCTCCCTGCAGTATGCCGCCTGCTGGGAGCTTCCCTCTACCGGCTCTTTTAAAACGTCTCTTAACAGTAAAGCTTTTAACACTGACAGCAGCACAGACTCTATAACAGTGAGACTGTCTGTCACCTTGTTCACTGCACGCAGAGACAGTTAATGTGTTTTTTTGAAATGCTAATCTGCTTCGGTCTGACAGGTGGATCGCGGACTAGATGGAAAGCAGAGAGAGAGAAAGAGAGATGATCGGAATGAGAGATGGAGATAATCCGAGACGGTGTCAAGCAGACATGGGTTGTAATGAAAACACATTCTGATATTAACACTTGAAAATGAAGCAAATCCCTCCGTGTGATAATTCAGCTCGTGTGTAAAGAGCGCTGCTGACAGAGGGAGGATGAGAAGCTGGAAGAGGATTGACAGCAGCTGTTTATTAAACACACACACACCGCTGTCTCTCCGAGAGACCCCGACGCACAGATGGGATTTTTTTTATGACGAAAGTTGCTAAAACTTCAAAGTGCATATTCATCGTTTTGTTTCTGTGTTTTCTTTTTTTTTTTTTTATCCCATTGTGCAACAGCTGAGGCCACACATTTGTTGCTGCTGCATCCTTTTTTTTCCCAGAGAGTTCATTGTTTGGTGAAGAAGAAGAAGAAGCGACTGTCCTCCATCCTGCAGAAGAACTCGACTGCAGTGCAGCACTTGATTGCTAAGTAGAAATCAACAGGTAACCTTGACAGCCAGATAATTTTTGCATACTGAGCACAGCTGGAGGACACTGCATTATGAATACAGCCAAATAAAAATGTTTATCAAGACCCAGAGAAGGACATTTTTCTGATAGAATACAGCAGCAAGTCGCTGACGTATAGACGTTTGAACTTCAGTCTTCAGTCTAGCGTCACTGAACAAACTTTTCCAGGTTGTCGAACCATTTTCAGACAACGTTTGAACCTATTTATTTATTTCTGTACTCTGGACATTTTGGTTTGACCTCATCTTTAAAGGATAAAGGCCTCGTCACATCAGCGGCACAACAAAATTCAACCACATTGTACTAGAGGTTTGGCGATTTGTCCTGACTACAGTTCTTGCAGAGCTCGGTGGCTTTCTTTTTCTCTGTACTGTGCAGTTTGCGCCACCCTGGTATTTTGTTGTCAAATAAAAAAAAATCCTTTTTTGTGGAGCAGTTTATACTCTGACAGAGAAGATTTAAGTGGCACAGCTGAAAAGCTACCATAGTGCCATTTTGGACTGTCCGGCTGCAGCAACACGGTGGACGATGTCAACGCATGATGTGTGTGTACAGAAGGTCATGTGACATCAACAGCAGGTTGGAAAATCAGCCTTTAAAGCTGGTGATATTCTGCAATGTCCTTTATTATAATCATATCCTGTGAAAACACTAATATAAACGATGAGTTGCTCTCGCTAGCAAGTATCGTCTGTAGCTTCCTCCGTGCCGTAGACCTCCACTGTTCCCAAAGCCGATCAATGAGCCACGCTGGATGATGATCTTTCAAAATAAAAGATAAAAAATAGTCCCCAACAGATGTACTATTTACTCCTGTTTGCGTAACATTTGCTGAAAGGCACAGTGTCCAGCTGTTTTATTCCTCATTTTAAAAAAACAACACTATTTATTAATGAGCCATTTTTAAAGATTAACACCTTCAGTAGGAAACAATGGCCTGGAGCTGAGAGCCACAGACAGGGTGGTAAAGTATTGAGAAATGGATTAAAACATTAGTTTTCATGGGATTTGTGAACAATAAAAAAAAATAATGTGGAATAACACCAGCCTTATCTTTTAAGAGTGACTATTTGGAGTGACAGTGGTGTAGTTTCTCTCTGACAATGCACTGGTTTGAAGTTGAACTGAAGCGTTATCAGTGTAACTGTATTGTTGGTGAATAACAGTGATGTTGTAAGTGACATGCCATAGAAATATATACAGATTTTATTCTGGTTGTTTTTGGTTATCAGCAAAATGATTTGATGACAATAATGAAATAAATAATGATGATTTTTTTTTTCCAAAAGATTGTTTTTTTTTCTTTTTAGCTGTAGGATTTTTTTCTTATGATGGCCAACAACAGCAAACACACTGCAAATTAAGAAAAATCCATGCAAATAGGAACAAACATCATCAATTTGACAACACATACGCAGCAAATACCACAACAACACACATTACAGAAACGTTTCCAGAGGACACTTAAGACTGATGAACACGTCAATGAGTCATAAGCGAGATGTTGTTTGAACACTAATGACACCTCTTTCCTACCGCAGTCAGGTAGACAACGAGCACCAAAACAAGTCATCCTCTAAGCTGGATAAATAACATTGCTCTCTACTGTATGAACAGTGCGCAGGAACCATCTAAAAAGTGCAACAACGAACTAACCCCCTCCGAACTAAGCACTGTAGTCCAACCAACAGGAGATCATTGATGTGTGGAGTGATTTCGAGGACGCTGCACTGTATAAGAGTGAAGTAAGTGAATATTGATTGAAGTTGTACATCAAATTGATTGAAGATGTTTTCTTAATTGGCTCGTGTTTCGTCTATTTGCATGTGTTTTCTTAAGTTGCAGCATGTTTGTCCTTGTCGGCCACCGTATTTTCCTTCCTCATCTGATGGGAGACACTCTAAATGTGTAGCTGAAGCTTGTGAAACAAATTGTACATGTTTGAAGGGCTCCTGCAGAAAACGTGACATGTGTCTCCTCAACAAAATCAAAAATTCACACATATCGAAGTGAGATTTGTTTTTAATTCAATGAAACTGCTGAGCTTGTTGGTTTCTTTGTTAAATGAAGCTGATTGATTGAGTGCTTACATAAGAGGAAAAAGTCAAGTTATTTCTATTGTGGTCCCTTTGGGGATGGGTGTGTGTGTGTGTGTGTGTGTGGGTCAAGACAGTAGATCTGACATGACAAGAATGACACAAAAACATTAATCAGAACAAGAATATAAAACACTCAGCAAGTGATTCACAGTGTTAACAACATCCATCATAACCTCAAATGGACAATGCCTGACTCTACTCACCACTCAGTTAATAGAACGAATTAAAAACCCTGTATAGAGACATGCATACATCAATATATAATCATTATTTCAAAAGCCCCCTCAGCAAAGGAGAAGCCATCTGCTCGAACCCCTCGCTGAGAGGAGAACCCCGTATTGTCCTGTCTGGTCTGATAGCTTCTCCACTAGCCTGCTGGCAACTGATTTAAATAATTGTGAGAATTGTGAGATGATGAAGTCCTTATTTTGAAGACTTTATTATATATGATGATCATCGGGTCCATTCCATGTACAAAGATGGTCTGGGTGCACCGTACCACTATTGGTGCGTAGCTTATATATAGGGTTACACATCAGGATCTTATAACATGAATAACATAGGTTCTCCTTGTGCTGTCCTTCCTCAGCGTCCCCAGTCAGGTGATTGACCGATACCTTGTCAATATCACTCCTCACTACATCTGGAAAACATTCACCTTTAACTTTGGCGTCATCGTTTGTCCCTAAAAGACCCCACAAAGAGTCCTGACCCATTTCCTCGAGGCCCTCAGATACTGTGTGCCCTCAGTAAGGCACACAGGATTAGATAAAAATTCATACTAACAACTGTCCACCACTTCCTTTTTTGGATCTGTTGTAACGCTGTTCTCGGCGTTTTTTAAACTGATGCTACTGATTTTTTTTGTTTTCAGCCTTTTCACTGTTGCCGTGCTGCTTCAGAGATTTCCATAGCTTACCTGAGTCATCCCTACGTTCGACAATCTTCTCATTTAAATAATCCTTCTCGGTACTATCCATTAATCTTCTCACTTCATTCCATAACTTTATGTATTCTGCCCCGACGCTGATCATCTTTGTTTTCCTGTATTTAAAATATTGTTTATTTCTCTTCTTAATAGCCTCCAGTATATCACCGTATATCCAGGGCTCTGTCGTCTGTTTTATTCTTATCTCTCCTAATGGAATCAGCTCATCTATGTATAAAAACATACATGTTTTCTCCATGTCAGTATAATGCAAAACAAGGGACCAGTTGATTTCACTCAAGACAATGGATGAGTTCTTCTTCGCTATAATTTTTCAGAGATCTAATTTTCATACAGTTTTGGGAGTTCGCTGACACACAGCGAAGGCTTCTCTCTCAACAAGGAGAGCAATTTACATACATTTACATCTTTTTATATTTGCTCCTTCAAACCCTGGTGTAGGAGGATACACATCCTTCAGTCCTGACACATTGTCATGATGTCTGTTAACTTGCATCTTTCTGCGGAGAAGAGATGAAGGAAAATATGTAAAGCCGTTGAAGCGTTCAGTAGTAAAAAGATGTCAGAGTGAATTCTCTGTGAAGCGCAACTTAGCCTCTCTGTCTGTTTTAAACACTCGCACCCCGGAGGTTACAAGCCGATACGATACGAGCGCCTTCAGATCAGTGATCCCTCCCGTTTAAGTCTCCTCTTACTGGTTATGATCAGAGATGAGATGTGAAGCTGATGACTGACATCTTCAGCATCGTCGGTGATGCGGAATCAAAGACTGTGAAGTGAAGGAAATTCCAACATCACAAGGACCAACAAATCTCTACAGCCAGTTAGATTTTTAAATGTGATAAAGATTGGAGTCTTATCTTCAGGCAGTGCTGTACACAGTTAATATGTTTAATTAGAATGATAAACTCCACTGGGATTCAGGTCCGACTCCTCTCTGCTGTCAAGCCAATGAGCTTCGGCGCTGTTGGACGATGAAGCTTGAATATAAAAAACAGCCGTAATGAATCCTGGTGTACGACGCTGTACGACTGTGAATGCAAAGCTATTCTTAGAAGAGTCGCTGGACAAATTTTTCGATGTGTTAAATTAACACTTTTCAGCTTAGATAGCCTTCATCAGGCTCGCAGGGTTTCACGGGAAGTCTTGTAATTCGGTTTTTTCATATTGAAGGAAGCTGCAGAACAGCAAAAGACTTCCTGTAAATCCACAAGGGTGTGTTCAGTAACGCGGCCCCCTCGTTCGTTTCAATAAGGCCACGGCCACGTCGGCGCAGCAGAGACACAAAGCAATGTAAGCATCACTCAGAAAGCCGCTGCATTGCATTGTCTAATCAAATGCTTATGCGAGTGCATATTGTAGCTGTGTGCTGCATATTTATGATATTTACCTCACAGTCCTCGCAATGGAGGATAAAAATGATTGCTGACATGATAACTTTTCACAGTCGCAAATTCCCGTGTCATAGTGATATAAACAACAGTTCAGTGTTTTGGTGTATGAGAGATTTATTATTTTTAAGGCTTAGCAAACAGGATTTTCTAGCTCTGTGCTTTATGGTAAGGGTAAGGTTTTATTTGCCATATACACAATATGCAAAGTATACAAGAAGAAAAATCATTAATGTATAACTTATATTACTAATAAAAGAAGAAATGATAGAAAAAAACTGAGATAAAAATATAACAACAAAAATTTAAGTAAGACAAGTGTAACTGCATGAAACTAGAAGACAATAAACATAAGAAATAAAAGAACTATTATGCAAACAATGCTTTACATTCAAGAGACGGTTACTGAGGTTAGCAACATAGTTTCTTTTCTTTTCTTTTTTTTTTTCCTTTCTAGAGTATGTTATTGTCTCACGAGTACCTGAAACAACATCCTCCCACTAATGGAGCCCTTTGCATCAGCACACTGTGGTATAAGTGCGTTGTAGATGTGTGTGTGTGTGTGCTGTCTGCGTAGGTCCATGGAGGGTTACATTTAAGTGTTGAGGTGGAGAGAGAAACCCTGCAAAGAACTGTAATTGGTCAGTGGGGGACCCTTGTAATTTCTTCCTGTGCCTTTTCCAGTGTCAGTAGTGAAAACTGTGAAAACTGTTCTCTTGTTGCTGTTGCTGAGGAACACAAAGGGTGTTATCTACTGTAGTTTTTGTGTTTGATAAAGTTCATATATGTGGCTACATAGTTATCCTATATATAGTGTGACTGTTAATGATGAAACAACTATAAGGGAGTCCAGTTATCAGTTTATCAGTGTATCATATAGGTCTTAAAGGGGACATATTGTGCTTTTTGTGTGATTTTATGCTATTTTTTTTACTGTAACGGTGTCGGATATCTGTGTTAAACATGGTTAGAGGTCCAAAACTTGAGATAAATGCATGTAAAAATGGGTTTCAGCCTGCTCTAAACACGTCGTTTGCAAAGTTACCTCTACTTGCTCCTTGCGATAACGTCAGATTGTTGGCGTGTGCCCACCAACAGCCGTCCGTAGCCTTTGTTGCTAAGATTGTTCCACAGGTTGTCCTGTTGTCTACTCGCATATTTTGGACTGGATTCGTAAGGAACAAGACAAAGAAGTGAAATCATACTAATACTGTTTGTTTACGTGGTTGATTGGTGATTATAGTCTACTACAATCACCAATCAACTAACCAATCAGAGCAAGAGAGGGCTCATCAGGAGGGGTCCTTAAAGCGACAGGAGTTAAAATGGCTTTTATTTTAGACAGAGGCAGAACTGAAGGGCTGCGTAAAGGAGTTTTTTGATCTGTAAATCATGCAAAGATATTCCTTTAGAGCCTCGTAGTTTGCATGACATGTCCCCCTTTAACAATGACAGCCTTTACTGAGTAGCTTTTAAGAGATTTCACAAGATATACAGTATGTGACTGTCAAGTAAATGTGTGTTTTATATATATAAAAAATCTTTAAAAAGTGTCTGCAAAGTAAAAGATAATAAATGTCCAGTAAGAACAAGCATCAGCTAAGTACTGGATGCTGACAGACAACATGAAGCAGGCTGATGAAGAATTAGGAACCTTCTCTCTTCTGCAGGGCTGGACATATTAGGTCTTCCTCACTGCCTCCATCACTGTCTTTCAGTGTATCACAAGGTAAAGGCCAGACACTTAACTCGGGTGTAATTGGTTGCAGACTTATGTTTCAACTGAACGAGACACATCAGCTCAACCTTTTAAGTCATATTAGGTCATATTAAACGGTGACTGTGGCTCAGAGGAGGTCGTCCACTAATTGGAAGATCGGCGATTCGATCCCCGGCTCCTCCTGTCCGCATGTCAAACTGTCCTTATCTCGTCTCGGACAAGATACTGGACCCCAAATTGCTCCTGAAGTCTGTGCCATCGGTGTGTGAATGATTAGAAACTCCTCCTGATGAGCAGGTTGGCACCTCTGCTGTCAGCGTATGAATATGTGTGAGCGGGTGAATTTTGGCATGTTGTTGTAAAAGCGCTTCGAGTAGTCGGGAAGACTAGAAAGACGCTATATAAATGCAACCCATTTGCCATATTAACAGGAAACAAAGACGCCTGATGTTCATAATAATGAAGCGGAGAGAGGAATAGAAAGGCTGCTGAGATCAGAAAGCGCCATCATCATTCATCCTCTTCCTTTCATTTCAGCAGATTGATGCGCAGCGATGTAAACCGCCGCTGTAAAAAGCTGTAATGGCTGTTCATGTGATGAAAGGGGAAGAGTTTTAGCGGGACAGGTCTGCGTGTTGACGAGAGCGGCTGAGACGGCGAGGCGGGACAGTAGTTTCTTGAAGCTTCTTTTTCTGTTTTGTGAAGAAATAATTACGTTGTGATCTCGACACATCCTTAATTGTCTTCTTATCATGCTGAGATAAAAAAAAAAAAACGTGGGAGATCACGATGTTGTAGTGATGTGCAAGCAATTAAGGACATCAGATGTTATCTCCGTACTGTAGAATAATCAGAAGGTGACTGATAGAAGTAGAAACAACTGTCTTGTGATCATGTGAAAGCAAAGTTTGTTGTGCCAAGATGGTGAAATGATTATTATGGGATTACGTGTGATGCCTATGGTCTCTGAGCTTCTGTAAATCACTAATGCTCCTTCCTTTTTTTTGTAATTCAATGTTGCTTTAAGTTGTCGAAACTCGGCCACCTCCACCTACTGATGAAGATCATGTGATATGATCCAAAGCTCTAGAAATGGCAACTAAATGGACTTTGAAGTGAGATTGCTTTATCAGCTGCTATTTCCCAGTGTCACAGGCCGCCTTTCTCTTTTTTGTTTCCCCTACACAATCAGTCTTTCGTCCATCCGTCTTTCTTCCTCTTTCTGTGTGTCCTTCATCCTTCTCTCTCTCTCTCTCTCTGTGGTCAGCAGCTTGTTTTCTTATTTCAATCAGATGATGCAGATGACGGTGTTGTTTACTCAGCAGGAAGAAGTTGAGCCTCTCGTTATAGCGAGGAACCCAGAGAACGTCTCCTGACTTGACACCTGTTCACTCGTCGCCGTACGATCACAGGTTTGATTTATAATGTGCTTTCAAATAATAGAAATTTGATTAAAACCTACTGGGAAGACAACTCTTTGAGTTAAGCCGAATAACTGAATATTCAGCATGAACATCTGTAAGAAAGTCTTGAATCAAACTCTCAAATTTAGTTCACCTTTGCATTTATGTCTGTCAAGACATCTATAATTTCTGCACTTACCTTTAGACCTATTTGGAGCTCTGTTATATGAGAGTTGGTAGCATCTTTTCTCAGCCCCTAAACAGCACCCAGACCTCTGTTATCATGTCCTGGTATCATCAGACTCCATTCATTACATCCATCTGCTTGTAAAGAAATATTATCTATTAAATCTCTCGTCTTCCCACATTTCATTTTTTCTTAAATTATCTATTAAATATGACAGTGTGACATTCACCAGATACCGTAATACTTCTTCACAGCTTGCTGTTTTAGGTGTCAAGCTACTTCTGCGTATCAGCAGCGCGGGGGTCGAAGGTCACAATTAACGCTCACGAGGAACGCTGATTTTATTTTACGATGACATCCTGTTGGCTTTGGTCCAGGGAGATGAAGAGAGGAAGCTCGTCTCATTACGCAGCAGCCGAGAGAAACTTCTCTCTGTTTCAGCTCGGAGCTTTGAATGTTTTGTCACGACGCTCCGCAGGAGGGAGAAGATCTGCTCTCTCCTAGCAGGCTGCTGTTAATTATCCAGCCCACCTGTAGTTTATAATCTGAGCAGCTGCGGAGATGTTTCCCATTGTTTGGATTCAATCAGATGGCAGGGTTTGTTCAGGAGAGAGCGGAGTCGGTCCGTTATCGCTCATTCATTCATCTGATGATAATCGCACCTCGTTTTGATTCATGTGTCGGCTTGTTAATTGAAGAAAATCAGGCGTTTGACACAGGTGCCTTGAATGAACAGCTCATTACAATCAATTAATGTTCCAAAATGTGTTCCCTTTACAGTGTTACAGTGTTATAATTTCATTTAGCGGAGGTACATCTGAGATTTAATACAACACAAGCAAAGATCTAGTGAGGAGTTCAAATTCAGTGAGGTGCCAAAAGGCAGTGCAGACTCACAATATTAGACTACTTATCTTTCTTTACCACAAAAACTACAAATACACTGTAGGTCTCTCAAGTCGATATTTGCCTCAGGGGGGGTCTCTACAATCTGTAGAGCAATACAACACCCTCTATCCTTAGACCCTCAATTTGAATAAAGGAAAACGTCCCCAAAAAAAAACTTTTAATGGGGGAAAAATGTAAGAAACCTCAGGAAGATCAACAGAGGAGAGATCACGCTTAAGGACAGATATGTAACAGATGTTGTGTGTGCAGAGATAGATCAAGAGAGCAAAATTACAGTATAGAAAAACAAGATGAGAAACTATAGATAGGTTGATAACATATGTATCGGTATGTGTTCATAAATATTACTGATGTAAACATCAGTTGTCATTTAGTTGTTGACTTGTGTTGGTCTTGTATTTAAAGACCTGTCAATCTATCTGACAGTGATAGCAGGTTTCCTTCCTGGTGGGTGGATCCATATGTTGACATTCCCAAACAGTGTATTTAATAGGACTTCACCATAACTGCTTCCTGCTTGAAGGAGAAAAATATGTTGTTTGACTAAAATGAACAATGCTGTTATGTTTCTGGAGGGTGTCTTTCTTTGTATACGACTGAAAGTTGTTGGAAAAATGTAAAAAAAATAGATATTTAATGTGACAAAATACCCTTTAGCAACACTGCTTTAGCGGCTAGTAGTAGTTTGTTAAGCTGCGAACACATGTGCAGGACGGTGCAAGAAAAAACGGACATTTGAACATCAGTAAACACGTTGTGGTCTACAGATTTTATTTATGGATTTTAAATCTTCTGCATAATGCTGAAGATTTAATCAACAGAGCATCAAATCCAAATGATCTATGTCCTTTATTCTCCATCAGATTTAAGTCTTTACTTGCTTTATCAGAAGGATTTGATTTGAAGCCGGCAGGCAGGGTTGGAAACAAAAGAAGTTAATTAATAGTCGGAGTTGTCTGGATTCTGCCGTGTTGAAGAGCCGCACCTCCTCCTCACAGCTCTCCTCCTTGCCTGATAAGAGCAGACTGAGGTGAACCTGAAAAATGTTTGTAGAAAATCAATTTATTTTTGGGTAGTGAGGCTGTAAGGTGGCTCAGCCGTGATAACTGATATGTATCAGAATGAACACTGGCTTCTCTGTGGGGAGGCAGACAGAGAGGAGAAGTCTGAATTTTTTTTTTTTTTTTTTTTTTGGCGATGAGTGTGAGGATAATCCTTTAAAAGTACCCGTCGTCTGCAGGCAGCCATGTTTAAAAAGTTGTCCTCCATTGCTGTTATTTCTCTGTCACAGATTAGCTGTGTTTCTCCAGGGACTGTTATTTTTCCATTAGAGATTAGACCTGTGTTATCTTCTATTAAGAAGGAAAAGGTGGGGAAGAGTCAAGGTGCTCTTAAAACCAAGGCTGTGAGACCGTAGAGCAATCTGATAAATATTCTCTGCAGACCCAAAGAACTTCTCCGTCTTTTACTTTTCCACTGACTTCTACCTTCCTCCGTCAGTCTGCTGTCCTTTATCTTATATCCACCCACTTCGATCTGTTTTCCCGTTTGAAGATTCAGTCAATTAGAGAAAGGTGACAGCCATCAAGAGCGGCGCCATGCAGGAATTCACTGAGAAGACTGTGTAGAAACACTCTGTTAAAGAATCACCTCCAGCTTCTTTCAGTCAGACGTTTCTGACAAGCGCTTCATTGTAAACAGCAGGAACCTCCTTTCGCGTTCGACTCGAAAACTTGATTAGTGTCGTCGCAGAAGTCCAGTCCATTTTTTAAATAATGGTCACCTACACTGGCTGAGTCAAGAGCGGTGACGGTGAGGGTGTTTTTTTTTCTCCTAATGCTGCAAATACCCAAGTCAGGTAGCCAACAACTTGTTATATGAGGGGCACCCAAAACTTCCTGGAAGCCATTTAAAGCACAGGAGTACGGTATAGTTATAAGAGTTACTGCTACATAGCGTACGCCAGCTTGGCGGCACAAAAATAGGGGCTCAAAGGGAGACAATTTACCACTTTTAATCACATTTCATGAGTAAATAAGTTAACATTTATCAACTCCATCTGCTGATGAAGGCCACAAAATGAGGCTGAAAGTTTCTTGAGATTATTTGGTTTTGTATTTTTTCAGAAAGAAATCAAAACATTAAAGTTTTGGCAGCATAATACTCACATCCCTTACTTAATAAAAGTATCAATACCTCAATGCAAAGATACTTAATTACAAGTAAGAGTCCTGCATTTAAAGTCCTACCTAAGTAAAAGAATAGAAGTATTACCAGCTAAATATACTTAAAGTACTAAAGTGAAAGTGTGTCTTGAATCTTGAAGATAAATCTGAGGAGTTGTGAGATTATGGATGAGGAAGAAAGAAGATAAAAACAAACATTTGGATTCATTTTTTAAAACTTTTCTTTAATCTTTGAGTTTTTGTGAAAGTTTTACGTCAAACAGTTATTTATTTGAAACCATGTGAGCGGAAATGTCTCTTTGGTGGAACTACTAGCAACTGTGACATCTGAAACATGGCCGAAAGCCAAAACTTTTCATTGTTAATCTCTAACAATGATGTCATTTATAATATCATCATTATGTTATTTTATATGAAATGTTGATGGAAAAGTAACTAAAGCTGTCAGATAAATGTAGTGGAGTAGAAGTCTGAAGTAGCATAAAATGCACCAAAATGGTACTTAATGCTACAGTATTTGTGTAAATGTGCTTAGTTACAATCCACCACTGCAAACTGATGATTTTAATTTACTAAACGGCATTAAAGCAAACCTTTGCACTCCGCTACTCTGACGTCAGAAGCACAGATTTCTTTTTTCCAGCCTCACTTCATTTAAAGCATCACTTCCCCTCAGTGCTGTGACACCGTAATGCAACTCACAAAAGATGTCTCCACTTGCACCAAATGCCAATTTTCTCATGTTCACCCTTAAATGACTTGAACTCCGTCGAGTTGATATACACCGTGCCCCAAACTCGGTCTCAGGTTTTTAAGACGGTTATGAAAATTGCTCGTGTTCTCAATCATGTGTAATTATCTCAACTGGAAGCCTCCGTTTTTCTCCAGGTATCATCTAAGCTGTCCCATTACAGTCGATATCACAAGGTTTTCTCCGGCTAAAGTCTCTCATTTACCCCGTGGCACACCTCCCATCACGCCCGCCTACAGGCTGACATTTACAGAAGCCTCCTATTTGTTGTTATCTCACACACAGGAGATGGTGAGCTATTTTCTGCTCAGCGGGGGTCTCCATCTCATTCTCTTTCAAATCACCATCTCTGTTTTTCTTTCTCTCTCTCTCTTATTTTTTTTTTTTTTTGCCCCATTTTCATTTTTGCTGCTCTACTTCCCTGTCATTATCAGACTGTCTCAATCCAACTTAGTCAACTTTCCTTATTCCTCTGCAGCGATTTCAAAAGATTAAAAGAGTTTTAATCATAGCGACGGCGACGTTTAATGTCTAATTCAGCTTCAGTTTACCTTTCAATCCAGATGACTGGCATTGAGGGACAAAGATGTTTTAACAGTTGCCAGGCGGGGTGTGGATAGACGGCATTACGTTGACGTCCGTCGTGTGTTTTAGTGCCCGATAAGACGCTGGGAAAACAGTTTTATTAAGTCAAACTATGCAGGAAATCAGCTCTGTAAATATGACCGCAGAGATAGATTTATATACCCAACACAACACAGAGAAAAGTAGATTATGGTCAATTGTTGCAGGAATCATTAGTGTCAAGCCAGCGCTGCAGATGCTTTAAAAGGCCAATGTATTCACCCGACAACGAGGCGAGAGAGAAATGTTTCCTAGTCATAATTTAAAACCAGTTTAATGTCAACTGACAGATCATGAATAATGCATTTTAAAAACAGACCTATTTAACCTAAGATATGTTTGTTCACACTGGGAGCCCGCACAGCTGAGTTAGAGCTGACAGCTGCAGTTAAATTTCCCCCCACCGGGCAGATTTCAGGTTTTTAGAAAGCATCGCTATCCTTGTTTTAATTTATCGTTTCATAATGTAGGCGTCGCGGATCCCTTTGAGACTACAACCTTGATTAAAGGCTGTAGAAATGAAATTGACTGACTTCAGGGAAAATATAGAGCATGGTTAAAGCTGCTCCAGGAAAAACAAAAAAAAAAGGTAAATTGTTTTTTTTTTTTTTTTTTAATCAATAAGTGCAGAAAAAAAAGCTTATGTCATAGTTTGGCTGCAACAATAGCGAGCATCACACACACCACACTAACTGAAGCCCGTATGTTCACACTGGCGGTCTAATAGGAATTCAGGAGTCGTGTAGATGTTGGTGAGGAATCGTCTCCACATACAAAGTGACAAATTGAAACTTACGAGAGAAATACAAAACAGTCATGACTGAGTTCTCTGTCCAGGGAAAGTTAAAATCACCAAGCTTCATCTTCTCTCTCTCTCTCTCTCTCTCTCTCTCTGGTGCCTTTTTAGTATCACTCTGACTAAAGTGTCACAGACAGGCCCGGGCGAGTAAACAGTGTGCAATGTGTGCAATAACGACCCATAATGTGGTTTTTCAGGAGAGAAAATCAAAATATTTCAATTACCTCACTGCTAGTTGCAGCCCGTTAAACGAGGTGATCTCATGAATACAGATTCACTGAAAAGAGAAACTTCAGTGAGTCATGTTTTATAAAAGATGTAAATAACTTTTATTAATGCTAATTAACTAGTTTTTAATCCTTTATATTGTTTTAATGAGACATTAATAAGAACAACTTCCTGGTTGCCAGGTTTTGAAAACTCACTCTGGCTTGTGTATATCCTCCTTCTAGTAAAACGTATGTTATATGTTATTGTTCGTCCTCTTATTGACGTATTTATTGATCTATAAGCCATTAATAAAAGTAACTTTTAGGTCCTCAGGTTGCTTCGGTTTATCCTCAAGTAAATCTATGACAACCTGGCATCCAAAAAGTTATTAATGGCTTATTACTGATCTATACTGCGTTCGTAAATTATTTGTTAGCATTCATAGAGTCATTAGTTACAACCTATAAACCTTTTGTATACTCTTTCCCAAGTTTTTGATTGGATCGTGACCCTTTGTAGTCACTCCTCATAGTTTGCATATCAGATTATTTATCTAAAAGCTTTTATAAGCGTAGAAGACGAGCTGTTCATTTGATAACATCCATTTCTCTCCTTTAACTTGGCATTTACGTCTCAATACAAAACAATTAGCATATGATCGCCTCATGTTGATGTAAGTGAAGCGTTTATGTACATCAGTCAGTAATCAGAGCTTTAATTTATGATTCGCTGTTCCAGCTCCATCATAATCACCACCCACACCGTGTTTTTTATTTGTCGTTTTTTTTTATTCAGTTTCACGTCGGTAATCATATCCATATTTATCATCTGCTGCAACAGAGTGCTGACGGAGAGTTACAGTCACAAACATTAATATGAGGCATTTGTCTTGATGGCATCGGAGCAGAGCTTTAAAAAACAGTCATATAAGTGAGAAATAAGAGTTGGAAACCATCTATATCGCCACCCACACTGTTACATGTAATCAGATCTGTCAACTTAATTATATTCAACACATACTGCCGCATGCACCATGTTCCACCATATTAAACCCTCTCTCTCTCTCTCTCTCTGTGTGTGTGTGTGTGTATCCATCTGACCGGTTTTTATAATCAGAGCTGTAATCACATCCATATTCAGATCCCATTTGGGGATTGCATCAGACCGGGTGTTAAAGGTCACCCGCCGCTCTGTGCCATTACTCAACCCTGTATCCCTGTAACACATCAGCGATGCGGTTTTATGCCCCAAGGTCAGAGCCAAGTGATGGATTATTAGTTTACGAGGCTTTGAACCGCACCAGACAGAGACGGATTTCAGTAAAGCGGGGAATGGCTTGTTTTTTTTTCTTTGGGATCTTTCACGATGAAAACTCGAGAGCGGACGAGTGAAAAACGACCTCTGTGTCTCATGAGTGGGACGATGAAGCGCGAACAGAATCGCTTTGACCATCATGTGCAGGAATCTGTCTTGTTGAGACTGAATAAACAACAAAATGTACATCCCATGAACAGATACTGAATGAGGAATAGAGGTTGATACAGTTATATTGACTATATCAACCTATTATTGTGTGCTGTGATGTCAACTAAATGATTTTTTTATACTCTGTGTATATATGTGTTCAAATACTGTCTTCTTCTTGTTGTAGGACACTTGAAAATCCATTTGACAATACATGTTGTGGCCTGTTTCTTAAAGGAAACACTCTAAAAAGTATGGTTTCAAGTTTCTCTCATTAATAAAAAGAGATAAAAAAGAAAATAAAAAATAGATATTATTCATTTACACTTAAAATCTCAGTGTAAGTCATATTTAGTTTGACAGTGGCAACATAAGAAAACAACATACTGTCACCAGTCTTTGATTCTGAACGGGCTGATTTGTCTTCCTCTGATTGTTTTATGTCTTATTAAGTTTTTGTTTGGAGGCAAAATGATTCACAAATTCACAAGAAAAAAAGGAAAAAAGTCTATAAAAACTTATATTTTTGCAACAGAAATACATTTTTTTCTGCTTTTCTATCTTGTTAATCATCTCCCAACTCCTCAGATTTCTTCTGTGTGTCCCTTTTGTGAGGTTTGGGAGACGCTTACTTCAGACAATCCTCTCCGTCGTGCGTTTTTCCACAGCAGAGACATCGGAGCTTCAGATCCGCCTCGACTGAAGCTCTTTGCGTGTCAGTTGTTTCAGTTCGGTGCTGAGATGATGGCTTGTTTCTCTCTCTTGACTGAGAGATGAAGGTCCAGTCACGCAACAGTTGAAATAGTTGCGACAGCTTGTACACAAACCGAGAAGAACGCTCTCTCGGTGCCGCTTCTGTCCTGTCCTGACGTAAGACGGGATGCAGACTGCTTGTCGCTCTCTTGTCAAGTTCTGATTTCCCCTTTTTTGTTACTTTCATAGAAACCATCACTCACATTTCTTTTGTTATAGGAGCTTAGACGCTGTCAGCTTTAGCCTGATCTCCAGTCTCCAGCCTGTAGGAATGCTTCTTTCAAACCAGTTTCAGGTCCTCAGTGACCCACAGGAAAGCTTTTCCTGTGAAGTATGTCCCAGTGTGTTGACCTATGGGTGAGACTGTCTCACTGGCAGCTGATGTGAAGGATTTCAATTTGTAAAATCAGTAAATCCTGTTTCACATTTCACGGCTGTGTCAGGACCTCATTCGGAGTGACTCCACTCTGTCCTGCCCCCCCCTTTTTTTTCCCCTCCATCTCTAAATAATTAATCATTTGAGTTTGTTCTGTTTTTAAATTCATTTGATTCGTGTTCATGCAGCTGTTTGCTCGCGACTACACCGTCGTCTGTTTCTGTTTGGGATTGTTTTGTTTGAGAAGGTGCGAGGATCAGATCAGCGGGGATTCACCTGGGGAGAACACAACAACAACAACAACAACAACCCAGATTTCTGCTTTGGGCTTTTCATGTTCAGTCACGGTCGGGCTGAATACTCACCAACACAATAAAGCGGCTTGTTACATCAACCTCCACCACCACCACCACCACCACGTCTCCTTGTTCGGCTGCCCTGCTGAGGTTCGACTGTTGTTTTCAGCTCCGTTCTCGGGGGGTTTTGATAAGAGTTGGCAACGGCTCAACGGCTCCTCGGGGCTTTCATAGAGAAAACAGTTACATATGAACAGGAAAAAAAAAAATGGCTGCGAGATCAAGAAATTGGAGGAACATTAGGTTTCTAGAAAGTACCCTATGTGTAAGAGAAGAGGGAACATCTGCGGAGATATCCACACTGTTAATAAAAATCTGAAAAAACAGAAGATCAGAAACAGACACGCTCTCCGCGGCTTGCCAGAGTTTGTCTTGAAGCTCGTCTCGGGGAAATGATGCAGCACGGTGACATTCAATAATCAGTCAACTGTTTCATTCCTTTTTATTTATTGAGGGAGATTTGCATGAGCACCAAAGCCTGGCCCGGACCATTAGGCAATATAAGCAGCTGTTTAGAGCCACACCTGCTGCTGAAGGGCCTCCTTGAAGGCAGCTCCGTGAGTCAGACGGTGAACTAATCTGGCCGCATGCTGTGCACATCTGAGACATTTCACCTGTTACCACTTCTGTGCACTCGCAGGAAAAAAAAAATGGAAAAATGATCTAATAGTTGGAAGGTGCTCTAAAACTTGAGCTTCGCTGCATTAATCATGCAAGGAATAGTCAAATCTGGCAATCTGCTCGTCTCAGGGTTGAGCAGCCTGACACAAACGGGTCATTTATTTGCTTTAGGCTTCGGGTTGGATTATTTTCAAATGTAGCTGAACAAGAACATTCTCTCTCTCTCTATCTCTTTCTCTCTCTCTCTGCCGAGTAGATACACCATTCCCACTGGGAGGCGGGTTTAAATACTCCTCAGTCTCACCACTATGCCAGATTTCCTACATTGTTTGCCTCAGCGTCCCAGTCCTGTTTTTATTTTATTTTAAGACCTGCTTGCCTTAGTCCCTTTTTTATTTTTGTCTGTCCAGGTGCTGCCATGACAGCATTTTCTTCTTCATTTCTTCAGTAGACTTGTTTTGCCTCTCGGCCTCTGTGCAGACGTATGTGTCCGAAACACATTGCAAATCAAGAGGCAAAATATCAACTGTCTTCCCAAAAGAAACCGTTGAAAAACCACACTAATCTGTGCAGAGTTGCAGCAAAGCCTGATCGTAACCCACCCTGAAACAGAATACGACTTTGCTAAAGAGATCTTAATTATTTTAATCAATAAATACAGCATATAATCACTGAGTATAACATAAAAGGCCAGAGCAGCAGACGTTTTTGAGATAATCAACCTGGCACAGCAGGAACCGCCTCTTGCATGGAAATTATATATTCGTAAATGCAGGAGCCCTGCATTTATTATCATTAAATCTTTACGCTCTTTCATGGCTTTAAATTATAGTGTTAAGACTCCTGCATTTAAACTCATGCTGAGCAAATAGTACCATGCAAAAGTTTCAATATGACAGTATAACTTTACTACAGGCGTCTGAATCATGTGACGGTGGGGAGGAGGTTGTGCTCCACTCTGTGTGCAATTTTACCTCTACTTCCTGTTTGTGATGATGTCAGTTCATTCATGCATGCCCACAGATAGCCGTCCTCTCCGTAGCCTTTGTTGCTAAGGTTGTTCAATGGATCAATGGATGCATCTTTTAATGGCCGACATGAACAGAAGGAGTGATTACAGCAAGCCAAACCTGTTTCAGTGATTATATGGGCACCTGACTATGACTTTGAAAAATTGTGAACCTATCCTTTAGACGAAACCCTTTTTTAATGATCCCCATGTCCAGGCCCAAACTTACATGAGCACATCTGTGACTTACACCCACTGTTTCACATAATAGTACCAATAAGTTGCGTAATAGCACCGTGGCTCCTCTACATCTGGCAATCTCAACAGCCCGAGATGGAAATGTTTACAATTCTCTTTACGTCATTTAACTTTGTTAATCTTCCCTTTGAGGAAAAATTCATTTCTTTAACCTTGAATCAAACATAGATTAAACACCATGCAGCCACACCATCTTGGCCGCAGTATGATTTTTTTTTTTTTTTTTCATCCGTTGGTTCATTTCTACCTCCTCTGATCCATAAAGACCAGCGAAGCCACCAGAGCAGATGGCAGAAATCTGGACATACATTATTTCATAATCACGTTCAGCAGGAATACCAGCTGATGGACACCAAACCACTTTCTCTGCCCAGATGAAAAGTGTCATGTATTTAACGCCAAGCTGGAATCTCCTCTCATCACACGCACACGGCTAATTAGAGGAAATAAATTTACGCATGGCTGAAAGAAAACACCTGCAGTCATAATGAGATCTGATCCATATTCATTTCAACATCATTTGGATGTTTATTTCCTCGCTCGCTGCAGTCGGTGACTGGTGGCTGTTTTCATCATGTGTGAAGAGTCATTCCATTACCTTTATATTAGATCTGAGCCAGCCTGCTGTCTGCAGAAGCCACTTAACTCTGACACAGACTCGGGCACAAACCTCCGTGTTCTGACACTTGATTTACTCATTTTAATATCTTGTCCAGCAGGTTGCATGATGGTCATTCAGTGTGTGTGCTTTTGGCAATCCTTGCTGTGTTGGGACGGTTATTCCAGAGCATCACATCACTCCAGTATGACTTCTGCTGGGACATTTTACTCCAATGACATTGCTCTATGGATGTTAATTTGTCTATTTTAACATCTATTGTATGGATTGTCATTAAATTTACTGTACAGACGTTAGAGGTTAATCCTACTGACTTTGGTGAGAATTGAGAATTAATTAAAGACTATTATTTCATGGATTGACATTTACTACACATATTAAAGTGTATTCAAATGTATATTAAAATATAACGACTTTAGTGATCCTCTGACTATTCTTTCGGCGCAACCGTCAGGCCAAACTTTTCACTTATTCAATTAAATATCTCAAAATCTACTCAGTGGATTTGCACCAAATTGTGTACAGATGTTCATGGTCCCCAGACAATGTATTCCTTTGACTTGAGTATCTGTTGGAGGGGTTCCTGTGAAATTTGGTACAGATATTCATGGTCCCCACATGAATTGTAAAAACATTGAACCTGACTTTATCTAGGGTCATCACTGGGTCAAAATTTCTGTTGGTTTATAACAAAATACCTGCAAAGCTAACGACTTTCCCATCAGTTTCAGCTGTTCTTTGTATTTAGTGCTAACTGGTAAATGTTAGCAACATAAAAAAGGATGGTAAGCATTATGCTGAACATCAGTGTGCTAGTGTGGTAGTTAAGAATTTAAAAATAATTAGATTTTTCAGAAGCATAAATTTATTCTTTGCAGAGTTGTGCAATGATATTCCTCGTGTTACATTTCCTACAACGAATAATTTCATTGTTGTTCCAGTTGTGTTGCTAAGGTTATTACTTAGCAACACAACTCGTAATTACCATGTACACGAAGCACTATAAATGTAGTTACACACATTGTTGCTACTTATTTTGTCATTGTTGTTAATGGTGAGAGAAAGAGGTGAATTTTGTACCTTTATGTTGTTGAAGAGTTTTGGCTAACTCCGTCTGTAAGCTAGCTTAGCTACTGCTATTGTTTCAATGTAGTATACGACTGTTGTTCCGCCATTTTATGCATTTGAGTTTGTCTGTAAAGTGTTTAAAAACATGATTTTATTACTGTGAAAGGATAGTTCATGTGTAAGCTAAAATATGAAAGTTAAAAAGGTAAACATATTTCATTTAAGTTTGAGTCTGTTAGTTAAAAACACAAGTTATATTACTTGGAAAAGCAATAGAGAATAACTTAGTTGTGGAAACTGTGGTCCTGAGACTGAGTGTATCCATACTGAGAAAATGTGTGAACTTTGTTGTACTGTACATAATTAAGACTTAATACAGACGAGTGAAGGCAAGAGCAGTGTGCAGATTTCTCGCTCTTTTCCCTGTTTTAAGGGTACAACACTAGCATTATCATCATGCTAGCAGCTTCACAGAGCTGCTAGCATGCTAGCATGGCTGCAGACCCTTAGTGTTGTTCATTTCATCTCCATCACTCTGCTCTTTAACACCCAACATATGGCTGAGCAAATGCTTCCCTCTGTGTCTCAGTCTATTCAGCTCTCTAAATCAACAGAGCAGTTATAGTGCAACACACAATGTATAACACCGCTGGTAGATCTTTACAGCTCACTTAAATCCTCCTCACTCAGATGCATCTGTGTTTGTCCACATGGTCATCGGCTCATTTTTTTCATCTGATCCAGACGGCCGCATGAAAGGCAATCACTCTGCAGGCCGGCAGTCTGTGTTTTGAGGTGAGAAGGTTTCATTATGGTGATTTCCCAGGAGCCTCACATCTCTTCACTTCACTCCTTGTTGGGTCATTTCTGTTCAGCTTCTCAGTCCTTCTCATTACTCTGCAGCTCAACACCAAAACATATGGATCAACAAATGATTGTGCGGCACCATTTATTTCTCTAACAACACTCCTATAATACCTCTTATTTTTCTGCTCTAATACTTTTCTGCTTTGCTGTAAAACCTCATCTATGGTATCATTTGCTTTTATATTCCTCCACTGCTGTAAAACCACCAGCAGCCATTAATCAAGAGTCTGAACGTCCAGAGTGTTTGTTTCTCATTCAGCCTGCAGTCTGTCATGGCCTCTTTTTCCCAGAAGGCCGCTGGCTCACAGCTTGTTACCGTGTCAACTCGCTGACCACCCACGACTATGTCTATATATCTCGACCTGGCCCCAGAAGGCTCATGGGCAATCTTTCATCTGCTGTCTCTCTGAGTAAATATTAAAAGTGTTGTTATCTATCGTTTGATATGTCGACCCCAAATCTTCTCCCACTCAGTCTTAATTAACTGCTCACAATCAGAGCAAACATTTAAGGCCAATTCATGCTTTCTGTTTTCCACAGACAGCTGTGGACTTGTCCGCAGACAGCGGACTACGGACATGCACGCAGTTCCATTCATACTACATTGGGGTTCGCCCACACAGACATTTGCACTAGTAAATAGAGTGTAAGTGTGAGAGAGTTGTAAAATCCAAACTGAGTATTACAAACCGCTGTGCAGTGTTTATCTGAACAGCCTTTAGATGCAATGATCTGTTACTCCAACCGGACTCTCTGGATCGTATCTCATTGTCTCACCGGCACTTTAAACATCACACCCACACCAACGCAGCCCCTTGTATTGTTTTAGCAAAGGGCTGTTTTCAGTCTGAACGCAGCTGACGAGTTTCTGTTTTTGCTGAACAAGAAGACAAAGTGACAGCTTAATGAGAATATAGTTCATACATACAGTAGATGAGACAGCATACTTGTTTGTTTGTTCTTAGCACATACATAGTTCACGCAGTCACAGATTTTGATGTATGAATTGGTCTTAACTGCTGATATAATCATTTCTCTATTTGGATAAAATGGTTTTTAACAATGTTTCCAGGCGTGAAGTTTCCAAGATTCAAAAGCGAAACATGGCCTTAATGATGATTAGTTCACAAGTGTAACTAATAATATATATATAAAAAAAACATTTTT